>CM065716.1:31873911-31886411 GCA_033310375.1 Conus canariensis | reverse complement strand
AAAGTTACAAACGGTTCCTGTCCATCAAAAAAGGAAAAAAATTAGAAGACCTTTGTCCACCTGTACAAACCGGAAATCATGTGTCCCCGTTTGAAGAACTTCAGGAGTAGACGATTTAAACGTTCAAAACAACAACAACAACAACAACAACAAAAAACCCCATTATCACACACTTCTACCCAGAGACACGAGATTTCAGTGGTGAATCTGTCACATGTGAAATTATCTACAGATCATGAACAAGTGTTATCATATGGCCCCAAGTTCTGTCCCACATCCGTTCATTAGATATGGACCAACTGAATAAGGATGTAAAAGAAGGCTGCAGAAAACTCCGTCTCAAAGAACTTCATTTTGAGCGAGATGAAGAGCCGACAGTGGCCCAAATATTTCATAAACCTACAGGCTACCAACCACCACATGGGAGGGACAAAGGACTGGATACATATTGTCATATCTTCCAAAATCTTACAGAAAAGTACACATGTGAAAAGACGCCACAAGAGAACCTGAAACTTGCTGAAAGAAAAGCTCTGAAGTCTCTACGAGAGATGGTCTTCTCCAGAACAATAAGAATCAGCCCTGCAGGCAAAGGTGGAGCCATATTGGTACAGGACATTGGTGACTACATGAAAGAAGCGGAACGACAACTGAACAACGCTGAATATTATGAACTATTGTCTATGTACCCAATACCTCACATCACCGAGTTATCGAACCAGTTTGTTGAGAAACTACATCGACTTGGATAAATTGATGACAATACATACAGGTGGGCTTTAACCAATAAGGACGATGTCAGAACACCAATATATTACCATCTTCCAAAAATCCATAAACGTCTAGAAAATCCCCCTGGTAGACCAATAATTTCAGGATTTAATGGCCCTACAGATAAAATTTCCAGACTAGTAGATAGGCGGCTCCAAAATTTTGTTCAAGAACTTCCCTCCTATATTAAAGATACCACTCATAGGGCTATGTTAAACATCATTCAGGAGTCGAATGTTAGATATGGCCCAATGCAGAACATAACACTGGTTACGATTAACGTTAATAGCCTCTATGCAAATATACCCAATCTGAGTTATTAGAAGCAATTCAGTATTACCAACCCGGTCACCCTTTGAATAGCATTCCTCCAGATAGTATAATTACTGATGCTATACACCATATATTAGCAAACAATGCCTTCCGCTTTGAAAATAAGCATTTTAAGCAAATAAAGGGCACTGCCATGGGAACACCTATGACATCGGTTGTGGCCAATCTTTTTATGGACGGCTGGAAGAGAAAAAGTTTGGATAATAATAGCCCAACACAAATCCCTGTCGATCAATGGAAAAGATTTTTAGACGACATTTTTGTTTTATGGACAGGAGCAGATGATGAATTGGACAATTTTATGACTTATCTTAATTATATCAATAGAACAATCAAATTTACAATAAATTCATACAAACGAGAAATAGCGTTTCTGGACATTCTTGTTAAGCTTAGGGATGGCCTGCTGCAAACAGATCTCAACACCGACGCATTACCGGTCAGCATATCCTCAGCACTGCAAGCAAAATATACCCTTTAGCCAATTCCTAAGACTGAGACGCATTTGCTCCTTAGAAGACGATTTCAGGATCCGCTGCACTGAAATGACCCAACACTTACAGAAAAGAGCCTTTCCTCCACACTGCATCCTACAGGCCCTGAAACGGGTCCAAAACATTCCACGCAGTCAAACTCGACAGTACAGGCAAAAACACACCACACAACAGGTGCCATTTATTATCACGCCAACCCTAAGAACCCTCCCCCTGAAAGCTTGGTTCTAGGAATATGTCACGCTTGCATTCATCCAGGAGATTGCAGCAGGCCATTCCTGACCCGCCAATCCTCGAAGAACGAAACAGCAGATCTCTGGGGAACCTGCTAATGCCCTCTTTCCTTCCCAGTCCCATGAATGGAGGGCAGCCAGGATGCTTCATATGCAGAAGAGACCGCTGTGCGGTATGTGACAGCCACGTGGTTGAGACTACCACCTTCACAAGTTCTGTTACCTCCGAAACTTTCAACATCAGAACCCACATGTCATGTGAAGCATCAAACATTGTATATTTACTATTCTGTTCTAAATGCCCGAATTCACAGTACATCGGTGAAACCAAAAATTCCCTCAAACAAAGATTCTACCTCCATCGATCAAACATGAAACTTAACACTGGATCTTTAATAACCCAACATTTCAATCTACCATATCACTCCCTGTTAGATCTGCGGTGCATTGCAATAGAAAAACAGAGAACTAACTGCGTCCACATCGCCTTAATAGAGAATACTTTTGGATAACTAAAATAAAAACAAATTCTCCCAGCGGACTCGAGGGGGGGTGGGGTGGGGGGGGGGGGGGGGGGGGACTTTTCCTACCCACGTGGCTGTCACTTTCAATCGTATCAAGAGTTTTAAAACACATTTTCAAGGACCAACTTTGATTTTAAATCATGTTTTATTTATTGGCGTCATCTGATTATACTTCTTATAATGTTTATACCAGTGGCAAATGGGGAAGGTGGAATGTGAATGCGGGACTATGTTATTGGTTGTACATGTCGTATGTGTTTGGGTTTGCCTCAACTGGGAGTGACAATATGTATGTGACTGTGGTGAGATCAGCCTGTTCTGGATGGGCTGACCCCTCATGTTGTCAGTTGTGTATTAGGGTGACGGGCTGGTTTGCTTGGATGGAGGGCGTGGGACGGGGGTGGGGGGGGGGGAGGGAAGTTTGAGCGAAAGAATACAGATGCTGATGTGGTAACCCCACATTTGTAAGACCATTCATATACGCCGATCCCCCGTCCTACCCATCGACCCCCCCCCCCCCCCCGCACCTTACAGCCCTCTCTCTCTCTCTCCCCTACCTCTCTCTATCTCTCTTACTTGTGAATGGAGAATTTGTGTCTGCGAGTGCGCGCGCGCGCGCGCGCGTATGTGCTCTCTCTCTCTCTCTCTCTCTCTCTCTCTCTCTCTCTCTCTCGCGCGCGCGCGCGCGCGTTGTGTATGTGGTGTGTGTGTGTGTGTGTGTGTGTGTGTGTGTGTGTGTGTGTGTGTGTGCGTGTGCGCGCGTGCGCGCGTGCTTACATGAGCATATTCGCCATGCGAGGTGGAACAATGGGGCACACCAGGGTGAACAAGTTTTACAGCTTTTCACGTACCTTTTGAGCATTATACACGTGCATTTTAACGCGTTAGTTGAACTCGATCTCTTGTTTTTACTGATGTGGCTCAGACCTTGTCATTTACCATGAGGAAGGCAATAATAAGCCGAAATATTGGTGCAAAATCAATACACTTGTTGTGTGTCTGTTTTAATCTTTGAACGTTCATCACACACACACACACACACACACACACACACACACACACACACACACACACACACATACATAATCTGTTTCTGTCTGTTTCTTTTCCAATTCAACCTCTCCTCAGTTCTAAGTCTTGAGCCTTTCATTACAGCGGGTAACAATGAGCACATCTCGTTTGTCTGCGGAACGACATCCGTTTTGAGTATTCAGATCCGACTGAGTAGGCCTTTGGTTTTATGCATGAAAAATGTTTTATAAATAAACTGAAAAACTGCACTATGCTTACTGAGCGTTGGTGGTTTTTACTCTTGAATTCAGATCCAATCAAAGTGCAAACACTGAAGGTTGTTGCAAGACATATTACAGAAACCACCGCCGTGCCCTCAGGCAACGAAAGCGAACACTGTATGCCTTGTTTTCGCCCTACAGCAGATGTTTAGCGACATCCCTCTTACGCACTTGAGTTTTAGCCTGTATATAGTAGCCCATGGAGACAGAAAAGTAAGGCAGCCTACGTAGGAAATAGGATCATATCAAACAGAAATAAAAACACACATGCTCTGAGACGGCGAAAAGAAATTTTCGGAGAAAAGCCGGCAGCGTTGTCTCTCCGAGAAGAAAGTGTTTTCCTTTAGAAATGGGAACGGTGACTATCTGCGAGTTCTTCCCGCTGAAGAGAGAGAGAGAGAGAGAGAGAGAGA
This sequence comes from Conus canariensis, assembly GCA_033310375.1. Taxonomy (NCBI): domain Eukaryota; kingdom Metazoa; phylum Mollusca; class Gastropoda; order Neogastropoda; family Conidae; genus Conus; species Conus canariensis. The sequence goes on along the minus strand of CM065716.1, from coordinate 31,882,351 downwards.
GAGAGGAAATGCTAGTCAGTGTCCACTTCCACCAACAGGGGGGTGAATAAGACGAACATAGTCGTACAATGATCACACAGTAGTATTGTTGTGGGCCGTAACAGTGTTGACTTTACTGATTGAATGTGACAAAAATATTCGTACAATGATCACACGGTAGTATTGTTGTGAGCCCTTGCATTGTTGATCTTTACAGTTTATTCTCTCTCTCTCTCTCTCTCTCTCTCTCTCTCTCTCTCTCTCTCTCTCTCTCTCTCGTTATTGCGCGCCACAGTAGTCTATCGTTTGTTTATTCTCTGCCACTCTCCCTGTTTCTGTCACGATCTGCCTGTCTGTCTCTAGTATTATTGCAGGCCACTGCAGTCTTAAGCTTTATATCCGCCCCCCCCCCCCTCTCTCTCTCTCTCTCTGGCCATTGCAGTCTAAATCTTTACACTGTCCTAAATGTTATTTGCTTTTGCCTAAAGAAGACCCAAGAGGTCGGAATGCATCGTGTCTTGTCTTGTACTTTGTTTGTTTATGTCCTAGGCGGTAACTAGCCCTCTTTTTCTAAATTTTAAATCTTGTAGTCTCTCTTATTTCTTCTTCTCCCTCTCTCTCTCACGTTACCCGCAAATGCAATGACTTGAAAAACAAACCACAGAAGAAGCACCACGTTACTGCTTATTTGATGATCAATGTCAACGAACTTTTCTGGACTTACGCGTTGTGCACTTTCTCAAAGGCTCCAGTTGTTACCACTTCTTTCACGCAGAATCTATGTCCAAACAACTGCTTCAAATATGAAAAGAAGTCTCAGGTTCATTAGTTCTACGATAAATTTTAGCGCGGCCTGAGGAGGAAAGGTGTACTGGGGAAGAGGGTGCGGGTGTAACGTGGTGAAACCGCCCCCCTCCCAGTTTAACTCCCGGGAGTCAGTCTGGCACTGTCTCAGATTAACTCCCGGGAGTTAATCTGGGTCTGCACTAAAGCAGCCCACCAACAGGTTCAGAACGCGCCCCCCCCCCCCCCCCCCCCCATCTCTTCTTTCTGTTTATTAGGCCTGTTCCAAAATGAACCCCTACCAGTCTCAGAATAACTCCCTGGAGTTGTTTTGAACCTAAAAATTTTGACTCTAAACTAACTCCCGGGAGTTCATATGGGGCAGTGCCAAATCAGCCCCCCAACCCCTTGGAGAGTTAAACTAGTGCTGTTCCAAACTAACTCCCGGGAGTTCTGGACCCAAACTTTTGACATCAAAATGACTCCCTGGGAGTTAAACTAGCGAAAGTGGAGAGTCATTCCAGGACAGGCCTGGAAAGGCCCCCCGGGAGTTAGACTGGCGCAGGCCCAGAAACCTCCCCCCCCAACCCCTCCCCTCTGCCTCAATTAATGAAGAAATGGCCAATAAGCGCTCAGTGGAGAGTTAATCTAGCACCGGCCAAGAACAACCCACCAGGAGAGTTAAATTGGGCCTGGCCCAGAATAGCCTCCCTTGTGGGGAGACTTTGCTTTAAACAAACATTATTCAACCAGGAACATTGTGCAGCGAACATCGGAACATGGAGCACAACAAGCGAAAGCTTATATGGGGAGTTAATCCGGCACCTGCCCAGAACTGATCCCCCCCCCCCCCCCCCCCCGAGAGTTACTAGCCCAAAACAGCCCCCAGTATAAAGAGTTAAACTGGACCTGGCCCAGAACATCCCCCCCCCCCCCACCTCCTCCTGGGGAGTTAATCTAGCACCGGCCCGAAGCAGTCCCCCCTAGAGAGTTAAACTGGAGCTGCCCCAAAACAGCCCCCTAGAGAGTTAAACTGGACCTGGCCAAAAGCAGCCTCCTTCCTGGGGATTAATCTAGTACTAGCCCAGAACAGCCCCCCCCCCCCCCCCACAGAGTTAAACTGGACCTGGCCCAGAACAGACTCCTAGAGAGTAAAATTGGATCTGCCCCGAAGCAGCCCCACCGGGGGAGTTAATCTGCCACCGTCCCAGAACAACCCACCAAGAGAGTTAAATTGGACCTAGCCCAGAACAGCCCCCCTTATGGGGAGACTTTGCTTTAAACAAACATTATTCAACCGAAACATTTTGCAGCGAACATCACAACACGGAGCACAACGAGCGAAAGCTTATGTGGCACCTGCCCAGAACAAACCTCTCCCACCCCCCACCCCCTAGAGAGTTAAACTGGTTCGAAACTGCCCCCTTCCTGGGGAGCTAATCTGGCACTGGCCCTGAACTGCCTCCCCCCCCCCCCCCCCCAAAGAGAGTTAAACTGGACCTGGTTCGAAACTGCCCCCTTCCTGGGGAGCTAATCTGGCACTGAACAGCCTCCCCCCCCCCCCCCACTTCCCCAGGAAAGTCGGAAAGTTAATCTGGTCCTGGTCCAGAACAGCATCCTCTGTAGACCGCTGTTTTATCGTACCCTACCGTTTTGTCACACATGCGACTAAACGGCGGGATAGCGACAAAACAGCGGTTGACGGTCCATCGTTTTGTCTCTGTGCGACAAAACGGCGGATGTGCGACAAAACAGCGGTTTACGGTGTAACAACCCAAAGTACTCACCGTCCAGAAGTGCTCCCGGGGGGGGGGGGGGGGGGGGGGGGGGGGGGGTACTACTGGGGCCGCGCCTGAATGACTCCCGAGAGGACATCTGGGTCGGGTAAAAAATGGACCCCTTGTTTTCATAAAATACTCCCGGGAGTCATTCTGGGCCGGTCCCAGAAGTATCCCCCCCCCGCCCCCCGCCCCCCCCCCCCCCACCCCCCAGGCATATCTCCGTTGAGGTGTTGAGGGTTGTTATTTATTAGTCATAAAGTCATACCTGCACATTCTATCTGAATCAACATTTAAATATAGTCTGAATCAACTTGAGGGGGGAGTACTTCTGGGCCGGTCCCAGAAGTACCCCCCTTGCATATCTCCTTTATTAATGTGTTCAGGGTTGTTATTTACTGGTCCTAAACTCGCACATAGACATTCTATCTGAATCAACATTGAAAACGAGTCTGAATCAACTGTAGGGGGAGTACTTCTTGGCCGGTCCCAGAAGTACCCCCCCCCCCCCTTGCATATTTCCTTTATTAATGTGTTCAGGGTTGTTATTTACTGGTTATAAAACTCATACATGGACATTCTACCTGAATCAACATTGAAATATAGTCTGAATCAACTTTAGGGGGAGTTGTTCTGGGCCAGTCCCAAAAGTACCCCCCTTGAATATCTCCTTTATCAATGTGCTCAGGGTTGTTATTTAATGATCATAAGCTCACACATTGACATTCTACCTGAATCAACATTGAAAACGAGGCTGAATCAACTTTAGGGGGAGTATTTCTGGGCCGGTCCCAGAAGTACCCCCCTTGCATATCTCCTTTATTGATGTGTTCAGGGTTGTTATGTACTGGTTATAAACTCACACATGGACATTCTATCTGAATCAACATTGAAAACGAGTCTGAATCAACTTTAGGGGGAGTACTTCTGGGCCGGTCCCAGAAGTAAACCCCATGCATATTTCCTTTATTAATGTGTTCAGGGTTGTTATTTACTGGTTATAAACTCATACATGGACATTCTATCTGAATCAACATTGAAAACCAGTCTGAATCAACTGTAGGGGGAGTACTACTGGGCCGGTCCCAAGTACCCCCCTTGCATATCTCCTTTCTCAATGTGTTCAGGGTTGCTATTTACTGGTTATAAACTCATACATGGACATTCTACCTGAATCAACATTGAAATATAGTCTGAATCAACTTTAGGGGGAGTTGTTCTGGGCCAGTCCCAAAAGTCCCCCCCCCCCCCCTTGCATATTTCCTTTATCAATGGCTGAATCAACTTCAGGGGGAGTACTTCTGGGCCGGTCCCAGAAGTACCCCCTCGCATATCTCCTTTATTAATGTGTTCAGGGTTGTTATTTACTGGTCCTAAACTCACACATGGACATTCTATCTGAATCAACATTGAAAACGAGTCTGAATCAACTGTAGGGGGAGTACTTCTTGGCCGGTCCCAGAAGTACCTCCCTTGCATATCTCCTTTAATGTGTTCAGGGTTGTTATTTACTGATCATAAACTCACACATTGACATTCTATCTCAATCAACATGAAAGTATAGTCTGAATCTACTTTAGGGAGAGTACTTTTGGGCCGGTCTCAGAAGTACCCCCTTGCAGATCTCCTTTATTGATGTGTTCAGGGTTGTTATTTACTGGCCAAATACTCATACATGGACATTTTATCTGAATAAACATTAAAAACGAGTCTGAATCAACTTTAGGGGGAGTACTTCTAGGCCGGTCCCAGAAGTACCTTCCACCCCCCACCCCCTTGCATACCTCCTTTATTAATGTGTTCAGGGTTGTTTTTTTACTGGTCATAAGCTCGCACATGGACATTGTATCTAAATCAACATTGTCAAATAGACTGATTCAACTTTACGGTGAGAACTTCCGGGCCGGTCACAGAAGTACCCCCCCTTTCATATCTCATTCATTAATGTGTTCAGGTTTGTTACTTACTGGTTAGAAACTCATACATGGACATTATATCTGAATCAACAATGAAATATTCTCTGAATCAACTTTAGGTGGAGTACATCTGGAGCCGCGCCAAAGTTACTTCCGGGAGTACATTTGGGCTGGGCCCAGACGTACTCCCGGGAGTCATTCTGGTGCAGAGGAGGAGGGGGAGGGGGGAGCCAGGGTCCCGGGGTCAGTTTGGGACTGGTACCAAAAGTACTCCCCTGTCTAAAGGAATCATCGTTATAAGATAGTTACATAAAACAAACATTTATTTGCAAAGTTGTCAATAGGGGGGAGTACTTCTGGGACCAAGGGGAGGTACTGTCCCAGAAGTAGTCCTGGGAGTCATTCTGGCGCGCGGGCCCAGAAGTACTCACTCCCGGGAGTACTTCTGGGCGGGGCGTACTTTTGGGGTGTTACATCGGGTCAAGCTAACACTCCAGGAGGCTGTTCTGGGCTGGTGCCAGATTAACTCCCCAGGTGGGGGGCTGTTTTGGGGCAGGTCCAGTTTAACTCTCCAGGGGGCTGTTCTGGGCTGGTGCCAGATTAACTCCTCAGGTGGGGGGCCGTTTTGGGGTAGGTCCAGTTTAACTCTCTAGGGGGCTGTTTCGGGCTGGGACCAGATTCACTGCCCAGGAGGGGGGCTGCTTTGGGCCGGGTCCAGATTAACTCTCTAGGGGGCCTGTTCTGGGCTAGTACCAGATTAACTCCCCAGGTGGGGGGGGGGGGGGGGGCTATTTTTGGCCAGGTCCAGTTTAACTCTCTAGGGGGACTGTTTTGGGGCAGGTCCAGTTTAACTCTCTCGGGGGCCAGGGGGGGAGGGGGGCTGTTTTGGGCCGGTACCAGTTTAACTTTCCAGGGGACTATTCTAGGCTGTTGCAATATTAACTCCCCAGGAGAAGGTTTGTTCTGGGCCAGGTCCAGTTTTACTCTCCAGGAGGCTGTTCTGGGCTGGTGCCAGATAAACTCTCCAGTAGGGGGGCTGTTCTGGGCCAGGTCCAGTTTAACTCACCAGGGGGGCTGTTCTGGGCTGGTGCCAGATTTACTCTCTAGGATGGGGGTGGGATGTTCTAGATTAGGGTCAGTTTAACGCTCCAGTAGAGCTGTTCTGGTCTAGTGCTGATTAACTCCCCAAGATGGGGGGCTATTCTGGGCCTTCTCTAGTTCTGGGCCTTGTCCAGGGGGCTGTTCCATGACGGTGCCAGATTACCTCCCCTGGAGGGGGGGGGCTGTTCTAGGACAGGTGCAGTTTAACTCTCCAGAGGGGCTGTTCTGGGCTGGTGCCAGATTAACTCCCCAGGAAAGGGGGGAGGCTGTTTTGTGCCAGGGCCAGTTTTATTCTCCAGGGAGGCCTGTACTAGGCTGGAGCCAGATTAACTCCCCAGGAGAGGGGGGGGGGGGTGCTGCTCTAGGCCAGGTCCTGTTTAACTCTCTAGGGGGACTGTTTTGGGCCAGTGCCAGATTAACTCCCCAGGAGGGGGAGGGGGCTGTTCTGGGCCTTGTCTAGTTTAACTCTCCGGGGGGGGGGGGGTTCCATGACGGTGCCAGATTAACTCCCCTGGAGGGGGGCTGTTCTCGGACAGGTGCAGTTTAACTCTCCAGAGGGGCTGTTCTGGGTTGGTGCCAGATTAACTCCCCAGTAGAGGGGGGGGGGGGGGGGCTGTTTTGTGCCAGGGCCAGTTTAACTCTCCAGGGAGCCTGTACCAGGCTGGAGCCAGATTGACTCCCCAGGAGAGGGACATATTTTCTTTGAAATCTGCTCATTAGGTACCCTTGAAAATATGAGACTTTACTGCAATATTTGCAGTGGCATACCCAAGGTAGGCCGCAGCAAAGATTGGACAGCAGCATGACTCGTTTGTTTCGACAAATAAACACAAGGAAATTTCCACTCTTCAAGCCATGAAATATCTGGGAAAGTTTAACTTCACAAATACATTTTTCTTGAAACAATCAAAAAACAAACAAATAAAAATCCCACACATTCCCATCTGCAGCAAGTGCACTGATCCATACACAAAGAGGGTAGGCACACAACGAATGAGTTTAAATGAACACAAAGTCGTACAATCACATCAATACAACCGTTCAGATTTTTCTTTTTGTCATCGGAACAAGATAACACTCTACACAAGTTACATACTCTCATTTGCACCAAATCTACAAACCAAGACACACACACACACACACACACACACACACGCACGCACGCACGCACGCACGCACGCACGCACGCACGCACACACACACACACACACACACACACACACACACACACACACACACACACACACACACACACACACAGGGAGCCACATCTATTCAGTTGAAAACATGTTCTTGTAAATCTACTAATTATGAGATTTTGCTGTAATATTTGCAGTGGCGTACCCAAGGTAGGCCGCAGCAAAGATTGGACAGCAGCATGACTCGTTTGTTTCCACAAACAGATGCAAGGAAATTTCCAATCTTAGACATTCCCATCTACAGCAAGTGCGTTCTCATGGTAGGCCACAGCAAAAATTGGACAGCAGCATGATTCGTTTGCTTCGACAAACAGATACAAAGAAATTTTCACTCTTCAAGACATGAATGGGAGCTAGCTATAAAATGTTAGCTTCACAAATACATTTTTCTTGAAATAAAGAAAAAGAAAATCAAAAATACACCCAGAAATCCGCCTTGGCTTAAGGCTGTGTCAGGCCAATTGACATAGGCTATAACATCAAGGCTACATCAAAATGTTGTTATGCTCTGCATAGTTATGCAGGGATTGTCTTCAGTTGTGACAAGCTCCTAGCATAACATTATCAGTCTCCAAAATCCCCCGAGTCCGAGTGTGGCTGTCCATATGGCAGGGTAATCAAAAACGGTCACACACGTAATGTTCTCATCCCCAGCTGATGCATTTGTACCATAGTGTTCAAATGCTTCGGCTGTTTGGATGATCCCTGGAGTCTTTTATCCAGGTTACGACAACAACATACAACAACAACAACAAAAAATACCCAGATATTCTCATCTAAAGCAAGTGCACTCACCCATACACAAAGAGGGCAGACAGACAACTAAGGACTTTAAATGCGCTCAAGGTCATATAATCAAATCATTATAACCGTTTATGCCTTTTATTGTCAGAAAAAGAAAACATTGCACACGAATTACACATTCTCATTTCCACCAAACATACAAACCAAGACACATACGCACGCACGCACGCACGCACGCACGCACGCACGCACGCACGCACGCAGCACACACACACACACACACACACACACACACACACACACACACACACACACACACACACACACACAGAGGGAGACACAGCAGCAGCGTGACTCGCTTGTTTCGACAAACACATACAAAGAAATTTCCACTCTTCAAGACATGAACAAAGACTATCTGGGAAATTTTAGTTCACAAATACAGTTTTTTTTTAAGAAAGAAAAAAGCAATACGCCCACACATTTCCATCTACAGCAAATGATCTGATCCATACACAAACACAATGAAGGAGTTTAAATGCACACAAAGTCACATCATCACATCAATATAACCGTTTAGATTTTTAGATCGATCACAAGTAGTCTCGCACCTGCCAATTCCCCAGAGACGCCATCCCACAGTGAAGAAGACACGATGAAAAGATTGTGTGTGTGTGTGTGTGTGTGTGGGGGGGGGGGGGGGTGGAACTGCAAGGAGGACGTGAGGAAAGACCGGTAGCGAGACAATCAGTATCCGGGGGTGTGTGTGTGTGTGTGTGTGTGTGTGTGTTGTGTGTGTGTGTGTGTGTGTGTGTGTGTGGGGGCGCGTGTACGCGTGCGTGTGTGTGTGTGCGTGCGTGTGTACGCGTGCGTGTGAGAGCGTGTGTGCGCGCGCGCGCCTAGATTTGCGAGCGTACAAAATCATGAGTAAATAGTCAAA
>CM065716.1:31851411-31858911 GCA_033310375.1 Conus canariensis | reverse complement strand
AAACAAAACAGACATTCCCATCTACAGCAAGTGCACTGATCCATACACAAAGAGGGTAGGCACACAACGAAGGAGTTCAAATGAACACAAAGTCGTACAATCACATTAATATAACCGTTCAGAGTTTTCTTTTTGTCGTCGGAACAAGATAACACTCCACACAAGTTACTACTCTCATTTGCACCTAATATACAAACCAAGACACACACACACACACACACACACACACACACACACACACACACACACACACACACACACACACACACGCGCGCGCGCGGAGTTACATCTATTAGTTGAAAACATTTTCTTGTAAATCTATTAACTATAAGATTTTGCTGCAATATTTGCAGTGGCGTACCCAAGGTAGGCCGCAGCAAAAATTGGACAGCAGCGTGACTCGCTTGTTTCGACAAACACATCCAAAGAAATTTCCACTCTTCAACACATGAACAAAAACTATCTGGGAAATTTTAGCTTTCACAAATACATTTTCTTGAAAGAAAAAAAAAAACAATACGCCCACACATTTCCATCTACACCGAATACATACACAAACACAATGAGGAGTTTAAATGCACACAAAGTCACATATCACATCAATATAACCGTTTAGGATTTTTTTTGTATACGTTGCCACAACTTATACATCTCAGTTGCACTAAACATACAAACCAAGATACACATACAGGAGACACATGTATTCAGCTGGAAACATTCTTTTAAATCTGCTTATTAGGTACCCTTGAAAATATGACATTTTGCTGCAATATTTGCAGTGGCGTACCCAAGGTAACACACACACACACACCACACACACACACACACACACACACACACACACACACACACACAGAGAGAGAGGAAGTCACATCTATTCAGCTGAAAAACATGTTCTTGTAAATCTACTAATTATAAGATTTTGCTGTAATATTTGCAGTGGCGTACCCAAGGTAGGCCGCAGCAAAAATTGGACAGCAGCGTGACTCGCTTGTTTCGACAAACACATACAAAGAAATTTCCACTCTTCAAGACATGAACAAAAACTATCTGGGAAATTGTAGCTTCACAAATACATTTTTCTTGAAAGAAAGAAAAAAAAACCCAATACGTCCCTGCATTTCCATCTACAGCAAATGATCTGATCCATACACAAACACAATGAGGGAGTTAAAAATGCACACAAAGTCATACAATCACGTCAATATAACCGTTTAGATTTTTAGGTCGATCACAAGTAGTCTCGCACCTGCCAATTCCCCAGAGACGCCATCCCACAATGAAGAAGACACGATGAAATGATTGTGTGTGTGAGGGGGGTGGGGGGTGGGTGGGGAGCTGCAAGGAGGACGTGAGGAAAGACCGGTAGCGATACAAACAGTATCCGTTGTGTGTGGTGGGGTGTGTGTGTTGTGTGTGTGTGTGTGTGTGTGTGGTGTGTGTGTGTGTTGTGTGTGTGTGTGTGGTGTGTCCTTGCGAGTGTGCGTGCGAGTGAGTGAGTGAGTGAGCGTGCGTGCGTGCGTGCGTGCGCGAGTGTGTGTGTGTGTGTGTGGTGTGTGTGTGTGTGTGTGTGTGTGTGTGTGTGTGTGTGTGTGTGTGCTCGCGTGCGTGTAGAAATACGCTATTTTTCAAATACCAAACTGATACATTTTCGACACTCAAATGCAGTGAACGTTACTCACTGTGAACACGTGCTCCACTAGCAACACTGTTGTCTCCACACACTGTTGTCTCCACTACACTGTTGTCTCCCACTACACTGTTGTCTCCCCCCACCACACTGGTGTCTCCACTACAACTGTTGTCTCCACTACACTGTTGTCTCCACTACACTGGTGTCTCCACTACACTGGTGTCTCCACTACACTGTTGTCTCGTTTCTGGCTCCTCTTCTTGGCAGTCGTCCCTTTCCCGGTTTTTTTTTTTTTTTTTTTTTTTGTGGGGCTCCAACCGGACCATGGACAATGGTCACACAGATCCCTTTCTTCATTTTCTTTTTCGTTTTTTTTATTTTTTTAATTATTAGGAACAATTAATTCTCTCGCGCGCTTTCTTTCCCTCCAACCCCTCCCCCTCCTCCCCCCCCCCCCCCCTCACATTTAGTGTTTATTTTCTCGATCCTATTTAACAGTTTGTCACCACTGTGGCTCTCTCCCCCCTAACCCCAGCCCCCCTCCCACCCTACCCCCCCCCCCCCTCTCACAGTTCGAGTTTATTTTCTCATTCGCGTTTTTAACAGTTTGTCTTTACTGTGTGATGACTCTCACTCTCTCCCTTTCCTCCCTCCACCCTCCCCTCCCCATTGCGTCCCGCTCGGAGGCGAGAAATTACGTGTCAATTAATCATATTTCTGGTATGAAGAAGGATGATATATACATTTTTAAAGAGGCAATCATGTTCATGCATATACACCCACATGTTTCTCCAATTAAAAACAAAACAAAACAACAAAGTCTAAAAAAGACTGTCGTCAGTTCGCTCTCGCTCTCGCTCTCTCTCTCTCTCTCTCTCTCTCTCTCCTCTCTCTCTCTCTCTCTCTCTCTCTCTCACGCACATCCTCACCCCCTCTCCCTCCCACCGTCCCGTCACTCCCCCCCATCCACCTCCCCCCCCCACCCTTCGGAGATGAGAAAGTGTGTGTTGACCTGACCTTCAGTTTTCTCTCTACCCCCTCCCTCCACCCCAGCCCCCCTCCCTCTCCCCCTCCCACCCCCTCCCCCTCTCGCCTGCCTGCCTCCCCCCCCCCCCCTCTGTCTTTCCGAATTAACTTCCAATGAAGGAAATGCATCTGTGTTTAGGTTGTCCATGCTTCGGTTATTCCTCCTCATCCCCACTGTCGGGGTCCTCCTCCTCCTATTTTTTCCCCTCTCTCTTTTTATTTTATTTATTTTTTTTTAAGAACAAAAGAATGAATCATATATATATTCACCCACTCGAGCACATACTGTTAGTTAGGCAGAACTATCTACCACTGCAGATATGAATGCTTATCTCCCCCTATTTCTTCAATCTAAGACATAAGAGCAAGCTTTGTTTATAATTGAATATATATATATATATATATATATATATATATATATATATATAGATATATCAATACATATGCATATATGATAATAGAAAAAAAAAACCAAGAAAATACATGTAATAATGAAAAAAAAATCTTTCCCACTTTCCCTCATTCTCTTTACAGTCATACTGGACCTGATTATCAGCCCGTTGTCTGAATGTTTTTCTCTGTTGATGGACATTGCTTCTTGCTCCGTTTAATGTATTGTCGTTTTGTTACAATAACATCAGCGTGGTATGTTTTTGACCTAGTGTATGTATTGTTTTATTTTTGCATGTTTGTGTCTCACTCATACTTCTCTCATACTTTGTCTAAATTGCAATGTGCTTGTCTGCTTGTGCATGTGTTATTTCGTGCGATTGTATGGCTGCAACCATATATCACAATTTTCTCATTCAAGTTTCAACACACAGTAATGTGAAGAAGAAGAAGAAGAAGAAGAAGAAGAAGAAGAAGAAGAAGAAGAAGAGAAGAGAGAGAGAGGAGAGAGAGAGAGAGAGAGAGAGAGAGAGAGAGAGAGAAGAGAGAGAGAGAGAGAGTCAGGACGGTCGGACGGGCGAACGGGCGGTCAGGCGGGCAGACGGTCGGACGGACGGACGGACGGACGGATAGACGCACGGACGGACGGAAGAAGAAGAAGAAGAAGAAAGAAGAAGAACAAGAACAAGAAGAAGAACAAAAGAACAAGAACAAGAAGAACAAGGCGATAGAGACAGAGAGAGATACAGAGACAGAGAAAGAGAGTTAGAGAGACAGAGAGAGAAAGACAGATAGACAGAGAGATAGGTTTTGTGTGTGTGTGTGTGTGTGTGTGTGTGTGTGTGTGTGTGTGTGTGTGTGTGTGTGTGTGTGTGTGTGTGCGGCGCGCGCGCGGCGCGCGCAGTGTGCCTGTTATTTCTCATGTATCCCCTGCCCTGTAGACCTGTTCCCAGTGTGTCCCCTGGGCTATCGTCTCGTTCCCGATGTGTACCCTGGGCTGTGATGCCGATCCCAATGTGTCCCCTGGACTGTCGGGTCGTTCCCGGTCTGTCTCCTTGGCCTGGTCCCGTTCCCAGTGTGTCCCCTGGGCTGTTGTCCGTTCCTGGTGTGTCCCCTGGGCTGTGGTCACGTTCCCAGTGTGTCCCCTGATCTGTTGTCCGTTCCCAATGTGTCCCCTGGGCTGTTATCCGTTCCCAGTGTGTCCCCTGGGCTGTCGTCCCGTTCCATTGTGGTCCCCTGGGCTGTTGTCCGTTCCATGTGTGTCCCCTGGGCTGTGGTCCGTTCCATGTGTGTTCCCTGCGCTGTGGTCCGTTCCCAGTGTGTCCCCTGGGCTGTCGTCCCGTTCCCAGTGTGTCCCCTGGGCTGTTGTCCGTTCCATGTGTCCCCTGGGCTGTGGTCCGTTCCATGTGTGTTCCCTGGGCTGTGGTCCGTTCCGTGTTCCCCTGGGCTGTCGTCCGTCCGACTGTGTCCTGGCGTGTCGGTCTGTTCCTGGTGTGTCCCGCGGGCTGTCTGTCGTTCCCGGTGTGTCCCCTGGCTGTGTCTCGTTCCGGTGTGTCCCCGGGCTGTCGTCGTTCCCGGTGTGTCCCTGGGCTGTGGTCCGTTTCCCGGTGTGTCCCCTGGGCTGTCGGTCCGTTCCCGGTGTGTCCCTGGGCTGTTGTCGTTTCTGGTGTGTCCCCTGGGCTGTGGTCCCGTTCCGGTGTGTCCCCCGGGCTTGTGTCTGTTCCGATGTGTCCCTGGGCTGTGGCGTTTCCTGGTGTGTCCTGGTGCGTTGCCGGATGTGTTGGTGTGTGGGTTTGTGTTGTGTGGGTGTTTTTTGTGTATGCGCATGTCTGATGTGTGACTGTTGTGTCTGCGTGTGTTGTGTGTCTGTGTCCGGTCGGTGTGTGTCGTGTGTCTGCTGTGTCTTGTTGTGGTCTTCCAGTGTCCTGATCGTGTTTCTGGCTCTCGTTCCCGAAACCGTTCTAATTAGTCATTTTCAGGTTGTGTGTGTTGTTGGTGTGTGTGTGTGTGTGTGTGTGTGTGTGTGTGTGTGTTTCGCACGACGCCCACGGGATGTGGTCCGTTCCCGATGTGTCCCTTTGGATCGTAGTTCCTGAGGTCTCCTTCAGGTTGTCTGTTCAAACCAGGTCCTAATTAGTCATTTGCAAGAGTGTGTGTGTGTGTGTGTGGTGTGTGTGTGTGTGTGTGTGTGTGTGTGTGTGTGTGTGTGTGTACGCACGCGTCCATTTGTGTGTACTCGTGCGTGCATATGTATGTGTGCGTGTGTGTGTGTGGGTGGGTGGGTGTCTTTGTGTGTGTGCGCGCATACCTGTCATTTCGCATGTATCCCCTGCCCTGTAGACCTGTTCTTGGTGTCTCCTCAGGGCTGTCGTCTCGTTACCGGTGTGTCCCCTGGGCTGTGGTCCCGATCCCGGTGTGTCCCCTGGGCTGTGTTCCCGATCCAGGTATATCCCCTGGGCTGTGTTCCCGATCCCGGTGTGTCCCCTGGGCTGAGGTACCGATCCTGGTGTGTCCCCTGGGCTGTGGTACCGATCCCGTTGTGTCCCCTGGGCTGTGGTACGATCCCGGTGTGTCCCCTGGGCTATTGTCCTTTCCTGGTGTGTCCCCTGGGCTGTTGGCCCGTTCCTGGTGTGTCCTCCGGGCTTTGGTCCGTTCTCGATGTGTCCCTCTGGATCGCAGTTCCTGAGGTCTTCTTCAGGTTGCCTGTTCAAATCAGGTCCTAATTAGTCATTTTCAAGTGTGTGTGTGGTGTGTGTGTGTTGTGTGTGTGTGTGTGTGTGTGTGTGTGTGTGTGTGTGTGTGTGCATGTCGGCGTCTTTGTGTGTATTTGTGCGTGCATGTGCGTGCATGTGTGTGTGTGTGTGTGTGTGTGTGTGTGTGTGTGTGTGTGTGTGTGTGTGTGTGTGTGTGTGTGTTTTCTGTGTGTGTGTCTGTGTGTGTGTGTGTGTGGTGTGTGGGTGTGTGTGTGTGTGTGTTGTGTGTGTGTGTGTGTGCGTGCGTGCGTGTGCGTGTGCGTGTGGTATGTGTGTGCGTGTGTGTGCGCGCACCCTGGGCTGTGGTCCCGGATCCCTGTGTATCCCCTGGGCTGTGGTCCCGTTCCCGGTGTGTCCCCTGGGCTGTGGTCCCGTTTCCCGGTGTGTCCCCTGGGCTGTGGTCCCGTTCCCGGTGTGTCCCCTGGGCTATGGTCCCAATCCCGGTGTGTTCCCTGGGCTGTGGTCCGATCCCGGTGTGTCCCCTGGGCTGTCGTCTTGTTTCTGGTGTGTTTCGTGGGCTGTGTGTGCCGTTCCTGGTGTGTCCCCTGGGCTATGGTCCCGAATCCCGGTGTGTTCCCTGGGCTGTGGTCCCGATCCCGGTGTGTCCCCTGGGCTGTCGTCTTGTTCTGGTGTGTTTTCGTGGGCTGTGGTCCGTTCCTGGTGTGTCCCCTGGATTGTGGTTCCGATCCCGGATGTGTCCCCTGGGCTGTCCTCTTGTTCCTGGTGTTTACCCTGGGCTGTGGTCCCGTTCCCGGTGTTTTCCCCTGGGCTATGGTCCCGATCCCTGCCCTGTAGACCTGTTCTTGGTTTCTCCTCTGGGCTGTCGTCTCGCTACCGTCGTGTCCCCTGGGCTGTGGTCCGTTCCCGATGTGTCCCTCTGGATCGTAGTTCCAGAGGTCTCCTCCAGGTTGCCTATTGAAACCAGGTCCTAATTAGTCATTTGCAAGTTGCGTGTGTGTCGTGTGCGTGTGGTGCGCTGTGGTGTGTTGTGTGTGTGGTGTGTGTGCGTGTGCGCGCGTGCGTTGTGTGTGTGTCTGTCTGTCTGTGTCTTGTGTGGGGTGGCGCGCGCGTACCTGTCATTTGCATGTATCCCCTGCCCTGTAGACCTGTTCTTGATGTCTCCTCTTGGCTTTCGTCTCGTTCTCGGTGTGTCCCCTGGGCTGTCGTGTCGTCCTGGTGTGTCTCCTGTTCAAACCAGGTCCTAATTAGTCATTTTCGAGAGAGAGAGAGAGAGAGAGAGAGAGAGAGAGAGAGAGAGAGAGAGAGAGCGAGAGTGTGTGTGTGTGTGTGTGTGTGGTGTGTTGTGCGCGCGCGCGCGCGTTCGGTCGTGCGTGCACGCGCCCATTTGTGTGTATTTGTGCGTGCATGTGTGTATGTATGCGCGCGCGCGCGCGTGTGTGTGTGTGTGTGCATGTGTGTGTTGTGTGTGTTGTGTTGTGTGTGTGTGTGTGTGTGTGTGTGTGTGTGTGTGTGTGTGTGTTGTGCGCCTGTGCGCCTACCTGTCATTTCTGATGTATCCCCTGCCCTGTAGACCTGTATTTGGCGTCTCCTCTTGGCTGTCGTCTCGTTCCCGGTGTGTCCCCTGGGCTGTGGTCCCGATCCTGGTGTGTCCCCTGGGCTGTGGTCCCGGTCCCGCTGTGTCCCTTGGCTGTGGTCCCGATCCTGGTGTGTCCCCTGGTCTGTCGCCTTGTTCCTGTC
>CM065716.1:31833911-31846411 GCA_033310375.1 Conus canariensis | reverse complement strand
GGTCCGTTTCTGGTGTGTCCTCTAGGCTGTAGTCTTGTTCCCAGTGTGTTTAATGGGCTGTGGTTCCGTTCCGGGTGTGTCCCTGTGTTGTTGTCCCGTTCCTGGTTTCTCTCTGGGCTGTCGTGTTGTTCTCGGCGTGTCCTCCGGGCTGTGGTCCGTTCCCGATGTGTCCCTCTGGATCGTAGTTCGTGAGGTCTCGTCCAGGTTGCCTGTTCAAACCAGGTCCTAATTAGTTATTTGCAAGCGTATGTGTGTGTGTGTGTGTGTGTGTGTGTGTGTGTGTGTGTGTGTGTGTGTGGTGTGCGTGTGTGCGTGTGTGTGTGTGTGTGTGTGTGTGTGTGTGTTGTGTTCTGTTGCGTTGTGTGTGTGTGTGGTGTGTGTGTGTTGTGTGTGTGTGTGTGTGTGTGTGTGTGTGTGTGGTGTGTGTGTGTTTTGAGCGCGCGCGAGCGCTCACGTATGTGAGTGTGTGAGTGTGTGTTGACTTTGTGAGTGTGTGTTGTGTGTGTGTGTGTGTGTGTGTGTGTGTGTGTGTGTGTGTGTGTGTGTGTTTGTGTGTGTGTGTGTGTGTGGTGTGTGTGTGTGTGTTTGTGTGTTTGTGTGTTGTGTGTGTGTGTGTGTGTGTGTGTGTGTGAGAGAGAGAGAGAGAGAGAGAGAGACGAGACAGACAGACAGACAGACAGACAGACAGCAGACAGATTGTGTGTGTGTGTGTGTGTGTGTGTGTGTGTGTGTGTGTGTGTGTGTGTGTGTGTGTGTGTGTGTGCACGTGTGTGAGTGTGTGTGTGTGAGAGAGAGAGAAAGAGAGATAGAGAGAGATTGTGTGTGCGTGTGTATGTGTGTGTGTGTGTGTTGTGTGTGTTGTGGTGTGTGTGTGTGTGTGTGTGGCGCGCGCGCGCGCGCGCGGGTGCGTATGTGTGGGATGCGGGTGTGCGCCCGCTAGCGTGCATCCGAGTATGCGCACAATTGAAAAGGTTTTGTTATAAGTATGACCACAAACATATAAAAAGTCATTACTGTTTTACATTATATTTTACTTCTCTGTGCATGCTAATGTTATGCTGTGTACGAGCGCTCTGTACTCTTTGTTAGGAAGGGCTCGACACATTAACATATTGCTTTTGTCATAAGAGACATTTGAGAATGATGGGCTCAGATTTTCTGAGCAAGTCTGCAAGTGTGTGCCTTTCAGATTTTATTAAAACTGGGATGAATTACGAGAAGAACGTAGAAAGTAGCTATTTCATGTCTTTCTTTGTTAGAGATTGTGATTATTTAGGTTTACGCTCGTGAATGGCCTTTGTAAAATTACGATTCTTTTTGCAAACTTTTCTTCTCTTTCCTTCTGTCGCTCTTATAAAAAAAAAATGAAATAAATATCCTAGTCACTTCCATGGGGTGTATAAAAATGGCTGGTCCTGATGAACTGTAATACTGTAAAATGACGGTGCACATTGTATGATTTGTTTCCACAATCAATATTATATACGTAAGATGAGTTTTTTTTTCCAGAATGAGTTGATAAAATTTCCAGAAGGGCTTATCGCTCATATTGAAGTAACCAAGCAGTGATCAGAGGTGAGTGCGGTATAGGCTGACATGTGAAGACTGGGACCACAAATTCGAATTTCTTCCACATGATGGATCCTTTGTGAGAGTTGGTATGCTGACCGATACTGCAGGAATCTCTCTTGGGTACGGTCTAGGCCCGATGTATTGTGTAAGGAGGAATAGAATACAACACTCACAGTTTTAGACCCATTATTGGATTTCATAGCATCGTCTTGGTCGTTCTCATCTCCACTAAAAACATTAAGAACAGTATCAAATTCTGTGGCGCATCATGCCGTGCTGTCGTTTGTCTTCTCCATGTTCATAGCCATCATGAGTTTATATCAAAATGGACGGTCTGTGCTGAGGGGAAGGGTGGAAGGGGGGGGGGGGTGCTGGATGAAGACTGCAGCGCCCTCTGGATGGTATGAAAGGGCGTTAATTTACACAGGTTCAATGCTTTAGCAATGGTATTCACTTCCGGGGTAACCAGGTCATATTCTGCACATGTGGAACAAAACTGGCACCACTTAACACTACCAAAGTGACTCAGCAGCAGTGCAGTGTCTCTTCTGGTGGCTTGCGTAATGACATGATTTGGATTGCTCCCCATCGATAGCTGATACTTAAGTGGCAACGGTACCAGTAAGTGTGTTCCTGCCTATGGTGGAACGGGGGGGGGGGGGGGGGGGGTCAGAATAATAGCGATGATAGTGATGCCAGAGAGACAGAACAGAAGAGACGACCAAAACAAATCCACTGACATGAATTACGTTTTCATATGTAGCTACATACAGTATTGCTTGAAAATATTATAACTGTTGAGTTTCGTCTTTTACAAGATTTGAATTTTGTGTTAACACTATGGCTTTAATCACGAACGAAGGAAACCTAGGTCAATATTTTGAAAGACATCAGCATTCAACATACCTGGCCACGGCGCACTGTTGGTCACAGGGCTCCGACATCCAGTCCTGGCAACGTTGGCTCCGGGTATTCCCAGTGACCCTGGCAGTTCCCGAGTTCACACAGACATTTACTCCTTACACAAATGACAGGCCAGAGAGTATGACAAAGCGGTGAAAACTTCCAGTGTTCGACGTCTGTCACAGGGTTAAGCCAAGGTCACGATCTCAGTATTTTCCAGCCCATTCTTCTGGACTTATCTTGGCCCTACCCCCCAAGGATTTACTGCTCTTGTCAAGTGATTGCATTCTTCTGACACATGAGCAGTCTGGTCCGCAGCTGGAAGCTGACCAGTTTACCGATGCCTCCAATTCTCTTGCTTCATGGTCTGTTCTGAAAAGATGAAGATCCTTCGCAAACAGATCCCAGAACGCACGGTAACTCCTCTAACTGCATCTCTCAATGAAACACAGCTGAAGATGACCAGCAACTCTGATTACTCAGGAAGTATCACCTTGACTGATGAACCACTGGGATAGGAGGCCGTCCAGAACGAATAACATTGGTGATCCCAGAGATATGAATAAATACATGTACAGGTACATGCATCTATGTATTTTTTTGGTCAGGCCGTTAAGAGCCCCCAGCTCATAAACTGATCCAACACATCATCCCGTGACTAACAGAACTAAACACATGCAGGGACGTCGTTGAATGATCTGTATGGATAAAAACACACGGTGTGGCAGCAAGCGCCGCACACAGTTTCGTACAGTTCCCATGGGCATTTCCAGGAACCCTTGTGAGTGCACATCAACGGCGAGGTTGGTGGAACTAGCTTCAGATTCACTGAACACGTGAAGCTGGCATTAGTTCAACAGGCTCTGTACGAGTCATATGTTGATTCGATTACCCAGACAGGTTCTCTACACAACAAGGGATACTCAGTATACCAGGTGATCACTAAGGAAACACCTCAGGACTAATACACTTTCCGGGGGCATCTCCTCTGGTACCACTTTTCTCAACCTTTGTTCCAGACACCTGACAGTGGGAATCAGAGCAGCCATGCGTCCTACAGGAAGGGCGGTGGCTTTGTGCTCCAAGCATCACAGCTCTGTGGTGCCCACATCGACAAGCACCCTGAAGGAGTGCCCTATGAAGCTGATGTGACCACACATCATACTCATGGAAATACGCGGATCCACCCGGACCTCGTGATGTGGATACAGCACATCAGAAACACACCTCTTGCTGTGTTTCCAGTTACGCAAACGACATGTTCCTTACCCATACAAAGTTCAACAACATAGCGACCTGCACATCTTCAGCCTTGTAAGCAACAAAATGATGCATATGAATAGTATATGAACCTACAAGCAATTAAAGCCAAACCAACATCATCGCTCTAGACAAGACCTCCCGTCCCTACAACCCATCATCCAAGATGACAACCACCTGAGCATCGAAGCGTTTGAACATCCCCTGCTGTATCCCACAGACAGATACAATCAAAGAAGGCACCGAACACTTTGGTTCCTGCTTCCAGAAGATCCCCCCATTCCACGACGGACTGTGAATCAGAGAATTTAGAGGTCTCAGCAAAACACGCCAACGACTAACTGAAAACCAGACTCCTCACATACTCGAAGAACACAGTCAGTGCCTGAAAGCACTACAGGACATACCTCCCACAGACCTCAGCACCACCACCAAGGCAAGGCAGGCGACAGTAAATCGCGTCAGATCTGAACACTAGACGCATATCTTGGTTCAGTCCTTGGCGAGCGGAGCCAGAAAGACACAAAGGAGTAAACCGACAAACACCATGCTCTTAAACAACCCGAAACCAAGGCGACACACCAGGAACAGGCCCACAGCCCACGGGACACAACAGGAACGGGCCCACAGCCCACGGGGCACAACAGGAACGGGCCCACAGGCCAGGGACACACCAGGAACAGGCCCACAGCCCAGGGGACACACTAGGAACGGGCCCACAACCCAGGGGACACACCAGGAACGGGCCCACAGCCCAGGGGACACACCGGGAACGACACGACAGCCCAGGCGACACACCGGGAACGAGACCACAGCCCAGGGGACACACCGGGAACGACATGACACAAAACAACCCGAAACTTTAACTTATGACAAGACATAAAATCACTGGAAATTATTCGCCGTTTGACAGACTAACTGACTAATCATTTGGAAGGAGTAAATGACCTGGTGAAGCTTCAAGGAAACTGCTGAGTTCACTGAGAATGTGCCGCTCTGCAATCATATGTAAATCACTGTTAGTTGTCTCCTAGTTAAGATCCATATTCAATGCAAAAGTAACAGTAATTACAAAGAGGTCATTCGGGACACTTGTCAAATCGTTAGGATTCTTAACAAAACATTAACATTTAAATCATTTAAGTGTTGTAAAATTTCAGATCCAGGCATGTAAAATAGCATGTTAAGAATTTAAAATCTATCTGTTGTATGGCAATTTGTAAGTTATGTGGGCGTATTAAGTTCTTGGTGTTGAATTAAGGGCTGTATTGCTCCAGTAAGAGAAGATAATCTATTGACTAAATTAAAATCTCAAATGATTCAAGGCATCTTCCGTGGATAGAGTATCTTTTCAAACAGGGGTTATTGCGGATATAGACGAACTGATAATACATAATGCAAATTTTGAAAAAAGGATAAAATCAGTTTCAAAACTTTCGATTCTCGTGCCTCAGTTTGACCGTGTAAGTCCGAAAACGCACACAGAGGGGAAAGGCCGACAGCAAAAAAAAAAAAATCCTTGTTTACTAGATATTCTGTATCAAAATGTTTTAAACCGAGGTCACACTGTTAAGAAGACGAGTCGGTGAAAAGAACTAAAATGTACAATATGTGTAATGCTTCACCGTTTGTAGGAAGGTTTGAGTACACTTATAATACATAAAAAGAGGAGATTGTGGGAGGGGGGGGGGGGGGACGGGACAACGACAAGGGAGACTTCGGGCTTGGGAGGTGAGGGCGAACCAGCTCACCTAGTCCGTTGAAGTTTTTGTCATGCACAAAATATTTACATCAGGAAAGCTTTTCTAATAGAGGTCAGGCACTGGTCAGAATCATACATAAAAAGTGTGTTATGTGTTTTGAATATCTTACTTCAACTTCAGGGAATGGCAACTTCAGGGAATGGCTCTACCCTTCATCACGATACACGATATTCTCATAGAATACAAGGAAAATTTGTTTGTGGTGCCATCATCAAAATTCATATTTACAATAAATTATAAATATGTATATCATTAAAAATATTCAAGTCTTTCCACCGTGCTTTGGTCATTCCTTGTCAATTCATTTATCCATCTTTTATCAGTCTGTACATATATATAAATATTAAAACATGCACGCACACATCCTACCACCCCTCCCATACCCCCCCTTCCCCCCCCCCCCCCCCACACACACACCCAATACAGAATCACGCGAACACACCCCGCCAAAACAGAATCATACACACACTCATACACACACACACACACACACACACACACACACACACACACACACACACACACACACACCAGAGGCGCACACACACCACCACCACAAACCACCATCACACATGCAATATTAAGACCACACTTAAATAGATACTCCATCTGTAAAACAGAACGCTCCAAGATAAGCTCGAAGTTAAGTATAAAAAAAACAACAACAAAACAAAACAATAGCACCATTCAAAAGACCAATAATACTGCAAAATGTATAATTACTGAAACAATGAAAACAACCTGCAAGAGTTAACTACAAATCAGGAATAAAAGATTTACCGCTAAGTAAGATGTTTGAAGTGGGGTGAGAGAGAGAGAGAGAGGAGAGAGGAGGGAGAGAGAGAGAGAGAGAGAGAGAGACGAGAGAGAGAGACAGAGAAGAGAGAGAGAGAGAGAGAGAGAGAGAGAGAGAGACTGAAGGGAGATAATTCATAGGGGTGTGAAAATTGGAAACACTTATATAAAAAATTTTAACTATAAAAACATAACATTCCATATCAAACCAAGTACAGAATAAAAGAGAACAAAATTTAAATACCAAGAAATTATATCACAAAAGTATGATTGTTTAAACAGTAAAAAAGAAAACAACCAAAGTTGAATATAATTCAAGGATATTTATAGTAAAAATGGCTTGGATAGGGGTGGTCCTTCACACACACACACACACACACACACACACACACACACACACACGTATTTATATAATTTAACAATGCAACATGACATTCCCTGTTAAGCACCAAGTAAGGAATAAATGAGAACAATAATTTCATTACCATGCCATGATATCACAAAAAATATGATTATTAAACAGCAAACGAAGACAATCAAGTCATATATAATTCAGGGATGAAAAATAGATTTATAATAAAGATAGCTTGGAAGGGGTGGTCCTTCACAGATAATAGTACGCTTACACACACACACACACACACACACACACACACACACACACACACACACACACACACACACACAGAGAGTTTTATGTTTGATGGGAGCCGGGCCACTGGCCAGTCAGAAAGCGTACGTCAGCACTCGGATCGCCGAGCCCCGTTTCCCTCAACTACAAGTGAGGATAAGGTTGGGAGGAGGGGGAGGTGGGGGGGGGGGGGGTTGTGATCGTCCCCACCAGCAAGTTCTGTCTGGGAGACATTTTCTATGCCAGGATAAAATGCCCGAGAGTTCGTCCTTCCCGATATTTCTATCTCGACCAGCTCCTACCCTGAGGTGAGTTCTGCTACGGGCTCAGTTGGGAAGACTGGGACCACACAGTCGAGTTTCATTCATTTGTTGGATGCGTCTTTGAGAGTGTTGTTCAAATATCCTGACCAACAATGCAGGTGTCTGTATCTCTCGGACCTGGTTGACGCTGGGATATATCATGAAAGGAAGCGTAGAGTACAGCCCTGTCATGCAGTCTCAGACCAGAATGGAAATCCGTAGCACCATCTTCATCATCCTCATTCTCATCGATCAGCATTAAAAAAAGTCTCAAATTCTGTGGCCCTTCATGCCCTGCTCTCATGGTGACCTCAGTTTCTATGTCCTCTCCACGTCCGTGGCTTTGGTTTGATTCTGTCGGGGTCACCGGTATCGACGACTCCATAGGGGCTGTCGTTGGACAGACGTGGTGGCGCCCTCCGGTGGGACAGGTCACTCACGCCGGCTCCGCGACTGCTATTGTCCTCAGTAGGAGGCTTAGTAGGTGGTGTCTTGCGTGTGTTGGACAGAACAGGCGCCACTGAACACCACCGAAGTGACTCGGCAGCAGTGCAATGTCTCCTCCGGTGGGTTGCCTCTTGACGACTTGACATTTACTGCCCCCTGTGGATTGCCGGTGCCGGGGCTGCGGCGGGAATGACCGGGCTTTGGCTGTGGACGGGGTGTCCGAATGAGCGGCGTGGGTGCACTACCACTGAGGTGGCACAGAAGATGGGACAGCGAAATAGTAAAAAAAAACAACCCAAAAAGATAAGAGCGTGAAATGTACGGAGCTGAAACGGAACAAAAAAAAAAGGGGGCGAGGATGAGGAGGGATGGGGGGGGGGGGGAGGGGGCAGGGAGAAAACATACTGAACTGACAGTAAGGGGTATGGCTACCCAGAATGGGTTTAGTCCAATGTTAGACCAACATGTCCAAGGAACCAGAGATCACCGATATTTCCTAGTTTGGCGAGTCGTAATGGAGAAGATACGGTCCTTTTTCTTCATGCTCTTTCAGGTTTCAAATATTGAGAACGACATATTCACGCGGCCAGTCGTCAAGGACTTTACATCCAAAAGGTCATAGGCAAAATGTAGATTTAGAACTGCCACTTGGTGCGCTTTGTGCTCTTTCCTGGATGATTGCTTTTTTGGCCGTTCTTGGATCATTCCTCAAACCGCACTCCGATCCGACAACGCACTACCCCCCCCCCCCCTCTCTCTCTCTCTCTCTCTTCTCTCTCTCTCTCTCTGTCTCCTTCCGGTTTCAGCTTCAGTTTCGTCAAGAAGGCGTCACTGCGTGCGGACTAGTCCATATACGCGACATCACATCCGCTAAGTTTTGAAACCACACCACGCATGATTTTAAACTGATGGATACATGAATTAACTAAGATGAAAGAATTGAAGAAGAGGGTCTCGTGCCTGACCTACGCATTAGCCCAATGCTCTGGTCAGACCTTGTCTCCTTCCAATGCGCACAAGTATTTAGGACTATACTTTTCCACAAAATTGTGTGTCTCATCCTCTGGTTGCACAGGGTTAAGGTGGTTATTGGAATTGGGCTACCTCTACATGACTATACAATCGAGACATCCAGTCTACTTTTTGATGCTAGAGTGCAGCCAATGCTTCTGTATGGATCAGAAATCTGGGGTCTAGACAAAGTATGAAAATACACAAGAGAAAGTGCATATATAGATATACTCATATCAATCAAAAACTCTTACCAGGGAAAAGAACATTTGAGGGAGGCGAAGGGGGGAGGGTGGGGGTGAGATCTACCAACTCGAGCTGAGATACTACTGGTCATGAAGATTGGGTTCATAAACTCGGCTGCGCGTAGACAGGAGATGGGAGAAGGGTAAAGGAAGGCTGAGGGAAGGAGGGGCTTGGACAGGGGGTGGGGTGGGGCTGAAAATGGAAGAAGTACCTTTTGAACCCCTCACCTAGATTTCCACTCCCTCTGTCCATCAGCATGAGAATTCGGACTAGGACACGTTCAGAACGCCATTAGTTTTAGCTTGTTTGTCAAACAGAAATAAAAGCAATGATTACTATCTATAACCGGCACTGTCATAGTCACGGTTTGAAGTGCATCTCAGTGAGCACGAACACATGAAACCTGCAAACCTGGGATAGGTCCAAATGAGCATATTGAGTAGACTAACTTGGTTACCACAAAACTAACCATCATTTGAAAATGTTTAGTGAGGCACTGGATTCTGATTTCCAATATTAAGATAATTCAATTAACATAACACAACAACAATGGCGTCGGAGCGGGGGGAAGTGAGGACAGGGGGTACTAGGCCCTTCCCACAGGAGAGCGGGTACGGGTGGGAGGGAAGGTGGGACGAGGAGTTGGAGTTCGGGGGTGGGGGTGGGGAGAGGGGAGAATGTCAGTGGAAGGACTGGGATGCGTGAATATTCAAATCGTGAAATGTAAGGAATGAAAATACTTTTTGCGTTGTAACCATAATTACCAAAAACATTTTACCTGTAAAAGAAGTTAATATATGTTCAAGAAAAGTTCAACTGATAAAGCAAATCGGTTCTTTCTGTTATTACATAACAGGAAGAAACAAAAGGTGAAAAAAATTACTATTCATAATAAATTCGAATGAGCCACTGATAATTCAACAACTGCACTTAAACGCGGACGCAGAGTGGGGTAGGGGTGAAAGGATGGTGGGGGGGAAGAGGTGGAAAGTACTCTTCAAATCCTGCTACCCTAGCTAGAGAGAAAAAAAGATTCAACAGAGCGAAAATGTCCTTTTGGTAAACAACTTCAACCTAGTTGACAAACGGTTTGATGTGGACCTGATTAATTCAAAATCAATGTAAATTTCCAAACTGACAATGGATCAATGAAACAACTTGCCTGGGTTATGGTAGCAGGTCCTTGAGGAAGAGGTGGATGAGGGCGCTTCGGTTTGAAACCTTCTTGGCTCGAAGGGACAAGTGGGAATGGGTGACAGTGGGCAGGGAGAAATGGGGAAGCATACTCTTGATCTTCTGCAAAATTTCTCCTTCCATCCTGGCTCCCAACACCGTCACCTCTTCACCATGGACGTCTGCGCACTTTACACAAGCATTCCCCATCATGAAGGGCTTTCAGCCCTCAAACACTTCTTGTCAAAAGACAGCAGAAATCTACCCACCACCACTCTTCTCCGTCTTGCTGAGCTTGTTCTCACACTCAGCAACTTTCAGTTTGGTGCTGACCATTTCCAACAGAATTGCGGCGTTGCCATGGGCACCAGGATGGGTCCTGGCTACGCCTGCCTGTTTGTTGGTTACATTGAAGAAAAGATCTTCTCACAATACACAGGCACTTTCCCAGACTTTTTCCGTCGCTTCATTGACGATTGCCTCGGTGCAGCCTCCTGTCCAATCCAAGATCTGAAAAACTTCATTGACTTCGTCAGTGGATTTCATCCAGCTCTTAGATTCACTTTTGAAATCACTCAGACTACCATTTCCTTCCTTGACATCAAAATCTCTATCTGTCCCAACTCACCCTACCTCACCACATCTGTTCATTACAAACCCACCGACTCGCATTCATACCTTCTGTACTCCTCCAGTCACCCTGCTTCCACCAAAACAAGCATTCCTTTCTCTCAACTACTTCGTTTGCGACGCATCTGCAGCGATGATGACGATTTCGCCAAACAATCTACCCTGATGATCTCATTTTTCCTTGAACGTGGATACCCTGAACCCATTTGCCAAGAAGCCCTACAAAAGGCCTCTAGAATTCCCAGAAACACCGCTCTTAAGCAAAAGATCACTCCTTCATCAGACGACAGGCCTGTTCTTGCTATCACCTTCCATCCTCACAACCTCGCCATCAAAAACATCCTTATGAAGAACTACCACATTCTGCAGACTGATCCTTCCCTGAAACACATTTTCACCCAGCCTCCACTAGTTGCCTACAAACGTGACACCAACCTCAGAGATCTTCTTGTGCATTCAAAATTGTCCACAAACACAGTCTCACCACCTGGCAATTCTCCATGCAAGCAACCCAAATGCAAAACCTGTCCTCACCTAAACTCTTCTACAACCATCTGTGGCCCCTCAGGCAAAATTTCCATACGCAACCCTTTCACTTGTCAGTCCCGCAATGTAGTTTACATTCTTTCTTGCTCCTTCTGTGGCCTCTTGTATGTTGGAGAAACCTACAGAACCCTTAACGACCGTTTCACTGAACACCTACGAGCAGTCCGTCTCGGTTACAATACACCAATTGCAAACCATTTCTGCTCTTCCGGCCACAACCTCTCCCACATGCAGATTGCTGCAGTCTGGCAAAATTCATCTTCCTCTATAAGACGTAAAGAACAAGAGTCCCTCCTTATTCACAAACTTGGCACTATCCACCCAAATGGAATCAATATCAAACACTGACTTTCCTCCATAACAGCCCTTTGTTCTTGCTTATCTTGATTTTGTCTCTTAACATTATTATTACTATTTTTATTTACTTTATCCCCCCCCCCCAGTCCTTCTGCTCTTGACCCATTTCTCTCTTCTTCCCCATCCTGCCCTCTCCTTCTATACCCCCCCCCCCTCATCCCTTCCAACTCTCTCCTTCCTTCCCCCTCAATCCTTGCTGAACACTTTTCATCTTCTAGCAGTATTCACTTTTCAGCTTTTTGGCAGTGCTCACTTCCTCACTTCCCCATTTCTCCCTGCCCACTGTCACCCATTCCCACTTGTCCCTTCGAGCCAAGAAGGTTTCAAACCGAAGCGCCCTCATCCACCTCTTCAAGGACCTGCTACCATAACCCAGGCAAGTTGTTTCATTGATCCAGGTCCTGCAGTCAACCAACCATTTGTGACAATGGATCAACATGAACGGTCCGCCCTCCCCCCCCCCCCTTTCCCCATCCCCCTGCCCTCTTCCCTTCAAGAAAGGTCCCCATACACACACAGAGGCGCAAATGAGGTGGGTTTCTAGATCTTTCCCTTCCACCGGACCCTAACCCCCTCCCACACACATCCAGTCTCCCCTCCGCCCCCCCCCCCCCCCCCCCCCCGCCCCTCTCGCCCCCTCCGCCCTCAAAAAAGTACCGTAATTTAAGAGCCCATTGTGGAGGTGTGTGTGTGTGTGGGGGGGGGGGGGGGGGTAGACAGCAGCCTCAAATTTATTGGTGTTGGACTTCATCGGGAAGGCATGGCTTGTTGGTGTGTTGGAAAGAGTGTTTTGTGCTTCTTTCCGTTGGGATATTGAAGCCAATTGATTGAAATCTCAAAGGACTGAACGAAATGTTCCCTAAC
>CM065716.1:31786411-31828911 GCA_033310375.1 Conus canariensis | reverse complement strand
GAGATGTCCACAGACAGAGAGAGAGACAGGAAGAGAGTATGAGCATGTCTTCTCTCTCTCTCTCTCTCTCTCTCTCTCTCTCTCTCTCTCTCTCTCTCTTTATCTCTCTCTCTCCCTCTCTCTCTCTGTGTCTCTCTCTTTCTCCACATGTTTCCAAATGTTTCGACCGGTGTGTGGGGGTCTTCTTCAGGAGTTTCACATGTGCCTATATGAGTCATGTGTGTGTATGCGCGTGCGCCTGCTCACAAATGTGTGTGTGTGTGTGTGTGTGTGTGTGTGTGTGTGTGTGTGTGTGTGTGTGTGCGCGCGCGTGTTTGTGTTGTGTTTTGTGTGTGTGTGTTGTGTTGTGTGTGTGTGTGTGTGTGTGTGTGTGTGTGTGTGTGTGTGTGCGCGCGCGCGCGCGCGCGCGTGCGCGTGTGTGTGTATGTTGGATGAGATGTCCACAGACAGAGAGAGAGAGACAAGAAGAGAGTATGAGCATGTCTTCTCTCTCTCTCTCTCTCTCTCTCTCTTCTCTCTCTTCTCCTCTCCCAAGAGAGAGAGAGAGGAGAGAGGAGAGAGAGAGAGAGAGAGAGAGAGAACTTAAATAGCAATCTATTTTCTTTCCAAATGTTTCGACCGGCGTGTGGGGGTCTTCTTCAGGAGTTTTACATGTGCCTCTATGAGTCATGAGTGTGTATGCGCGTGCGCCTGCTCACAAATGTGTGTGTGTGTGTGTGTGTGTGTGTGTGTGTGTGTGTGTGTGTGTGTTGTGTGTGTGTGGTCGTGTTGTGTTTTGTGTGTGTGTGTGTGTGTGTGTGTGTGTGTGTGTGTGTATCTGTGTGTGTGTCTCTGTGTGTGTCTGTGTGTCATACACAAACGCGCACACATGCCTGCGCGCGCGCGCGCACACACCCACACCCACACACACACACACATGTGCCCACGCACACACATGGGCCCATGCCCACACATCATACACACACGTGTATATCCACTACACACACACACACACACACACACACACACACACACACACACACAAAATGGGAGGTAGGCACTCAAGGTCTGACCAGCGCGTTGGGCTAATGCGTAGGTCAGACATCCGCTGAGTCGTAGCCACGAGACCCTCGTCTTCGATTCTTTGTTGTTAATTCATTTATCCATCAGCTTCAAATCATGCGTAGTGTGGTCTCAAAACTTAGCGGATGTGGTGTAGCGTATACGGACTAGTCCGCACTAGTGACGCCTCCTTGATGAAACTGAATCTCTCTCTCTCTCTCTCTCTCTCTCTCTCTCTCTCTCTCTCATTGTTATCTATGTGTGATTTTTTTTTTTTTTTTTAAATAAGCGCCCACAACCCGTTTAGGATAATCATCCATGTTGGCCACAGAAATCGACTCAAGACACAAGGGAAATAAGTTACCGGTTGAATGCAATTCCTTTTTGATTTGACTTGTGGCCCTTTGTATGGAAGATGAAAATTTTTAATGGATTGTAAACGAAGGAAGTTGAATTAGAAATCTGGATCGTGTTTGTCTTTCGTCTCCTCTGCAATTACAATCTACAAAATTGTGCTACGTGACACGCTGCATATTTTATCAGTAGGAAAAAAGCTATGGGGATTTTTTTTGTTTTTTGTTGTCAAGCTGTCCCTAAGATTATGGGAAGTATCTGTATCTGTCTGTTTACGTTGCTGCATCCAGGAATCTGGCGTCGACGCAACGGGTGGGGTGCGCAGCGAAAAAGTTAGTGGCGTTGGGCTTTGGCCACCTTCTGCTTGAAGGCCTCAGTACTACCTGAGTGCACAATACTATTGTCCAGTTGGTTCCACCTAATAATAGTTCTTGGAAAGAATGATTGTTTATACTGCTCTGTGCTGCAGTTTGGAACTTTGTAGCACCTGTCGTTGTTGCGTGTGTAGTTCTCCACTGGGTTGTTGACTACAAAGTCTGCTCTTCTTGGCGGACGCGGATGCGTCGGTCGGGTTGTTGAGGCACAAGGAACTGCTCAGGAGGGATTGCTGGCACCAGCCCCTCAACCACCTTGTAAAAGAAGGTCAGCGCAGGCTCTCGCGTCGTTCCTGAAGGGTAGGGAGCTCATGTTTCCTCAGGAGGCCCGTTACGAAGCCAGGTGTTCTAGATTTGTAATCTCTTGCAATGAAGCGTACTGCCGTTCGCTGTGTACGCTCCAGCTTGTCGATTTCCTGTTTCTCATACGGGTCCCAGATGATCGCTCCATACTCCAACAGGGGTCTGACTAAGGCGAGGAAGGCGTTGCGTTTGCAGGCTGTGGGGCAGTGTCTGAGGTTACGGCGTAGGAAGCCAAGGGTACAGTTGGCTTTCTTTGTAATGTAGTTGATGTGGGTTGACCACGAAAGATCTGCAGAGAACTGAAGACCCAAGTAGGGGTTGGTGGAGACTTGTTTGAGAATTGTGCTTTCGAGGGAGTAGAAGAAGGAGGTTGCAGGGCTCCGCGCCAGGCTCATGACGTAGCATTTCGTGGCGTTGAAACGCATGCCCCATCGCTCTGCCCACTGTTCCAGACTCTTCAGGGCCTCTTGGAGGGTGAGGTGGTCACTGAAGTCGTTGATCTCCCTGTAGATGAGGCAGTCATCTGCGAAGAGACGCAGTTGGGATTTGACTGCTTCCGGGGGTCGTTGATATGGCACAGGAACAAGAGTGGGCCTAACACGGTGCCCTGCGGGACCCAAGAATCCACTGTCGTAGAATTTGATGAGGTGCCCTCAACCACAACTTGCATGGTGCGTTCTGTAAGGAAGCACTTCAGCCAGGAATGGATGGGGCCAGTGATACCGTAGCTGGACAGCTTATGGAGTAGTCGGTCATGGGGAACGGTGTCAAAGGCCTTGGAGAAGTCCAAGATCGCCATGTCTACTTGCCTTCCACGGTCGTATGAAGACAGGAGATCTTGTGTTGTGGTCAGGAGCTGGGTTTCGGTAGAGAAGCTAGCTCGGAAGCCGTGGTTGAGAGAGGTCGAGATCTGGTGGGAGTCAAGGTGGTTCAGGATGTGGCGGCATACTATGTGTTCCAGGATCTTACAGGGAACTTAAGTGAGAGAGATGGGTCTATAGTTGCCAGGGGAGTGACGGTCGCCCTTCTTGAATGCGCAGGTGACGTTGGCTCCGAGCCAATCCTGCGGAAGGCGTCCGGAGTCGAGCGAGGCTTGGAAGATGAGTGTCAGGGAGGGGGCAATGTTGTCAGCAAGGGTCTTCAAGGCGATGTTGGGTAAGTTGTCTGGACCGGGGGCCTTATTAACTTTGAGGTCGCGTAGCAGCTTGGCCATGCCAGGGGCGGAGACTGTAATGGGCTGTACGTGGGCGGGGGGAGGTTTTAAGTTGGGTAGTGTGGTAGTGGTGGTCTTGGTGAAGACTGATTTGAATTGGCGCAGTAGGATGTCGGCTTTGGATTGACTGTCGCTGTGCAGCTGTCCCTTCTCCTTCAGCGGGGCAACTCCTGTAGAGTCCTGCTTCCTGGACTTGATGTAGCGCCAGAACGGCTTGGTGTTATTCTGGTCGAGTCCCTCCCTAATGGTGTTATTAATGTACTGCCACTCTGCACGCCGTAGCTCGTCTCTGCAGTACTTCTGGAATGTCCTGTAGGGGGACCAGTCCTTGCAAGCTCTTGCACGCTTGAAAAGTCTCTTCTTACACTTCAGCAGCTTCCGAAGGGGCGCTGTCAGCCATGGCAGGGAAGAAGACTGTTTCAGCATGAAGGAGGGGACGTTCCGATCTATGGAGTCAGCGAGGCAGGTCTTGAACGTAGTCCACAGGGTGTTCACATCTTTCCCCGCCCTGTGTTCCTCTTCCACGGTGTGCGCTGCATCGTCCATATCCTTCTTCATCTGCTCCCAGTCAGGCTGCTTGAACTTGAGGCACTTGCATGCTTTTGGCGGGTGACTTGCGGCTTGGTGTTGAAGTCGGTATAGACAATGTCGTGGTCGGACACACCTGGGATGCTAACAGAGGACTTGACAAGGGTGGGGTTGGACGTAAAGACCAGGTCGACTATGTTCTTACCACGGGTTGGGGTATGCTGGACTTGGCTAAGGAGGGAGGATGAGGAGATGTCGACCAGGGACTGCTGGATCTCGTTGTCTTTTCCCGAAGAGTGGGCGGTGTGCATTGACCAGTCCATGTCAGGGCAATTGAAGTCGCCGGCTAAAATGACCT
Organism: Conus canariensis; assembly: GCA_033310375.1. Taxonomy (NCBI): domain Eukaryota; kingdom Metazoa; phylum Mollusca; class Gastropoda; order Neogastropoda; family Conidae; genus Conus; species Conus canariensis. The sequence goes on along the minus strand of CM065716.1, from coordinate 31,824,740 downwards.
CGCGCTGCTTTCTGCCATCTTCAGTTAGCAAGTTTGGGGAGCGTTGGAGCTGGTTGAGGTCGTGCTGGTTCCACTCTGCCATATAGAACGCGCCTACATGGAGGTCCTTCTGGTTCTTCAGCTTGACTTTCACCCACTCGATTTCGCAATCCATCACAAGCTGGGGTTGTTCAGAGGAGGTGAGCGACTTGTGTACGAGGATGAAGACGCCGCCTCTATCCGTGGCGCGGTCATTCCGGTACACGTCGTATGAGTCAGGGAACACCTCCGCTGATTTGATGTGGTCTTTGGCCGGTAGTTTTCCTGGTTTAATGCCACGGAGTAACTCACCTGACGGCGGTTCTCCAGCTCATGAGATTCAAAAAGCAAAACAAAACAAAACAAAAATGAGCAAAAGAAAGAAAAAAAAAAGAAGGAAAAACCGAAAGACACTGTGCAACAGAAAGTAAGTGACTTATGTTTTTAATATTTTAAATCTACATCTTACACTTTCCCAAGTTGTTGTAGAGAAGCTGTCTATTTTTTAGCACAAAACCGAAACTAGGGTCTCAGTCAAATTCGTTGCTCGGTCAAATCCGTTGCTGGTATACCAACTTAGCCAAAAATGACATTTTTGGCTAAGTTGGTATACCAGCAACGGATTTGACCGAGCAACGAATCTGACCTTGACACGACATTTTTGGCTAAGTTGGTATACCAGCAACGGATTTGACCGAGCAACGAATTTGACCGCGACCTCAAAACGATTCTCCGAGCTGGATGTTAAGCGACGTACAGCTACAGATACAGATACAGCTCCCGTAAGACGAAAGAGTGACGTCCCCTAGTTGATTGCCGTGTGTATACCTTCCTTCACAGCTGAAGCTCGGCGAAGCTTTTTTTTTTTTTTTTTTTTTCTCCATCAACAGGTTACGTTGTCGTACTGGGGTAAATGTGGATAAAGCCGCGAGGATCGGTGTGTGTGTGCGTGTGAGTGTATGTGTGTGTGTGCACTCTTATCCCCACCGGCCTCCTTCACATTTCGGCCATCGCTTGATCGAGCACCGTCCCGTAGGATTATTCTTAAACCGTTCCGTGTGGATGCGAAGAAGAGAAATGAGTCGTTTAAGAGTGAGCCGATGGAGCGATGCTCGTTCGAGACATAGCCCACATATCTATCGAGTATTGAGTGAAATACCTGTTACTAGTATTTTTCAGAACAGTAGAAGTAGTAATCCCATGCCATTTGTGTCGGCAGGAAGTGGAGCAATTGATCCCCCTCCCTCAACCTCCCTTTGAAATCTAGCTTCTTGTGCGTCCGAACATAAACCGAAGTCGGGGCCTCTTGAAAGAATGTGAACGTGTGTGTGTGTGTGTGTGTGTGTGTGTGTGTACTACTAGTTAAATATTTAGTAAAATCCAAGTGAACACTCGATATATAATGGGTACAAAACAGAATGAAGTGGAATATAACGTTATAAATGACAGGAAGATAACCAAGTCATTGAGGTAAATACACTGAAAATACCTGCTGCTGTAGTGTAGTTCTAGTTGCAAAGCGAGAGGACTGCAGGCGGAAATCTAAACAAATCTTAAATAAATGTTAGCGAACCGCCCAGAGAACGTGGACAAACGAGTCGCAAGACGAAACACAACTAGTTTCGACCTCTTAGGTCTTCATCAGGTGAGACATTAACGAATAAAACAATGAAAATTCACTTAGCTTATTCGTTAATGTCTCACCTGATGAAGACCTAAGAGGTCGAAACTAGTTGTGTTTCGTCTTGTGACTCGTTTGTCCACGTTCTCTGGGCGGTTCGCTAACATTTATTTAAGATTTGTAGTGTAGTTGTTAGCATATATTCCCAGCCTGGATGTCATTGGTTTTCTTTTCCATAAGAGCTCTTTGTGGGATTTTTGGCAGGTGACCAGCTCTAAACCTGAGTGGGGTTTGCTATGGGCTCAGTTGAGAAGACTGGAACAACATGTAGGATTTTATCCACATTATGGATATATATTTTTGACAGTTTTGCACAACGACGCTGCAGGTGACTGTATCTGTAGGGCCTGGTTGATGTTTGAGTATAGTAAATAAGTAAATGTAGGATATACCCTTATCACGCAGTCTCAGACCAGTATAGAATCTCATTGCTCATCTTCATCATCCTTTTCCATATTGATCTGTATGACCAAACAACAGTCTCAAATTCTGTTTCCTTCTTGTCGTGCTCCCATCATGACCATAGTTTGGATTTTCTCACCACGTCTGTGCCCCTCGGTGAGTTCATTTAGACTGCTGGTATTAAGTTCATGGAGACTGGCGTTGGATGGACATGGTGGTGCCCACTGGTTGGGGACTCTGACGCATGCTGGCTCCATGACTGAGTAATGATTACTGACAGTAAGGAAGTTAGTAGATTGTATGTATGTGATTAACAACAGACACTACTGTATACCACTGAAGTGACTTGACAGCAGTGCAGTGTCTCCTCTGGTGGGTTGTCTCATGATGATTTTACACTGACTCTCCTTTTGGATTGCTCGTGCTGGAGCTTAAACTCAACAAGCCAGAATGTGACTGTATATGGGGAGCTGCAATGAGCAGTGTGGGGGTAATGCCACTGGAATGGCACAGAAGTTGAGGCAGCAGAAAAAAGAGGTCAACACTCGAACAAGAATGTTTTGATCTGTTGATTGCAAAACAAATTATGAAATATTAAACATGAGATTGAGAATTATGCAGTGCATTAGTGGTGGTTAAGTTCTGTAACGTTAATTCTTACTCCCTGACAAGACTTCTTCTACACACACACACACACACACACACACACACACACACACACACACACACACACACACACACACTCACTCACTCACTCACTCACTCTTAAGTGCTGTAATTTACAGTACAATTAGGTGATGAAGGTACAGAATCAGCTGTGCACATAACTGATTCAGTGAATTTGACATACTCTTTCCTAACTGTACTTAGGCGGAGACAGCAAACGCCATGGAGGGAGAGGCAGAGGGAATGCAAGAGGATAGTGTCTGCTAATAAACACAGAAATGCATTACTTTTGTGTACTTTTCCAAGTCAGAATGTTTTTTTTTTATCGTTGTCTACAAACCATCAGCAGTTAGTACAAATATATCTGAAAAGTATGATCATTATCTACAATTAGCAGTTAGTACAAATATATCTGAAAAGTATGATCATTATCTACAATTAGCAGTGAGTACAAATATATCTGAAAAGTATGATCATTATCTACAATTAGCAGTTTGTACAAATATATCTGAAAAGTATGATCATTATCTACAATTAGCAGTGAGTACAAATATATCTGAAAAGTATGATCATTATCTACAATTAGCAGTTTGTACAAATATATCTGAAAAGTATGATCATTATCTACAATTAGCAGTGAGTACAAATATATCTGAAAAGTATGATCATTATCTACAATTAGCAGTTTGTACAAATATATCTGAAAAGTATGATCATTATCTACAATTAGCAGTTTGTACAAATATATCTGAAAAGTATGATCATTATCTACAATTAGCAGTTTGTACAAATATATCTGAAAAGTATGATCATTATGTACAATTAGCAGTTTGTACAAATGTATCTGAAAAGTATGATCATTATCTACAATTAGCAGTTTGTACAAATGTGAAAAGTGACACAAAGATTCTGTTATGTAGTTTGATTCCAGGTGTGCGTTCTGTATGTGTGTGTGTTCAGTGAGCAATGAATGCCGAAAGCAGACAACTGTCAGAGAAACTGGTGCCAGCTGCCTACATCAGTCAGGGGGAACAAGCTAGGCATGCTCATGAGAACAAGATCCGTCAGCTGCTGCAGCATGTAAGTCATTTTCAAGACAGAGCAACAACACCGTCAAGGCAGTGCAGCACAGCACACAGCACACAACAACACAAGATAAATGTTAGCACAATGTGATGTAACACAAAACATTGTGACAGTGCATGAGGCAACATGACCATTACACTAAAAATATCTCGTTGTAACACACCACATAATGCAAAACAGCAGGACATTTATGTGTAATGGAACACAGAACGCAAATGAAATAAGAATAACATAATACAACACAATGTGACACACACACATACACAGGCACACCCCCCCCACCCCCCCACCCACCCCCCTGCGCAAACACACACACTCACACACATGCACACACACACGCGCGCATGCATGCACACGAACGCACACATGCACACACACACGCACCACACGCGCGCGTGCACACACACACACACACACACACACACACACCCACAACCACACACACACACCACACATGCATGCGCACACACAGTATACAGCACAAAGCTAAGCAGTATAAAGAAGACAGACCCATAGATTTGGACAGATCAAATTACTTTTTGTGCAAAGTATTTGCAGTTTGGTGGTTATACTGTATGAATTGGGAACAAAGAAAACTTGAAAGCCCTTTGTGTACAGAATCACTAAATGACACTTGCCTGGCCATATCCTCTGAAAGCTGGTGATGGGATTTGATATGAGTGCAGTCTTGTTTGAAAGTCTCTTAGGGAAATGGAGTTGCAACTCTGAGAGGAAAATCCCCCTGTACTCAAATGGCCCAGCAGAGATTCAAACCCATGATCCCAAGAATACAATGATAATGAATTGGGTTCTGTACCAGTAGAGCTGTTCTGTCTTCCCTCTTGCTGCCTGTGTGCGTTGTAGTGTGTGTATGCGTGCGTTTGTGTGTGTGTGTGTGTGTGTGTGTGTGTGTGTGTGTGCGCGTGTGCGTGTGTGTGTGTGTGTATGTATGTGCATCACTGTGTGTATGTTTAGTCTGTCTTACTCATCGTTCACCTCTTTTTTTTTCTTTCATTTTAGCTTTTCCTTTCTCAATCATTCCCATCCTGCACCTGACCTTATCTATTTGATTTTCTATCAGTTGTTGTGGGAAGATGTTTTGTGTGCTGTCAGCGGAAGCTGCCAGAAGAGGGCTGGGATGAGCAGACCATTGAGCTGCTGCTTCAAGAACTGGCGGTGATGGACAGCAACAATTTCCCAGACAACTGCGGGGTCGGGGAGCGGGAAGGTCGCATCGCTTCTCAGCTTGTGGCTCGCCGTCACTACAGGTTGTCCTCCCGTCCCTCCTCTCTCCCAGCCCCCGCCCCACCCATACTGCAACGGCTAAAATATTAGGAAATGTGATGTTGCACACATGCACAGAGAAATAGGTTTTTGAGCTACAGAAATCCATGCATCTAAGGATTTTTTTGTTATCAAGGTTCACTTTCATTCGTGCATGAAGCAGGTGGCTTCACTTCTTATCTGGTAGTTTAGTGGATGTTTTACCGTCACTTTCAAACTTTAATAGAGTCAGTTCACTGATAGCTGTGAAAATAATGAATATTCAGTAAAATGAAATAATCATTGTAAAGGAAAGAAATGACACAAAACAACACTGGGTTGAAGACTAGCCAAAAGAGTCGCAAAAAAACAAACAAACAAACAAAAAAAAAAAAAAAAAAAAAACCTTCACCACATACGAGTGAGTAATGTCCTTGGATTAATTTTAAACGTGATGATCAGTGGTTTTTTTTTTGTAGATCTGTTACTCGTGTGCATGAACGACATCAAATAATTATTGTAATTTTGAGAAAAAAGTTCTTTTAGGTCACCAGTATCATAACTGCTGGCAATAGTTTTTCAAGATGAACATGATCCATCTTGAAAAATCCATCTGTGACCTTTAAAAGCATGCTTCATTACTTCAGTGATGAACTTGTGAAGCAGGGCTAAATTGTATAGATAATTCTAAGAAGGCCTGACTCATAGTGTGAATGACCAGTTGCTCAGAAAACTTGACTGGAATCATGGAGAGTGAACTTGCCCCAAGCTTCAAATTTAGAGGATGAAGTCAGACACATAACATGATTCTGCAGATTGAAATGATATGTTACTGTGTGAAAGCGTGCTTTAAGGAGACGTGGATAAATACGCATTTGCAAATAGGCATACAAGCACTCGTGTACACACATATTCTCAACATACACACACTCACAAGCCCTAACACATATACAACTTGTAAATCATTTACACAAATACTGTAGGCCAACATTTTGCAACTTGCTAGGGCTGAGCATTCTTAGTCCATGGTAAACAAAACATCATATGGTTGTGGTCGTAGACATTCGTGATTCACTGCATGCTGTGATGATCAGTATTACACATCACTGATACAGTAGCAGATGAGTTTCTTCCAATCACAGTATGAGGCTTATTTGTAATTAGCTATGAGCAAACTAACACATGAATCAATCTTTTTGACAGTTGATAGGTGAGGCCATCACAAGCCTTTAGCATCTTCTGAGCCTTTTTTTTTTTCAAGTGAAAAGTATGAAAGAAGTTAGATATGAACTGCCCATCTGTTCATCTTTGTATGGAGCTATACTTAAATCATGTGAAATGTGATGATACTTTTCATAATCCATACAACAACAAAAATAAGGAAAAAAATGACAAGAAGAGGCTGAGAGCTTGTTGCCAGCCAGAGATGTTCATGATTCTGCATGTAGAGAGAACAGATGTATACCATGTGTATTTTGTCATCAGTGTGTGTGTTTGTATTTGTGTGTGCATGTGCATGTGTGTGTATTTTTTGTTGATAAGGTGATTTGTGTATATTTTGTTTCTTATGTTAATTTAAGTCTGTTCCTGATTTATTGTCATTAAGATAAGCTTGAGTTTTTGTTAATCTTGATATTTTTGGTTTACAATGCCCAGAGCTTCAGGTTATAATGTGTCCACGCTACTAGCACAAAAAATGTTTGTAATATATAACAAGAGTACTGTGACCCATTAAGCCTTCTGGGTGCACACTGATCAGCTGATGCCGGACCATTGCAGCTTGCCACTGTCAGCGTTTAATACAGCTGGAAGTTACTGTTAATAAAATGAAAAACCTTTCCAGTGGAAGTACACTGCATCCTCTGTTTCAGTTGGCTTTTTGAAATTATGATAGCCAATTGGCATTGACAACAGTGTCACAAATCATTTCAAGAAGAAGAAAAAATCAAAGGGGTCTGTCATTTTCAAAATAACTCCCTTATTTTCACCAGCAAATTGTCATTTGACTCCTAATATATCTAAACAGCCTAAAACTGCCTGTGTATTTGTATTTCTTCTCTTTTTTTGAAAAGTAATTTTTATTTATGTTTACATAAATTGTGGTGTTAATGACCAATGTGTACATGCGTCATGGCAGACTGTCCCATGGCATTGGCCGGTCTGGGGATATCACAGCAGTGCAGCCCAAAGCCGCGGGGTCCAGTATCCTGATGAAAGTGACCAACAGTCTGGCGCTGGACATCATCAAACTCTCTGGTGAAGCTGCATTATTCATCTTTATGGGGCTTTAAAACTGGCTCTTGGTCCTTTTGCATTTTAATCCCGTGGCTTACACACTCTTCTGCTGAATTTTGTTATTGGTCTTTCAGACTTCCTGTTAAAACCTTACATATTTCTGATTGTGCGCTTTAAGACTCCTGGAGAAGCATTAAAGCTCTCAAGCACACCTTGCCTATGATTGTGATGGCTTCATTCTCTGATAAGCATGAAATAAACAACAACAATGATGATGATGATGATAGTGATAATAATGAAGAACTATTTTTTTTTAACACACAAAACATTGTAGATATTAAACTCAAATGGCTCCAAATTAGAATTGACTATGGAGAATCTGTGACTAATATTTGCTGAAAAGAAACGAACAAAAAGAAAAGAAAAAGATACACCTGAAGGTGTGGATGGGACTCGGAGAAGTACTGTCCGAACAAACAGCAATATTAGGATTCAACTGTTTTTGACTGTATTTCTGCATACAGATCTGAAATTTGTCGGCATTAATGTAACTATGATACGCAGCTTTTTTCTCATAATGAGTTCAGTTCTTTATTCGTGTTAATTGTTTTTCCATGTGTATGTATTATTGCTGATTTTGATGTTTATGTTTTTGCTTGTATTTACCTAATAGTGTTATCTACATATTCAATATTGCAAACCTGTGATGTATTACAAATTAAAAAAGATTTACTGAGCATATTTTTTTGTTGATGATGAGCTCAAAGTTTTGTAGAAAAAAAAAAAAGCAAAATGAGTTACTGTGAGTGAACAAGGAACTGACTTATGAGTGTTACTTGGCTGTCAGTAGCATCACATTATTCTTTAAAGAACCTTTTATATAATTGTTAGTTGGTTTCTACTAAGTTCAAACTCTCTAATGATTCATGGATATGGTTGTCAGTGTATTTGTAGTTTAACTTTGATGAATCTTGTGTTTTTATGTCAACATTTTTTTTTAAACTGTCTGAATATGACTGTCAGTGGGATTTCAAACGCAGGTGAATCTTATGTGACTGTAAGTTGACTTTCAAACTCTCTGAAACCTTTTTTTGGAGTGTGTCATTTCTGGATGTAGGCTTTGAAACTATCAAATGAGATACATGTTTGTTGTGCAATTATACTTTGGAGATTCAACTCTTTTAGCCCTGTTATATGATGAAGGCACATTTTTTTTTCATCTTATAAATACTTTTGTTATTCATTGATCAGTGAGTGATGACTTGTTTATGAATTTCATCTTCCTTTGTGTATTTATTCATGTTTGTGTGTTTACTGTTCAGGTGTGCACTCCGTGGCAAACTGTTTTGTTGTTCCCATGGCTACGGGAATGGCTTTGGTGCTGTGTATGTCCACTCTGCGATTACAGCGACCTGCTGCTAAATATGTCCTATGGCCGCGAATAGATCAGAAATCCTGTTTCAAGTCCATGATCACTGCTGGTGAGGTTGAGACTTTGTATCTGTTTCTCTCCCACACCCCTCCTGTCTCTACTTGTCTCTGTTTTTTTTTTTTTTCTTCTGTATTCTTTCAACTGTCTTTCTCTTGACCTCTTTCATGTGTAACACAGGTGATCAAATACACATATGCAAATACAAATAAAGATCTAGTCATTCAAGTAGGCTTTTGATGGTTGTGGAAATATGAAAGTACTCAACATGTTCAGTCTTGAAAGAATTATCAGCAAAATAGATGTAGGCATAGGAAAACAAAAGTTCTGTCTCTCATTCTCTCTCTCTCTCTTTTGTTTCCACTTTTATTACTTTAATAACTATCCATCCGGATTATTGGGTAAGAGAAAGATTTTTTACCCTACAAAATCTGTACATAATAATGACATTGTACTCTTGAGGCTTTGTCACGCCCAGAGTGATAACGAATTAGAATAAAGTCACACACAAAAAAGGACAAATACCAAACTTCTGTGACTATTTCTTTTTTTTTCAGATATGTTCGTGCATCCCAGCACCAGTATTTTTATGGATGTTTTGTGTCACTGCTATTATCAATAGACTTTGTTTAGGATTCGAACCCGTGGTGATAGAAAATCGTCTGGAAGGGGATGAGTTGTCCACTGACCTGGATGCCCTGAGCAACAAGATAGAGGAGCTGGGTCCTGAAAATATTGTGTGTGTCATGTCCACCACCAGCTGTTTCGCTCCACGCATACCTGACAGGTAAGCACTGCAATGACTTCTTTCAGATTGTTAAATGGAGAAAATGTGCAAATAGTATTACTTTAAAAGGAATGTTTGTACTAAAAATACTTTCATGAAACACATTTTGTTCAAATGAATACCTTGATTCTACTCAGTATGAATGAGCACCTTTACATTTGGAATCCTCGCACACAAAAGGAAAAAAGAAGAAAAAAAAGTGAGGGAGCAAGGGAGCTAGTCATGCAATGAAATGATAATCATGTTTGTGAACTGATTAACCCCCCTCTGACAGTATCGTTATTTTCATTACTACAATTGCCATTGTCATCTTTGTAAGTATTATTACACTGAGATTATACAACCATCATTATTATTATTATTATTATGAGTGGCAGTAGAAGTAGTATTCTCTTTATTTCATTATCATCATTATTTAACCCATATTGTCACCCCTGCCTGCAGCTCGTTTCCATTCCACTTTCATTTTGCGCGGTTTGAGGAGATGAGTGACTGTCTGTTTGTCCTTCGTTTTCATTGAAGAAGACAAAAGAGGTCGAAATGTGTTTATTTTATAATTTTTTTTGTTTTTTCACTTCGTGGCACAGTAATTTTTTTTTTATAAGCTTGTTTCAGTTTCCGCTTATAGTCACCTCACTTTGAGACCTGTTTTTGAAAAATAAGGTTCCAGTGGAGTATTTACAAACTCTGCATTATCAGCTATGAATATTAATTTCAGAATGAAATGTTGAAAAATAAGGTTCCAGTGGAGTATTTACAAACTCTGCATTATCAGCTATGAATATTAATTTCAGATGAAATGTTTCTCCATAGCCTGGTATGCCGTTATACCACAACTACTGTGTGCAGGCTGGAAGAGATCGGGACCCTGTGCAAATCCCGGGACATTCCTCATCTGGTCAACAACGCCTATGGTCTGCAGTCATCCAAGTGCACCCATCTCATTCAGCAGGTTCTGTACTATTGCACTTTTTACTTGTCATGGTCAGGGGGAAAGTGAGCAGCAGCTTTCATGCAGTGTTGTAGATGATGAATTAGATTGTCTTGCTTTGCCTGATTCATAACCTGAGGTAATTTAGATTGTCTTGCTTTGCCTGATTCATAACCTGAGGTAAGGATTTTTGAGGCACCAATGATAACTTCCTGACAATGTAACTTGTCTGTTACCGTTCTTGTGACCTGATGAGAGCTGGTAAAGGCTAGGCCTGTCCGTTGGTGACTTCCTAACCATGATTTTTGTCTTCTCAGCTCTATTCTCTGTACCATACGCTTGAGCTGTACAAAATATATATACATTGTTTACTTATTTATTATTTATCTTTGCCTTTAATATAATGGAAATTAAAGAGCTGTATCTGCATGTTTGTTGATAAAAGTCATATTGATTGCGTATGTGTGTGTGTGTGTGTGTGTGCGTGTGTGTGTGTGTGTGTGTGTGTGTAAAGATCTGAGTTTTATATATCTTGATTGTGTGTGTGTGTGCATGTGTGTATATGTGTGTGTGTTTGTGTGTGTGTGTGTGTGTGTGTGTGTGTGCGTGTGTGTGTGTGTGTGTGTGTGTGTGTGCGTGTGAAAAATAAGTAGTAGGGGAAAAAACAAGCACAGGGCAATAGTTCCTCCATCATTATGACATGGCAAAGATTTAAAAAGTAAAAAAAAGAAGGGATGTGTGTGTGTGTGTGTGAAACAAAACAGAAGCAAAAAGGAGGCATTAGAATATAAATATAATGTCCTTCACAAACAGTATATGGGGACCATCATAGTTCATCTTGAAGATAGAACCATTTGTACCGCCTGCACAGAGGCCGTTTTGTCCGTGATACAGATTCATCAATGGGACATGGCTGGTTTTGTCAGTCCTCCCTTGACTTCTAAAAGAGACATATCACCTGTAATTCTGTGGTGTTCTCGCCTCAACGGGTTCGAAAACAGAATCCAGCTTCACCCCAAAGCAGCCAGTGAAGAGCAGAAAAGTGAAAAAGTAAAATGAGAAGAAAGCACTGCAAGGAAGTAAGTTGCATGAAATCTAGAATCATAAACATTAATTAATATAGGGTGGAAATCTTTGATGTATGCCTGAGAGGAGGTAACATTTTTCTGAGAGATATTTGACTCATGTGGACCAGGAAGGATCAGTGAAAAATTGCTGTGCCTGAAAGAGTTGATAAACTAAGAATAACACTTAACCAAGAGAGTAAACCTGGCAAATTAGACACTATTTTGGCAAAATGTGGCAGACTAAAAGATTGTGTGTTGGTGTTGTTTATGATTAAGGGTTCAGTCGGTGAAATTGTGAGATCAGTGTCCTGACTGCCTTGGGACCTGAAGGACATTTTTTTTATAGACCTATGCAGGAGTGGTTAATGCTCAGTCCTGATGATTGAGCTGTTTGCTGGTGTGCAGGCAGCCAGAGTTGGCAGAGTAGATGCCTTTGTACAGAGCACAGACAAGAATTTCATGGTCCCAGTGGGAGGATCAGTCATTGCGGGGTTTGACAAGGCTTTCATTGACCTTGTTGGCAAAACATATCCAGGTAGGATCGAGTCTGTGTGTTGCCTGTGTGTATTTGTGTGTGTGTGTGTGTATACGTGTGCATTTGTGTGTGTGTGTATATGTGTGTGTGTGCATGCGTGCGTGCATGTGTATGTATGTGTGTGTTTGTAAGTTGGAAAGGATGGGGATCCAGCATATGACAAATGGTTCTGCCTTTGGGAAGCCCTCAAATGTTAAGTAGCCTTTTGTTTTTTACCTAATAAATAAGTCAAAATGAAAATGAAATACATGCGAATTCTTATTCCCATTTTTAACTGTTGCTGGAGCACATGTAAGCAGTCCAAACCAGCTCTGATCCTAATTAGTGGTCAGTTTATGGTAATGGAGCATGGTAATCGTTTTTTTTATATATTTTTTTTTCCACTTCCTATACTGAGCAACTTTGGCTTTTAAATACTGATCCATTTATCTGCCACTAACAGTTTACTGTGGATTTCTCATACCACCTCTGAAAACGACTCTTTACGAGTCATTGTTTTGCCTTCATATAGATGGTTTGGGAAGGCTTGATGGTTAAGATGTGGCATTTTGATCTGTCTGCTCAAACTCTTATGGGTGCTAATTGCAGTGTGCTTTCATTCCAGCTAAAAAATTTTTATGTATTTTCTGTTTTTTCAATATGTACTGCGTGTGACTGGCATTATTTACAGAAATGTGACTGGCAACACCAGTCTGTTACAGTGATAGGTGACAGTCCATGTAATTTTACCTTAATTACTGTGCAGTATGTAAAACCAGTTTACTAATCAGTATAGCAAGTACTCATCTTCACAGGTGGGTATGTTTGTGCGTACATGTGTATGCACATGTGCGTTTATATGTGTTCGTGTATGTGTGTGTGTGTGTGGTCTCCAGGTCGTGCTTCAGCTACTCCTTCCATCGATCTGCTGATTACCTTTCTATCATGGGGCATCAATGGCTACAAAAGATTGCTGGCAGAGCGCAAAGAAATGTTTGCCTACCTCCAAGGAAGACTGTCAATGTGTGCCAAAGAGTATGGCGAGAGATTGCTCAACACCCGCGGAAATCCTATATCGATGGGTAATGTGTCGTTATTGACTACTTGATTAATTCTTTCTTTTTGATTGACTTTTTTTTTCATTGCTTTTGGCAACAATTTGTTAATGATTCATAGAACTATGACTATACCCTTGAAACCTCAGAAACTTTTTTTTTTCCGAAGAAAGAAATGTTTTCTTTTAGAAATGGATAAATAATGAATTCTTTGAAGAATCCTTTTTCTGTAAAATGTTCTGCTTTGTGATCCCAAGATCTTGACAGGAATTACAATGATGTTGATTTTCAAACTTTTATCAGATCCTCTTTTTACCTTGGATGTTTTTCACCTGGGATGTACAGGCTATGTAATACAATATTTGTGGCAGCGAGTTTCAGTGCAGTAACCTTTTTGTTGCTCAAGAATATCATGTTCATATTATTTCAACAAGACTTGTCATAAGTCAGCAAACAGTGGTTATTGTGTGGTGAACAGACCTTAAAGAAGTTTGTTAAAAAGCAATATTACCCCTCTGAATAGTCATTTTAAAAGAGGAGAAACTGACTTGAAAGACCAGTTCTATACTGTTCAGAGAAAAAGATTGGACAAGATCCAAACATATTAACTTGTGAAGTAAATGAAACTGACAAAATTTAGTATGAGATGGTTGAACCGACTTCAGGTTGTGATCAAGAGAGGGTCTAGTCTAAAATACCTTGTCATCTGACAAGGAAGCAAAAGAGACAGCGTTGGTGGCGGTGGTGGTGGTGTGTGTGTGTGTGTGAGAGAGAGAAAGAGAGAGTGAATGAGTGAGTGAAAGAGAGAGAGAGAGAAATCGCTAAAATCTGAATGTAATGATCTGTAACGAGTGTAAGTCTTGCCTAGTAGAAAATAAGGAAATGTATTTGTTTCACACATTTCAGGAATTACTCTCACAGTTGGCAGCAACTTGAAAGCTGACACAGCCACTGAAATTGGTTCCATGTTGTTCACCCGCTTCGTTTCAGGAACAAGGTACGCAATTACAAAGGAAGTGCCAAGAAGACCTCTGTTGTCACTGGGCTTTTAGCAACATATCTACATCAGAACAAATAAATGGGAACGACAGATAAATTACCACATTTTCAACATATAAAATCCAGAAAAATATGAAACCAGTGTCTGGGGAAGGGGTGCAGCTCATACTTTCTTAAGCCTAAGATGGAAATTACAGGATTTGGACATTTAAAAAAAACATCCTTTTTGCTGAGAGTTTTCCTTCTTGTTATGTTGCTAGATGACACTCAGGGGCAGAACTGGCTCGTTATGTCTTTTTTAATTATATATAGTGTATGAACTCCAAGTGTAGTGCTTACAAACAAATCTCTTATCCAGTTCTTCTAAAATGCACAGTTACAATTAGTGATGAATTAAGGAAATGTGTACTTTTGAAGGAAAATCGGAGGGGAATGGAATTGTTTGTAAAGAAGGAACACTATAATGCAGGGGAGGGGAGTGGGGAAGGGAAGGGGATATCTAATATATAAAGGGCAAATTCTGTCTGTGTGTGTGTGTGTGTGTGTCTGTGTACGCTATAGACTCAAAAACGGCTCAACCGATTGTCATGAAATTTGGCAGGTACGTCTGTTGTGACCCGAGGATGGTTTTGGGCTAATCTCTAAAAAAATAAAACCGTTAAAAACCGTTAGAAAGCTGTTATAACGGTTTCAAAGACATCCTTTTTCCTCTGCTTTTCTTCAAATAGCCGTTGTGACATTGCACAGGTACAGGACTACTTCTCTAAAATTAGAACCGTTATTTGGCAGTTAAAAAACGTTATTTATAACAGTTAAAAACACCAAACCCTATAAAAGAAACTGTTTAAAACCCGATCTTCTTGAAATTTAGCAGGTACGTCTGTTGTGACCCGAGGATGGTTTTGGGCTAATCTCTAAAAAAAATAAAACCGTTAAAAACAGTTATAACGGTTTCAAAGACATCTTTTTCCTCTGCTTTTCATCAAATGGCCATTGTGACGTTGCACAGGTACGGGACTACTTCTCGAAAATTAGAACCGTTATTTGGCAGTTAAGAAATGTTATTTATAACAGTTAAAAACCGTTAAAAACACCAAACCCTATGAAAACTGTTTAAAACCCGATCTTCTGAGGTTGGCGGCCACGAGAGTCATCGGAATCGCGACCAAACTTGCCATAAGCCTACAGGAACATCCAGCGGGTAACATAGGGTCATTAGTTAGACATTATGACCATTAAATTTGACCGTTAAAAACCGTTATTTTCAAAATTTAGGCTGTTCTTGATGAAATTCAGTATACATGTGCAGTTTTAAATGCCCAAAAATGATATACAACTTTTACAAACCGAAATTTACAATTGACCGTTAAAAACCGTTATTTTATAAATTTAGAGTATTCTTGAAGAAATTCGATATACATGTGCAGTTTTGAACGCTAAACAATGATATACAATTTTCAAGATCCGAAACTTAACATTGACCGTTAAAAACCGTTATTTTCTGAATTTCTAAATTTTCACCGTTCTTGATAACATTCCGTATGCACGTACAGCTTTAAGCGCTGAACAATGTTATGCAAATTTTACGAACCAAAACTTAACACTGACCGTTAAAAACCGTTATTTTCTAAATTTACACCACTATTGATAAAATTCGGTATGCGTATGTCCAGTAACGGTAAGTAATTTTGCAACATGGATGGTTTAGCAGGTACGTCTGTTGTGACCCGAGGATGGTTTGAGGCTAATCTCTAAAAAAAATAAAACCGTTAAAAACCGTTAAAAAAACTGTTATAACGGTTTCAAAGACATCTTTTTCCTCTGCTTTTCATCAAATGGCTGTTGTGACATTGCACAGGTACAGGGCTACTTCTCGAAAATTAGAACCGTTATTTGGCAGTTATAAAACGTTATTTATAACAGTTAAAAACCGTTAAAAACACCAAACCCTATAAAAACTGTTTAAAACCCGATCTTCTGAGGTTGGCGGCCACGAGAGTCATCGGATTGCCACCAAACTTGACATAAGCCTACAGGAACATCCAGCGGGTAAGATAAGGTCATTAGATAGTCATTATGACCATTAAATTTGACCGTTAAAAACCGTTATTTTCAAAATTTAGGCTGTTCTTGATGAAATTCGGTATACATGTGCAGTTTTAAATGCCGAAAAATGATATACAACTGTTACGAACCGAAATTTACAATTGACCGTTAAAAAACGTTATTTCATGAATTTAGAGTATTCTTGAAGAAATTCGATATACATGTGCAGTTTTGAATGCTAAACAATGATATACAATTTTCAAGATCCGAAACTTAACATTGACCGTTAAAAACCGTTATTTTCTGAATTTCTAAATTTTCACCGTTCTTGATAACATTCCGTATGCACGTACAGTTTTAAGCGCTGAACAATGTTATGCAAATTTTATTGACCGTTAAAAACCGTTATTTTCTAAATTTACACCGCTATTGATAAAATTCGGTATGCGTATGTCCAGTAATGGTAAGTAATTTTGCAACATGGATGGGACAGGGTAGGGGGATGAAAAGGGAGGAATGAGAGGGGCCAGAAAAATGATTGTACAGTGCAAAGCCTGATATACTATTTTTACATTAGACACAGACCCGTTGAAATAAACTACTTCTGCACAAAGTCTATTCCTACAAAATTAAGGGCAATGAGAAGAATGGGAATGGGAACAGTGAGTGCAGGCGGAAAATTGAGCGAGAAAAGCATCTCGACGTGCTAGGGAAGATACAGAGGAAAGGGCCAGAGGCAGGCGGAAAACAATAGAGAGAGAGAGAGAGAGAGAGAGAGAGAGAGAATGTATTTGTGTGGGGGGAGGGGGTGGGAAGATGGGGAGGGGGGGATTGATTGTAAATCAAAACAATTAATACATGTTTGCCGTCACGTGAGTATCGCAAAGAATGTTCATATCCCGGGCAACGCCGGGTGCCCGTGCTAGTATATGTATAAATATTAGTAGAAAATTTTGCAATACAGAAACAGTGTAAAGTATGTGCCATTTGTAGTTCGTAGCTTTGACTTCATTATTGTCAAAAGGATATTTTACTGCACGGTTTTTCTCTGTTCAAAATACTGACTATAAAGCACTGTCAGTTTGAACTAAGATGTCTGGCTCTTGGCTCTTCAACAACTCGTACATACAAGACAGTTTATCAAATGAATTACTTGCTGGGTCATTCATCAGGAAGTGATGCCAACACATACACATGTAGAAGTCAAAATTGATCACTTGCAGACAAATAGTATGAATGTAGAAGCCAGGATTCATCACTCACAGATCAATACTACAACCAGATCCTTCGTTTTTAATCTTGACCAGTGGCCAAAGGATAAGTAAACTTTCACATGATTTGGCCTGGTCTCTGTCAGTGTGTTCCATGAATCTTGCCCGTTTACCTGTCTTAGGTAATGAGTCATCAGAATAATCTTTTCTGCAGGGAAAAAAAAAAGGATTTTCATCTGCCTGTGTTATGATCATGACCAATCAAGACTAAAAGAACTTATATCAGTCCTGCTAAGGTTGTTTTTACTCCTGCTATTCCAAGCTAGTTATTACTATCAGTAGTCTGTTCCATCATCTTATTTTGTGGGACCTGCATCTGTCTGTCCAGCCATCTTATTGTGTGTGTTTGCCATTATGCTGCTGTCAGTGTCCTCTGCCATAGGTTTACCCTTTTCGTCCACATTTTCTGGAGCTGACACATGCAGACTCAAGATTCCCTTTTGACTATGCTCTGCTTTTTATGATACATTGTTTTGTGTTAAATACATGTATTTGACATGCCTTTAATGTCTGTGATACAGGCATTGGCATGCTTAATATATGCTATATGTTTTTTGTAGATCCTGAAGAGCTTTGGTACAGTTTTGTAAACTTCGTTGCTAAGACAACCTGCTAAATAACAAAACTTTCCTGTCTTCCTCCTCAGAGTTGTTGCCCCCAGCAAAGCCACCACGATCAGCGGCCACATGTTCCAGAACTTTGGAGCACATTGTAATGCCTATCCCCATGCTTATCTGACCGCCGCGGCAGCCATTGGTATGACCTCAAAGGATGTGGACCTCTTCGTCAACAGATTGGAAAAGGTGTTGTCCAAACTGAGACTGAAACCGGAACAGAACAAGAAAGATGAGGTGAATGGCACAAATGGTGAAACACCAGGTCTGATGGTGGCAGCAAACGGCGCTGCAGCAGCCAGCAGTGCGCAAACTGACAGAGTTGAAGGAGATGGTCATGAATGAACAGCAATTTGCTTTAAGTATGTTAATTCATAGAATTGTGCCACAAAACCTTCTGCGTTTCATACAGCTGATGCCATCGTTTATAAAGACGACTTTCCGTAAAAGTCGAGAAATGATGAATGATGATGCTGTTGATAGTAGAATAAAGCCTTCCCATTTCGTTGACAGAAACAGATACTATTGCAGAACTTGGAAACTTTTATTCGATCAAAAATTGAGATTTTAGGCAGAGCGTTTTCTTTCAATCTGTCCTTGGAAAGAAAGAAATGGGTGCCATTTGCCTTTAGTTTTTTTGTTTATATCATACAATCTGTATTTACATCTCGAAGATCTGTGGATTTTTTGTCCATCACTACAGTACTAAAAGGCTTAATTTATCTTTGTGTCTTGCTGTCTTTGTTCATTATCCTTTATGATGGGCCAATACAAAACTAGTCAAAAATGCAATGTTGATAGACATCTATTTGTTAATCATCCGCCCAGTGTGTAAGGTTGTTGTGAGAATGGAAAAATCCATGTTTTACAAATTGTTGAAGGTCCCTTAATTTTTTTTGTTTGGTTGATTTTTTGTTTACATGATAATCTAGAAAATGTGTGTGTGTGTGTGTGTGTGTGTGCTATACAGAATGAATGAGAAGTAGAATCCAGTACTATGAATTCAGCATAAATATTTTTGTTATGATTTATTTATTCATTCACTGCAAATTCGATTGATTTTGGTTGGCTGCCTGAAATGTGCAAGAGTGTGTGTGTGTGTGTGTGTGTGTGTGTTGTGTGTTTGTGTGTGTGTGTGTGTGTGTGTTCAGCCCGACTGAATCTGACAGAGGTTTAGGAATGCATTTCAAATCGGTGTGTACATCTGTGTGTGTGTGTGTGTGTGTGTGTGTGTGTGTGTGTGTGTGTGTGTGTGTGTGAGAATGGATATGGGAGAAGGGTACATATCTTTACCTCTGTATTGCTGTTTGAACAGAAGTATACTTCTGTTTTGTATAATCAGAAAATCTTAACTGAATACCATAATGGTCATTCATACTTTTGTTGTTGTTCAATGATTAAGCCATAGTGTTTACAATTTTTTAGGAAATCTTAGAAATTGTTAATCTGCTTTTGTTTACATACTTTAGGTGCAGGCATTTTAATGAATAATAAGCCATTGAATAATTGTATGTTTCTTTTCTTATATTATGAACTAATGCCTTCATATTTGCTGTGATTATTGATTATGGTCGTTTCCATTTGAAAGAAAAGTACTTTCAATGCGAGAGGAGCGGAGAGATTACATGATAGGAAAGGGAGGGACTCTGAATTTTAGTTCGTAATGACATAATGTCATACCTAAAAGTTCACTGCAGTATGTTTACTTTTTTTTTGTTCAGAAAAAGAAATGCTTACATTTGTCTTCATTTGGTGTAAACAGTTGAAGTCTGTGAGGATATCGTGGAAAAAAGCTTAACTTGTCAAGGGAGTTGTCAGGTTTATCACTGCACAAGTGCAACACATATTACATATGTTGCAAATGGGATGTGCTGTTGAAATGTTGACTTTGGACATTTTACCGCCTTGCTTATGAATCACATTTTATTGTGGAAAGGACTAATTGTGTAGCTAACACCATAGCCATGGAATACAGCAAACGTGGAATGATTTGGTCGACATTTTTACTCATAAATCAAGGGGCAAACAAGCCACCCTTGATCACATTTAACATGAACAATATAACGAAAGGTTACACTTTTCGTGGAGAATGATGCAAATTTTCTGTTATCTAAGTGGACAGGAAACTGTACAAGAGAGCTGTTAACGTTTTTTGTACATAGTCATTTATCTACTGATTTGTGCTTCATGGGTCTCACGGACCGATTACCTGTTTAAGAGGCAATTTAACAGCTTACCCCTGTATGTATTTAGTGGGTCTCACAGACCCATGCCTGTTAAAATGCAGTTCAGTGGCAGGCTGCTATTTGTATTTTGTGGATCTCATAGATCCATACTCATTCTTGATGCAGCACAGATGAGTAGTCCTATATTGTGGCCCTCTCAGTAATTGTTTTACCTGTGTTGTCCTATATTGTGGCCCTGGGAAAGTAATGGGAGAAGTTAAAGTGAATGGGAAACAATACTACTAGGACTGGACTGAATTGCCAAGCAAAGAACATAGCTAGGCATGACTTATGTGGAGGTGCATAACATGCAGAAGGGTAGGCTGCAAGAAAAAAAGTCGGGTGTAATAACCAGGAAAATAAGGGCATTTGGTGAGAGAATAGACACGCAAGAAACAGAGAAGGAAAGGTGCAGGAACTGGAACTGAGTGATACCTATAGGAATTATTTTCAACTATGCACTCTTTCCCTATGGTGGAGTTAGTCATTCCATGTGTGAGCATGACATCTATGGCTACACAACTGCTTACGTTAGATGTTTAGCAGTGCCCGTATTTTTCTTACCTTGCCTGTAAGATTTCCTATTGATTATCAGCATTTTCAAATAATTATATTCAATTCTAATATCTAAAATTATCACACACACACAAATTATGTATAGCTGTGCACTCACTGCCATACAGTGCTCAGTAGTATGCTGTGAACGGAACATAATGCTTCTGTCCATATGCGAGTACTGCGTTGGAAGAAAATTAAACTATTTAAAAGGAAACTTTTTATGACTTTGAAAACAATCTGTTTGAAGTGTTTGTCTGAGCAAATGGGTTACGGCCAGTCATAAAATGAATTGCTGATCACAGGAGATACTAGGTTATGGAATGCGTTTTTGACAAAAGCCTGTGTTCACAGCTTCTATAATATTAATCTTGATCAAACCAATTCAATTTATCAACACATGCATAAACACAAACACATATACAAGTGCAAGCGAACAGGTACACACACACACACACACAAGTACTGTCAATATTTTTATACAAATCTGTTCAAGATTACATGGTCACTCACACAAGTACTGTCAATATTTTTATACAAATCTATTCAAGATTACATGGTCACTGTGGCAACAGTTTGTCACTGTGGCAACAATTGCTCATTATTCAATACACAACAAGATATTAACTTGCCTGACACTTGAATACTAACTCAGTATCAAATTCTTGGTTGACTAACCTGACCAGTATAATGATAAAAGCATAAAAGAACTGCTGTACACTTTTTCTCCAACTTCATACTTTTCAACATCAAACAAAATCATGAACCACACTATCATTCAAACCATCAGACGCCTCGTCATCATTTTACTAGATTTTGCTGTTCTGAAGAACTGGGGAATTCTTGACTGTCCACACTGGACACAGTTTCTGAGATTCTGTTGCCCTGCTTGTCAATGGCAAAGTTGTAGTCTTGACGAAGATTCAGCAGTTTCTCTATTTCCATGTCCAGGCTGTCGAGAGTGATGAAAGATTCTGCCTCTTTCTGCAAACCACAGGAAACATGATCCAAACTCAGGAACTAAACTGACTCAATAGTGTGTAACACCATATCTGACGTCCATTCCTTTAGACAGTCAACAACAAAACAAAACAAAATTACAAAAACAACAACACCCACCACAACACACACACACACACACACACACAAACAATTTGACTTTATTCTAATGTTAATTTGCTTGCACAGTCTTTTCAAACTTTCACATAAAGATCAGAGATTGTCTGTTTCAGTTTAAAACCTCTGTAATTTGTCAAATCACATCCAACCACTTTAATTACTGGATATGCTTTTGCATCAAAACTCAATCTCAAATCTTTTTACTCTGGTAAAATCAAAGACAGTGGAGTTGAAGTAAAAAGAAGATAAAGATGATAATTAGATCTGCTTCATCCCCCCCCCCCCCCCTCCCCAATTCTGCAAGATGAAAACCAAGTTCTGATAACTCTACTGGGTATCTGGTTAACACTTTGGTTCTGCATAATGACACAAGAGGGATGCATAGTGTGATAGCAGTCATATCACCATTGTTTGATTTAGTGCCAAACACAGTTAAGGCTCAGAAAATGGCATTAATCTGTACCCTGCCTTCTCTGTTCATATCAATATTCTCAGATACATACTTCTTTTAGTATCATCGAACAAGTCTCTTTCAGAAAGTGGCTGGCATTTTGAATCTAAAATCATTTTACTTCAAACTGATCACCCAAGATACCTTTCTGCATGGTCCCCCACTGAAAAATGGCTGAACAAATTGCGCTCACCTACACATTTGCCCACCACTGAAACGCTCTTATTAATGCAAACAGAAGCACCATGATACACCATAACGACTGCAGTGTGCTGAATCATGGAAACTTGGATTGGAAAAACTAGATACGGTAAAAGACACGGGGTATTAAACATTTCATGATTTTTCTTTCCTCATCAACAGAGTCAACCCCCCCCCCCCCCCCCCCCCCCCCCGATGTTGCCTGTTTGCTTTTCCTGCCTCTGAAAATCAGGTGATTTTATCAAAAATTCTCGGATTCAAGGAGAGTTCTCCAGCCTGATATATGTACTTAACAGAAGCAGACACCACCACAATGTTCACAACAACAAAAATTGTCCCCCCATCCCAATATGAAAACAAAAACATCTAACAGCAAACTATTGAATGTTTAGGTATCTGAATAAACATTCTGATCCATTCCAGTCAACCATTAGTTTGCACCATGTATTAGCTGTTTTCAATTAAGTTTGTATTTTCCAACTGGAATATTGCTTCAAACCCATCCTATGATTGTTGTTTTCAAGGAAATGACATAAATTGTTGCAGAGTGCAGAGACAATACTATAATGATGTAAGGCAAAAAATGTACATACCAGATCTCGATCTAATTTGCCTTCTGCCCTGCGCATTCTTCTGGTCTTTCTCTTCAGATCTCTCTCCATCCATTTTCTGGTCCACGCTTCCTGCCTCTCCTTCTCCTCAAGCCAGGCCGCTTCCCTGTCAATTCACAAGGACACACTGATCAACTTTTCAGAATGTTGTCAAATTTACTTCTTAAGAAAAAAAAAATTGCCATCCATTCTTTGTGCCCAGTGCGTAGTGTCATTCCCTTGATGCTTATCCCAGCTCTGCATTCCTTTCAGTCAACATTTTTAATCTACCAAACTACCATGCTTTTGGACTCAAAATGTGAGTCTATGTAATCACAAAGTTTCGGCTGTCCGTGTGTGTGTGTGTGTGTGCGCGCGCGCCCATGTGTTTCCCTGAAGTAAAGTTTAACCTTGGCATTTTTTCAGCAATTATAAGCATTAGAATAATCAAACTTGGAAGAATTATAAACATTGTTAAGACCTTTCCAGTATTCCATGGGTGAAGTTGTCACTGAACTGTAATG
The DNA here is from genome assembly GCA_033310375.1 of Conus canariensis. Lineage (NCBI taxonomy): Eukaryota > Metazoa > Mollusca > Gastropoda > Neogastropoda > Conidae > Conus > Conus canariensis. The sequence continues at coordinate 31,801,011 of CM065716.1, read as the reverse complement.
ACCACAAATATAAGATTAACATTTTCAGAAACAGTTTCAATGTAACATGATTGTCCTTTTCTTTGTATTTTAATTGCTTTCGATGATTACTTACACATGAATAAGACACAAGTTAAATTTCACCTTAAATTCAAATACAGTGACAGACGTGAAGTTACATTTTGTAAAGACTGGGCCATTCTATGTGATTTCCAGCAAGGTGCAGTGAAAAACAAACATTCCCTAAATATAGGACCTATGTTGGCCACTTCTTGCCAAATACAGCTGATAAGTTTAAGGTTTATAGTGAATCAAGCTGTGAAGCCACATTAAATCTGCAATTTAAACAGCCTTACTGGTTTTAACAATCACAAATCTTTACAGAAGAGTGTTTGAATACATAGTGAATTTTACACTGTAGGCAATTTAACAGACAGTTCTACTCCAGGGAAAATCAGAAATGGACCTGTCAATTCAGCAGATAAGATTTCATACATGTTACATCAAGTAAGATATCATAACGGCATTATTGGTGATGCGTATATAGAATATGCAAGCATTACAATGCACACTTAGAAGGATACCTACGCAAGGGTGCCAACAAAAGCATCTCAGAAACTTTGGGGTTAAGCTTGGGATTAATAGTAAGAAACTCATGGACAGCGTGGCAGCAGAGAGTCCTCAGAAGAGAAGCCCCCTTCAAGCAAGTGTTTCGGCCCTTATCTCCTGACACTCTAGGGGGTTGGGCCAGACGCGGTTCATGACTCCGGATGTCCCTCTGCTGCCCCTTTCTTTTTCCCATCTTGGGACGAGCCATGGCTGGGATTCGAACCCATGACCCTCTGGACAAGCTCATTTTCCACTTAATGACTCGCACTTTAAAGTTTACTGTTAAACAAAAAGTGAAACAATTTTCTGCAATTTTTCCTGACAGATTCCAAGAAGTAGGCATCTTTTGTGTCCAGCGATGCAAAGAAACTTATCTTTTTTCATGACAGTTATGGGTTTTTTTTTTGAGAATATCCATTCAAAAATGCATTTTTTCCATGGCCTTGTTCAGATATCTAAATTTAAAATGAACCTGTATTCACCGTCTTTCTTTGGTCTCAAGAATACAGTTGTCTTGGGATCTTTTCTACTTTTGTAAAGACCCCTTTTCTTTTCAGTTTGTTTAACTCTCCAGTGTTTAACATTCACTGGTTGGAAATGCAATCTGTCAGCTTGATGAGCCCTGTGAATTATCAATCAGATCAAAAGAGAAACACCTGCAACTCTGTCTAGTAACCATTTGCCCGAAGTCAGATCATGCCATGTATATAAAAAAAAAAAGCCTAACTTTACCAGACAGAAAATTTTGTTCCATGTTCTTTAAAGTTGAAAAGAAGCTTACCTCAATGTTCCAGTGGAAGAGCTCATGCTTTCCATGTTAATGGGTTCAGTTACTCTTTGAACCCCCCCCCCCCCCCCCCCCCCCCCCTTTGGCTGTGGGGAAGACCTGTACTGCATGTATTTTTTTTGTAGTGTATTTTAATTTCTTTGAAGTGTTGGTGAGGCCCTGCACCGTTTTTCAATCCATGGATAAAAAAAGTGACTTCAGCGCCATCTTACTTGTCAGTGGGGTAATCACATTTGAGTTCATGCACTCTAGTTGCTTGATCCTTCTGCATTTTTTTTTTTTTTTTTAGCATATCAGTCAACAATGGCTGTCTGATAGAGGACAAGCTGGTTGTTTCATCTCTTAACTTCTTCTCCTTGGGCTTTGTTGACTGGCCACTGGCGCCACTGATGTCATTGCCCTGAATTATCACTTCACTCAAGTTGCTTTCCAGGACCCATGGTTGCGCAATAATAACAGTGCTGTTAAAGAGCTAGCGATTCTGCATTTCAGTTTTCATCCAAACCATATTTTGCACCCAGATTGAAGAGGTAAGTGACTGTCCTTCGTAGACGCTGTTTGGAATGCTGTTTGTCCAGCCTGAAGAAGACCCAACCGCCTGAAATTTGTTATGCCATTTTTGTTATTTGTTTGTTCCTTTGTTTGATGGCATGGTAATTCTTCTTTTTTTTTTTTATTTGTTCATCCTGTCTGAAAAAGACCCAGTTGGTTGAAACTTGCTGTGTTTGTTTTGTATTTTTGCTTGTTTCTTCTTTAAGTGGTGCAGTACTTCTATTTTTGTTTTAATTTCCACCAGCAGTCAGCCCACTTTGAAACCAATTTGAAAATCAAAGACAGGAATGAGAGGAAGCAAAAAAACAAAAACATTTTGTACATGTAGTGAATAGTATTTAAAGCTGGATGGCTGGATTGGAAAACAGATTTGCCACATGAGAGGAAAAACATTCAGATCACCACTGTGTGCTTTGCCTTTGGTTAGAGGTATTTCCTGTAACTTGCCAAATTTATTTTCAGCCTGCCTTAATAAGTAAAAAATACCTTGCTTCTTCACAAGTTTGAGGCCTGGCAATTCAATGTCATACAGACTAGCCAATATAAAGCAAAGGCCAAATCAGCCTGAGAAAATTATAAAACATTAGTTCCCATGTTCATTCATGTCAACTGTCAGCAGAACATAATTTTGACATACCGTATGGATTCTACCCGGCTGTTCCACTGATTATTCAGTTCTTCCATTAACTGCAACTCAGCTGCATGGTCCTGAACTTCTGTTGCAGCCTTTTCTTGCATCAAATTCACTTTTGCTAAATGTTGATCAACCAGAAACTTCCTGTAACAGATTAAAAACAAAAATAAAAGTCACACAAGAATCTTTAAATCAAATTTCAAATTAACAGGAAATGTCTAAGTACCTTGCTTTGCCCATACTAATGAGTATTACCTTAGGAAGCACACAATCTACAATAATCATTAAAGCAAAAAGAAAAGATGAATGAAAATAGTCATTCTGGAAGGTGAAGGTGGATGGTGATGCAGATGACTGATTGGTAACCTCTAATGGAGCCGACTGATAGTGTCAGCACTGCTGACAAATAAGAAAAAAATTTCCTATTTGGATATTGAAAGGTCTTGTGGAAAGGACCGTGCTGTCCACACACCATGCCACTCACTTCTGCTAACAGTAATCGTACTGTGTTCCAGAAAATGTCATACGGTCAAAAGGGACTACAGTTCTGCAGATGCAACTTTGTTGGCTAGGAGTGCCCTGACAGAAAGGATCCTGCTGGAATTGGTGGAGGTTGTGGGAGGCTGCATTTGGGCTCATACATGAACTGTGCATGAAGGTGCAAGAGCTGATGCCTGGCATGGAAGATGCTTGAGCTAGGCGGGTAAAAAAAAAAAAAAAAATCAACTGGACCTAGATGCCTGGGTTGGGTGCCTGTTCCCTGATGAATGGTGCATAACACAAGGGGTAAGCAAAAAGACTAAGAGAAAAAACACTGCAAGTAAAAAAAGCAAGAAAATGAAAGCTGCAAGTCGCAATTCAAAGACTAGTCAGTAGTGGAGACAGAACAAAAAGTTGAAAGAGTTTTTTGTACACTGCAATTTGCCAAAGAAATTAAGAAAGAAGGAACAGATATGCAGAGCTCTGTGGTTGTATCTTTATGCTTGGGCTGCTGCAAGTTCAAGTATTTGGGTGTTTTGCACGGTATTTTTGTATCTTGTTAGCAATGGAAATTTTACCAACAAAGCAAGCACCTTCAGCATAATCAGATTTTTGCTGTTAACAACCCAACTGTTGCTCTTACACATTTTATTCTTGGATACTTTACTACTTTGAAGGGCTTGACACACAACAAAATGGTTGACTAGTGTTCTACAGACTTGAACTCAAATATTGCAGGGTATTAGTACTGTAGTTTATTGGTTCATCATTGAATGTGTACTCTCTTTCTTGATCACTGTCTCAGCATTTAGTATGGATCTGTCTGATCTGCCTCAGCCGGACAGGAAAATAAAAAATCCTGTAGTAAGGTCACCTCAAAATCCTATGAAAAAACCAAAAACAAACTGCAACTTTTAAATGCTATCCACAATGATGATATCCAATAACATACACCCATCTGGTCATCTGGTCCAACTTCTTATTTCTGGCAGAAGACACTTACATGTAACACAAACCATTTGAAGAACATCTTCTATGCCTTGGCCAGTCCACCTATAGACAGCGTCTATTACCAAGCATGTCTCAAACTCCTACCCTTACAATGTGCTGCTGTATTAATGACTGTCAAAATTGTGTGTGTGTGTGTGTGTGTGTTGGTGTGTGTATGTGTCTATGTCATGCACACATGCTTTTTTATGTTGTAGGCATGGGTGTGCAAGCCTATGTCTTTGTGTGTGCACAAGTATGCATGCATGGTTGTGAATATACTTACACACATTTGTGTGTTTGTGTGTTCTTCTATTTAAAGCCTACAATGTTTCAGAGTTTTACCCCTTTTTATGTGCATTGGTCCTATTGATCTTATCTTCTCCACATGATGCATGTTGTCTATTGGAACAAAGTAACTTTCTATTACATCCAAAACAATTTCTTTCATTGTCTTACAGCACTTTCTATTACATCCAAACAATTTCTTCATTGTCTTACAGCCATTCTTGATTTATGTAAATGCACTGTCAAACTTGAAGAGGATGTCTTGCTTACAATAAAATTCTCCCGGTACTTCTTTTCTGGCTGAAATGTGATCTAATGAAATTCTCCATGATGCCTTCATTGATAACCATTGTCAGAGTCAAAACTGCCTGCTCCTCCCAAAGTTGCCTGCTCAGACAACAAGGGTTCATCAGTACTGCCCCACCCCCATCCTCTACCTGGACAGTACAGGCTAGTACATGCTCTCCCCCAATGGCTGTGTCCCTCCCTGACAGTTTAGGCTATATGGCATGCCAAAACTGCATTCCTCCTGTCACTAAACCTGCATTGTCTCCCCTCTTTATGCAATCCTCTGGATGAGAAAATGTTGCTCATAAATCCAACTAATAATATATTCCATATCACATGAGTGATGACAGTGTGCTCAGATAAACACAGGCAGTATGTTCTACATCATAAGAAGAATGTTCACACTCACAGCCAATGTCTAACAACAGTGATAAAGCACTACTGTGTTGCCGTAAGGGACTTGTGGTATTCCAGCCAGCCAGACAAACCACTCAGAACATCTTTCACTCAGTTTAATGCTTAAACATTTAACTGAGAAACCTTGAAGCATACAGACAGATAACTGTTTTCTGTCTGCATGAATGTCTTGAGTCAGATACTGAAACTGTTTATGTAACTGTAAATAAGATAATGCACAGACCTGCATTTTGTTGCGATTTTTCTGTTATTCTGAAAACAGAATCACTTTCACTGGTACTTTTTTGTCAGTTAATCTCTCCTTATACACACTGTCATCACTTCATAAAGCTCAGCATGAGCATGAGCAAATAACTGCATGTTTTGATGAGAAAAAGACCGTGAAGCCAAAAAAAAACAAACAAACAAAAAAACAAACAACATGTTGCACCAAAATATCATCAGAGTATAGTACTGCAGAATAATCTGCATTGGTGACAATTACCCTCCCACCCGCCTCACACACCTTTCACTTTGCAAGGGGGGGGGGGGGGGGGGGGAGCTTAAGCTGTAAATTGTTTTCACTGTGGCAGCAATAGATCTATCAAGAAATCATGTGGAGAGCCTAGCAAAACACAAGATAGGGTACGCTACTGCAAGTTTTGCCTACCTGATCGCACGCATTTGTGTTCTGTAGTGAAAGTACGCTATCCTTAGCTCGGCGTTTTCCTCAGGATCGCTTTGTGTGGGTGTCCTCACGTAGAAAATTTTACTTTTTGATTTGGGCAACCAACGTGGCTTGATTCCTCTAACAAAATGAATAAGCGGTGCTGGCAAGTTTAGCAGTTCCACAGTTTTTAGTTGGGAAATCATATGACCCGTTTTCCGCACACAAAACATCGTGCTTCGTGATGTGGAATGTTGTTCAGCTGAAAGTTCTTCTGCCATGAACTGAACTTCCGGTAGGTAGAAGTACTTCCTTTTCTGTCATATAAAACATCGCATCTGATTCGACAGAAGGAAAAGTGACATCCAATCAAAACTAATGTTTTATTACTTGTCAAATATGGCAGCGCCCATGGCGATGTCGTGAACGAAGCGAAATAGGATAAAGAGAACGCGAACTTTTGCGCTGTTATCTTTCCTAAATTTAGTCGTTCACAGTGTTCAAGACAATGGACGTAGCAAAATCATTTGTTGCAAGAACAGTAGCTTTTTTCATCTTTGTTAGTTGGCGGTATGTATCTTCTCTTCTGTAATGTGGCCACAATCAACACTGATCATTTTGCTACAGAGATAGGGCAGGGTTCATACAGATTTCCATACAAAAAAATTAAAGACTTTTTAAGGACTTTTGAAGCACCTTTTTTTTTTTTTTTTAAATTTAAGGACTTATTTCACGGATAATTTTAAGAAAAATAATAATGAAATTCAGACACAAATTAAATCATTTGCTGTTACTCTTCAATACTCACATCATGGATCGCCTGTGAGCATATATTTTAGGAATCTCAGCTGTTATTGTTAATATCAGTATAGATACAAATGTTTGTTTGTTACACTACAGCAGAGCAAAGTAGGATTCTCACTTCTTGTGATCAACTGACAAAAATGTTTGAAAATGTTCGCTGAACACAACAGATTCTCTAATCTTGCAGTTGACAAAAATGTTTGTTTGCCTGACTTCCATAAGAATTTCAGTTCTTGTCAAACATGTTTGTTTGAAGTCACTGAGGGTAAAATGACTCTATAACTAAAATGCTACACGTCACAACACTGGGGGCATAAACATCAAAACACTGAGAGGATGAAAGTTTTTCTTTCTCCACACTGAAACTGTTTGGTACTGCACAGTCTGAGAACATTTGCTGGAACAGATCTGAACTGCTTTCACACGAACGAAAGCTGTAATGACTTGTCACTACTTTTAAAATCCTCAGTATTTCAGATTTCATTGCCTCTGTTTTAATAGGGCTCAGGCTGTTCACTGACATCTGAGTTGGAGCAGTTCTGTTGGTTGGTGAACAGCTAGAAGTGATGGGCTGGTCGCTCGTTGCAGAATTAAAAAAAAAAAAACTCGAAACACGAACTGCAGGATATGAAGCCTTCATCAGGTCGCAGTGATTTTTTCCTTTTCTATGGCTATTTACAGCCGATTCTCCCATTGTACTAATGTCTATGATCTTCTTGCAAATGCTGCAAAAGGCCTTGCTTCTGTCTCCACCTGTGTCTGCCTGCAACCATTCTTTGTACTCGTCTTTTTCCAGCCAATCCATTATAAACAAACACTTCGCCGGCATGCTGACTTCTCAATTTCAAAATGGAGGAACATTCATTCACATACTATGGAGGCCGGTAACTCTGGTGTTTTGACCTATAGCATACGACACATCAGTGAGATCGTCGATCTTAACTCCAACTTCTTTTTTCTTTTTTTAAAATTCAGTTTCAAGCCTTTTTTTTCTTCTTTTTTTTTTTTTTTTGACAAACTCGAGATTTTACACAGACTTTATTCAAAATCATAGGCAGTGACAAAATTTAAGGACTTTTTAAAGACCTTTCATCAAAAGCCTGATTTTTAAGGACTTTTGAGGCCTTAAAAAGTATGCCCTCAAATTGAAGGACTTTTAAGGACTGTACGAACCCTGTAGGGGTTTCCACGAACCAGCTGCCTGACTTAAAAAAAAAAAAATCATTTTCTTTTCTTTTTTCTGTGTTGGCTTGAAATTGCTCTTCAGGTTGCATGAGTAAATCATCACATTTGCTCCGGATCACATTTACACACTCCCTGCCTTCTAACTGGATCAGAGGGTCGAGAAGTGACGGGCAGGCATCCTAGTGACGGCCCCCGGCACCCCCTGCCGCAGCGGCCCTCCTACCAGCACACGCCCTGCCCACTACTTACCTAACCAAGCACTCTCACATTCATACAGGACAGTTTGGGTTTGTTTTGAGCTTTGTATCTCGAATCCCCCGCTCCCCATCCCCAGATTGTCCCCAAAAACTACATTGTGACAGTGTAACTGTTAAATTTATATACAGTACTATTTTGGCCCCTCACTCACAAGTTCAGTCCTTGGTTCATTCCTCCAGTCCTTTTGCCAATTTTCACTGGGTACTGGCAGTTCTTTCCCTTTTTCTACCACTTCCTGGTCTTGTGGTTAAGCAGCATGTATGATATCAGCTGGTCACTTTTGTCCAGCCCAGCCATGTTCTGAATGTAGTTTTGGACAGCCAGGGGTATCCTGAACTTTGCTGACTGGCACTGAACACATCAAACAGTGATTTGCAAAAAACCCCTTTGGTTTGCTCGCAGAGGGGTGGATTGACACTGGCAAGTTACACAGGCATGAAATAAATCCAAACACTTTTTTCAGTCATATCTCAAAACTTAGTAAGTAGATTTTAGATTGGAAAGACACTCATTTTACTTGATTGATAGGTTGATACGGGTGTGTGCTGTGAACAGGTCACTATTCTTTTTGACTAAGTGGTATGTGACCATTTGAAAGTCTTGGTTCACTTGACTTCCACAGAGTAATCAGACATGTAATGTCTTAAAATTGAAATCATTTCAGGGGTGTTTTTGAGTCTGTAAAAAAAAAAAGATAATTGGATGCAGCTAGGTCATTAAACATTGACAGCCATGTCCAACTCAGTGAAAGATTGTCAGGAGGAGGTGCCTATTCAGTTGTAAACATTTTAAGACTCCAGGTCTAATGTCTAATGTCTGAGACTCAGATGAATCTGTGTATGTGCTTAAGTTATGTCCCTGCTCGAATTGTTTACCTTTGCAAATGCACATGTCATATTTGTCACTTACATTGTCCAATAAAGAAGGGAAACATACTGTTCTCAGAGGAGAAAGAGAAAGGCATTTGCATTTTCAATATTAGTTATCTACAAAAGAAGAGCTGTGAAAACTAGCTGGCTCTTTCAACGGATGGCTCAGCAGGCTGCTGAGTTTGTAAAGAGAATTTCCACACTGTGATTGTGGGTTAAAGTACTGTTAGACAGGTTGATAGCAAATTATTTACAGTCTTGAACTTGAGCTGCAAAGCCATGAAAAGTCCATGAATTTTTTTCTGAAAAACCTACGGAAACCATGTTGTCCCTTGATAACATGTTGTTGGGGTGCCATGTGTGATGGCTAAGCAGTTAGGGATTTCCACAGCTCTGCATTCTGCATTGTGGGCAACAGGACATGTGATCACTGTGACGAGAGGTTCTTGTCTGCTAGCCTATGGGTTGACTGGGTGCCAGGCATATCTTTTCCAATACTCTCTCAGTCATTGTTTTAATAGTTGAGATGTAGAGAATCGACCAAAAGCATTATGTGTTAATTATGCTTGGATGTTTTACTCAGTATCTGATGTCATTGTCAAGCTCTTGCACTGTGTGCAAGGATGAAAGTTCAAGTAAAATAGTGACATTAAGTCAAGTTTTGCCATCATGTAGAACTTCAAAGACTTAGTTTTTCTGTATGAGATGAGTCTCGTCATGGCATACATAGCCGTAGTGAATCTTGTTTGATTTCCTTCACCAAACTGATAACTGGGCCCAAGAGCTGATAACTGGGCCCAAGTTATTCCAGAGCTGGTTTCTAGTTGATGGGGTTCTAATAGTATGAGGATTATCCAGTAACAAAACAGATGGTGTTGAAAATTTTCTGTCTACGAGGCAGATTTGCATCCGTCACTGGCCCTAAGGTCTTTATAATACTGTGTTGCATTTACAAAGTAGGCCCTAGTCAGGTGATTTTGGTGGGAGGATTGTGACATGTTACTGCTTCCCTTTTATGGCTAAGTTGTAGACTTATTTATGATGTATTATAGGAAACTTACTGATTAAGTGGAACACAACAAGAGCCCTGTTTATATAAAATTTACATTTCTTGAGATCTTCGTCACTATTGAATTCCTATCAAGATGCTGCTGTTATTGACTCAGAGTTCCTGACTTTAGCTTGTTTTCAGACGCTTGAGAAGAGTCTTTTGTCAGCTGTTGTCAGTTTTGCAGATGAGAGGGGTCTGATCTAAATAGCAGGTCATAAGGATGTATATTCATTTTCAGTATGCTGTATAGCTTAAGGATTAACATTCATTTTCAGTACAGTTTCTTTATATTCTAAAGCACCTTGTGTCAATATCATGTTTTGACTGTAGTCTTTAGGAACTGAATATTAAATTTAAAAAACCCAAAGAACTGTATGCAGGAGAGCTGACCATAAGTCAGATCCATAGTAAAGTCAGATAAGATGGAAAAAAATAGAGAAAACATGGGAACAAGTGGACTCTTTAAAATACTTAGGAATCTTCTTAGACAAAAGAAAAAATACTTCACTGTAACAGCCTTGTTTACTGTGTATGCAAGAAATGAAAATGAAAATCTTTTGATTATGTGAGTACCCACAAGCTAGAATCAATGTAAACAGACTATGCAGACCTGTCACTGCTGATTGAGAGCAGTTTTGCATTTAATGTAGCTTGACATGAGTGTCAAGAATCCAGCAAGGCTGTTGCGGTTTAACAGGCGATTGAAATCATTGGTTCTAGGCAAAATCAGCTGTCTGCACTAGTGTAACAGCTCACAAAGGGAAAAGCAGGTAAAAGGCCTTTTATGACCACCCATCCTCTGCACAATTCGTATCAGCTGCTGCATTCTGGCCAGTGACACAAAGAAAAAGAATACATTCTTTTGTTCTGTCAGCTGTTGTTTTTCGTTGTTGTTCACTCAGACCCAGTTGTGAAGCTTGGATGAGGTGGTGAAAATTGAACTCATTGGATATATTGCTTGATGTGTCTGTTTCAACGTGTTTGGGCACCTGAGGCTGTATGTGTGGCCAGGTGTGAGCTATGCATGAGTTTACATAGTTGTGTGTGTTGCAGATGGCTTGGGTGAAATTGCTGAATCCGGATGAGTGATGACAATATGATGACTGTAATAAAGTCATGTCATTTTTATCTTGAAGTTTTACTTTCAAGGATAGCTGCATAATTTCTTTTTCATTCCAAAGTATTAACCTATTTTTTAAAAGTAATATTTTCATCATAACTTCATACATAAATTTTTTGTTGTTGACGTTGTACATATTTACATACATTTCATCTGTATTTCATGTATATACATGTGGACTTGCATGTATACTGTTTTATTTGGTTGAATCATTGATCTGTGTTGTATCAGTATCTAACAGCATATATTGCAGTAGAAAAATTCACTTTTGAAATCAGTTATTGAAAAGAAATTGTTTAAGTCTCTCTGTCTCCTTCCCTCCCTCCCTCCCTCCCTCCCTCCCTCCCTCTCTTACATTGTATTTTAGGTTTTCTCAGTATAGTGGGCCTTTAATTTTTCTTTCATCAGTTTTCTGTTGTGGAATCCCCATTAAATGCAGAGTTGTGAACGGTAATGTTATGGTCATGTAATGGATGAATATGAAAGACACGTTTTATCTCATCATTAAGGACAACTTAAATGGAAAAGAAGTAGACATCGATCTGATAAAAATAATTGAGATAGCCTGTAAATATTGTTTGTGAAGTCTGTAGTAGATAACTGCTTTTATTTATTGCTAGGTGTAAGGTATTTTTGCCCTTTCTTTTGTTGTTTTTATGTGATCTGTATCTATAGATGAACATTTGTCGAACTGTTTCCCATCTGTGTGTTGTGCGTTAAAGTGCTTGTTTTCATCAATATAACATCTGTTCATTGAAAATGGTAGAATGCTGTACTTTGGTCCCCAGTTTGACGTAAATCTGTGTAAGGATTGTCTGTTGGGATATGTGTGTGTATGCATTTGGGTGTGTATGCAGGCATGTGTGTGTGTGTGTGTGGTGTGTGTGTGTGTGTGTGTGTGTGTGTGTGTGTGTGTGTGTGGCTGTGCATGTACACGTGCATTTGTTTCTGTGTTCTTTGCAGCCTGCACTAAACTGCAGCCTTAACAATTTACTGTCTTTTGACATTATGTAAATCCTTGTACAAGAGACTGATGGGTTTCATTTGTGATTGCAGGTATTGGAATATGGCTATGGTTAAAGCGCAGAAAGCAGCTGGTTGATTGTAATGCAGTCGCACAAGTCTGTGTGACTAGACATGTTCATGAAATACATATTGTTTCAACAACAGTGGAGTGGGAACAGTGTATAGATCAGCTTCAACAGGATGCTGAAAAATTCAAGGTAAACGATGAAGCATTGCAAAACATAATCTATGATAGACGATTAGTCATGTTGATGGTTAGTCATCTTGATTTTGATACCTGACATTTTAATTTTGACCTATCTGTAAGGAAAAGGTCAAAGTGCATGATAAATTTAGTTTGACAAATAAACCTCTCTATCTCTCTCTCCTCTCCCTCCCCCCTCTTTTTTTGTTCTAGAGATCTTTAATTAATGTACAGCTTATTTGGAGGACGTTATTTTTTGTCCAAATGCAACCTATATGTTCTTATTTTTATATAGTCAGTGGCTAGTTAGCAAGTATTCATGCATTCCATACCTCTTGACCACTGTGGTCAACGAAATTTGTACAAAGAAGTCTCTTTCCTGATTTGGATGTGTATCAATATAAATATATATACTACGCACAAAAAGTTAAGGATCGGTATGTGAAAACAGGTGCGTAATAAACTCAGTTCGCTATTGTTATTTATTTCTTAGTCCAGCCAAATTGTCATGAATTCTTGTTCAGCTGTAAGTGGGCGATGTTGTGTTAGTGCGAAAATTGCACGGGATTCTCTACTACTGAGCTGGGCCGCAAACGGAAAAGCGGAAACTTGCGAAAAATGACCTTGTTTTGGACCGTTCTGCCTGAACACATTGCACTTGCCAGATGGAAAAACCATTATGCACGTGCAAGCACTGCTGTTTATGTGTGAGATGCTGTCGCTCGCTTGGCTATATAAGAAGACATTCCACCAAGTAGGCCTGATCTGACAATGCCTCCACGACGAAAATTAAGCGAGTTGGATATGGGACGAGCTGTTGCATGGTTCCAAGATGGTGTTCCCAAGCGAGAAGTGGCCAGGCGACTTCATGTGTCCATCTCGGTCATTGTCCGACTGATTCAACGCTTCACAGCCACTGGGATTGTCCATGAAAGACGCAGATCTGGTCGACCGAAGAAGACAACCCCACGTGACGATCGTCTCATTGAACGACAAGCCCTGCAGACAAGAACAGCCTCTTCCAGCATAATTCAAAGGCAGTTCAGGGTGGCTACTAACATCAACATCCGCCAGCAGACCATATGGAACCGCCTACATGGGTTTAATCTCCGTTCTCGTCGCCCAGCAGTACGGCCACGCTTAACTCCAGCCCATAGGGCAGCACGCCGCGCCTTCTGCGCACGTCACGTGAGGTGGACACGTCAGCAATGGTCCCAGGTCCTGTTCAGTGATGAATCACGCTTCACATTTCACGACAACGACGGCCGACTGAGGGTCTGGAGGCGCCCAGGGCAACGCTTTACTGACGCCACTGTCCAAGAAAAGGTGGCCTTTGGTGGAGGTTCTGTAATGGTCTGGGGGGCCTTCAGCCTTCACCACAGAACACCCTTGTATCATGTACAGGGTAACCTGACTGGCATCCGATACCGGGATGAGATCCTTCGACCGCTGGCTGTGCCTACACTGCAGCAGATGGGACAGAGGGCTGTCTACCAGGATGACAATGCTCGCCCCCACAGGGCAAGGGTGGTCAACGACTTCCTGCAGCAGTCTGGAGTCAACAGAATGGAGTGGCCAGCATGCAGTCCCGATCTCAACCCGATTGAGAACCTCTGGGATGAGCTGGATCGCAAAGTGAGAAGCCATCCCCCTCCCAGGGATGCCCAACACCTCTACCAGATGCTGCAGGCTGAGTGGCAGGCGCTTCCACAGAGGATCTTCACCAACCTGGTCAACTCGATGAGGACTCGCTGCGTCGAGTGCCAGAACAGCCATGGTGGTTACACGCATTACTGAGCTTTTGGGAGCATCAGTATGCCCTGTCTTGTGATTTCAATGACTTTGGGAAATCAAATTTGGATACGTACCCACTTTAATCAAATGTACACACCAAACGATTGCTCGAGATTGAAGGCAATTGTGTATCGTTATCACTAAAGAATGGAATTAAATGTTGGCCAAACTTCAACGCATTGACTTTCTTATTTTGACAGTTATGAATGTTTGTGAAAGTGATCCTTAACTTTTTGTGCGTAGCTTATATATATATATATATATATATATATTTTTTTTTTTCTCTTTTTTTCCTCCTTATTTTTCTTCTTTGGCCAGTATCATATATTTGAGGGAGAGTGGGGAGTGTCCATTTACCATCTTAGCTTAGGGTTAATTTTGGTTGTTGTATGCAATTGTATGCTTGTTTCTGGCTCTCAGGCTTTCATATTTGTCTGCATGGATTCTCATCATCCAACTTTCAGGTGAACAAGTTCATCCGCATTTCTGTTGGATGATCTGGCATTTGTTTGAACAGGAATGTTTGAGGAAACGGAATTTTCATACTAAAAGTAGTTTAAGTAAGTATTCACCTGTCCAAACACCAGGACACCTTGCCTGTCCACGTTTTGCAGAGAAAGTTAACGGTATATCAACACCAGG
>CM065716.1:31723911-31781411 GCA_033310375.1 Conus canariensis | reverse complement strand
CCCCCTCCACCTCCAACACCCCTGACCCCCTTTTCTCCATAATACTTACAACACATTACATGTGCAACCATGCATACCATCTGCCACCACCGCCGTCCCCCACCCCACATGAACAGGTGCACAAGACAATCACCTTATTTTCTCCATCCATCCACACCTACATACCCAGTGTTCAAAAGCGTGTGAATCTGTGATGTACCTCAGTGTATGTGTTTCTTTCATGGCATACCACCCTTATTGAGCATTTGTATGAGGAAATCCCTTTCTTTCCTGATTTTCATGTATAAATGTATTTTCTTTTTTGGCTTTGGCCATTACCTTATATTTGAGGGAGAGTGGGGACTATCCATTTACCTTCAGGTTTTGTGAGCGAGATATCTTAGCTTAGGTTAAGTTTGTTTGTTAGATGCAATTGTATGCTTGTTTCTGGCTCTTCAGCTTTCTTATTTGACTGCATGGATTGACATCATCCAACATCCAGGTGAATGTGTTCATCCGCCTTCCTTTTCGATAATCTGACATTTGTTTAGACAGGTATGCTTGAGGAAAAGGAATGTTTATACTAAAAGTAGTTTTCTTAGGTACTTTCCTGTCCAAACACTAGGACACTTTCCTGCCTTCCCTTTATTTGCAGGGAAAGAGTTGTTACTGATTTATCCAACTTGCCAGAGAATGATCCAATGGCCTACGTTTGAAGCCTTATCTAGACTGAAGACATTGTTAGGCCCTTTGCTCTTGTATTTTTTTATTTTTTATTTTTTTTTTGGTACAGGTATGTATTTCATAAAACTTCTTGTAGTAGGAAAATTCCTTTTTTGCTTTTGATGGAAAATGGATTCTGCACATTTTCTACTGTAAACATTTATCTTTCTGGTCATTATCACTTTTCTGCTTACTGAATGATAATATATTGGCCTTGTACTTTTTATGAAATTGTTATTATGCCATTTTTCTCTTTCCGGTCATAATCACTTTTCTGCTTACTGAATGATAATCTGTTAGCCTTATACTTTATATGAAATTGTTTTTTGTGGTTTGTCCCCATCTTTTTGTAATGAAATGATAGATGAGCGTGTTTCTGTTTTCTGTTAGATTGAGTATGCAGCACTGGACGCTTTGGTGGCTGTTGACATCTTCGCCAGTCTGGTTGTTGCCAAAGTCACTGGGATTGATCCTCATGAGGATCCGTACTGTGCTGCCCAAGTGAGCTTGGCAAGGTTCCTGTCTGCCTCCAGAAACCTCTGCCAGGGAATCATCGATGCAGGATTTGTGCGTGAAGTCAACCCTCAGAAGGTATGTCTTTTTCATCAAATGATGATTCATATGCAGCTGACAGCAATGTTACGATGACACATTCAGGGGATTTCTCACTTTTATTCACTTCTGATGGTCCAGCACACTGTCTTCTCTTCTTCCTGCAGTATCAGCATGTTAAGATTATAACCTGAGCCTCTCTGCTCGATTCTTTTTCGACAAACTCTCCATAAAGACCACTTCCCTCCTTGTTCTTACCTCTGGTAGACGCCAAAAAAAGATTCATGACCATAGTGGCTGTGCCCTGGACTTCCACATTCACAGAGGTTTCTCTTTGTCCCTCCATTTCCACCCAGAGTTCCTAGTTAAGAACCAGTCTGTAGACCAGGCTGGAGAACTCCCCTTGGATCTGAGGATTTCCAAGAAAACTGCATGACTTTAAGAGGCAGGAAAAACAAACATCTGAGAAAGGAGAAAGCACTTGCACTTAGTCTGACATGGTAAGTGCAGTCAGCTGAATGCAGAGTGTATGAAGGAAAGAAATTCTCATTTCTGTGCCCTAAAAGTGATCTTATGAAACATACAGGGGCACCCAAAGCATGCCAAGAAGAGTGAGAGGAAACAAAATGGAGAGATGTACAGCAGACGGTCACGACCTCTGTGGGACAACTGTGAGCTTTTGGCCCCTGACGGACAACTCTTATGCACCTGTGATTCCCGCAAAGCTGCTTGGTACATCAGCAAAGGCTTAGGAGGTTAGTGCGTTATTTGTCAACAACCTGTAGAACACTTTTTTTGTGTATTCCATTGTTGACAGTACTACAAAGTAAAATCAGACAAAGATAGATATGTGCACGCAAGAGTGGGTGACTTTGGATGGTGTGTGTATTGGAGTAAATAACATCTATGTGAAGAGCAAATGGAGCAAAGATAGTTTGGGAATGTAAGTTAAAAAAAAAAAAAACAAGTGATAGCTGTGGGACAGAGGAGAATGAGCACACACCAGTGTCTAAGAAGCATGCATGTGAAAACTGGACACAGCTTGCTAACAGGAGAGATGCAGTCAGTGAATTGAAAGGTTTACTTCATTTGTCTTTCTCGATGGTTATATTTTGACAACTTTATCATCAAAGCAGTCACGTTCCCCAAATTCCGCTTCCTGTTTTCAACATAAGCTTCGGAGTTAACCTTTTTTTTAAAAATCTGATAGAAGTGTTATTGCGATGTGCATTACACACCTTTGCTACACGTAGTATGTAGAAACAGCCAGAAAATCAGCTGGTACACAGCACATGAATTTTTTTTTTCCATAGTCAAATGTATTTTCTGCAGCTATATAAAGTGTTATGACTTTTGTGATTTATAGTTTTAGAGTTATTCATTAACATAGTGCAAAAGAATTTTACTTGACACTTGCCTTTCTGTAAATCTACTTCATTTGCTCATGGTGTCAGAAAAAAAGAAAACTTAGACAAAAAAATCACCAAATCATTCAAATTTTGCTCACAGCCATCTTTGAGCTGTGTGTTAGTGTTAATGCATGTGTGTGTGTGTGTATATGTGTGTGTGAATGTATGTGTGTGTTTGTATGTATATTTGATATCAAAATCTCTTTCAAGGAAAAAAGATTAATGCCGTGTTCTCATCCCATGGTGAGAATAATGTGCATTTTTACAGATAATTTTCCTCTTTCTGTCAGCCAACTTCAAGAACAAAGTAGAAGAAAATGTATGCAAAAAAAATCTCCCAGCTGTAACCGAATATGCAGGCATTAAGTTTTAAGATGCTTATGTTAATTACTGGTCCTTTGCATACAAGGTTTAATGCTTCTGTCATGCTGACAATTGCTGTTTTTACAGAGAAGGTGTCTGACAATCCTTTGGTGGTAAAGCTGAACTTTGAGCCATCAGGAAGGCCCAAGTGTGATCGCAATTACTACCTGCAGCAGAAAGACAACATGTGTGTGGTGTGTGGAAGTACGGAAAGCTACGCCCGCAAGTTCATTGTGCCTCAGGAGTACAGAAAGTGAGCAGGAGACTTTGTCATGCTTGCTTGTGCGTGTGCGTACATATTTATTCACCTGCAGACATGTGAGGGCGGACAAATGTCCAAGCTTGTCCACTCTCAGCTGACCATGTGGTTGTTTCACACATGCTTTCACACACACATGCGCGCATATGCATGCAGGCGCGCACACACACACAAGAACACACACACACACACACACACACACACACACACACACACACACACACACACACACACACACACTCATCCTCCCATTCTTTCCACCCCATGCTTGCTCCCCTACCTACTCTTCCACATGCACACACAAGTGCACACACCCACACATACAGACATACATGCATACATACACAGACACACACACACACATGCACACGCACACATGCCGCACCACACCATTCATATACATCATACCACATCACCCCTCCCTATATCATACTACAGATCATCACAAACATACAGACGCAGGTAAATACATACAAACACAATTCATGATACAGTGAGATTTAGTGACCTTTTTTTTTCCTTTGCTGTTGGTATAACACATTTGTCTATTTATTCTTTGTTATCATGCAAGAGGCTGAGTGGACTGCAAAAAACCTATTTCAGTATGTTGCAAAGTGAGGCGACTGCTGGCGGAAATCTAAAAATGTTTGAGTAAGACATCTGCCAAACATGAACAAACAAATCAGTGTTTTGTCTTGCAATTCGTTTGTTCATGTTTTGCGGATGTATTACTTAAACTTTTTAAGACCTATTTCAGTATTCTTTTTACATTTGCCGATAGATATGAAGAAATAGTATGTATTTCCTAAATTTGTTTGGATGTTTATGCTTTCTCAGTCCAGATCCTTGTATTCAATTTCCACGGCTATTTTACGCCCTCTCTACAGAGATAAGTGACTGCTTGGTCTTCATTTTCATTGCCTTTAATGTTGTTTATCTTACCTGAAGAAGACCAAAGCAGTTGAAACGTGTCATGTTTTGTCTTGTAATTTGTTTGTCTTTTTCGTTCGGCGGAATAGTAATTTATCTTTTAAATTTTAACCTTGTGTTCAACAGATGCATCTACCTGGCTTTTCTTTAGTAACTCTTGCCTGCTGAAAAGTATGCTTATCAGTAATACACAGGTTTTTCTTCTTCTTTTTTTAGCTATTTAGGTAGCTCCTACTGATGCAGATGTTTAAAAAAAGAACAGCAACAAAAATGGAGAGGATAAAACCATCACAAATGCTGTTTCTGAAACCAATGGTAATTATTTAATGAATTGATGTCTGAATGTTCCGTAGCTGTCTACAAAATTTTGTGAATGATGGTACCAAAATGTTTCACTCCTTTTACAGAAAGAAAAGAGCAAAAACAGAATTACTGGGACGCGAAACGAAGGGACAGGAGAGTTACAAAAACAACAGGTTTCAACCTGTTGGACCTTCTTCAGGCAGGACAAATAAATTCCAAAACAATGAAAACAAAGTGAAGAGCAGACAGTCACTTCTCTCTTTGATCAAGGTGCAAAAATTCGTGCACCCAGATAATGTGGTAGGTGCAAAAGTTCATGCACCCAGATAGTGTGGTAGGTGTAAAGGTGAGAGCGGTGGAAAGGAGTGGTCACATCATCACAGCGCGCCAGTGTTCCTAGAGCAGAAGGAAATAAAAACAAACAAGAAGAAAAGACAAATTCAAGCTTCCAGTGTTCCTAGAGCAAAAGGAAATACAAACAAACAAACTAAAAAGAAAGAAAAGGCAAATCCATGCTTCCAGTGTTCCTGGACCAGTAACAAGTTTAGAGAAAAACAAAGAAATAAAAGAAAAATCCAAGGCTCAGCACTTTTGACATGACTGATCAGCCATCCAGGTTCACTTCCTGTGTTGTACTTCTGGAGTTGGGGCCTGGCTGCTGTAGCACCTTTCTTCATTTCCCTGTGCATGTTTCAGGTTCTTCCCCTTGCTGCTGAAGGAGCACACTTCTCACGACGTGCTGCTGATGTGTCCGGTGTGTCACCGCCGCAGTTCTGACCATGACGTTCTACTGCGCCAGCAGCTGGCCAAGGAGTGCCAGGCACCGCTGAACTCAGGGGACAACAGTCACTTGTTTCAAGACCACTTCCTGCAGCAGGTCAAGTCGGCTGGCAGGTGAGGGGGGGGGGGGGGGGGGGGCGACCAGCACTGTCCATGCTAATGTTGGAATGGGTGATGGTGGTTCCTCGGTTGCATTTCACCTTTTTTTTTTTCTTTAAAGTGAAGAATGAACAGAAATTTTATTCTGTTGAAATTTTTTTTTTTTTTCTCAGTTTAATTTTTTTCATGTGGACAAATCAAATCAAATCATGTTTCTTTAAGCCCTCTCAACCACAAAATTCATGTGGACGGGAGTTCAGTTTTGTAATATTAGCATACCCCATAATTTTGCTAGATCTGTTTCTTTTATTTTGTTTGTTTTAAGTTAAATCTGGACATTCTAAGTTTAGTACTATTTATTACAATATTTGGATGAGAAAGGTTATTTATCAAACATATTAATTACTCCCGTTTAGTACCATTTATCACAATACTTTGACAAAAGAACAAAGTTTAGAGCTGGTTTTTGCAACATTTCAGCCACTAAGTTTAGACAGTATAGCTACGTTTATAACTGTTTATTACAATATTTTGACAAAGAAGCTTAAGTTTCAAAATGGAGTGACTGAGGGCGGAAAATGAAGCAAAATTTAGAAAGAGAGGGGGTTAGTTACCGCCAAGGACACAGACAAAGTACAGGACTAGATACAATGCATTTCGACTTCTTGGGTCTTCTTCAGGTGAAAACAAATAACTTTTAAGACAGTGAAAACACAGAACGACGGAAACGGGGTCACCCCAGGAAGGGATCATGGGAGAGGAAATAGTGAGGGGGGGAGGGGGGGGGGGGGATAGAGGGAGGGGGGAAATAGTTATGGGTGGTAGCTGATGTGGGGGAGTACATTCATGTATATTCATCACATTCATATAATTCATACGCAGTGTTGCTTCAGTGTATTTTTGCAATGTGAAAATGGGAATGCATATTTCATGACAAAACAGTGCGTGTGTCTCTTGAATGAAAAGGACATTTGATTTTTCTGTTTGTCTGTCGGTCTTTTTGTCTGTCAGTCTCACTCTGTCGGTATGTCTCTCTCTCTCTGTCTCAGTCTCTGTCTCTGTCTCTCTGCCTCTCTCTCTCTCTCTCTCTCTACTGTTTGACATTGTGTTTTGCCTCTGGATCAAGGGCTCTCAAACTTAATCGAGACAAAATCCCAGAGCAGAGGGTTCAGCAGCTGGAAAGAACGCTGATGGACTACTATGGTGTGCCAGAGGTCACGCCAGAAGTGATAGAAGAATCAACTAACCTAGATATTAGGTGAGTCCTAGCTTTGTGTGTCTTTGATTTTTTTGTTTTGTTTTTGTTTTTTTGATGGGAAACGGATATTGTTTGACCTGATGATGATAATGAATAATTATGGAAAGATGTTTTTAGTCTTTTTTTTTTAACTCATGATGCATGGCTAGTGTTAAGTAGGTAAATATTTGTGCTGTAGAAAAGGAATGTTCTTTGGTTGCATTGTGGACAGGTTCTCACTCGGTGTCAATTCTTGAGAGTACAGGGTCACAGAAATGTCAACATTTGTTTACTAGAAGCACACATGGAGGCTCAGTCATGCCCTTTGTCTGCATGATTGGAAAAAATGCCGCATTTGTGAATGACCATAGCAGGACAATCTAAGTTGAACATAAAAAGTATGATGTGTGATAACATCATCTGGTTAAGTGATGAACACTGCGCATGCATCGATGCTTATCTGTGTAGAAATTTATGATTAGGCCGACTGTTTTGGTCAGACTGTTTTATCAGCCAGTAACTGCTCATGATTGCTTGTGTTTGTGTCATAGTATCCCTAGGTCGGACGTCAGTTTTCAGCAAGACGAAACAAACTTTGTCCAGTTGACAGGGTAAGTCTGCTGCAAACAAAACAAAGAGATGTTGCAGCCTGACAATGAGCACGATGCAGAACCGACTGCCTCAAGGGAGTCTGGAATGTGTAGATTAGCTGACCCCAAACAACATTCCAGTGCAAGGGTGAAATAAGCTGAGTCATGAAGAGTGATAAATTAATCTCTTGTAGTGTATGTTTAGGGGATCCAATATTGCCTTGACTTGACTCCCCTTTTTTCATAATCAGGCCAGCTTTTTTGAAAGCTTTGAACCAGTGAAAGCTACAGATGTTGTATGATATTTGTCTTGTTATGAAAACTACATCACACAGTTCACCTGGCTGGTTGGCCTGCAAATATCATAACTAATTGCTTTTTGTGAAAAATAGTACTTATTGTTAGATTTCTTTAAACATATTCATGTTGTTTGTTGCAGACAAGCCAGAGAGAATTCAGATTTGTTTGAAATTTTCATGTTGTTTGTTGTAGACAAGCCAGAGAGAATTCAGATTTGTTTGAAATTTTCATGTTGTTTGTTGCAGACAAGCCAGAGAGAATTCAGATTTGTTTGAAATTTCCATGTTGTTTGTTGCAGACAAGCCAGAGAGAATTACATCAATCATGGTCAGCAGGTGGTGAAACACATGGCAGAACATGGCGGTCTGATCCAGTTCCAGATCAGGTGGCGCCGACATTTCATCAAGACCATGGTGCCTCAGTATTTGCCGCCCTTCTGGTCTGTGGACTACATCCCTGAGAACTGGAAGGAGGAGTCTGATGGCAATGGTGACAGCGATGACCAAGATGTCGTAGAGTTCCGGGAAGAGGAAGAGGACGGATTGGAAGAGGATGTTGATGAGGAGAATGAGGACGATTTTGAGAGTGAAGAAATTGAGGAGGATGAAGAAGATGACGATGAAAGGGAAACATGGACGGTGTGAACAAAGAGTGTAGCAAGGAATGTGTGTGTGTGTGTGTGTGTGTGTGTGTGAGAGAGAGAGCATGCTTGTGTGTGTGTGTGTATGTGTGTGTGTGTGTGAGCATGCTTATGTGAGTGTGTGTGTTTGTGTGTGTGTGTGTTTGTGCAAAAGAAAGTACACAGATAAAATGGACTCTCCACTGAAGCAGTTTTTTTTTGCAGACAATGTTCCTTACAAAATAAAGACAGAAATAGTGAAAAGCAAGAAATGCTGAAAACAAGATGAAAATGAATTATGAGAAATATCTTTTCAAGTCATAACAGAAAGTGTTGATTGCAGGATATCTTTCAGCAATCACATACGTAACTGAAAATTTGTAAAATAATGATCCTTCTCAGCAGACAAAGAACACAGTGTTTTGTCCCATTGGAACTTCTCCAAGCTGTTGCTATAGTGTGATGATGTCAAGATATTTCACAACAATCCAAAAGCATCTTAACGTCCCATGAACAGAACAGGTAAGAGAGAACGAAAGCGAGAGGAAAGAGACGGGGAAGGGTAGTAAAGGGGTGGGGGAAGAGATGACAAGTGAGTGATGGTGGAAATGAAAAGGGTAGATAACAATGAAAACGTAGGTGTAAATATGAAGGGGTGGATGGAGTGGGGTAGAGGGAGATGGAATAGGGAGGGGAGGAAGGGAGCTGGCAGGGAAGGAGAGAGGAGACGGCCAGGGAAAAGAGAGAAAGGGACATGGAAGAGGAGTGGGTGGGCTGGAAGGAGAGTGGAAGGTTGGGGGAGGTGGTGTAGGGGGGAGAGATAGAGGGTTATTGAAATGAACAGATCGTCAGTATCACTTCTGAAAGCACATTTTCAATACAGGCAATAACAGAGTAATTTTCATTGTCCTTAACCTTTAGACGTGTTCCTTGGATGTTTCCTTGGGTGTCTGTGTGAATGTGGATGAACACAAGATCCAGTTGATGGCCAAGTTAGTGGTGTGTGTGTGTGTGTGTTTTGTGTGTGTGTGTGTGTGTGTGTCTTGTTTTAATTTTTTTCTTTGATTTATGGAAAGTGTTCTCTGGAAATTTCAGTGCAGACAGGTGAAGGGAAGTGATTTCAGTGTAGATGAGAGATAAAGTACACTCCCCTCCCTTGTTTACACTCGCACTCTCTCACACACACATACGCAGGTGTGCGCACGCTCGTGCGCGCGCGCACACACACACACCACACACAACCACACACACACACACACACACACACACACACACACACACCACACACACTCTTCTTTATAAAATTCAAATAGCTGAAAATACACACACACATACACCCACACACACTGAACTATTAATGGAGGCATATATACATTCCAGCTCATCTATTTGAACAAAATAAGTTAATTTGTGAAAGAAAGAAAAAGAGAGAAAGAATTTAGGTGTGAACAGCAAGCTTTCGGATGAAACAGTAACGGGTAGATTTATAACTCTCGTTTGAACTTGTTTGTTTTTAGCCATTTAATAAAGTTACATATGCATGATTCATTTAAAAAAGTTCATTTTTATCATGTGATCAGATCAAGGCAGCGACATATGTTACACTGGAACATTAATCATGATTTGTTAAAATAAGAAATGGTGAATTAAGGAATTTGTCCATATCTTTTTATGACAGCAGTTCTTGTCAGTCCTTGCCTTCAAGTGGTAAGAAGCAGGTTGTGAATTCATACCCATTTACTTGTATCTGTTATGGAAGGAGAGGGGACAGAGGTGGGTATCTGGGAAGGATATGTGGATTTAGAGGAGGGGAAGTATAAAACATCTATTATGTAAGGAACAATAAAGGGAGGGGTATTGGGGTGGTGCAGGCAGGTGTAGTGTTGAAGTGCGGTATTAGCTGAAAGAGGTTGTGAACTCCACCCTGGTCATGGCTGACGGCGATCCAGCATCTCTGTTAGAGTAGATCCCTATAGCTGCAGCAGGGCCATTGACCATACAGTGTATCCAGCTCACGTGCAGTGCATGCAGCTGCAAGTTACCAACTGGCCATTACTGTTGGTGACCCAGTGCGGTGAAAACCCAAGGTCATGTAAAGATTTCATTGAAAGGGTGATAACTCCAGTTGTGGCACTGGCAGTGATGTTCGAGGCATGCAGGGAAAGTATGGTATGAACGTAGGCAGAAACGGTTTAGCAGTTTTGTATGGTGACTATACGTGGAATATGACCCATCATGCATAAATGGCAACCATGCCTGGCTCCCTTGCTAGTTGGCAATTTGAAAGAATATGTGCTACTACAGAAATGATTGCAACTATACAATGGTCATGTTCATGATAGAATTCAGTATGTGTGTGTATGGGGGAGTGGGTAATTGTCTTTCATCTCAACTGTCCATTGTCAAACTTTGCGGCTGCTGAGTTATTGGCATGTTGAGTGTACTCGCATAAACTAGTTTTTCATTGAGGTCTTACTAAGTGTGGTTTTAAAGTGCATGCGCGCGCACACACACATGCGCCCACGCACACACACACACACACACACACACACACAACACACACAAGCACAGGCACAGATGCACGGATTCATGTATGCATACACACATATGTTAAGTACCTGAGGTGTGTATGACAGTGACCTGCTGGTTATGGTAATTTTTTTTTAAATGCCTGTAACAGATGGATTTAAACATGCAAGGGCTTTGTAGAATATTCTGAGAAAAGTTGTTGGAAATAAGGGAAATATGCATGTTTAGTCAGAATAAATCAATCAGTCCTGTGATATTCAGCTGGGTGTTTTATAATAAAGAAATTTTTTTTTATCTGATTTGTCTGTAAGAATGAGGGCATGAGTGCTTCACCCACCTCCTTGCTTCAGCTGTGGACTTCTTTTCATGTGTGTGTGATGAAAACAGTGAAATGGTACGTGTTGTACAATCTCCAATCAGTGCCGTTTGCTGCTAGCAGTAGGTTTGCACACAGGTAAAAATACTCAGTAAAAGCTATGAAGAAATTTTAACATTTTTGGCGCTTTTAGTCCTAGGTATTCAAAACACAAGGATTGTGAGCAGTATTTTGTTGCTGTTTTTTCTTCTCTGTGTGTGTGTGTGTGTGTGTGTGTGTGTGTGTGTGTGTGTGTGTGTGTGCACTTTAAACATGCATAGACTTCTTTCACTGAAAAAAAAAAATGTTTAAAGTGTTTCGTCTTGTCCCTTTTGTCTGGCGGAATGATGACTTTCTTTTTCTTTGAAGTTCGTTTCAATTTCCGCCTATAGTCAACTCACTTTGAAACAAACTGTTTAAAGGCTTTCAGAAAAGTTAAGTTTTACCAGTTTTAAATTACAATAGGCATGGGATGAGGAGGGGAACCCTGCCTTGATGGAACAGCATTCACAATCCTGTAAACTGAATTGAATGGACAAGTGAAGTCTCTGTATAGCTCTTACTGATACCATTGAGAGAACATGGAAGATGAAGTAAGTGAATATTTTGTTGGACAGGTTTCAGCCTGTTCCATTGACCACATACATTTTTACTGTTCGAAATCATTCAATACCTAAGTAAATAAGATGACGCCGAATTGTTGACTTGTATGAATGCCTAAAGTGCATGGTTGAAATAATGCAGTTGTTTCCCTTAGACTACATTTTTGACTTCTCTTCCGTTTATGAGGAACATTAAATAACATTGAAGGCCACTGAGGAAAGTGCAAATCTTCACCAAGGTCGAAGGGATCCTGAATCTGCCCTTTGATCCGGATCTGCTAGAAAATTTAACGGATCCGCCCGTGGGCCACATTCTATCTTTCCACCGAGTCTCACTAATTGGTGAAATAGGGTGATCTTGGTCCTTTGGGGTTACATTCTATCTTTTCACCGGGTCTCGGTAAAATCGGTGAAGTAGTTTTGGTGAACCTTGTCTTGGTGAACAGATTAATGCTAGACCCGCACCACCAGAAAATCGTTCGTCCTCTGGCCACAGTCAGTCTTCCAAGTTTGGTCAAAATCGGTTCAGTAGTTTTTGTACCATCTTGCTAACAGACAGACAAACCAACAGACTGGGCTGAGGTAACAAGGAAGGTAACTCATGTGATACAGTGACATGCGCAGCTTCTCATTCTTTATTCTGTTCACGGTTCCCATTCATCTGACACGGAAGCAGGCAGAGGCGCACAGAACTAAGAAGGAAACCTCTCTTAGACGAAAAAAAAGTTCCAGCTTGCGTTTTTCATCCTGAGCTGAGGCGAACGGAGACAACAGCAGCAGAAGACATTAAAAGCACAAAGTGACATCGATTCAAAAGGGATGAAATCTTTGATCTCTGTAAGTATTCTCACCCAGAACACACGGATGAGCATAAAACGAATGCTGATAACCTGAGTTCTGTTCATAGACAGAGATTTAGTTGTCGTGCGTAAGCATGACGTCACGGGTATGCAGTTCACCTATCAGCGCCGCGCGTCTCTGAAATTGGAGGGAAGAAACGCAGGTTCCAAAATCACCTCTCTTTGGAATGTTTCAACCGTCTACCATATAACTTTGGTGGATGTGGACGTAAAACCCGACTGTGACTAACTAACGAAGGGAGAGTCGGTCGGCATCAGGTTTCAGTTCGTGTAGACCAGCTGTCGGCGTCTTGAACTTGAATCCTTTCATTCTGTGGGGTATGGAAGATAACAGATAAACAAATGGACATGGGCAATAACCTAAACATTCCTTTGTGTTCGCTAAATTGGCATCATAAGACACACAACCTTGGGCATCTCTTATTACTTTGACCTTTCTGGAAGCCTCTTGTAACACAAGATTGACTGAGTGTGCCAAACAGTGTACGGACGCTGCTGACGGGACCTCATCTTTGAACCGTTTTGCAACTCCTGAAACGTGACCCTGAAAATTACTGGCCCCCGTCGTAGGCCTGACCCCTACACTTCCGCACTGGCAAGTCCAACCTGATCAAGCAATCCTTTAGCGCATTAAAAATTGTCTCAGCACAGATATTGTCAACATGCACCAGTCCCACAGGCTCCTCTATGACTTCAAACTGCTCAGTTACTCTTATGCAAATTACAACCTGCTCCCTGTTTGCAACATCACGGGTTTCGTCAGCTAGTATCGAAAACCAGTTGCTTCTCTGATTTCAAGTACAACAGATCGCAAGACTTTATGTGCCATAATCCCGAGGATCTCGTTGACAATATCATGTGACAGATATTTTGAACCTGTGTCTGTTTTTTCCTTGCAGCCCTCTCCAAAGCAGATCTTGAGCAGCTGTTGAAGGTTGCCTTCCTGCTCGTCATGTCCACGGAGAGGCAGACCCTGACGCAGGAGAAACTGAAGGCTCTCTAGTTCGTTCATCAGGCTTTGCAGGTGTTTCTTTTGTTCTGTTTCATGCTGACACGTCACTCGAGCATACACTGACGTTGTAGACTGCCTACATTTTATGTCACACACGGCTGCTCCATGTGAAGATGATTTTTCGTGGCTTGAGAACTTTTCCAGTCCTTTCTTCCAGTTGTCAAAACCGCTCCATACAAACACTGCATCAGATTTGCAGCCTTGATGATTAGCCCTCATGCAGAAGAAACAATATACCTTGTTGTCTGTTGTGCATAGGTGAAGCCAAGGGTATTGCTGGAACCAAGATCTTTGGAAATAGCGGGGCCTTCCTGAGCTTACCCTGGTCAGTTTGGAGAGGACTGTGTCGCTCTGTGGCTGAAAGGGGTTGACTGCGTCCTTGCAGCACACAGTAGACTGACATTTTGGTTTTCACAGTAGCAGGTCGGTCAATGTCGTCACGAGGAGACTGCGCAGGTCGGTTGGCGACGTCACAAGGAGTCTGCATGATTGATGCACCTTCTGTAGGAGATGAGGAAACACTTTCTTCATCCTTTTCTTCATCATTTTCAATGTCCCTGGTTTGATGAAGTGTTAGGCTCACAAAATGTTCCTCGCCTATTTGCCCAATAAGGACAGGTGGAAGGGATGAGTCAATGTCTCCCGACAAAGTGATGCACCATCAAACCTCTCCTCTCTCTCTCTCCTCTTCTCTCTCTCTCCTCTCTGTGATTTTTTTGGGAGGTGCTCATTTTTTTTTTTTTTTTTTTTTGGGGGGGGCAGTATCTAAGGCTGCTCCCCCCCCCCCAATATTATTCTGGAGGGGGGCATGCCCCCCCCCCCCCCCCCCCCCCCCCCCCTGTTTCCGTCGCCTGTGTGTATGTATGTGTGTGTGCGCGTTGGGGGCTCTCCCGGAAGTAAACAATGTATATTCACTAAATGCATGTATAAATCTCCCCCTCTTTAAAAAAAAAAAAAATGGAAAAGAAAAGAAAGAAAAAAGAAAAACAGAAAGGAGTGACGGTAAGGTTCCTGGCACCCAGGATCACCCTTTCTCCTGCCCGCTCCTCCCTCTGTGCTTGATAGTGCATTCAGACAGAGACACGGGTGCCATCTTCTTCAAGTTAATATTGCCTGTTTCCTCTATGGAAACCCTGGGGAAGAATGCAATATTTGAGTTTCTCCTGGGTCATCTTTGAACGAACTTAGGTGTGTGTGCGTGCGTGTGTGTCTGTGTGTGTGCGTGTGTCCGTGAGAACGCCAACGAATGACACCAGGACAAAGGAGGACGGCCTGTGCCCGGTAGTTCCCGTGTGGTCGCTGTTGTCATAGGCACCGCCAGGAACGGCTTGGGTAGCCTGTGCAGCGAGGCGAGGATATGTTTAGACCGGCACTTGACAAGCCAGGCGGGAAAATTAAAAGAGAAACTATCCGCCCCCCCCCCCCCCCCGATTTTTCGGGTGGTGAGGGTGTGGGCGGGCGCTACCCCTCTCCCCGCTCGCACCCCCCCCCCCCCCCCCCTTGGTTCCTAAGCCAGTGCACTTACGCAAGCATGATACATTGATCATAGCAGGCTAACAGGAGACGTGCACCCGCGTGCGCATGCACACACTCACAAAACACATGCACGTGCGCGCACACCATGACTCATTAAACAAACTGTGGATCATGAGCCAACCTCACACACTTCTAAAAGTACTCAACCAAATCAGCATCATTAATACTGTATGTGTCTGTTATGCAGACTATGCAATGTTATTTGCGTAAACAGAATGAGCAGTCTTAAGCCTACACTTATACAGACTACTTAACAAATAACACTTCATTGAAGACGAAAGACGGAACTTGACATGACAGGCGCTTGAAACATCGCACGAAAAAAATATCCCATCCTGCAAAATCCCATCCTATATTGCGGGAAGGTAAGGTGAACATTAACAATTAACAGCTGTTTCAAATTGTTCCTTAACCCTTCATTGTGGCACAACTTGAAAATGATACAAGAAGTCTGAAGATTGTAAATCGAAATCACCCCATGGGTGTATGTAAAAAAAAAAAATCGGATAGGCAGACCGGCATTTTGCCGACGATGACTGATTTCATCAGGAGGTGGGAGGTGGAGAAAGGGGGAGGGGGTGCTTTTTGTTGGCGAGGGGTGCACAGCACGTGCTACGACCTCACCGTGCGTCCGCTGTGCACGTGCGCCGTGCCTAAGAGGCGCGCGCCACGCCTGTCAAATTGACGTGGGAAGGGCGGAACAATGCGGCTCACGCGGCTTCTGGAGAGGCCGGAGAGAGAGAGAGAGAGAGAGAGAGCCGCGTGCAATTGATCCAGAAATCGTCAATATTTGAAAATCATCCCCGCAGACCAGATTTGGGCCAGACGGCAGGTTGTGAGCGAGAATTTCCGTTCCAGCCAACAGTACAGTAGCAGGCGGGCGAGGCCTGGTGTCTGGCATCAGGGTTGTTGACAGGAGGCAGCTTACGGAGTGAGGGGAGGGGGAAGTGTTTGTTGGAGGAAGCCAAATAAGCGGCGGTTATTGTTCCTTTCCGCCGAGGGTTAAAAGAATCATTACAGCTAGCCTTTCACGCACTATGAAGTACTGTTTGTCTGTCGGTCGATCTCTTTCTGTTTGCTTTTCTGTCTCTGTCTCTCGGTCTCTAGCTCTGTCTGTCTGTCTGTCTGACTCTCTCTCTCTCTCTCTCTCTCTCTCTCTCCTCTCTCTCTCTCTTCCAAATAAATGTGTGTGTGTGTGTGTGTGTGTGTGTGTGTGTGTGTGTGTGATTAGACAAACCAGACAGAACGTCTTGATCTGTTTTGTTTCTCCACACGTTTTACTGCTCAGTCTGAATGCAGACTGTTAGTACTAAGCAACAGAGGCTTGACAATATTGGCTATACATTATGTTTTCTTACATGTAAGAGTGAAAGTAACTGTATCTGACCCTTGTCTTGGCTTATCTGCCTCTTCCCCTGTCAGCCACCCTCTTCTCTCTCTCTCTCTCTCTCTCTCTCTCTCTCTTCCCACCCTTTCTCTTTGGCCGATCATGGCGAAGAGATGGCGGGAGGGCGATCCATTCAAAGGGAAAAGTCAGCCAATACATTTCCCTGATTAAAACAGATCCCCGGTAGTCTGGGGGGCCCGGAATCTCCTCCGATCGCTGTAGTTCACGTGGAGAGAGTCTCAAGACTGGGCCGGTGTCACAGCCGAAACTGTCCGCCCGTCCCAACCTGTTCCCCCGGACAGCATGGGTGGGTGTAGTCTATACTGTCCGGGGGTGGTGGTGGTGGTGATATTGGGGCGGGGGGGGGGGGGGGTCAGTATGGGACAGTCCCCCGGCCGCCTAAAGTGTCTCTCTCTTCCCCCTTCTCCCTCCTCCCGGACAGTTTCGGCTGCGAGGCATGACCGAACTTGTCCCCCTGCCTGCATTTTGTCCCCCGATTTTTTCATCTGTGAAAAGATCACTCACCAAATCAACTAATGTCGCGTACTCGTATGTACGTCTGTTCAAGTTTAAGCACTTAAGAATGTTCACAAAAATGTCCGGAACAACAGTGATCGGAAACACGTGTTGCCATGAAAAGTACAGATATTCAGGCAATACACTAAACCAACACCATGGCTTTTTTGATTGTTTTTTGTTTGTTTTGTGTGTGTTTTTCTTTTCTTCCCCCCCCCCCCCCCCTTTTTTTTTTCTCTTTTCTTTTCTTTTGAACGGTTGCTCGACTTTATAAGACTTTGAAGTTTATAGAGCGATTTATCATCTTTTTCCTCCTGTATGTTTTGAATCAGGTACTGGAGTTGGCAATGTTTTCATGGCTTACTTTGCGAACTTCAAACACCTCAGCCACTCGAATGAACCCCAGTTTATAATTGTTGCTGACATCAAGCCAGAATGAGTCAAAGCAAACTGATCATGAGTTTGGGTGGTGAGGAATGAACCACTAAACCTTACGCCTCGGGGCAGCTCGGTATCTATGCGCATCACCATACGAAACATACAAAACCACCAAGTCCCGTGTTTCACGGTAGACATGTCCAGAGGTGTGTTCATCAGAGCATGCCATGACTATTCTGTGTGGGGTGAATAGGAGGGGTGGGGGTGCAGGGGTATATTTTCAGCGTGACAAGACTTCAGCAAAAAAAAAAAAAAATCAAAACGTTACTTTTAGTCGGGAAGGAAACGTTTTCGACATCGCTCCATGTCTGAGAATGGGACAAATGCTGTCGGCAGTCTATGACATTGACGTCGGAAAAGCCTGCTTGCACTCATCTGTGGCATTGAATAGGAATGGACCCTGTAAGGCTGCTACCCCTATGTGTGTGTGTGTGTGTGTGTGTGTGTGTGTGTGTGTGTGTGTGTGTGTGTGTGTGTGTGCGCGCCCGCGTGCACGCGTGTGTGTGTGTGCGTGTGACCACATCACAAACATGGATGGTTGTAAGCGCTTGGACACACACACACACACACACACACACACACACACACACACACACACACACGCACGCACGCACGCACACACACACACACACACACACACTCACTCTCTCTCTCTATCTCTCTCTCTCTCTCACACACACACACACACACACACACACACACACACACACACACACACACACACGCACGCACGCACGCACGCACGCACACACACACACACATTTTAACTTTCTATCAACATAACTGATATACGACGGTCTCATAACCATTGTCACTGGTTGCTCAAACTGTCCGTGGGGGAACAGTCTGTACTGTGGGCGACGGCTTTGGCTAGCCGAAAATGCTCCACTATGGATAATACGGGCTAACCGAAACTGTCCC
Source organism: Conus canariensis (assembly GCA_033310375.1). NCBI lineage: Eukaryota > Metazoa > Mollusca > Gastropoda > Neogastropoda > Conidae > Conus > Conus canariensis. The sequence goes on along the minus strand of CM065716.1, from coordinate 31,763,112 downwards.
CCCACCCTTCCCCCCGGACATTATGGGGCTAGTCCATGTTGTCGTTGTCCGGGGAGGACACATTGGACAGGGTGCACTTTCGGGGGCTGGGACTCCGGGCTTCACGTGCCGTGTTACACAAGCAGAGGCAATTTCCGTGGTGGCGCCGCGACATTTGTCACATCGGGCTGCGCTGACACTTCCACGGTAGCCGCGCTGCATCGTGCCAGACTGCCGTAAGCTGCCCCATTTGTCTCGGAGACCATCCGCTGAGAGGAGGAGGGGGCGTCTCTGTCAGCCCAGGGGCTGTTGTGCCGTCATCACGGAGCGCTGTTGCCGGAGTCGCACGAAGCCTGCAAGGCCTGGTTTGTGGTGAGATCCCCCCCCTCCCCCCCCCCCCCCCCCCCAACGGCTGGAGGTCTACTCCGTGGAAACATTGGACACGTTACGGGTGGTCCGACAATGGCTGGTTCTGAGAGAGAGCCAAGGACATGCTTCATTTCTTCTTAGGGAAGATAACTCTAGAAAACAGAAGCCTCAGCTGAAATAATTAGAATTGTTTGGTACAGAGATAACAAACAAACAAACAACAAAAATAACACACGCACGCGCGCACACACAGCACGCCGCGCGCCCCGCACGCACGCACCAACCACAGCACAACAGACACACACACAACACACACACACACACACACACACACACACACACACACAAAACAACAACAACACAACACACACACACACACACCAAGTATTCGCTGTTGTGTTGATTTGTTTTTAAAAATCATACGTGCATGCATAGTTGATTTATGCTACAAGCATGGTAAGATAACTCACCTGTGTAAAAAAAAAAGGGGGGAAAAAGCACACACACACACACACACACACACACACACACACACACACACACACACACACACACACACACACGTAATTATTGAAATCGAATGCTTGAGAGTGACATTGTGTAAAATAATGATAATAAAAGGATGTCCATGAGAGAGACAGAATACGAAAAGGGACGTTTGATATAGGGTATTATCAGTAAAGTTGCAAGCTTTCTTACACCATATAAAAAACAGGGGGAGGGAGGGGGGGGGGGTCAGAAACATAAAGACATGAATCAAACAGAACGAAACTTCTGAGAACATTCACACACACACACACACACACACACACACACACACACACACACACCACACACACACACACGCACGAACAGAGAGAGAGAGAGAGAGAGAGAGAGAGAGAGAGAGAGAGAGAGAGAGAGAGAGAGAGAGAGAATGCAGTTAGGGACAACGGATGCATCGTTATACATTGAAAACTGCAAAACGTCAGTTGTTAACCTTACCTTTTCTTCAAGATCACAGGATCATATTATTTAGAACTACCTGTCCTGTCCGTTCCTCCTCCCCCTCCGTCTCTTCTCTCTCCATCCCCTTCTCTCTCCCCGCCCCCCCCCCCCTCCTCCACTTTCACGTCCGTTGTCCACCCTGTCGCCATCTCCCCCGACCCCATCCAGGACTCCTGTTCCTTCTCCTCCCTTCTCGCCTCCCCCATCCCCAACTATAGTCCCCTGTCTTCTTCCCCCGTCCCCTCCCCTCTACCGCATGTATTCCCCTCCCCCAACTCTGCCCCCCCCCCCCCCTTGCTGTCCACACTCTGTCCCCTTCCCTCCCCCCCCCCCCCTCCCCAACTTGCATTCTCCTTCCCATGCCGTCTCTCGTCTTCCGTCTTCTTCTGTCCCCCTTTTTTCCCTCCGTCTCCACTTCACGCCTCCCCCCTCCCCAACCCGACAACCCCATTCACCTCTCTTCTACCCCCCCCCCCCCCAGTCCCCACGTCCTCTTCCCCCCGTTCTCCTCCCATTACAATCGGCTGTGCCTCCCTACCCCCCCCCCCCCCCCCCCCCATATCCCCTTCCCCACATTCCCTCTCTATCTACCCCTGTCATCCTCCCCCTGTCTCCTTTTTAACCGTCCGCCTCCCGTTTTCTCGCCCCCCCCCCCCCCCCCCCCCCCTTCTTTTTCTTAAACCCGCTTCGAATCCCAAAATGCTTTGCTATATAGTCGTATTTTTGGTCGCATTAAAATGTGACTAATGCGAGCATTTGGCACAAAAGGGATTAGCTCTTGACGTGTCAAGTGTGCTGAGTCATCACGCCAAAGATGATGACGAAAACGGGATTTGAATTAGGAACAAAAGAGACAGGACACAGAAACACAGACAGATAGACAGACAGACAGACAGACAACAACAGACAGACAGACACACACACACACACAACACACACACACACACACGCACGCACGCACGCACCACACACACACACACACACCACACACACACACCACACACACACACAAAGGGATAGACCGCCCTTTATACAGTAGTGGTGATGGTGCTGGTGATGATAGTAGTTGTAGTAGTGGTAGTAACAGTAGCAGTAGTCTCAGTCGTAGTCCTGATCGTTGTCATCGTCGTCGTTGTCGTAGCGGTGGTAGTGGTGTTAGTGTATTAGTAGCAGTAGCAGCAGTAGTGGTAGTAGTTGTAGACCTAGTAGTAGTAGTGGTGGTGGTGGTGATGGCTCTAGTCGTCGTCGTCGTATTGGTAATTCTTGTTGTCACTGTAATCAATGCAGTCATCGTCGTCGTTGTCGCCATAGTAGGACTATTAGTAGTGGTTGTGTGCATAGTCGTCGTCATCGTGGCAGTACCGGTTATAGTAGCAGTTGTCGTTGTCGTCGTCGAAGTAGAAGTCATCGTAGTTGTAGTCGTAGTCGTGGCCGTCATCGTAGTCGCAACTGTAGTAGTAGTCAAATTAGCAGTAGTTGCAGTAAGAGTACTCTCGTGTCCGTCCGTCAAGTCAAGGAGGACCACTTCAGTCATCCTGAGGTTAAAGAGGGGGGGGGGGGGGGGGGGGGGGGGGGGGGGGGGGGGGGGGGGGGGGGGGGGGGGGGATTTGTGAATACGCAGGTGGCTGTTCAAGCTGATGCGTGCACGGAATGTACGGTGACAAGTTGGACAGGGAATGTGGGAGACCTGCTCTTGATTGCTAGCGCGGTCTTTCCTTGTCTGTCTCTTTTGTTGCGCTGTAGCTGTTCTCCATTCTTTACATAAACTGGCGCCTTTGTGGATAGAGTAGCGCCATCTAGCTCGATCCATAGCAGTTTGTTCCCAATTGTCAGGGTTGATGTTAAGCGCGTTCAAGGATGTTTTAAGAGTGTCTTTGAAGCTTTTCTTCTGACCCTCATGAGAACACACTCCTTGTCGCAGCTCACAGTAGAAGAGTCTCTTGGGTTGCTGGTGGTCTGGCATGGAAGCTACATGACCTGCCCTCGAAGCTGAGACAGCATCAGGATAGTGTGGATGCTCGGTAGGCCTGTTTCGTCAAGAGTACTAGTAGTAGAAGCAGTAGTCGTAACGATCATCGTCGTAATGGTAGCATAGCACGGTTCTTCTTTTTTTTTTTTTCAGAACCCTTCTAAAACTCGCCGAAATTCTCCAAAATTCCCCGAAACTCTTCCAAACTCCCCGAAGCTCCTCTGACCCCCCCCCCCCCCCCCCCCCCCCCCCCATCATCATAAAAAAAACGAAAAACACCAATACGGGGTCGTTTATAATATGTTCTCACTTGTTACCTAGAAAACTTTTCAACGTAAAAATTCTGACTCATTGAAAAAGAAAAATCAGGGCTTATGATCCATTAATACCAAGTTGTTATTCTGCTGTGTCTGTATTTGGGAAGATTTGATATAAAATATAAGGAATGCAAAACACACACACACACACACACACACACACACAACCACACCACCACACACACACACAACACACACACACACACACACACAGAAAAAACGTAAATTCATTCATTAACTTTTTTACCTTCATTTATGAGACAGATCCTTAATACACACAAATTCATTCATTAACTTTTTTTTACCTTCATTTATGAGACAGATCCCTTAATACACACACGATCATTATGAGAATTGCATTATCAACGTAAATAATTTTTCATCCTACAGTAGTTACTGGGTCTACCAGAAAAAAAAAAAAAAAACCACTACTGTACAACAGACTTCAACATAAAACACATCAATGAATTTGCGCGAAAATCATGCCATGAATTACTTGTGCTTCGTTTATTGCCTGTGACACATCCCCCCTCCCCCCCCCCCCACATGCATAAACACACACACACACACACACACACACCCCACACACACACACACACACACACACACACACACACAATGTAATATCTGAGCATTTATTGGCTGATAGCGAACAAGTAGAGTAACTCTTATTCCTATGATGAGAAAATTGCACGCCCACAATTCCAAATGAATGCTGCTCAGGACATGAATTCGCCTCTCAAAAGTGACAACAATAGCACACAGGACAAATCAGGAGAACCCCCCTCCCCCTCTCAAAGGTTCTTTTTTTTCTCATGGGTAACAATCCAGTTTACAATCTATGAGCAACAAAATCAAAGTCACAGATCAAAACGTACAGACAATAATGTGCAACAAAAATCGAAGTCACACACTTAAATTACATAAAAATCGTTTAACTTGCACGGACATAGAGCATACTAAAACTGTGATGAAGAATATTTCTCAATAGCGCTTAACACAGGAATACAAGTGAGTTTTGCACAACTATAGAGTAAACAATTGCAAATTTGCAAATGCATCTCCCAATGTTATACTCGAATTTGATATTTGTATTACTATTTAGAAGAAAGAGAGAGTAATGAAAGAAATGGCAAATTAAGTCTCCTTCTGTTTTAGCTTATGGCCATGCCTTTTTCCATTTTGAGAAAAAAAGCACAGAAAGACCCTTAAGATTTGTTAATTAAAGACAGCTTGGGCAATCGTATATCTTAACGTATCTTCATCTGAGTATAAAAATAAGACACGCTACGGAGCTAAAACATAATCTTATATGGGACAACTTTCTTTTCTTCTGAAATGTTGATAATATCATTCTGCAGTACTTTTTGGGAAGGCAGTCTCTTTCTTACAAATCCATGACATATTTCCATTAAAAACATATGTTTTCGAAAGTCTTTTTTTTTTTTTTTTTAATCAATTCACTCAAAAACAGTTAGTGTGTAGGCCTTTGTTTGATTAATCCTGCATTATAAACACATAATCAAACCAAGTCAAATGTTTTATCCGTTATTGCTTTGTCGTCTGTACGAAAGAAGATGAATTCAGCATTGAGCGACAGACTTTCATACACATTTCCCCCCTGTACTATTCGCTCTAAATGTAACCAAAACGTCTGTGAGCTAACCCCCCCCCCCCTCACCCCCCATTACACGTTTAAGTGTATGCTCATGTAAGTGACAAAATGTGTGAAACAGACATGTACATCAACATAGGGAAAAAGCTATTTCAAGACCATGCCAGGATAGGACATGATCTGATAAATTATGTTTAAAGATAGATAGATAGATAGCCAGATTGACTGATTGATCGAAATTTCAATGTAGATAGATGGATCGATCGATAGGTCAATGGATAGATAGATAGAAAGATAGTTCGATCGGTCGATCGACTGATCGATCGATCGATAGATAGATAGACCAATGAAAGAAAGAGTATCGGAGATTCCGAAAATGATAAATAACAACCTCTCTAAACGCACAGAAGTATCATATATTAAAATACTGAATAAATGGGGGAAAAATGCACAACACAATGTAACGTGGATCGTTTTATCCAGCAAAGAAGTGTTAGTATAAACGACAACAGTCATCGTCTACGAGCTGCCAGCAACAGTATTGTGAGCAATTTAAGAGTTGAAAACCACTACATGGCTTTGATCCCTGGAGAGCACTTCAGGAATCAAAACCTGAAGTGCTCCCCAGAGTTACGCAAACGACAGCAGCGCTAGCCAGACTAAGACCCATGTGGAATGACAGAAACATCACAATCAGTTCCAAGATCAGACTGATGCGCTCCATTATCATTGCCATATTTCTCTATGCCTGTGAGACGTTGACTCTGACAGCTGAACTTGAGAGAAGGATTCAGGCATTAGAGATGAGATACTTCCGCAAGATCCTTGGCATCTCATACAAAGACCACATCACCAACTTGGAGGTCCAGACCAGAGTAAGGCAAGCCATTGGACCATTCGAAGACCTGTTGTCCACGATGAAAAGAAGGAAAATGAGATGGTATGGCCATTATCAAGATCAACAGGACTTGCTAAAACCATTCGACAAGGAACAGCGCGAGCAGGCAGGAGGAGCGGAAGACCGAGAAAGAGGTGGGAGGACAACATCAGTGAATGGACTGGCCTCACACTCAGCAACAACCTAAGAGCTTGCGAGAACCAGGAGAAGTGGAGGAGATTAGTTGCGAAGTCTTTTGTGGCGCCCCAACGATCTCCAAGACTTCAGGATAGGTGATAGGCGACATGACTTTAGTTTCAATGCCAGACATCCATTCCCCAGACCAGCACGGACTGCCTTCCATTGAGCTGCCCGCCCAGCCTGGTGCACTCAACATGTGAGATGACCACGTCAGCAGTGGGCACACGTCTTGTTTACAGGTGAGTCCCGCTCCTGCTTGGAACCAGCCGATGGACTCATCTCAGTCTGGAGTCGTTATGGAGATTCCTTTGCACGTGCTGCTGTCCTGGAACGTAATCGCTTTGATAAAGATTACACTTTGTAAGGGTGTGGGGAGGAATCAGCGCGAGTCATAGGGATACCTCTCCATCATGTCGTGGGCACCCTAGCTGGTGAAAGGTACATGGAGCAGATTAGGCAGCCCTTCGTTGTCCTAGCCTTCCAGCAGAGCAGTGCACTCAAAGCCTGTTGGAATTTTACATGACATTCGGCATAAACACTTCACTGCAGACAGTATCGAGACCGTGTTAGAGTATGTTTCACCGGATGTGGTTTTTGAGTTTCAAAAAGAGATAAGTATGTATTCAATCTAAGATTTTGAGGAAAACGTACCCAGTTTCAAGCCTTTTGGGGCATGTTTGAGACAAACCTTTTAATGCCATTTTTATGGATTTACTTAATTTGAATCATATATCTCAACAACAAATAAACACAGAATCGATGTTGGCGCGATATATCCCCCGCGGCTGGCTAGGCTGTGAACAGTATGAACTGAATTGATTGGGGTGCATGGTAACATCATGGCTTCAGACAGTTCAGCTGCATGAACTGAATTGATTGGGGTGCATGGTAACATCATCGTTTCAGACAGTTCAGCTGCAGACCTACTGCAAACCTGTTCTTAATCCCACAAAATCAGATCGTGGACAGTGAGTATGACCTCATGAAAGGAACAACACACCTTTACAGTGATGATTCCTTCCCAGCCAGAATCAAGGAATTTTTTTCTGTTTTTCTTCTTTAAAAACAAAAACAAAAAAACAAAAAAACAAAAAAACCTGACCGAATATTCCAAAACAAAAACAGATTTTTCACCTGTTGATAGACAATTGCGTGGTGATGTCCGATAAATGTAAAACTTACAGCTGCTTGGATTGACAGAAAGTAATATAACATGCCCCCCTCCTTCCCCTCCTCTCCCAACTCATCCCACTTCCCTCACACACATTCCTCCCTACCTCCACCTCTCTGCCCTACTCTCCACCACGCCATCCTCTTTGCTTTCTTTTACCTTTAGAAGACTTCTCCCCACACGCTCCTGCTCAGACTCCTGCACGGAATCCAGCCTTACAAGTTCGGATTGACCCGGTAAGTCTCTCAATCGACTGGTGAGACGAATCACCCGGGGCAGGGCCCAAATCTTCCGCATCCCTGCCAGGCTTTTTAACCATGGGCCTGCCCGTGTCAGAGCCGCCGTCATCCACGCAGAGACTGGGGCCGACGAGGAAGAGAAGCAAGACGGATGGCGGCGGGAGGCACCCATGGCGTTCCATTCCTTTGTCTTGCCGCTGCCGCTCGGCCCCAGCCCCTGGAGACCGGCCCACCGCATCAGCGCCATCTATCACGATTACCTCCGCCTTGTCCCGCCAAAGCGCTACAGCCAAGGAGTTGACGCCGAGGCATTGAAGGAATTATGTTTGGGAGCGGAGTGGGGAAGGAAGGAAGGGGGATGGGGAAAGGTAAGGGGGTGGGTGGGTGGGGTTCGGGGTGGGTGGGTGAGAGGGTACAAGGAAGTGGGAAGGGGGAGGTTGGCTGGGCCCTTAGAAGGACTTGAAAAAAAAAATCGGGATCGTTTGAACCTTTCTGCAGTGCGACGGAAAAAAAAAAAAAGAAGGAAAAGTCTACGCACTTTTTGAACCAAAAAAAAAAAAAAAAGAAAAAAAAAAGAAAACCGGTTTCTGGGCATTAATCAGTCGTGGAATCGATGAAGCGGCAAAGAATCGATGATCAGTCTGGCAGCGAGGGCTTGGTATGAAAGGCGTGGGGCGTGAAGCCTACACACGTACATTAAGGTCCATTTTCTGCCGGCTTTTTGCCTGTCTGCTGCATCAATCAGTCTGCGGGCAGCTAGCGGTGCCACAAATCAGCTCGCAGCTTGCAGGGCGAGCTGTGACCGTTGGATGCTAATCTGTCACCAGTCATCCATGACGTAACTTCCGTGTACGTTTTTGTCAGCATTTCTACGTCATGTTGAAAAGAAAATGATGACGTGTAAGTGCTCAACAAGAGTAAGTGGTCTGTAAAATAACGTTGCAATATACAACAGGTTTATGTCATACAGATTTATTGAAATGAAGATACATCTCCCGAAACTTAAAAATTCGACCGGCACATGAAAAAGAAATGGATTATTTGTGTGTGTGTGTGTGTGTGTGTGTGTGTGTGTGTGTGTGTGTGTGTGTGTGTGTGTGTGTGTCTGGTGTCTGTGTGTCTGTGTGTGCACAATCCATCACTTGTCCAGTATTTATCTTTGCTTGAAAAGTATCTTCATAAATTTGCGTGAAATTTATGTTAGATGTCCTAATGTTCATACATCGCCGATTGTGAATTTTATAAGAATGAGTTTTATAACAGCTCTACAAAGAAAGGTAAGAATCTATTCCAGTGTATCTTAGCACAGAAGGGAGATGACAAGTTTGTCCTTCGCTGTTGATGTGGTCGTTTATTATTTTCTCTTTTTCTGTCTTTTTTTTTTCTTTCTCTTCTTCCTTTACTAGTGTAGACACAGGTTTTGAAATTTTAGCGTCAACTATAAGTTCAATAGAATAGAAACTGACTAATCACACGATCAGAATTAAGTACAGAAAAATAGAGAAGAGAAACGAGCAGTGCTGACAAAGGTTAAGCCTGCTGACCAAGTAATTTCAAAATCTTAGCAAATATAGATGCGCATCAGATTTTAACGTCACTGAATACAAGACGGTGAGAAGCAGAAATGTGGATATCTGAAATGAATATCATTAATTTTGTTTAATCTGTATGATAGCAATGTTTGACAGAGAGAGAGAGAGAGAGAGAGAGAGAGAGAGAGAGAGAGAGAGAGAGAGAGGAATGGAGAGACAGGGAGAGAGTGAGGTGGGGAGTAGGCCTCTGTGTCTCTGTGTGTGAGGGGGGGGGAGGGGGGGGGGGGAGGAGGAGAGAAAGGGGGAAGAGAGCGTGACACATGCCGATGGTTTTAATGAGATAAATCATGTTCATGCAATATGTGGACATAAAAAGGTACTTCAGGCCTACACAGTGCTGTTCATTTCGACAATGATGCATCTGTGAAGAAGTTCGGGGTTTTTTTGTTTTTTTTTTAACTTTTCTTTATCTTTCTAATTTTTTTTAAACCATACATTCCAATGTTTTTCATCAAAACTGAAACTCGGACAGAGCGTCTTGCATTGACAAGTTGTCGCAAGACAAGCAAGACGTCGGAGCATTGGAAGGGAGAATCCAAAGAAGACAATCTACGTGCTCGGACTGGGATCTCAAATCCGATAAATGTGTGCGGAATACATTATCGGGCGCGGCTTGTTACGACATTGTAGGGGACGTCACCCTGGGGAGCAGGGTCATTAGCGTGGCTTTTGTCCCCCTTTGATGGCGACAAACACGGGGCATAATTCCACAATGGTGCTGCCTTCCGCCCTCGTCTGCCCCCGCGCATACTAAGAGGGTGGCTGGTGGAATGAGATTGTGGGCCTCCTTCTTTTTCGGCGAGGGTCTTTTCTGCCACCCGTGTCCCTGGGTAGTAGTTCGCGTCCCGTGGTGACCCCCGATGAGGTCTTCTATCTCGGCCCGATTGACGACGGACAATGATGAGCAGACGGAGACTGCGGAGCTTGTGTTGATCTGCCCTCTGGGCTTTGCTGTACGAAAGGACGGTGTCTTTGCCTGATACCTATCGGTGATTCTTCTTGGGGGTCTCTTTGGCTGGCATCTATTTGTGAATCTCCTCCAGAGAAGCAGTCATTCCCGTACTATCGATTTCTCTCTCTCTCTCTCTCTCTCTCTCTCTCTCTCTCTCTCTCTCTCTGTGTGTGTGTGTGTGTGTGTGTGTGTGTGTGTGTGTGTGTGTGTGTTGAAGTTGTGTCGAGGACATTAGTAAGGCAAAGGCAAAGAAATGCGTTTCTTGTTCACGATGAACAAATGCGTTTCTTGTTCACGATGAACAAATGTATTTCTTGTTATTACCTGTAACGTAGAAACAAATGGTAATACTAACTGTTGCTGACATGACGTTGATAAGTAGATGACCACAAGGGAGAGGACACATCTTCACCCCAGGTCGACCAGTCCTGCACACAGCAATCTAATGCTGACTCACATTCCATCCCAGAGCATCCGCCTCTTGATCCGAAGCCTTGCCATGATTCAGAGGGTTCGTCCTCACGCCCCCGACCATCTTTCCGCCGTTATCGTTAAGACCGTGTCATGTTTTGTGCTATATTGCGACAGATAGACACCCCAACCAACAGACCAGTAGATGCGACTTAAAACGTACCTCAATGACGGAGTTCATAAGAATGGGGTCCAACAACAACAACGACGACAACAACAACAACAACAATAACAGCGAACAATCTTAATAAAAACAAACCGTACGAGAATAAAGTACATCAAAACGATTATCTCTGCGGTGCAGAATGATAGGAGGAAAGTAAACTGACTGGAGGAAAGTACACATTATAAGGCTTGAGCAGTATTTGTTTTATGACAAAAATAGATGTATTTCTACTGGAGGAAAGTACACATTATAAGGCTTGAGCAGTATTTGTTTTATGACAAAAATAGATGTATTTCTACTGGAGGAAAGTACATATTATAAGGCTTGAGCAGTATTTGTTTTATGACAAAAATAGATGTATTTCTACTGGAGGAAAGTACACATTATAAGGCTTGAGCAGTATTTGTTTTATGACAAAAATAGAAGATGTATTTCTACTGGAGGAAAGTACACATTATAAGGCTTGAGCAGTATTTGTTTTATGACAAAAATAGAAGATGTATTTCTATTGGAGGAAAGTACACATTATAAGGCTTGAGCAGTATTTGTTTTATGACAAAAATAGAAGGTGTTATTTCAGTGTGTTTGGACGTGTACTGTAATATCTAGGTACACGATTTTCCCGGTCCTTGTGAGAACATGAAAATAGTTTTCGTTATGGTGTAAACTTCAGAACGTTTTCGTTGCATAGAGAGGCTTTTTTTGTCGATGTGTGTATTAGAACAATAACCCAACTGTGGTTCACAAAAGCAGTTAAAAAACCCCAACTTGTTTACATGTAAAATGAATTTCATCCATAAAAATAAGCAAAGCCCGGGTGACTAGAACTCGCATCTGAGCATACAGAGCGTTCTTTTAGGGCGATATTTTCAAAGTGTGGCTTTAAGGTCTAATGTTACACCATCTTTTCCCGAAGACGGAAGGATATTGACGACGACGACGACTGAGACGGCTTTCTTTGAGGTTTTGCTTTCTGTACTTGTGAACGAACAACCGTCGGTCATCACACTGTTAGCATGAAGTCCAGTCAGCTCTCAAGGTCGAACTAGCGTCAAGGCAGTCGTACTTCCCGAAATAGTTTGCAGTGTCGAGCCACGTGATGTCTTATGCTCGTTATATCCACATTGATGTCATATCATATCGTTGTACATCGCTGTTCAATGTGATTTTAGTAATATGAAGTCTTTTCACACGGATATTCAGTTACTGTGTGAATGAGTGTGGATACTTTCAGCGTGCGTTTTGGATTAGGTTATAATGTTTTGGCACGGTCAAACCGTTGAGAGAAAGTGCTGCTGTGATGTACATCTGTCATCCAGAAAAATCAACATTATCATGATCATCATTATCTTTATCAGTTTTTCTTTTCTACCTATCCCATCATCATTATTATCAACCTCGTCATTATCCTCTTCATCGTAGTTATGATGATGATAATGTTCATAATACTCCTGATTCTCCTCTTTATCATCATCATCATCATCATCATCATCATCATCATCATCATCATCATCACACCACCACCACCACCACCACCACCACCACCACCATCATCGTCATCTTATTGTTGTTAGAACAGAAAGCAGAACATCCTGAACATTCGGTTATTCGCTATCCAAAACAGTTGAATTCCGACCCAATCCAAATCCAGTTCCAATCCAGTTATGTTCGTAAATGCAAGCCAAACGCAATCAAAGCCAGGTGAGTTCTAATTCCAACCCAGTCCAATCGTGCGCAGATCAATCCAGTTCTCAAACAGAGAGAGAGAGAGAGAGAAAGAGAGAGAGAGAGAGAGAGAGAGAGAGAGAGAGAGAGAGAGAGAGAGAGAGAAAGAGAGAGAGAGATTGCCAATAAAAAAAAAAGTACATACCCAAAATGAGAAAGTTTACATACATCATAAAAGAGTTAACATCCCCTTCTCCCCCCCCCCTCCCCCCTCCCCTAACACGCATGATACATAGGTGTGCGTACATACAGAAAACTAGATTCTTAGAATAGGCACTGTCGCTCTGACAGAGAAAAAGACTACTAAGTAGGTTTAAAACACAGACATTTCATTCTTAAAACGTCTGTTTAACTTCGTTCTAACAATAATTATTTCATGATATGCATTTTTTTTATGATGATATACTGGATTTTCTTTTCAAATGATCTGACTTTATTCCAGAGCTTTGCACCCGGGTCAGTAAATGACGTCATCTAAAGGTTGTCCGTGGTTGAGGGGGAGGCTAGTGTTTCCATTTTGATTTAATTTCCTATGGAGTTTCAATAGTGTTACATTTTTCATGAGTTTGTACATAATGGTAACTTTATCAGGGCCCGAGAGAAGATCTGTTTGCTTATAATCGTTAGGAAGAAGAGAAAATAATTTGAAAAGAATGAGCTTAAGAAGACGCTTGTGCAAACATTCCAGTGGTCTTACAAAGCTGTTAACTGTCAAATCCTAGCAGTCTGAGGTATAAGCCTACTCTTTCTGGTTGAATGTACGCATGAAAAAAGGCATGGTTTGCTGAGGAAGAAAACGCTTTGCTCTGATCACTTGACCAAGATAGGTTATCATCAATTTTGTTAGACCCAGTCATTTGACGTGTTGACGAGCCTGTGGTAAACCTGGTATTTTGAAGATCGTTCTATACGGTGATGTGTTGAAGATTGTTCCATAACGCTGACGTTTTGAAGATCGTTCTTTTATGCTGATCTTTTGAAGGTCGACCTATAACGTTGACGTGTTGAACATATAATGCTGACATGTAGAAGATCGTTCAGCAACAGTGACGTGTTGAACATATAATGCTGACATGTAGAAGATCGGAAATGAAATGAGGCAGGGAACAGTAAACGATAAACAGTAAACAAGTTGGGTATTTTTTGCTCCCATAAGAAAACCTAATACAGAGTAACTTTTATTCAAGACTGGCACAGCCTTTTAAACTTGAATAAAGTCAGACAAATACATAGACGAACAATCTAATAGTGTTTTTTCCCCCACTATTAGATTGTTCGTCTATGTATTTGTCTGACTTTATTCAAGTTTAAAAGGCTGTGCCAGTCTTGAATAAAAGTTACTCTGTATTAGGTTTTCTTATGGGAGCAAAAAATACCCAACTTGTTTAATGTAGAAGATCGTTCAGTAACAGTGACGTGTTGAACATATAATGCTGACATGTAGAAGATCGTTCAGTAACAGTGACGTGTTGAATTTATAATGCTGACATGTAGAAGATAGTTCAGTAATAGTGACGTGTTGAACATATAATGCTGACATGTAGAAGATAGTTCAGTAATAGTGACGTGTTGAACATATAATGCTGACATGTAGAAGATCGTTCAGTAATAGTGACGTGTTGAAGCTAGTCCTATAACGCTTACATTTTGCAGATCGTCCTATAAGCTGACATGTTGAAGACATAACGCTGACGTGCTGAAGTTATAACGCCGACATGTTGAAGACATAACGCTGACGGGCTGAAGATATAACGCTGACGTGTTGAAGATATAACGCTGACGTTTTGAAGATATAACGCTGACATGTTCAAAAATAAAACACTGACGTGTTGAAGATATAACGCTGACGTGTTGAAGATATAACGCTGACGTGTTGAAGATATAACGCTGAGATGTTGAAAATATAACGCTGACGTGTTGAAGATGTAACGCTGACTTGTTGAAGATAAAACGCTGAGATGTTGAAGTTATAACGCTGACGTGTTGAAGATATAACGCTGACGTGTTGCAGATATAACGCTGACATGTTGACAATATAACGCTTAGGTGTTAGGTGTTGAATGTGGTAATATAACACTGACGTGTTGAAGACTGTGGCATATCACTGACGTTTTGAAGATTGTGGTATATTACTGACGTGTTGAAGACTGGTATAAAAATGACATGATGAAGATTGTAGAATAATATAGACGTGATGAAGACCGTGCTGTAACGCTGACATTTTGAAGATCCTACTACAACGCTAACGTGTTGAAGATCATGCTGATGTACTGAAGATCCTGCCAAATGGTAACAGTTTGAAGATCCGTCTGTAACAGTACCGTTTTGGAGATCCCTCTGTAACACTGACGTGTTGAAGATCCTTCTATAACGCCTTGACCTCATTTCTGGTTGGTCTGCCGTAAATATACATTAAAGACAGTTCCAGAGACTTATGAATGGGCCTGCTCTGGAAAGCTTCGATGGTGGGGAAGGGGGAGAGGTGCAGCGGGGTATGCAAACCATTGTTACTGATAACTAATGAGAAGGAATGTCTCAACCCAGGTAGGCCTACTAACTGGACAGGAAGAAATTAAAATGATAGTCACTCTCCTCACTACCTGGGCCAGAGAAACTCACTTCGTTCCGCTCATTTGTCCCGTGAATCTAGTAAATAATGCGTAGGAATACAAACGGAAATTGAAACTTTGCCATGATTTCTGTGCCCCGCAGAAGGAAACTGATATGTTGGATGAAAATAATAGGGATGTCATTTTTTCGAGCATGTTCAAGCGTGTGTTTGACTGACATTTTAGATAATCATATTCTTATTTTTCTTGTTTCCTTCAAACAAATATTACATGCTATACAGACAATCAGATGCTAATAACATTAAAAAAATACTTTGATATCATTTCAACTTAGAGTTAGTGCTCAGTTCCAGTCCTTGCTGGCAGGGTCAGTTAGTGCCACAGTAGCACATGTAGCGTGCCCTTTTCCTGCCGTGTGGCTGTCTGGCTGTTTACAGCCTTAAAGGACCAGTGTCTTAACAGAGTGAACTCGTTTTGATTGGTAACATGGAGAGTGAGGTGACGTCATTGAACCAAAGATAGCGCAGTGGTCTCTGCTTCTCAACACCTTGAACCCTCACCAAGGGTTTGGCAACCCCAATAAAATTGTGACAGACGCCCCATAAAACGGGAGCTGTGTTCACTTGGATTGGTCGTGCGGTTCGTTCTATGCTTAAAAGCACTTTGCCCCAAGATTTCCTACATCGTATTTTGTGCAGCTGTCGGATCTGCAGATTAGCATGACCATACCATCTCTCTTTTGTCACTGCTTGCCCCTATGTCGAAGGACTGAGTAAACAATTACCACTGTCCTTTTGCAATATCATTTCAAATACTGCTCTTCCGGATCTCAGTGGACTTTTTGACTTGTTCACGCCATTTAAACCTCTCCTCTCTTCAGCTGTTAACTGGAATCTTCCGTATCCCGAGCTGTCAAAAGAGGTCATAGGGAGAGATGCTTTTTCGTGCTCAGGCCCTGTGATGTGAATAGCTTGCATCCTCAGTCCGTTGTCTTCATTTTGATATTAAGTGAACGACAAACCTCTTCTGTATTTCGCTCAGTTCACCACCCCAGTCCAAAATGAGTCCTGCATTCTCAGCCAGCTTGTGTGTGTGTGTGTGAGTGTGTGTGTGTGTGTGTGTGTGTGTGTGTGTGTGTGTGTGTGTGTGTGTGTGTGTGTGTGTGTGTGTGTGTGTGCTTAACATTCAAGAAGCGGAACGCTTACGTTAATACGATTTTTTGTGTGCAAAAGAGCTCTGAGCTGTGTTGAGAAAAAGCGCAGCAGATTTCTATTATCATTATTACTATTATCATCATCATCATCATTATGATTGTTATCGTTATCGTTACTATTATTATTATTATTGTTGTCATCATTATTAACACTAGCGTGTTGAAGATCATGTCATAATGTTGACATGTTGAAGATCCTGTTGTAACGCTGATATACTGAAAATCCTGTTGTACCGCAAACATGTTGAAGATCCTGTTGTAATGCTCACATGTTGAAGATCCTGTTGTAATGCTGATATGTTGAAGATCCTGTTGTAATGCTGACATGTTGAAGATCCTGTTGTAACGCTGACCTGTTGAAGATCTTGTTGTAACGCTGACCTGTTGAAGATCTTGTTGTAACGCTGACCTGTTGAAGATCTTGTTGTAACGCTGACCTGTTGAAGATCTTGATGTCACACTGACATGTTGAAGATCTTTGCTGTAACACTGACATGTTGAAGATCTTTGCTGTAACACTGATGTATTGAAGATCTTGCTGTAATTTTGACATATCGAAGATCCTCCTATAATGCTGACATCTTGAGAGTCCTGCTACAACGCTGACGTGTTGAAAGTCCTGCCATCACATTGAGATGTTGAAGACTCTACTGGCAATGCACACACACACACACACACACACACACACACACACACACACACACACACACACACACACACACACACACACACCAGTCCAGCTTCCTTCAGGTTCTCCCCCTTTCCACTCCCAACAAGCCAAGAGAATTCCCAGGGAAAACAAAGCCACATAGTACCCAGGGCACAGATCCTGCCTCTCATTTTCCTTTTCGTAAAGGGAGAGGTCATTAGACAGCGCGCTGGAGGGTCTCAAGGCGTTGCTAATTTTCCCATGTCGACAACGGAAGTGAACAAGGCAAAAAACGCCAACGCAGAGAGAGAGAGGGAGAGACGGCCGCCGCGGAAAGGAACCTCGAGGAAAAAAAAAACAAAAAAAAAAACCTCGGATGAAGAGGGGTAAAAATGGTTCAGAAGTTTAAAAAAAAAATAGAAGGAAGAAAAGAAACGTTTTCGCATTCGTCAGGTGTAGTTGGGAACATAAAACCTCCCTCGGAACCAGAAGAAAGGGAAAAATGAGGTCTGCGCCATAGATTGACTCGCACTCCCGAAAAATAAAACTGGGCTGTGAAATCGAAAGGAGGAGAAAAGTGGGGGCGAAAGAAGGGGGGGAGGAGGGAGGGGGGAATGTCTGTTTCTATCTTTCTTTCTTTTTATGGAAGGAGATTTTTTTGGGGCGGTGTCTGATTTCTTGCCTATGAAGGGCACGAAGCGGTAAAAACACGATGTAGTGGCAGTTAGGCCCAGCGGTAGACAATGGGAGAAACACAGAGTGGTCTGACTTTACGACCTTCGACAGCTGCTAGCAAGGGCAGAGCACCGGGGTGTCCTGTGCGGTGCAAATGGGCCGCTAACCCACAACTGCGTGTTAGCTTCGGCCCGGAGTAGTTTCGATGTGTGTGTGTGTGTGTGTGTGTGTGTGTGTGTGTGTGTGTGTGTGTGTGTGTGCGTGCGTGCGTGCGTGTGTGTGTGTGTGTGTGTGTGTGTGTGCGTGCGTGCGTGCGTGCGTGCGTGCGTGCGTGCGTGCGTGTGTGTGTGTGTGTGTGAGAGAGAGAGAGAGAGAGAGAGAGAGAGAGAGAGTGTGTGTGTGTGTGTGTGAATGTGCGTGCGTGCGTGCGCGCGGCCGCGCGCGCGCGCGCGCGCGCGTGTGTGTGTGTGTGTGTGTGTGTGTGCTCGCACGCTCTTGCATCCTGCCCCTCCTACCCTCCCGCACTCCCCTTTCCCCTTTCCCTCCCCCCTACCATCACCCTCTTCCTGCTTTCCGTCTTGTTTCTCATGCTGTGCATGTTTTCTTTAATGTCTCTGTCCCAACCTGAAATGTCGATAAGCGCAGTGTAGGTTGTGGGTGTATCAACGCTGTGTTAAAATACTTATCGAGGTGGGGAGCCGGCGCAGGGTTGCACGGAGGTTACAGAGGGTGGGGGTGGGGGGTGCGTGTTGGCTTCCCAAGGGAAATAATTAGGATGAGTTGGGCGTTCGGGCGTTGGCGGCGTCAGTCTCGTTTTGTAACAGTCAGCTCCGGTTTTAGGACATACAAACAAGCAACGAATCATTGAATGAGTCTGTAAAGAGGTAATTCATTATGAATGGACAAGGCTACTGTCTGAGCAGTACCTGATTATTATAAGCGGAGAGCTGGACATTGGACTGAAGTTAGTCACAAATAACTTTTGGGTAACTATGGAAATCGCCCCTAAGAACCTCTCTCTCTCTCTCCTCTCTCTCTCTCTCTCTCTCTCTCTCTCTCTCTCTCTCTCTCTCTCTCTCTCTCTCTGTTCCAAACAAGAGGAAAATGTCCCTCCATTCAAACTCTCTCTCTCTCTCTCTCTCTCTCTCTCTCTCTCTCTCTCTCTCTCTCTCTCTCTCACACACACACACACACACACACAAACACACAGACACAGACACAGACACACACACACACACACACACAAACACACGCACGCACGCACGCACACACACACACACACACACACACACACACACACACATGGAAAGAAAGTAACGGGAGGTGGGGGTAGGGTTGCGGGAGGAAGGGGGGAGGGGCAGGGTGTGGGGAGAGGTATGAGGAAGCAGTGGGAGGAGTTACGTGTTAATATCAACAGGGAAAAAAAGTGACGCTTTTGTCAGATAACAAATGACACCTTTCTTTCTTATCAGAAACGGGGCCTTACCAGATTCACCCCAGCGGTAATTCATCGTTCTAGGATACCACAGGATGGAGGGTTTGAATCTCAGTTCTTTTTCTTCTCCCTTAAGTCTGTGAACAGACACTGGGGCGCCTCTCTGAATAATATCCACCTGGTTGCTCTAGCTGCAAATGATTTCCCCAGTCTGCTCTGCAATGTTTCATTCCATCAGGGTTACTACTACTACTACTACTACTACTACTACTACTACTACTACTACTACTACTACTACTACTACCACCACCACCACCACTACTACTACCACCACCACTACTACTACTACTATTATCATTATTGTTATTATCATTGTTATTTTTGTTCTCTCATCAGTCTCCCTTCCTCGACAGTTCATTGGAAGATTGTTTTAGTGTGTGTGTGTGTGTGTGTGTGTTGTGTGTGTGTGTGTGTGTGTGTGTGTGTGTGTGTGTGTGTGCTTCGTGGAGAAGATGGAGTCTAGATGGGTGAAGTGGACAAGAGAGGGAGGGCTCGTGTTGATTGACAGGATGTAGTGTGGAGAGGACAGGCGTGTATGTGTGTTGGTACTATATTGACAGGATGTAGTGTGGAGAGGACGGGCGTGTGTGTGTGTGTGTGTGTGTGTGTGTGTGTGTGTGTGTGTGTGTGTGTGTGTGTGTGTGTGTGTGTGTGTGTGTTGGTACTATATTGACAGGATACAAGCAGCGTGAGGGTCTTTACCATGTGATGAATCAATGATAAAACACCATGTTCTTATTGAATACTACTATAAATACCACACTAGTGCGGACTATGTTTATAGATGTTCCTCCTGTTATGATTTACATTTTTAAAGGACATTAACGTGCATTTGCATGCCAACACGTTGTATTTGTTTACTGATTTGATTCATTTCTGCGAGCGATGAAATCATAAAAGTCACTGATATTTATTGGTTCTGCCCCCCCCCCCCCCCCCCTCCTTTAAAACTTCACATCCCAAACTCGTATGTTTTCTCATGATGTTGACGTAAATTCGGTCATGGCATTGTCAGTGCCGCTGGTGTGTAACCATGCACACGTTTGTCTTCATGATTAGTGCTCTGCTCTTAGAACCCCACTTGATTTCAACATTCAGTCGGCAATGACCTCGCCAAAGTTGCAAACCAGAAGACATGTGTGCAGTGGCACACCAAGAAAGCTTGTTTCCAGCGTCTGTCTGCGATGGTTTATATACAGTCCAGTGACGTTGAATGCAGGACATAACTTGAGCATTTCGATTAGTTTTCCGAAAAAAACAAAACAAAAAAAAACCCATCCTGAGGAACAACTTCAGGAGAGCGTGGCACCAACGCCTGGACACTCGGACTGAAGAGGACAGCATCCACCTACTCGACAGAGCAGCTCAAGTTACCATCTTCAGGCAGAGAACAGGACACTGCCAGCTCCTCTTCCATCTCTCACGTCTCAAACTCTCTCATACTGACCAGTGCCCACGTGGCACAGGCTCCCAAACTCCCAACCGCATTTACGGTCCTTCCCCTCTTCTGAAGCCTTGAGACGCCAGACGTGGTCCAGTCCGGCTGAGGTCCAGGAGAAGCTGTGGGGACCGGCGGGGTCTCTGCGGCGGACTGCTGACTTCGCCTTACTAACCGGATTGAGGATCTAGCATGGCAGGGAACGCGAAAGAAAAAAAAAAGATTTTTTTTCCCACACAACCGACATTTCAGATGATGGAAACGAACAAATGGTCTGTGGTGGACAATAAGGTAGGGAAACAGACGAAGCAGAAGACAAATTTTCATTTTTTTTTTTCTTTTTTCCGCCTTTGTTTCCTTTACTTATTGTTACGAGTTCTGCAAATGCCAGAATAAAAACAACAGAAAAATTAACGCTATGCCTTCATAGAAATAACACACACACACACACACACACACACACACACACACACCACACACACACACACACACACACACACATCACCGCTCGCGCGTGTGTGTGCGTGCTGGCGTGCGTGCGTGCATGCGCGCGCGCCCGCCTGTGTGTGTGTGTGTGTGTGTGTGCCTGTATGTAAGTGTGTGTGTGCATGCGTGCACGCGCACGCACGCGCATTGCGCCTTAAGAAGTTCCCAATCTGTGAGAAAAACTGTCACTCTACCCCCCTCCCCCTCCCCCCTTCCCGTTCCTATTCTCCTCCGGCCTGTGACAGGTTTTACGAGCCCCGTCACAGGGGCTCTCCTGGCAGGGAGTCTGGTCCCGGTCCATCATTTCATGGCCAAGTCAAGGATCTTTTTTCTTTCGCGCAGTTACAAAGCACGACAGTTTGCCTGACGCTGAACGAAGAAACAGGGCCAAAGTCGATTACGTAGAGCCCGTCTCGCCGCGGAAACTACCGAGTTACTTCTCGTTTACCATGGGGGTCGGGTGTGGCTTTTCGCTTTCACAGTCTGTCCCCGCTCTCTCTCTCTCCCATTCAGTTTTTACTCGCGGGTTTTTGTCCTGACGGTCACAATGTACATGGGGTTATGTGTTCAAGGGGTTGCGCCACAAAATGCTCTGAGATTTGTGAATGAATAAAAAAAAAAAAAGAAGAAAAAAGTGCTCACTGGTAATAAAGCTATTTCACTCCCCCCCCCCCCCCCCCCCCCCCCACCCACAAAACAGGATTATCGAATTTTAAACGTATCTTTTACTAGCGTTCTAATTGACGGAAAAAATGCAAAGTTTATTGCACTTCGACGAGCGGGTCTAAATTCCTTCATTAAAGCAAAACCAGAATGTTTCATGAACATATCTTTTTTAGACATTCTTTTCTTGACATTTAAAAGAAATTGCGTTTTCGGACATTTAAGAAGAATTACGTTTACGGAAATCTAATGGTGATTTTTAATATGTAAATGGACTATTTAGAAGGTCTGCATTCGTTTAAAAGATTCCGACACCAAAAGTACGGATGCCGGGTTCTATGCGAACACAAACTTGAATTATAAAACAGTACCCCCACAGCCCATTTTTTTTAAACGAGTTGTAACCCAACGTTATAGGTTAGGAAAGTACATTGAACTTCATTTGACAAACACGACCACCACCACCCCACCTCTTCTCCCCCCATCCCCCCACACACACCGTGCAGACACAGACACACACACACACGCGCGCGCGCGCGCGCGTGCACGCACACACACACACACATACACACACGCACACACTCACATGCATACGCGCAGAGACACATTTGCAATCACACATGCACACACGCGCTTGCTTGCTTGCTTGCTTGCTTGCTTACTTTAGACAGTTTCATTAATTATCTTCAGATATGATAACACTGTGACTGACTATCTTCAGATATAATAACAATGTCATTGATGATCTTCAGTGACTGACTATCTTCAGATATAATAACAGTTTCATTGACTATTTTCAGGTATATGAACACTGTCTTTGACTATCTTCAGGTATATTAACACTGTCATTGACTGTCTAGAGACATAACAATAACACTTTCACCGAACATCTTGACGCATGCACTGCAGAACAGCAACTTTGAATGACATGTATCGGTGATTGGGAGACTGATATTTCTTTTAGTATTTCTTTCTTCCTCTGTCTACTTGTGACAACAGCGGTACCAGTTCCTTTCCACAGACATCTGTTGGATGTAGTAATAGCAAAGATTGCCAGGTGATACATGGAGTCAGAACTTCTTGGACGTAGAGACGATGAAGACTACCATGAAATGGAGTCTGTCAGAAACTGGCTGGTCATGGTGATAGTAAAGACTTCTGGGGAAGTGAGATATTTCAGAAACCTGCAGCAGACAAAGGAACTGAGAAGGAAGACTACCTAGTATCAGGGCTTGCTGCAGTTGATGTAAACTCTTTCTGAGGGAAGGAGGCGAGAGGGGATGAGAGTTCTTTCAACGTACACGGTATCCCCGTCTTCCGGAAATTCCGTGCATGTAATTTCCATTCTATTCTTTTCTTTTCGTTTGCTTTTTTCGCCTCTTTTACTTCCATCCGCTCTTTGCCTGTCTTCGTGGCTCATTCAGTTCCCCCCCCCCCCCCCCCCCTTTTTTTTTTTCTTTTCTTTTTTTCTTTTAATGAGAGTCTGTGCCCATGTTTTTCTCTGGTTATAACGCACAATAGGCTAGTTTATACGTTGTGATCTGGCGACCATAGAGTTAAACTATCGGAAGGGCACTGGCGCCCTATTCAGTAGAGTTATATGCTAATCTAGATCTGACGTCTGATTTGCTTGCATTTGAATCTTTTTGGATGATTTTCTACGCTGAGAAAATTATTGAAAAACAAGCAAGAAAGCAAGCAAGCAAACAAACAAACAAAGCGTAATGGTTGTCGCCTTCAAGAAGGCCCAGTAAATTCTGCGTGAAGGGTTTCACAGTCAATGTTAATGGGTTGGACCTGTACATTGTTAGCAACACTTTTAGAATATGTGTTGCCTTTGTCGCAGTGCGTTTGCTTGCTTGTATTTGGCTGGGTTTTTTTTTTTCATGGGAGTTCCTTTTTTTCTTTTGAAACATGGCGATAGCCCTGAAACGGTCCAATGTAGTCGACATGGCGATAAGGAGCTGATTCTGAAACCGAGTACTACGTATAGGCTTTTAAATACTGATTTATCTGAGAGCCAAATAATCCTGCGGCGTATTACAGGATTCCATGACAACTGACGGAGGAGTGCCGCAACAGACCTATACTGTCTTTAGACGTACAGAACACAGCTGTCATAGCTGTGCCCACAGTGACAGACACATGTTCTCAGACGTACAGAGCATGGCTGTCATAGCTGTGTTCACAGTGATACACACTGTTCTCAGACGTACAGAGCATGGCTGTCACAGCTGTGCCCACAGTGACAGACACATGTTCTCAGACGTACAGAGCATGGCTGTCGTAGCTGTGTTCACAGTGACAGACACATGTTCTCAGACGTACAGAGCATGGCTGTCGTAGCTGTGTTCACAGTGACAGACACATGTTCTCAGACGTACAGAGTATGGTTGTCATAGCTGTGTTCACAGTGACAGACACATGTTCTCAGACGTACAGAGCATGGTTGTCATAGCTGTGTTCACAGTGACAGACACATGTTTTCAGACGTACAGAGCATGGCTGTCATAGCTGTGCCCACAGTGACAGACACATGCTCTCAGAGCATGTACAGAGCATGGCTGTCATAGCTGTGTTCACAGTGACAAACACATGCTCTCAGACGTACAGAGCATGGCTGTCATAGCTGTGTCCACAGTGACAAACACATGCTCTCAGACGTACACAACACAGCTGTCATAGCTGTGTCCACAGTGACAGACACACTGTTCTCAGACCTTCAGAACAGAGCTCTTGTCGTAGAATGTCTGAGAATCCACAGCGGACTTTCAGTGGTCATCGAGAAACTGCTGGCGCATCTGATCTGCCTGAACTGACTTCTAAAAGGACCTGAGGCGTTAGCATGTCTGCACAACAGATTGTCGTGGGACACCACACACACACACACACACACACACACACACACACACACACACACACACACACACACACACACACACACACACACACATTTTTTTTAAAATGTAGAGCAGGGAAAAGGTGGGAAATGTTTGCCACGTATTTCATAAATACCACGCACTCAGGTACTTTAAGACAACTCACTTTCGTATGGTGAACCATTGTAACCTAACAAATGTCTGCGCTGTTGGAAAAATAAACGTAGGGTTGGAAAGAGGAGGGGAGGGGGTGGCTAAGTTACTGCAATCCGTGAAACCATGTGTGTGTGTGTGTGTGTGTGTGTGTGTGTGTGTGTGTGTGTGTGTGTGTGTGTGTGTGTGTGTCCTCTTCCATGGGCAAATCAAAACAAAATTACAATCGTTTTCTTTCTTTCTGTTTTTCACCCTCCTTCTCCTCCTCCTCTTCTCTCTCTCTCTCTCTCTCTCTCTCTCTCTCTCTCTCTCTCTTCTCTCTCTCTCTCTTCCATATATTTTTTTTTCTGAGCACTCACAGAACATATACATAGTAATCGACTAGTCACCGCCTCAGTCTCTCTTTGAAGTGAAGTTTAAAGTGCGTGACAGGAGAAGGGGGAAAGAGGTGATGGTGTTTGCAGCATGTCTACTTTTCAATCTTTCCCAAACTTACTCAGACTCTTTCCACTCCGATCATAATCGTTATCAGACCCCCGCCCCCCCCCCCTCCCTCTCCATTCTCTTCTACCTCTTCCACTTCCCCCGCCCGCCTTTCTCCCTATCCCCCACAATGTGCACTCCCTCAATCCTGCCCTCGCTTTGGAGCGTGTTGGTGACCCAAAGAATTGTGAACACGGAATAGCGGGAACCATGAAAAGCGGCCAGATAAAGGCCGAAACGGGAATACCATCTGCGACTGCTCAGCGTTCCCAGTCTCTTCAGTTGCCAGAGTTTCCTTTGCACCTGTTCCGGTCTGAGCAAGTGGTGGCGCCTTGTACCCCCTGCCGCGTCCGGCTTGTCTCTGGAGGTGTGATGACAGAAGCAGAGCTGGGGCTGTGTGTGTGGTGTGTGTGTGTGTGTGTGTGTGTGTGTGTGTGTGTGTGTGTGTGTGTGTGTGTGTGTTTAAATTTCTGCTTGGGTACTTGTTTGGTGCAGTGCCTCTGTCTGTCTGTCTGTCTGTCTGTCGGTCGGTCGGTCGGTCGGTCGGTCGGTCGGTCTGTCTGTCTGTCTGTCTGTCTGTCTATCTGTCTGTCTCATATATCCTAAAGCTGGTGTGAGTCATTTTTATGGCATTATATAAAAAGAGCAATCCAAACAGCTACAGAGGAATGTCTCTGTGCAATGTATGGAGCAAAAATGCATAGCGCGTGTATTAATAAACGACTTCAAGCATTCGTTGAGGACAGTAACATTACAGGTGATTTTCAAGCTGAATTAAAATTAAATCATGGATCATTCACATTATTGACTTTCGTTCAGGAACAGTTTTGTCTGAATCGTAAAATATTTGTTGCTATGTGGAACTATACTTTGGTATTTTGTAAAAAAAACAAACAAACAAAACAACCCAATATTCATGGCCAGGCAGGAGTTGCCAAAACAATGTTGAAGTCAACAGCAAACTGCCCTAGGGACTCCGTGGGTTTACTACCGTAACCTTTCTGGAGGTCGGATATGGCCACAGGTTGGCGGAGGTTTGGAATCAGGGTTTTCCTTCCCGTGGATGAGCTACCAACAAAGGTGACGGAGCCCCATTTGCCCGAAGCTGTACAGGTCAACCTACTTCTCTACGTTCATTGCTCCTCCTCAGTCACACACTGTCAGCAACATCTATTCCTAGCTCAGCCCAGCGTGCACAGGCCAACCAGGAAAAAACACTTGATAAATGTTGTTCGTGTACATCCAGTGTCTGTCAGTAAATGACTGAAAAGGTTCTGCATGAACACACACACGTTACTTTATGTAAGTACCCACAGCGACAAAGCTCCGGCTATACTCTTTACGAGAAAGCTGATAGCGCCAGAAGAGAGGGGAAAGAAGAACAAACCAAATGTCTTGCTGATTCTCTGAACTCAATGAAAATGAACATGTTTCTTGACTGAGGAGAGAATAAGAGGACAATTCCTGGGAATTCTCTTCTCACAATCGGCAGGATGAAATATAGGACACGCTGAACTATCGGGTATATTTCATAATACCTCTCCCCGCATCCCCTCTCCATCCTTCCCGTTCCATGTTGTCTGGAACCAGTGTGAATCACCTGAAGCCTGTCAACGCAACTGGAAAAAGAAGAACACCATAAAAAAGGGAACAAAATCCACGGCTTTTCAAAAAAACTTCCATTTTAGTTATACTGATACAAAGGCATTACCATTCTTTTTCGTTTAAAAAAAGCTCTGTGTATTACAATACACTGACAAAAAGTAAACACATCTTAAAGAAAGAAAGCATGTTAAAAAAATGGTTTCTAAAGATTGAATCTGACCTTTCCACTTTAAAAAGAACTAATATTGTCAGCCTGAATCAGAGCAATCCAGTCTATTTCCACAGTGATGATGAGACCTATTGCAATGAACCACGCTGTTAACATTATTCCAACTCTTCACAGAATTTACATTGTTGAGGCTGTTTTGGCCTTAAATGAAATATTGCTTCAAACAACTAGATTGCAGACTTACTACGAGCCTTAATCCTTTCTGAGCTGCACTCAGGAATTCATGACCTTGTTCACACAAGCCATTGTGTTGTAAACATTCACAAGACATTGTCTTTAGTAAACCTCTTTTGTTAAGGGGAAAGCACCTCTCCAGACCCCGCAAAATACTGCTTGCTGGCGCACGACTGCAGTAGATCATAGACCTACTGAACATAGTGAAGTCATGGTTGCGGGAGAGGGAATATTGAGCAAGGGGAGTATCAAACATGGGGAATATAGAGCAAGGGGAGTATCAAACATGGGGAATATAGAGCAAGGGAAGTATCAAATATGGGGAATATTGAACAAGGGGAGTACTAAACATGAGGAATATCGAGCAAGGAAAGTATCAAACATGGGGAATATTGAGCAAGGGGAGTATCAAACATGGGGAATATAGAGCAAGGGGAGTATTAAACATGGGGAATATAGAGCAAGGGAAGTATCAAACATGGGGAATATTGAGCAAGGGGAGTATCAAACATGGGGAATATTGAGCAAGGGAAGTATCAAACATGGGGAATATAGAGCAAGGGGAGTATCAAACATGGGGAATATAGAGCAAGGGGAGTATGAAACATGGGGAATATAGAGCAAGGGAAGTATCAAACATGGGGAATATAGAGCAAGGGGAGTATCAAACATGGGGAATATAGAGCAAGGGGAGTATCAAACATGGGGAATATTGAGCAAGGGAAGTATCAAACATGGGGAATATAGAGCAAGGGGAGTATCAAACATGGGGAATATAGAGCAAGGGGAGTATGAAACATGGGGAATATAGAGCAAGGGAAGTATCAAACATGGGGAATATAGAGCAAGGGGAGTATCAAACATGGGGAATATAGAGCAAGGGGAGTATCAAACATGGGGAATATTGAGCAAGGGAAGTATCAAACATGGGGAATATAGAGCAAGGGGAGTATCAAACATGGGGAATATAGAGCAAGGGGAGTATGAAACATGGGGAATGTTGAGCAAGGGAAGTATCAAACATGTGGAATGTTGAGATATGGGAGAGTACAGAGAAGGAGGAGTCAACATGCCCCATAGTGGTAGGTAAGAAAACCTCCCGATAAGTGTCAAGAAGGTTGGCAAAAATTTGTGATATCGACTGGTAGCGATAATGAGACGCGGCGCAGTTGGGACCTGGCGATATCAGACATCAAATTTGGAAAATAAAAGTGTTATCCACACATGGCGCTGCTTTGACATAGTATCGTCTACACGTAGCGCTATTGAGACATAACACTGTATACACGTGGCGCTATTGAGTCGTAACGCTGTTGACATGTAAAGCTATTGAGACGTAAAGCTATTGACACGTAGCGTTGTTGAGACAGGGTGCTGTTGACACGTGGCGCTACTGTGACATGGTGCTGTTGACACGTAGCGCTATTGAGACATGGCGCTGTTGACACGTAGCGATGATGAGGCATGGTGCTGTTGACACGTAGCACTGTTGAGACATAGTGCTGTTGACACGTAGCGCTACTCAGACATAGTGCTGTTATTGGGGCATAACAGCGTTGACACGTAGCATTATTGAGACATAGTGCTGTTGACACGTAGCGTTATTGAGACATAGTGCTGTTGACACGTGGCATTATTGAGACATAGTGCTGTTGACACGTAGCATTATTGAGACATAGTGCTGTTGACACGTAGCATTATTGAGACATAGTGCTGTTGACACGTAGAGCAATTGATACATGGTGCTGTTGATACGTAGCGCTATTGAGACATGGTGCTGTTGACACGTAGCATTATTGAGACATAGTGCTGTTGACACGTTGCATTATTGAGACATAGCGCTGTTGACACGTAGAGCTATTGAGACATGGTGCTGTTGATACGTAGCGCTATTGAGACATGGTGCTGTAGACACGTAGCGCTACTGAGACAGAGTGCTGTTTACACATAGCGCTACTGAGACATAACGATGTTGACACGTAACGCTTTTGAGACATGGTGCTGTTGACGCGAAGCGTTATTGAGACAGAGTGCTGTTTACAGGTAGCGCTACGGAGACATAACGATTTTGACACGTAGCGCTTTTGAGACATGGTGCTGTTGACAGGTAGAGCTATTGAGACAGAGTGCTGTTTACAGGTAGCGCTACGGAGACATAACGATTTTGACACGTAGCGCTTTTGAGACATGGTGCTGTTGATACGTAGAGCTATTGACACAGAATGCTGTTTACACATAGAGCTACGGAGACATAACGATTTCGACACGTAGCGCTATTGAGACATGGTGCCGTTGACACGTAGAGCTATTGAGACAGAGTGCTGTTTACAGGTAGCGCTACGGAGACATAACGATTTTGACACGTAGCGCTATTGAGACATGGTGCTGTTGACACGAAGCGTTACTGAGACAGAGTGCTGTTTACACTTAGAGCTAGTGAGACATAATGCAGTTGACACGTAGAGCTATTGATACATGGTGCTGTTGACACGTAGCGCTAGTGAGACATAATGCAGTTGACACGTAGAGCTATTGAGACATGGTGCTGTTGACACGTAGAGCTATTGAGACATGGTGCTGTTGACACGTAGAGCTATTGAGACATGGTGCTGTTGACACGTAGAGCTATTGAGACATGGTGCTGTTGACACGTAGCGCTATTGATACATGATGCTGTTGACACGTAGAGCTATTGAGACATGGTGCTGTTGACACGTAGCGCTATTGATACATGGTGCTGTTGACACGTAGAGCTATTGACACATGATGCTGTTGACACGTAGAGCTATTGATACATGGTGCTGTTGATACGTAGAGCTATTGATACATGATGCTGTTGATACGTAGAGCTATTGATACATGATGCTGTTGACACGTAGAGCTATTGATACATGATTCTGTTGACACGTAGAGCTATTGATACATGGTGCTGTTGACACGTAGAGCTATTGAGACATGGTGCTGTTGACACGTAGAGCTATTGATACATGTTGCTGTTGACACGTAGAGCTATTGATACATGATGCGGTTGATACGTAGAGCTATTGATACATGATGCTGTTGATACGTAGAGCTGTTGATACATGGTGCTGTTGACACGTAGAGCTGTTGATACATGGAGCTGTTGACACGTAGAGCTGTTGATACATGGTGCTGTTGACACGTAGAGCTATTGATACATGGTGCTGTTGACACGTAGAGCTATTGATACATGGTGCTGTTGAACGTAGAGCTATTGATACATGATGCTGTTGAACGTAGAGCTATTGATACATGATGCTGTTGACACGTAGAGCTATTGATATATCTGTTGACACGTAGAGCTATTGACACATGGTGCTGTTGACACGTAGAGCTGTTGATACATGGTGCTGTTGACACGTAGAGCTGTTGATACATGGTGCTGTTGACACGTAGAGCTGTTGATACATGGTGCTGTTGACACGTAGAGCTGTTGATACATGGTACTGTTGACACGTAGCGCTATTGATACATGATGCTGTTGACACGTAGAGCTATTGATACATGGTACTGTTGACACGTAGCGCTATTGATACATGGTGCTGTTGACACGTAGAGCTATTGATACATGGTGCTGTTGACACGTAGAGCTATTGATACATGGTACTGTTGACACGTAGAGCTATTGATACATGGTGCTGTTGACACGTAGAGCTATTGATACATGGTACTGTTGACACGTAGAGCTATTGATACATGGTGCTGTTGACACGTAGAGCTATTGAGACTGACAAAGTAAAAACAGCTGTGCCATCAACACGTTGTGCTATTGAAAGCTGAGATTATGGCACGTAGAGCTACCATAAGTTGACACGTAGCGGGAGTTTGCAGCTTACTTCAGTGTTTCAATGACCACAGTGTCAGACATGGAGTGCAGAGATGCATGCGTACTCAGACCGAACGCTGTCGAAGAACCTGGTTTTTTGTTCCAAGTGTAGCGGGCTTTTGAAATAAAACCCAAGGAACACACAATTCTGTCACACTCATATTTTGAAAGCATTTTTGTGTTTATATTGTTACAGTCATATTTTGAAAGCATTTTTGTGATTATTTTGATAGTCATATTTTGAAAGCATTTTTGTGTTTATGTTTCTACTAGAACAAAAATTAAGAAGTGGTCGATACAATTTCATCGGAAAAAGAAATACTGCTATCGAGATCACACAAGAAAGCATCACACACACACACATGCACACGCGCGCGTGCACATACAGAAGAGAGAGAGAGAGAGAGAGAGAGAGAGAGAGAATAAACTTATATACAGTCACTACTAAAACCCCAGTTGCAAGAATCGTGCCGCTCAGAGAGAGAGAGAGAGAGAGAGAGAGAGAGAGAGAGAGAGAGACCAAAATTATGTACCGTCACTATTGAAACCTGGGTTTAAGTATCGTGCCACTCCAAAGCATTTGTATTCAGAGGTAGGCCTCCTTAGATATATACGAAACCTCGGACGTCACAAAGCAAAACTTATCTCCCCTCTGGAGTCGACTGTATTTAGAAAACCACGGCCACACCAGCTCTTTGTATCTTGACATGTTACGACTTCTTTTTCTATTATTCAAAGAGTGACAATTTTCAACAGTTTAACTATCGTGTGTTGATAATATAAACCTGATTTTGAATGAACTCGGAGTGGCCTTCTCTCTTATTGATCAACATGGGGCAACACATGAACCCCATGTGTGTTGTTTCCCTTGGCTCACTCGCAGTTCTATTTTGGGTTCACACGGAAAGCGATCAATAGCTTCCCTTTACCAGCGCGTGCGTTAGGGGACATAATTGGTCGATTCCACGCAAGCCCCGCCTCGCTGTGGGCGGGCTCTGAGTGTGTGAGGAACATTCGGGTTTCTGTACCTCAGTCGTGTGTGAGATCACGGTGCGGTCATTTACTATTAAGGCAAGTGTGTCGAGTTTTTCCCCCCGTTTTCCGTGTTTCTACGATTCAGCGTACGCCTACTCTTCCATAGCGAAATGGTGCGAAGACTGTTATACAAATCCGGCGAGTATTTCTAGTCAGTATGGTTCATCAGGTGGTTTGTTTTCTTTTGCAAGCGTGGGGATGCCTCAAGCACTCGGAAGACGGTGAAGCTAAATTCCATAATATTTGGCGAACAAGTGGGGTAACTCTTGCTTCCCTGATGAACTTAGTACACGCCCATAACTTGAGCAACATTTGTTTGGAGTTATGGAAAGTGTAATCATTTAATCATGGGGGCTAGAGTTATCCTACTTGTTCGTTATTTACTGTTCACGATTCTCTGCCCCATTTAATTTTTTCTTCAATGACAATTAACCTGAAATAGTCAATCGATTATACTGACTGACTAATTTACTGAACACTGAAACCGAACGCTGCTGATATGGCGAAGACAAACGTGGATAATACAACTTTTATGGGTTGGGAAGAGGCGGATTTGCTTTATTGTATGATGTTAACGGATGATCTGGTCTGACGCGAGATGGGGAGGGGGAGGGGGGGGGGGGAGAAGCAAGGGAACGGGTGAGTGGGGGATCATCCGGATGTCTCGAAGCTAAAGAAGGCTTCCTTGTAGATGGACACCCCGGACAGTTTACGTTCAGCTGCAGAGGGTGAGATCAACGACCTGTTAGACATAGTTCCAGAGGGATATGGGTTTGAGAGAGGGATAATGTTGCTTATAGCCCAGCCGACCGCAAAGAGCTGTCTCGTCGTTGAATTCAACTCTCAAAATAGACTTAAAGAAATATAATCACAACTGATGAAAACATATTTTTGTTAACTGAAAAAAAACGCCGGAATTTCGTTAAAATCTTTCTTTCGTTGGAAAAATCTTAAGTCGGATTAAAAATGTTGCTCTTTTCCACAAACTTAAAAATCACGGATGGGAACAAGATTTTTATGGAGTCTGCTCTAAAGCGTTTATGTCTGCCATCATGTAAGACCCAGTACCCTGTGAAAAGATGGTTCATAGCGAATGGTACGTCACATGGCGTGCACCACGGAGTATTTTCCTACACGTTGAGTCAAGGTATCTTAACATGAACGTATTCCATGCAAGAGACAAAACAAAGAGAGGTAGACATCACCTTCAAAGTAAGACGCGGTGACCACACAAACAGATCGTTCAGCTTGCTTTTTTTAAATTTTTTTATCAGACTTCTCAGATACGCTTCGCATTTTCACCCTCAGTTCCCTGGACTGGTATATCAGTTGCAAGCCGTTCATTTGCTTGTTTGCGCCCTCGCGCTTTGTGTGTGCGTGTGCGTGCGTGTGTGCGTGGTGTGTGTGTGTGTGTGTGTGTGTGTGTGTGTGTGTGTGTGTGTGTGTGTGTATGTGTGTGTGTGTGTGTGTGTTGGATTAACTCGTGTGTGTGTGTGTGTGTGTGTGTGTGGTGTGTGTGTGTGTGTGTGTGTGTGTGATGTTTTAAGCTCGGTCTAGCTCCTCGTGTCCTCGCCATATTTAATTTAAAAACTTTCCCATCATTTTAGTAACATGCTTTGGATGTTGAGTTGTTAGGATTACTATTAGTAGCAGCTGTAGTATCTTATATTCCAAAATCATGTATGACGCAGTTTTACATCGCAACACACACACACACACACACACACACACACAACACACACACACACACACACACACACACACACACACACCCACACCCACACACACACACACATACATACATACATACACACACGCGCGCGCGCGCACACATTATCACGCGCGCGCGCGCGCGCACACACACACACACACACACACACACACACACACACACACACACACACACACACACACACACTCACACAGTGATATCGTATAGTCGCCACACAGATACATGAGTAGGTTTTTGACATCACATCATTCCCTTTCAGTTAAAAAAATTCCACCCCAAAGACAAACAAACAATAGTGTTACTTTGTATGGATTTTAGTAAGCCAATAAACGTTGTCAACATGACCAGGACGAGGAAAACAGATGACCCGTTCATCAAAATACATAATGACATTGTCACATTTTCAAAAATACTATTACTCTTATCTTGTCTGAACCAAATCTTGAACTGAAATACTAACGGTATTTGAACTCAATTGAAACCTTTATCTGTCTCATCAGAGCATGAACTGGTTATGTTATAATGCGAGTCAAAGCAATCCAATAAAATACCCCCTCCTCCTTCCGCCTCCTTCCAACACATACACTCTCTCTTTCTCTTTCTGTCATACAAGTCATGTCAGGTTTTAGCCTGTGTACTTTCAAACACTTTCAAAACCACAGACGCCCAAGATGCCGTTCACATCCTGCCTTCATGTTTCTCCTCCTATAAAAAAGACGCATACATCAATCGGCAACAAGCAGAAAAGGGGTGGTAACAACAAAAATGGCAGGCGTTGTATTCTTTTCATCCTGTCACTGCACTAAGTGTCCGTCGCTGCGGGACCGCTGTCATGGCGGTCTCCTTGATTTGCAATGGAGAGGGAGGAAGGGGGGAGGCGGGAGAGACCTCCAGGGGATCGAGGCTGCGTGCTTGGCGTTGAATCGGAACAGCAGCGAGGCATCAATGGCGGCCCCCACCTCGCCCCCATGACTTATTCTGGCCACACAGGGGCACCCTGGAGACTGGCAGAGCCCTGTTTGCTGCCGACAGATAATTCTATCACACGGGGTCCCCAGAGCTGGTCTCACAACAACATCAAGTGCGGTAATTTGTAATCAATGCTCCTTTGCCTACACACGCAGGGGTTGACCCACCGTCCTTTACCTTTCCTATGGCAGCATACAGAGAGCACTGTGAGCGAGCAGCACGAGCTGAACGACTTAGACTTTGGGCTGGAAAGGGGGTGGGGTGGTGGTGGGAAGGAGACCGGTGCCATGGGGTTGTGGCGCCGTCCCTCGCCTGTCAATTGACAGGCACAATGAGAAGGGCCCCCGAGCGGCCTCCCGCCCAACAGTAACGTCACAATGGGTCCCCACGTTTGTTTAGACTCCGGCTTTAAGACGTTTCCGGTGACGCAACAACTCTTGAGGGAGAACGGTGACGGTGTCTGCGTTTGGTTTTGTTTGGACTGTGATTTAGTGAGGGCGGGCTGTGGCGACAATCTTGAGGGACGGGGCGCCGGGGAATGCTCTGTAAGGTGTCGCTTCTCGCTGACGGCCAACTGTTGCGTCTTTTATGAGGACGGTGGTGGGGAAATGGCTCTCCAGGGAGGGGTTATCTCGGTGACAAGGTTAGGAGCATGGCGGTGTCTCCGGCTTTGATGTCTCTCGCCCGATACCTGGTGAAGCTGGGGTGACACTTTATGATCAAAGCGGTTAGTCCACACGTGCGATTTGTTTATGATATACTCCCTCCCCCCCCCCCCCCCCCCCCAACCACCCAACCCACACCTCACCTCACATAGGCACTCATCCTCCATCCCACTTCCCCTCCGCTTCTTTCTCCAGAGCAACTTAGGCAACACTTTATCATCAGATAGTTTGTTCAAGTTACTGTCTCTCTGTTCTTTTCTTTCTTTTTTTAAATGATGATTTCCCCTTAGAATAGTAACTGGAAAAAAAGAGCACCAAAGTGTCAACTTCTATGTCTGTTTCTGCATTATCCACTCATAACCAGCGCGCAGGCGCAGGCTATGGAGCAGGGTGCAGTTTTTCGCCCTGCACATTTATCTGTCTCCAAGACAACTGGAACGAATTGATCGGATCTTCATCACATTGTGCAGATTGTTTGGAAGGTCAGTGTGCAGAGGTGGCTACATTTAGATAAAGAAAGTGTTACACTTAGATAATGGAAAACCTGAGGTATTGAACACTTGTACTTACATTCGTTGTGCAGAGGATGGTGTCAAAGCGCGCAGGATCTGCGTCCCTTTGTGGGACGCTGTGTTGATGTTCTCTATCAAATGACGCTGTCATCGGGGGAGGGTATTAGACCACGCGCAGACCATGTCCCAGATGCTGTACTGTATAATGCTTGTTAGAGTATCATCACGCTCACGGGGCTTACTTGACGGAGCGAGCGTTTTGGCTGCCGAAATAAATCTAATGGACTGGCATGGAGAGGTGTGTTCAACTAACCGGCTTTGTTCCTCCACTGGGTGGAGTGGTCACTATGCAGCGTGGCTAGCAGCAGGGAACATTCCATTCCATGTACGAAATAATTTGAACCCCTGTGCACTGTGGCCGCGTGGTCAGCAAACAGGATGTAGCATATCTACATAGAGACTAATTCGCACGGGGCCAGGTTGATTCGGTGGTTGAATACAGAGTTCTCCGAGAGATGCTGGGGGTTCGCATCCCGTTGGAGCCCGGCATTAAAATGACCATTGTCACTGCGTCTCTTAACGTGTTGTCGTTCTGGTGGTATCAGTGTGGCGTTAGACAGGTCCCTTCCCCCTCCTCTCTTCCCTGGGGTGGTTCTCCCTGTCTGCCTATCGCCATTAGTGGATTTGAACGTTAAACCGGAGTGAAACTGAAACACCCATCAGTTCCACTTTTGCCCTGCTGCCAGTCACTATTATCTCAGTGTGGATCGCTACGATGGGAAAAAATTCGTACTTCATTGTTTTATCCCATCCCTCCACTACCAACTGCCTATGGCCCATGCTGCGGATGGATGTTGCACCAGGTGGGCATTGCTATCGATGCATAGCTCCAGTTACTCCATCTGTAGGCAGAAATGTCTCTGTGACTGGTTACAAAATGGGCTTAGTGCAGGCAGAAACTGAAACATAAAAACGAAACTGGAATTATTGACCGCCAGATGAAGGAACAAATTAACACACATACACACACACACACACACACACACACACACACACACACACACACACACACACACACACACACACACACACAAAACGGTACATGTTTTGACCAATTGAATCTTCTGCAGACAGCACAAACAACATTCAAAACAATGGACACAAAGGACCAACATTGTTTTGAATATGGTTTGTCCTACATCACGAAGAAGACCCAATTTGCATGCTCCCTCGTTCGGCAGCTCAGTAATTCCATTTTTGGTTTCATGTCTCTGTGACTGTTTCGTCGCTGTGGTGGTGGTAGTAGTGTCAGGTCACACAACATCACACAATACCCTCCTCCCCCCTCTCACCTGGCATGGATATGCCTGCCACCTGCAGCAAAGGCCGACCACTCACAACTCTTGAAGGCCTGCCCATCTTACTGTCATGCAGATATGTCACTCTTCCTTTCCGCAAGCTTCCATTCAGCATCAACAGGAGCAGCAGTGTGACGTTGGGGATGGGGGGCATGAGAGAGAGAGAGAGAGAGAGAGAGAGAGAGAGAGAGAGAGAGTGTTGAGAGAGAGAGAGAGAGAGAGAGAGAGAGAGAGAGAGAGAGAGAGAGAGAGAAGCAACTCTCTTTCAAAACACATGTGGTGAAACCTATGCGGTATCTTCTGCATTATTAAACCGCCATCAGCTAACATCGTACACACGAGTGCACTCCTCCCGTCACGCCCCCCCCCCCCCACCACCATCCAATCCCTAGCCCCCTCCCACCCCACTATCCCCCGTCACACACAACACTTAGAATCACAGCTACTCAATGTACGAAAACAT
Organism: Conus canariensis; assembly: GCA_033310375.1. Classification (NCBI taxonomy): domain Eukaryota; kingdom Metazoa; phylum Mollusca; class Gastropoda; order Neogastropoda; family Conidae; genus Conus; species Conus canariensis. Next base: position 31,725,189 of record CM065716.1, on the reverse strand, counting down.
TGTATGACGCCTCTTTTATGTTATAGTATTGCAGGATGATGATGATGATGATGGTGGTGATGATAATGATGATGATGATGATGATGATGATGATGATGACGATGATGATGATGATAGTGATGATGATGGTGATGGTGATGATGATGATAGTGATGAGTATGATGACGATGATGATGATTGATGATGATGATGAGAATGATGATGATGATGATGATGATAATAACGGTGATGGTGATGATGGTGATGATCACGATGACGGTTATGACGATGATGATGATGATAGTGATGATGATGGTGATGGTGATGATGATAATAGTGATGATGATGATGACGATGATGATGGTGGTGGCGATGATGATGATGATGATAATGATAACGGTGATGGTGATGATGATGATGACGATGCTGCTGCTGCTGCTGACGATGGTGATGACGACGACGACGACTACGACGACGACGATGATGATGATGATGATGATGATGATGATGATGATGATCACGATGACGGTTATGACGATGATGATGATGATAGTGATGATGATGGTGATGGTGATGATGATAATAGTGATGATGATGATGACGATGATGATGGTGGTGGCGATGATGATGATGATGATAATGATAACGGTGATGGTGATGATGACGATGCTGCTGCTGCTGCTGACGATGGTGATGACGACGACGACGACTACGACGACGATGATGATGATGATGATGATGATGACGATGACGGTTATGACGATGATGATGATGATTTCAATGTCAGAAGAGCTCTCTCTGATAAAAACCTAACCACACCCGCTGTCATCTCTTCACACATGCACGGTTGATGGCAGCGGAGATGGAGAGAAAATCAACGCATCAAATCAGAGACCAAGCACTCAAGACAGATGCAGGGGCCTGCAATATTTCCATAATTAATGCGCTAATATGCGAAGGATGGCACTATGTCGTGCCAGGACTTTATAAAAGACAACATGCTGCCGTGCCGCGCGCAAGTTAGGGTGCAGATTCATATTCCGTCAAGGCGGAGGCGCGACTTGTACGCAATTAATCCCGGCAGGCCTGTCTCTGGCATCGTTGGTGTGAGTGCCAGCGGATTGCGTGTCGTGTCTCCTGATTTGGGGGGAGGTTTTGTCATGATCTCATCTAGATGTCCAGGTTCTTTGTGTGTTTTTGAGGATCTTGTTTGATTACTTGAACTTGTAGCATCCAGTACCTCTGCACACACCTTCTCTTCATCTCGTTTATGGGTCGTTGTCTCTCTCTCTCTCTCTC
>CM065716.1:31713911-31721411 GCA_033310375.1 Conus canariensis | reverse complement strand
TAGACAACACGATGACTAGACACCATATTACCTAGACAACACACCAACTACACACCACACTAACTAGACACCATATTAACTAGACACCACGATGATTAGACACCACAATGACTAGACACCACACTGTGTAGACACCACACTGACTAGACACCATACAAAGTAGACACCACACAAAGTGGACAGTGCACTAACTAGACACAATACAAACTAGACACCACACTAACTAGACAACACACTAACCAGGCAACACAGCACCTAAACACAACTCTACCTAGACAACGCACTGACTAAACGTACTAACTAAACGCCATCTTCACAAGACTCACACTAACTAAGCACCGCATGAACTAGACACCATGCAACTATAACCATACTAACTGAGCACCGCGCACTAACTACAGATGACGCTAACAGGACATCATGCCAACTAAACACTGCAAAACAAGACACCACACTAACTAGACACCGAACTTACTTGACAGCACAATAACTAGACAACCACACTCATTAGACATCGCAATAACGAGATATCACACTATCTCGACATCACACCAACCGACACCACACTAACTAGACACCACACCAAACTAGATGTTCCATGGCCAGTACACAAGCCAATTCTCAACAGACCGCAGGACCACGTCAGTAGCCAGTGTAATACGTGGAGTACCGTCAACCATGCTAACAGCAGATCAATTCCCCTGAACACGGAGTATGGCTGTCAACATAACGACGTCCTGAAAACATCTCAAACAAACAAACATACAGAAATAAGCAGATACGCAAGTCCCTTCACACGGCAAAAGTATGGCTTGCATTTGTGCTGGTGAAGATGCCCGCTCGAACCCCATGATCATGTGGAGAATGCCCGACCAACGACAGAAAGTGACGGTTGGAACAATGGTGTCGAGTTGAACGTGCTCGGGGAGGGTGACAGGCCTAGCGGAGCGCTAACGGGTGGGGTCCCGTGTCCAGGGCAAAGAAAGCTCATCAGCTAATAGCCGCCTGGAGACCGGCCGTCACTCCTCCCCTCCTCCCTCCCCCCACCCCCCTCCTCCCCGGGCAGACCAAGACATCACACCTCTCTCCCTTCCCTTCGTCTCTGTCTGTCTCTCTGTCTGGATATCTGTGTTTCTGTGTCTGTCTCTGTCTCTTTCTCTGTTTTTCTCTCTCTCTCACTCTCTCTTACTCTGTCTGCCTCTCTCTGTCTGTCTCTCTCTGTCTCTCCGTCTATCTTTCTCTCTCTCCGTCTATCTCTCTCTCTCTCTCTCTCTGCACACACACACACACACACACACACACACACACACACACACACACACACACACACACACACACACTGACTGACTGACTGAAACCAATTTATTGTCAGATTAACTCAAGGTTGTAATGACAAGACACACACACACACACACACACACACACACACACACACACACACACACACACACACACACACACACATTCACACACACGAGCGCGCGCGCGCGCACACGCACATACACAAACACACATGCACTCTCTCTGTCTGTCTTTCTGTCTCTCCGTCTCTCTTCTCTCCTCCCTCTCTCGTATGTGTGTGCGCGTCTCTCTCTGCACACACACACACACACACACACACACACACACACACACTCCCCCCCCACACATACACGCACGCACGCACACACACACACACACCACACACACACACACACACACACACACACACACACACACACACACACACACACACGAAAAGCATGTAGCCGCGCCTCCCTTTCCTCCCTCCCTGTCATACAAACAGCCGCGCGCGCGCGCCACAATGCTCCTCCACCACCACCCCTCCCCCTTGCCACCTCCACGTGTGGTGGTCAGATGATTGATAAAAGTATCGAATTGTGTTTAGCCAGGCCTAGTTCTCGCAGCTACACGACACCTCACCACGCCCTTCACATGCTCTGTCGCCAGTCTCCTCTGATTCAGAGAGAGAGAGAGAGAGAGAGAGAGGAGAGAGAGAGAGACGGGCGGACGGACGGACGGACAGATAGACAGACAGAGAGGGAGACAGACAGACAGACAGACAAAGAGAGAGACAGACAGAGACGAGAGAGAGAGAGACAGAGAGGGAGACAAACAAACAGAGAGAGAGAGAGACAGAGACAGAGACAGAGAGACAGACAGAGAGGGAGACAGACAGACAGAAGACGGAGAGACAGACAGAGACAGAGACAGAGAGACAGAGAGGGAGACAAACAAACGAGAGAGAGAGGAGACAGAGACAGAGACAGAGAGACAGACAGAGAGGGAGACAGACAAACAGAAAGGGAGGGGGAGAGACAGACGGACAGAGAGAGAGAGAGAGAAAGAGAGAGAGCAGACAGAGACAGAGAGAGAGAGACAAGAGAGAGAGAGAGAGAGAGAAAAGGGAGAGGCGCGGGAGGAGGGCAGAGGGCAGGGGGAGGAGCGGTTGAGATCAATTTCATGTTTAAAGCCTTGCCAACCACGAAGACCACATCCAAGATGAATTTAGGTAAGAAGGAGAATGGTAGGGATGGTGATGGTGGTGGCGGCTTGAGAGAGAGAGAGAGAGGAGGGGGGGGGGGGGAGATTCCCGTCAGGAATGAATTGTGTGTGATGTCTTTCCCTAGTCGTGAAACGGCGTTAGCTGTCATTCTTTTTCTATTTCTTTTCTTCAAAAACATCAATCATTCCTTCTACTAGCTTCTCTCTCTCTCTCTCTCTCTCTCTCTCTCTCTCTCTCTCTCTCTCTCTCTCTCTCTCTCTCTCTCTCTCTCTCGTGTACGGAATGAGTTGTGGGCGAGGGGTGGAGAGAGGGAGAAGGGAACGGTGAGGTGAGCGATTGATTTTTACAGAGTTATGTTCAAACATGCCCCCTTTGTTTTAAAGGGCTTGATTGCTGAATGGACAATCAGATGTTTGTCATTGTCACGGTCAATGTCATTGCCTCTCTCGTGTATCCAATCCCCACAGAGCTGAAAGGTGTAATTCTGTTCAGCATGGGGCAGAAAACTTACGTGGGTCGTGATGGCCCATACGACACCAGCCCAGCAAGCCGACAGCCGCCGGAATGCCTGGAGACCCATGGAGAAATTGTGAAGGAGACCGTGTTCACTCACACAGCTGCCACAGAATGACAAGAAAGTGTCAGACTTGTTCAGGCCGCGCCATCTGCCAGACCAAACGCTGAAAGACTTACGGTTCCCCCATCCTTTTTCTATAATACTAACGGTCATAGCGATGCAGACAGCAGAAGTAGGAATCAGACGAGCACAACAGTATCGGTCAGACTTATATCATCTTTTTCATCACTATCATTGTCGTCGATGTTGTCGTCGTCGTATTCGGCGTCATCATTGTTTAGTCATCATCGATCAATGGTTTATTGAAAAAGTTTACGTGGAGAGAAAGCATTCTTTTCACTTCACATTAAAGACGACAACAACATCCACAGTAACAACATCAACAGCAACAACACACACACATATGTGCAAGCGCATGAACACACACACACACACACACACACACACACACACACACACACACACACACACACCCCACACACACACACACAGAGAGAGAGAGAGAGAGGAGAGAGAGAGAGAGAGAGAGAGAGAGAGAGATTAAAGAATATTCCAAAGTCGACAAAGCTGCTGGAATCACTATCAGTGAAGTTTCATTGGACATTTTTGAACTGGAAAAAAGGTTCTCTCCCCTGTCTGCGCCGCTATCTGTTGTAGCCATTCCACCACAGTGCCCAAAGGAGCCATCCTATCCACCAGGTCAGCAGCTTGCTCTTTCACGCTTTTCCCCACCATCTAATATCTCTCCTCCTCTCTCTCTCTCTCCTCTCTTCTCTCTCTCTCCTCTCTCACTCTCTGTCTGACTGTCTGACTGTACAGTCTGTCTGTTTTATTGTCTGTCTCTGTTCTCTGTCTCTCGCTCTGTCTCTGTCTCTCTCTGTTTCTGTATCTGTTTTCGTATCTGTCTGTGAGTCTGTCTGTATCTGTCTTTGTGTGTGTCTCCTCTGTCTCTGTCTGTCTATTTCTGTCTCTGTCTCTGTCTGTGTGAGAGCGCGAGCACGCGAGTGGTATTAGAGGAGAGAGTGAGAGAGAGAGAGAGAGAGAGAGAGAGAGAGAGAGAGAGAGAGAGAGAGGGGGGGCAGTCACAAACTTCTGCTTCGACTGACGCACTTGCCAATTCATTTTCTCCATGAATCTCTTTGTCTGTCTGCCCGTCTGCTCGTCTGTCTGTCTCCAATTCTAGTCGCAAACTCATTCAAGTCACAAACTTCCGCTCCGACTGACACACACTATCGCTTCTACTCTCTCTCTCTCTCTCTCTCTCTCTCTCTCTCTCTCTCTCTCTCTCTCTCTCTCTCTCTCCGTTTCCTTTTTTTATATTTCCTTTTCAATTCTTCCCACTCAAGCGCCACATCGTCCATCACTTCTCGCAGACAATCACTCAAAAAGCGCGAAATTCTTTTACGGCCAATTACCGCGCGAGGGGAGAGGAAGTCCAGTTGATATAATACATTAATATGGGGCAGGGCGGGACGTGCATCTTGACGGGAGCCACTGACGTATCGTTTACGGGCACAGGAGATAGGGACTGGAAGGGCAGTGCGGAAATGAAGAGAGTTCCTAGCGACACGGAAGGCATGGTTTCTGCTGGTGCCTGACAATCTCAGGACTGCTCTCTCTCTCTCTCTCTCTCTCTCTCTCTCTCTCTCTCTCTCTCTCTGTCCCTTTTTTTTTTCTAGGGCAGGGCCTTCGTCAGAGAAATGGTTACTTTCGATTTCCAGGGTCTCCGACAACGACTGGGTGTGGGAAAGGATGGTGACTGCACGTGTGTGTGTGTGTGTGTGTGTGTGTGTGTGTGTGTGTGTGTGTGTGTGTGTGTGTGTGTGTGTGTGTGTGTGTGTGTGTGTGGTGTGTGTGTGTGTGTGTGTGTGGTGTGTGTGGTGTGTGTGTGTGTGTGTGTGTGTGTGTGTGTGTGTGGTGTGCGTGCGTTGTGTGTGTGTGTGTGTGTGTGTGTGTGTGTGTGTGTGTGTGTGTGTGTGTGTGTGTGTGTGTGTTCAATTGTGGGAAGAGGGGAGAGAGGCGTGGGAGGGGGGAGATGTAGGATGAGGGGAAATGGTCGGACGAGTAAAAAGAGGGGGGGGGAACGGGGAGAGTGTCTCGGTTGTTATGTTAATGCCATTCTGTATTCCCGCTTTCTCTTCCAGTCACGAACTGGACAGCGTCACAAACTTAAAGCATTTCCCTTTAGTGACTTATGTTGTGGTCTGAGCAAGGCTACAGGAAACATGGGACAGAGCTAATAGGCTTCAGGGAACATGGGGCAGAGCTAATAGGCTTCAGGGAACATGGGACAGAGCTGATAGGCTACAGGGTTCTTAGGATAGAACTAACAGGTTACAGGGAATATGATATAGAGCCAATAGGTTATATGGGACATGGGATAGTGCTAAAAGATTACAGGGGTAGAGCTAATATACTACATGGAATAGAGCTAGTAGGCTACAGGGAACATAGGACAGAGCTAATAGACTACAGAGAACATGGAACAGAGCTAGTAGGCTACAGGGAACATGGGGTAGAGCTCATAGGCAACAAGGAACATGGAATAGAGCCAATAGGCTATAGCGAACATGGAATAGAGCCAATAGGCTAGAGGGAACATGGGATACAGTTAATAACGCTGCATGACACATGGGATAAAGCTAGTAGGTTACAGAAAACTTGGGACAGAGCTAATCGGCAACAGGAAACATTACAGGAAGCATTACAGGGTTCCCATAGCTGCCCTTCCCCGCTACCTCCCTGAAGCTGTAAATATTATTCCGAACAACACCACCAGACTCACAACAGAGGCAGACCACTATGTAACTGGCTTTTTCCCTGATGGGTGCTGGTAACATCATAAGAACCCTTCACATTGATCCCATACTTAAGGCAAGAATTGGTATGGGTCAGCTCCGTTGCAAATGATTTCCATGTCCATGGAAATCAACCTCACCAGAGGATCATGTCCTTCCCAGCAAAAAGAAGTCTAACTACGTCATCACAGGACGCCCTTGATTGTCCTTTCTCCCCACCCTCTAATTATTTTTCCATATCAAGCCGTCCAAACCAGCGCTGGTCAAGTGTCTGTGCATGCCTAGAGACCACAGTCGGCAGGACACCTCAAAGTTACTTCTTACTCTGATCCCGTATGTACGATGAAACTGTACATGGGTTATCTCCCTTTTAACGATTCCTTTTTGGGAGGATCAACGTTTCAAGACTCATTTCTGGGAATGCGATGTCTTAAGCCCCATACTAAGTTTTTAGGACACTTTTCAGGAAACAAACTTCGGAATACTCTCTCCTGTCAGAAGTCGACCAGAAGTACGCCCCTTTACATATATTGACTTCACGGTTTGAGTAAAGGAAATGAAAATCTCAAAGTACAGAGTGTGTAAAGGAAATGAAAATCTCATAGTATAAAGTATGTGAAGGAAATTAAGATCTCACAGTACAAAGTATGTAAAGGAAATGAAAATCTTATAGCACAAAGTATGTGAAGGAAATGAAAATCTCATAGTACAGAGTATTGAAAGGAAATGAAAATCTCATAGTACAGAGTGTGTAAAGGAAATGAAAATCTCATAGTATAAAGTATGTGAAGGAAATTAAGATCTCATAGTACAAAGTATGTGAAGGAAATAAAAATCTCATAGTATAAAGTATGTAAAGGAAATGAAAATCTCATAGTACAAAGTATGTAAAGGAAATGAATATCTCATAGTACACAGTATGCAAAGGAAATGAAAATCTCGTAGTACAAAGTATGAAAACAACGGAAGGTACACGAAAAAAGTCTCCCAAGAACACGAGTACGTTTTCTTTTGAACAAGGCCCCATCTCTCCAGTACATTATGACTCCAGTGCCAGCTGCGCAGAAGCTCAGCAAATGTCCCATGTCCCGTGCACCGGCGCAGACCGCGTTATCGGTCAGCTCTCTGTTGCCCTTTGGGGCAGGAAGCCCCTGGTGTCGATAGAGTTAACCCTTTATGACCTGGCTGCGTCCTCGGCCTCTGGGCTGCAGAGCATCAGCAGCAGCATCCTTCCAGCCGCTGATAAACTGCAGGCTAGACGTGAACAACCTGTTGGCTGTGGGCTGGTGAGGGTGTGGGACATCATGACATCGCACATGCCTGTGAAATGTTGTGGACAGTTAGTTGTCCTGCTTGCAGTTCAGTCTTTGGTTTGACTTTTTGTTTCTTTATTTCAAAAAAAAAAAAAAATTCTCGCCTTCCCAGAATATTTGTTGTAATACAAACTGTGACCAAAACAACCACTACATAATGCTGCTAAACTACAAACGGGACAAACATGATAATATTCAAAATACGACAGTGTTTGTCTTGTAATTTGTTTGCTTCTTTCGCTCGGCGAGAAGAGAAGATCAGCGGAATAGATGACACGAAAGTAAGACGTGCTCAATGCTGTCGTG
>CM065716.1:31708911-31711411 GCA_033310375.1 Conus canariensis | reverse complement strand
CTTTCCAATGGAGCGCCCGGACAGGGCCGGAACGTGCTCAAGATGCTGGCAGCACGGGCAGCTCGGACCGGCGCCCTCTTATTGTCAGAGGGGCGCGCGAGGTCGGCACGTGCCTGATAAGGGGCTTATTAAATATGACCCCCGACTTCCTCCGCATAACTCATCTCGCCTCCTCCCCCGGCCACCAGGCTCCCCTCCCGGCTCTCGGGGCTTTTCTCCCAGCACCGGCTCTCTGGCAGCGTGCACGTGCGCCACACGCGTTCACTGGGACCCGAGTGTGTCTGGGAGGTGCAGCAATGGGGCTAGAAATGCCACGAGTGCACGAGCGTCGGTTGTGTGATGGGACATCACTGGCAACAGACATATGGTGCCCCGCGAGGAGGAGAAGAAAAAGGATGGAAGGATGATTAAAAAAAAAAAAAGGCACTACCACAGATGAAAAGAAGGGTTTCGCTTTTTCCATACTATTTTAAGTTTTTCCTCCTCCTCCTCTTCCTCCTCCTCCTCCTCCTGCTCCTCCTCCTGCTCCCTTCTTCTTCTTCTTCTTCTTCTTCTTCTTCTTTCTTCTTCTTCTTCTTTTTTTAACTCCAGCAATACTGATTTCACTCAAATTGTCTTGAGAAACAAAATGAGGACGCGAAGAGATTAATGTCTGCTCCCCTGACTAGACAGATAGCGGTTTCCGTGCTCGCAATTCAGTGTGCATTACCCAGCTTACCTTGCACGTAGCTATAAGCTTGTTTTGTCTATTCCATAGGGATTGATACACGATATACTCCAAACAAACGAAAGCGAATACGATGCCGCTATGTCCTGTACTGTTCACAGATTGCCGAAAACAGATGACTCATTCTGAAGGAAATGCCCAGCAGAGAGAGCGCATAAAATAATTGTAATTTAGCATTCTTATATTTGATCCATCTTCATTTATGGTGGTTCTCAGATTCCTGATTTTTATCCAGTAAGTACTTTATCTGCGACTGAAACGAGTACATCCCATTAATAGTATATACGGTTATCACACATAATGAAACGAGTTATCTCTTTTACTTACATAAATGCATGTATTATCTTTCGTTTTGGATTGATGAGACCAGACTCATTCAATAACTTTACTTCACATTGATCTGAACGCACTGATTGAGACAGGCTGAAGTCTAGAGACGACCCAGTTCTTACAAACTACCACCGTGACTGAGCACTCTATCATCATTCCGTTCCCCATTCAGTCCCCTTTAAGTACCACACCGACCACGTGCGGTGCTCACGACAATAAAAGTACGTACACCATCCAGTTCCTGTCTTCACCCGCCTTCTTCTAGTACCCTATCATTCCAGTCCTGTCACTACCCCAATCCCCTAGACCCCCCAACCATTGGATTCCAGTCTTTTGTCGCTCCAACATCCAAAGCCTGTACCATCCCCTTTCCTCTCCCTATATGTAGTTCTGTGAGTGCCCTGTCAACGTCTTCATATTTCCACCACCCAACGAAGTTTGTAAAACAGCCAGACCCTCCTTCCAAGTATCTCTTCTCATGGTTCTTGATCCTGACCCTGCCCAAAAGTACGCCGACCATCACATCATGTCCAAACATACAGCCCCGAGGAAACACACCGCTACTTCCCTGTGCAGACTTAGAATCCTTTTGGTGCCAACATCACTTCAAGTCACGTCACAGAGCCTCCAGTCCACACTGACAAGTTCTAAGGACGCCTGCCACCCTTCCTGGTCGAGCTCAAGGATGTACACGATCACTTCCTGAATTGACTTCCATTCTTTCAGGACACACGCAACCACATCCTGATACTTCAAATGACACATACGACCTCTTCCTGTTTAGAGTTAATAAGTCTAAGGAAAAGCATCGTCACTTCGTATTCAAGCTTGATACCCGTAAGGACGCACAGCAACACTTCCTGTCCAGATTCGCAAAATTTAAGGATATCCACCACCACTGTTTAAACTCACCAACTCTATGGTCGCACAGCATCACTTCCTGTCCAGATTTATGATATCTAAAGACACACACACACACACACACACACACACACACACACACACACACACACCACACACCACGCACGCACGCACGCACGCGCGCGCGCACACACACACACACACACACACACACACACACACACACACACCACCACCACCACCACCACCACCACCACCACCACTTCCTGACCAGACATATAACCTCTGAATACACACCACCACTTCCTGACCAGATATATAACCTCTGAATACACACCACCACTTCCTGACCAGATATATAACCTCTGAATACACACCACCACTTCCTGACCAGACATATGACCTCTAAATACATACAACCACCACTTCTTGACCAGACATATAACCTCTAAATACATACAACCACCACTTCTTGACCAGACATATAACCTCTAAATACATACAACCACCACTTCCGGAGCAGACGTAGACTGATAACCTCTGAATACACACACTACCACTTCTCTTCCATACTTAAAACCG
>CM065716.1:31698911-31703911 GCA_033310375.1 Conus canariensis | reverse complement strand
GAGAAACCAGAAACAGAGATTGAGAGCGCTACCACCAACACACACAACAGTGAGAACAACAACAAAATCTCAGATATTTAATCAGACGAATTCGGATATTGTCACCATCCACCACGCGGGACCAAATCTGTTAATGCGACAACTTCCTCTGCAACAAACCCGAGCCACGGTCCGTGACCCCCGGGTTACAACCAACCGGAAACAATGGCGTTTTGATTGCTCCAGCTCATTCTGTGCGGCTGGCACTCGCGGATGGCTCTGGCATAATTCACTTGCCGGCACCGAAAGACAAAGACAACCACGACATCTGCCCGTCCGGTGCTAAGTCCGGTGCCCGTCTCTAAGTGCTTGCTGGTACCAGAGTACCAAGTGAGGGGACTTGCTTTCTGATGCGACATCGCCCAGGGAAGAGAGATGCTTTCTGATACGACGCCACCAAGGGAAAAGAGATATTTTTTGATACGACTTCACCAAGGGAAGAGAGATGCTTTCTAATACGACGTCACCAAGGAAAAAGAGATACTTTCTAATACGACGTCACCAAGGGAATAAAGATGCTTTCTGACACGACGTCACCAGGGGAAAAGAGATGCCTTTTGATACGACGTCATGAAGGGAAGAGAGATGCTTTCTGTTACGATGAAGCCAAGTAAGGAGACATAGTTTCTGGAACCAGAGCACCAAGTGAGGCTATGCTTTCTGGTACCACAGTACTAAGCGAGGTGGTATGTTTTTTTCTGGCACCACAGCAACACGTGATGGACATGCTCTCTGGTGCGACAGCACCAAATGAGGTACATGCTTTCTAGTACCATAGCGGCAAGCGAGGTATATGTTTTCTGGCACAGCAGCACCCAGCGAGGGGACACGTTTCCTGTATCATAGCATCCAGTGAGGGGACATGTTTTCAGTATCACAGCATCCAGTGAGGGGACATGTTTTCTGTGTCACAGCATCCAGTGAGGGGACATGTTTTCAGTGAGGGGGACATGTTTTCTGTATCACAGCATGCAGTGAGGGGACATGTGTTCTGTTTCACAGCATCCAGTGAGGGGACATGTTTTCGGTGAGGGGACATGTTTTCTGTATCATAGCATCCAGTCAGGGGACATGTTTTCTGTATCACAGCATCCAGTCAGGGGACATGTTTTCTGTATCATAGCATCCAGTCAGGGGACATGTTTTCTGTGTCACAGCATCCAGTCAGGGGACATGTTTTCTGTATCATAGCATCCAGTCAGGGGACATGTTTTCTGTATCACAGCGTCCAATGAGGAGACACGTTTCCTGTATCATAGCATCAAGTGAGGGGACATGTTTTCTGTATCACAGCATCCAGTGAGGGGACACGTTTCCTGTATCATAGCATCAAGTGAAGGGACATGTTTTCTGTATCACAGCACTCAGTGAGGGGACATGTTTTCTGTATCACAGCATCCAGTCGGGGGACATGTTTTCTGTATCATAGCATCCAGTCAGGGGACATGTTTTCTGTATCATAGCATCCAGTCAGGGGACATGTTTTCTGTGTCACAGCGTCCAGTGAGGAGACACGTTTCCTGTATCATAGCATCAAGTGAGGGGACATGTTTTCTGTATCACAGCACTCAGTAAGGGGACATGTAATCTGTATCACAGCATCCAGTCAGGGGACATGTTTTCTGTATCACAGCGTCCAATGAGGGGACACATTTCCTGTATTACAGCATCCAGTGAAGGAACATGTTTTCTGTATCAGAGCACCCAGTAAGAGGACATGTCCTTAAGTATCACAGTTCCAGTGAGGAGAAATATTTTCTGTATCACAGCGCTCAATGAGGGACATGTTTTCTTTGTCACAGTATTCAGTAAGGGGATATGCTTTCTGCTTCACAGCATCCAGTAAAAGGAAATGTTTTTTGTATCACAGCACCCACTGAGGGGACATGTTTTCTGTATCACATTTCGAGTGAGGGGACATGTTTTCTGCATCACATTTCGAGTGAGGGGACATGTTTTCTGTATCACATTTCGAGTGAGGGGACATGTTTTCTGTATCACATTTCGAGTGAGGGGACATGTTTTCTGCATCACAGCACCCAGTAAGGTGGACATGTTTTCTGTATCACAGCATCCAGTAAGGTGGACATGTTTTCTGTATCACAGCATCCAGTGAGGGGACATGTTTTCTGTATTACAACTTTTGTTTCACAAACCCGGTAAGGGGACTGTCCAGGACGGGGGAAATCGTGATGGTATTGCTTAAGTGCACTAAGTTGCTGTATTATTAGTCAGGGTTAACACACCAAGGTTATCTCTGCACTCATACACGCATATGCACACACTCATGCACCCGCCAAACATTCACCTCTCTCTGGGAATGGGATGTCACGCATTCGTTTCTCTCTAACACGACTAAGAACGAGAAATATAATTTATATGCTACTTATAGTTACACATGAAAAATCCAGTTACACAAAATGGAATAATCAAAACATAAAAGATCAATACTTCCTAATCCCAGGTGATAATAAAATGGCTTCTTACCTGGCCAGGTTTCCACACACACACAACCAATTTCACACCACACCACAGTTCTTGAACACGTCACTTCAAGTTTTCTTCAGCACTGGGTGATGGTGACGCCCTTGGTTGACTGGCTCCAGGTTTCAGGACTGGGTCTTCGTGGTCGTCTCTGGGAACTCGACGTAGAAATCTTTCTCTTTGTCTCTCTTCACCCAGCTCTGGGCTTCAAACTCAGTCTTTTCTTTTTCAGCTTGTCTTTTACCCTAAGACCTTGCTGTCTCTTCTGTCTCCCAGACCACGTTTCTCTCAACCCTTCTCTGTCCTGCTCACTCTTCTCTCCTCTCTCTCCTCCGTTCTTCTCTCCCTCGTGGTGTTCTTCTCCTCCACCATGGTGTTGTTCTCCCTCAGTTTATATAGGGATGGACACAAAGGATTTCCCTTTGGGCCATGCCTTTGTCCACGTTGCTTCTCCACCACCTTGTTCACAAGTACACTGAATTCGCCTTTCGCTACATTCTTCTACACTTCAGCATTTACACATATCCCTACCTAATTGCTTTGGAAACAGCCACTTTGCACCAAATGGACATCGAAAATTCACGCCGACTCTGGGGGCCACTTTAACACAGTAATTATCCTAGAGAAAAGCTACGACAACAACGTCCACACGCATTCAGCTAGCCTGACAAAGCATCAACACAGTAGAGAAGACTTGCTCTCGCTCAAGGATGTTCTTTCTGAATTTCCCCCAACAGTTTGTGACACACTTTGCCATGTTGGATTAATGAACGCTGCACGGAGTCCCTCGTGGAAGAAGAAACGGCGACCATTTCGTGGTGGCCGCAGAAAACTGAAGAAAGGTGAGCCCATTCCAGTGTTAACTTCCACTCGCGCTTGTGTCACTCCTCCATCTGTTTTGACTGAGAAGCCACATAACAAACCCTCTTCTAGAAATCTTGTAAATCTGATTCGCATCAACACTCGCTCTGCTGAAAACCGTTTCTTGGACCGATCTGCTTCTTTCCGCCTATGTGTTTTCAATGCCCAAGCTCTGGGTACTGGAACTGAAAAACGGTCTGCCCTCTCCTACTTCATCCATGACAACAACGTTGATGTCTTCGCTGTGACCGAAACTTGGTTTCGTGCTGAAGGTGACGAAGCTAAGTGCCGTGACATCGCTCCACCCGGCCACCACACCATCTCCTTTCCCCGTCAGTCCCGCGGCGGCGGCATTGCATTTGTCGTCGCTGATTCACTCTCCCCTTTCCTCTCCACCAAGTCCTCCTTCCCCTTCACCCACACCTCCTTCGAACTGGCACAACTCACCCTCACCTTTCCCCACCAAACTTTCCACCTCCTGTGTCTGTATCGTCCCCCTCCAAACCCTAAGAACCGCTTGACTGACTCCACCTTTTTCGATGAACTCCCCGATCTGCTGTCCTACTGCAACTCTCTTCATGGCTCCTACATCATCGCTGGTGACTTCAACATTCATTTTGATCGCCCCTCTGACTCCACCACCTCCAAAGTCATCGACCTCCTGGACTGCTATGGACTGGTTCAGTGTGTCCACGCTCCCACTCACATTCGTGGACACACATTGGATAATATGATCCACAGGGTTGACCAGGCTGTGGTGAGTTCTGTCACTATCGACCACACCCTCCCGTCTGACCATGTCTGCCTCGTAGCTGATCTCCACCTTTTCCGCCCTCCACCTCGCAAAACGTACGTTCAAGCCAGAAACCTCTCCGCAGTCGACATGACTCTCTTCAACGCTGTCCTCCATTCTCACCTGTCTACTTCACCGCCGACCACTCCAGATGACCTCAACTCCCTTCTCCTTCGGCTCCTGGACCAGTACGCTCCTGCCTGTGGCCGTCTTGTCTCCAAGAGGCCACCATCACCTTGGTTCTCCTCCGTTGCGCCTCAGCTGCAAGAAGCCAAGCGTGAAAGACGCAGAGCCGAGAGACAGTGGCTCAAGTCCAGTCTGACAGTTCACAAGCAAATTTTCCAAACTGCCAACAAAATTGTTAACAGCCTTGTTCACGCTACAAAATCTGCCTATTACAATGCCAAAATTCTTGCATGCTCCACATCCAAACAGCTGTATAACATTACTAACACTCTTCTTGGTAAAACTGACTCCTCTCCTCTTCCTTCCAATCTCCCACCTTCTGACCTTCCACAGGCTTTCTCTGACTACTTTGTCAACAAGATCACTAATCTTAGGCTTTCACTGGACTCCCTGACTAATACTCATGCACCATTTCCCGATCCCCCTTTCTCGGGAACTTTCCTCACTTCCTTCCATCCTGTTTCTGAGGTCTTTGTAAAGAAAATCATCATGAAATCTGGCATTAAAACCTGTGAACTTGACCCACTACCAGCTTCTTTCCTCACCCATTGCCTTGACACTCTACTCCCTCATATTACCATCATCATCAACCACTCCCTCTCAACTGGCTTCTTTCCTTCTTCTTTCAAATCTGCAA
>CM065716.1:31671411-31693911 GCA_033310375.1 Conus canariensis | reverse complement strand
TTACATCAATATGGATTTCAATGCAACCAGTCTGATTTTTAATGCCACCAATGTGGATGCTTAATATTACCAGTGTGGATGTTTAATATCAGCATGCATAAATGATACCGTCAGTGTGGATTTTGTTTATGCAACCAGCTTAAATGCTTAATGTTATCAATGTGAATGTTTGAAACCTTCAGTGTGAATGTTAATACCATAAACGTGTTTGCTTAATATCAATAAGTACGAATTTGTACCTACATCAGTGGTAGAAATCCACACTGCTGAGTAAATTATCCACACTACTGGTTTTAAACTTCTACAACTTTAGTGAGAAAGGTCCACACCATTTGCATTGAACATTGACACCAATGGTAATATGCATCCACACCTTTGGTAACGAACACCCACGCCATTTTTTTTCAAATATCCACTTTGTTGGCAATGAACGTTCACATTCTTCGTATGAAACATCGACACCGTGCGTATGAAACTCACACCATTGATGTTAAACATCCCAGATGTTAATATTAGATATCCACTCATCAAGTATTAAAAATTGACACCATTGGTGTAAACATGAGCAATTATTAAAGAAAAAAACGACATCAAACTGTACTTGGACAAAGCCAAAAAGAGAGAAAAAATCAAAAGCACACACAAACTCCAACGATATGAATTGCTAAATTTTGAAAGAGAGGGTGTTAGTTACCGCCAGTGACATTGACAAACAAAGCACATGACAAAACACGATGCATTTCAACCTCTTGGGTCTTCTTCAGGCGAAAAAATAAATCACATTTAACATTTAAGACAGTACAAACAAAGAACGAAAAATGACTCATCTGTTGTTGTCCATATGGTGGGGAGAATAGCCGCTAGGCGGAAATGACAAGGGGGATTACGGGAGAGGAAAAGGAGGGGGGGGGGGTTGCGTGGAGGGAGGGGGGGTTGTGTGATACGATAGGGTTGTGTGTCTAGTTTAGTGGGGTGGTGTGATATCTTTGTGACGGTTGTGGTAATGGTGGATTGATAATAATGGTAAGGGGGAGGGGAGGGAAACTGGAAAAAAAATTATATATAGAAGGGGTAAATAAGTACATGAACAGAAGAAACTGTTTAAAAATAAAGAAAAAAAAAAGAAGAAGAAAGTTTAGGTGAATAAAATAAATGATTTCGCTGGGTGATGAAAGAGGTGGTGGTAGTTATGCATGGGTAGTTGTGAAAGGTGTGTGGGTAATGTTAATAAGGGATGGAAGGGGATGGAAGATAAATGGGTGATAAGGTATGATTGGGGGGGGGGGGGGGTTGAGGGAAAAAAAAGAAAAAAAGAAAGGAGGAGGGGAATTGTGTTTGTGTGGGGGGGGGGGAGGGAAGGGGGGCAAGAGAAGGAGAGCTCATATCTCTTCATCCACTATGGGGTGGGGGGTTGGGGTGGGGGTGGGGGTGGGAGGTTGGGAGGTTCATATAAATAGTGTTGTTTAAAAAAGTAAACAATGCTGTGGGATGATGTTCATTGTAACAGGTGAAATAATGTGCTGGCATCAATATGCTGATATTTGTTGAGAGAAGATAGCAGTGATCAATGAAAAACAGGGTATCATGTGTTGCACACACACACACACACACACACACACACACACACACACACACCACACACACACACACACACACACACACACAAAAGGGGGGAGGTGTGGGTGGGTGGGTGGGGGACCACATGTAAACAATGTTCTGGGTGAGTTAAGATCATGTGATCATAATGAGACTAACTGTGGAAAGTTTTCACACACATATTCACACACACATACACTCATTCACAAAAAAAATAAAAAAAAGAGGGTAAAAATTATCATCATCAATCAGTCACTGATGGGTGATGATCATATGAGATCAACGGTAGTGTATGAAGAGATTCTTCTCCGTTCCCTTAGGCAGGAATGGTGGAGGTACTGGCAAGGGCTTCTGTATGGTGAAGGCCCTCCAGTGGTCAATAAAGTTTTGCATTCATCAGTGTGTTGGCAGGCCAGGATTGTTCTTTTGGTGTTGTTGGGACTGTTCCACCGTCATTGGGGCTGCATGGATAAATTGAAGACCCGCCAGGGTGGAGTATTGCAGAGATGTGATGTCACAGTCTGGAGTGCCCGGTTCTCAGTATCACAATGATGGTCTTCTTCTTCGTTTACTTAGGTCGGAATCCTGGAGGTACTGACGGAGGCTGCTGTATGGTGAAGACCCTCCAGTGGTCAGTATGGTTTTGCACTCATTGGTGAGTTGGCAGGCCAGGTTTCCACTTTGGGCCTAGCTGGGAATGCTCCGCTGTCTCTGGGGCTGCACTGCATTGATAGTTTGAAAGACTCACAGGTGTGGAGTATAGTGGACCTGTGATGTTGAGGTCAGGGGAGCCTGATATGAATTGCTGTTAAAACAGAAGGCGAGAGACAAGAGAGACGATATTAACGTGAAGTTCTCCCCTTCTCTCTTTCTCTCTCCTTCTTCTCTCTCTCTCTCTCTCTCTCTCTCTTGCTTTGCCTTCATTTTCATTGTTGATGTCAGTACTTGCCTCTCGGTGGTTGTTGTTATTATTTGTTTGTTTGGTTTGTTGTTTGTATAATCATGTTTTTATGCATACGTTGTATCATTCAGTACTAGCTTCGTAGAATAGTAAAGGCAAGTATGAAAAATGGCAAATTAAGCCAATACGTTTACCGTTGTAAAATAAAGAATCATTGTCGTTAACACTGTCTCTGTCTCTGCCTCTGTCTCTCTGTCACACACACACACACACACACACACACACACACAAAACACACACACACACACACACAAAACAACAACAACAACACACCAAACCGACGGTAGGTCGCTGATGACGAAAATGCGCCCACTGGTCCTTGAATGGTGATGCACACCTCATATTTAAATAATCAAACATAACGCAAATACAATGAATCAGGAGTTAAAATTCGTCTCCACACTAAGACAAAGGTACCCGGTTTCCAGCCGGTTCTGCTAGCCTAGCCCCCCTCTCCTCCCCCATCTCCACCCACCCTTCTCGCCTCCTCCCCTCTCCTTCCACACAGGTGAAGCTGAGCCTGGTTCTATATCGTTCATTAGAATGACGTCAACACACACCAACAACAGCAGGGGAAAATATGCAAAAAGTAAGTAACCCGAAACAACAAGACTGGCACAGCCCGTTAATCTTCAACAGGTTATAGTGAACGCGTCGATGAAAGCGAATAAACGTTGCATGAGTGCGGCTGGTATGAAAGGAAATGTAGATCAAACCAGGCTTTGTTATTGGAATTACTTAGGAGTTGTGCAGGTGTGGATGGTATGAACAGAAATGTAAACCAAACCAGGCTTGTGTCATTTTAGTGGCACAGAGGTTGCGTGAGTGAGGCTGGTATGAAAGGAAATATAAATCAACCTTTGTTGTTGTTTTATTTGCACAGAGGTAGCGTTAGAGAGGCTGGTGTGAATGGAAATATAAATCAAACCGGGCTTTGTTGTTATTTTAATTGCACACAGGTTGCGAGGGTGAGGCTGGTATGAAAGAAAGGTAAATCAAACCGGGCTTTGTTGTTAATGTAATTGCACAGAGATTGCGTGAGGGATGCTGGTATGAAAGAAAGCATAAGTAAAACAAGGCTCTAGTGGTATTTTGATTGCACAGAGGTAGCGTTAGAGAGGCTGGTATGAAGGAAATATAAATCAAACCGGGCTTTGTTGTTATTTTAATTGCACACAGGTTGCGTGAGTGATGCTGGTATGAAAGAAAGTATAAGTAAAACAAGAATTAGTGGTATTTTGATTGCACAGAGGTAGCGCTAGGGAGGCTGGTATGAAAGGAAATGAAACCAGGTTTTAATGTGATTTTTAACCGCACAGATGTAGAGTTCGGGAGACTGGTATGAAAAGAAATATAACCAAATCAGGTTTTGTTGTTTTAGTTGCACAGAGGTCGCGTGAGTGGAGCTGGTATGAAAATAAATATAGATTGAAACCAGGCTTTGTTGTTATTTTTAATTGGACAGAGGTAGAGTTAGGGAAGCTGGCAAGAAAGGAAATATAAACCAAACTAGGCTTTGTTGTTGCTTTAGTGGCACAGAGGTTGCGAGAGTGAAGCGGGTATGAAAGGAAATATAAATCAAACCAGGCTTTGTTCTTTTAATCGCCCAGAGCCCAGACCACAGTACATGACCTGGTCAAAGTGTCACCATTTCATCCAGAAGAGTCACACAGCATCGGCAAGGTCATGGGCACTGTCGTTGGAAGGACTAGGGACGCCCTCTGGCGGGGAACGCTCACACACGCTGGCTTCGTGCCCAAGCAATTCTTGCCGTCAACAGGGGCGTTAGCAGGTGACGTCCTTGTGTATGTTGGATGTGAAAAGACACCACCGATCACCAGAGAAAGCGACTCAGCAACAGTGCAGTGTCTTCTCTGGTGGGTCGCCTCATGACGACCTGACATAGATCGCTTCTTTTGACTGCGGTGCTCGTTTGTGTGTGGCTTGTGTTTGTGATGGTGGAAAAAGGCTGCGCGGAAGAAAGACTAAAGACAGGACACGGCAGAATGTCTGTTTACAACGTACACGACATTTAATGATTTAGTGGCTTGACTACACTAACCGGAGTGAGTCAGCTATTCCGCTGTCTGATCACAGCCAGTTAAAAAATAATAAGTAAGAAAAAACAAAAAACTCCGCGGCCAGAATATCTTAGTGCCACAAAAATACTTTTAAAAAATCCTGTTGGCAAATAACACAGCAGAATGTACAGCAAGAAACCATTGCGGTGTTTACAATCTGAACAATTGGTAGCTATCTTAAACGCTATCGTTAGAATGTTTGAATTTATGACGGAGAAAAAAGGTAATATTTGAGAACAAAGACATGCGCGGGGAGGATGGGCCATGAAGGCAGAAAATCATGGCCATGAAGACAGAAAATCATGGGCCATGAAGACAGAAAATCATGGGAAGACAGAAAATCATGGGCCATGAAGTCAGAAAATCATGGGAAGACAGAAAATCATGGGCCATGAAGACAGAAAATCATGGGAAGAAAGAAATCATGAGCCATGAAGACAGAAAATCATGGGCCATGAAGACAGAAAATCATGGGCCATGAAGGCAGAAAATCATGGGCCATGAAGACAGAAAATCATGGGCCATGAAGACAGAAAATCATGGGCCAAGAAGACAGAAAATCATGGGCCATGAAGGCAGAAAATCATGGGCCAAGAAGACAGAAAATCATGGGCCATGAAGACAGAAAATCATGGGCCAAGAAGACAGAAAATCATGGGCCATGAAGGCAGAAAATCATGGGCCATGAAGACAGAAAATCATGGGCCATGAAGGCAGAAAATCATGGGCCATGAAGACAGAAAATCATGGGCCATGAAGACAGAAAATCATGGGCCAAGAAGACAGAAAATCATGGGCCATGAAGGCAGAAAATCATGGGCCATGAAGGCAGAAAATCATGGGAAGACAGAAAATCATGGGCCATGAAGACAGAAAATCATGGGCCATGAAGACAGAAAATCATGGGCCATGAAGACAGAAAATCATGGGCCATGAAGGCAGAAAATCATGGGCCATGAAGACAGAAAATCATGGGCCATGAAGGCAGAAAATCATCGGCCATGAAGGCAGAAAATCAAAAGACGACAATAAAAAAAAAAAACATCATGACGTGGTACTATGTAATATGTCATGACGCGAGAGAGGTGGATAGTACTGCGTGCAATCATGACGTTGTACTGCTGGCACTGTATATGACCATGATTATAATGTGGTACAACATGATATGACATGACATGAAACAGGTGGATGGACTGCATACCATCATACGACGCAGTACATCATAATATGACATGACATGAGACAGGTGGACACTAGAATGACACAGGTGGACGACACCTGTACAATTGAATTATTATGATGATTATTATTATGAATACTTATATCGCTCCTGTTCTCGGCTAGAGACCAACCTCTAAGCGCTTTTCAGTCCACACTCGTTTACACAACGGGCTGCCTACTTGGGTAGTGCCGACTGAAGAGCTGCCAGCTGACGCTTCATTCAGTCGTTTCCCGTGTCATCCAGTCGATGTCATTCAATATTGTTACCTCAGTTTCCTTACTTCCTTCATTCATGACGTGGTCCAACATGACATAACATGTAATGAGACACGTAGACAGCGCGGCACACAATCATATGACGTAACACAACATGGGTATGGCATAAGATGAGCGAGATTCACAGGCTGCATGCAATCATCTGATATAGCGCGATATGACATGGTTTGATATGAAAGAGGTGGATAGACTTCACGCAATCATATGACGTAGTACATGATATGACAAAACATAGTGATGCCATTGCATACAACTATGACGCGTACGTAACATGACATGACTCGAGGGAGGTGGGTAGCATTGCATAGTTCATGACATTGTACAGTATGATACGATATGACGTGAGAGAGGCGCATGGCATGGCATACAATCACATCACGTCGAACGGTATAGTAAGACATGAAGTGAGCGAGATGGATAGCATCGCATACAATTATGACGTGATATGACAGGACGTGAGAGAGATGGAAAGCACTGCATATGACGTGGTATCATATGGTATGGCATGACGTAACAGAGGTGGATAGCATTGCGTACAACCATAATTATGACGTCGCACCATATGGTATGACATGACGTAGGTGGATAGCATTGCATTGATGACATGGCCCAATGACATGGCGTGTGAGAGGTGGGTAGCATCGCATACAATCATATGACGTGGTACAATACAGTATTACATGACGTGTGAGAGGTGGGTAGCATCGCATACAATCATCTGACGAGGTACAATACAGTATTACATGACGTGTGAGAGGTGGATACAATGATATGACGTGGTACAATGTGATATGACACGACGTGAGAGTGACGAAATGCAAGGCATACAGTTTGTGACGTATTACAACACGGTATGGATGACACTGGATGGTGTGAAATACTCTGGAATTGTATTGTATTTCTATTTCTCTATCCCTCTCTCGTCCCAGTGGCGATTGTTAAGCTTATTTGATGCAATCTGAAAACACGATGATCCTTAGAAATTTGGCAATGTATATATTTTATGCACTGAAAACGACACATGAACTTATGAACGGAAACTAGATATATGAATATGTGTTGTGATTATTTGAAACACAAGTGAAAATATTTTTGTTTATCTTGGTTTGTTTCCTTGAATTACTTCCCCTTGTAATTGTTTCCTTATGTGTTTCTGGAAAGAAATTACTGCCTTTTGCTGATGACCCGTACCCATTTTCATTTTATTCTCAGCAAACATGTACATTGTATACAGGTAGGTGGCCTTATAATTAAAAATCTAAGAGTTCAGAGAGTTCTCCTCTCTCTCTCTCTCTCTCTCTCTCTCTCTCTCTCTCTCTCTCTGTAAAGTGACATATCATAACACGGTATGGAATGGCGCTGGATGTGTGATATGGTATGGAACTGTATTGAATGTCTGTTTCTTTCTTTCCCTCCCGTCGTCTCCTCTCTCTCTCTCTCTCTCTCTCTCTCTTACACACACACACACACACACACACACACACACACACACACACACACATACATACGCACACACATACACACACACGCACACATACGCATATACACAACATACACATATATACATACGTACATACTACATACATACATACATACTACATACATACATAACAGACAGACAGACAGACAGACAGACAGACAGACAGACAGACAGATACACAAACGGACACACACAGACGTAGACAGACAAACAGACGGAAAGACAGACAGACAGACACAAACCCCTTTTCTCTCCCCCCCCCCCCCCCCCCACACACGCCTAGCCTACTTAGACAAAAAAAAGAGAGAGGAAAGCAGGTTAGGTCCTCGGAAAGGAAATAGAAACGGAGGGAGGGAGGGAGGACCCGGGGCGGCGCAAGGTCAGCCTGGCGCAGGGCAGAGGAGGCCTCAGTATTGACTCAATTCCATCTTATTGGCCAAGGCAAAGCGCTGAATGGGCGAAGGGTCGAGATAATCACCTTATTTTCCCCTTCATCAAGCCGTCGCCTTGATTAACTCGCCCATTGAACTAATTCTCCGGTTAGCCGCCGGTTACGCTAGCTCTTCAATATGGCGACGGGGGATACAGATTACTTGCTCCTCGCTACTTTCTTCTTGGGGCAGCTCTTGTGGGTGCCAGAATTGTCTTTCCAGTTTTTCCTGCGCCCATAATTGCATCCCTGGTCTTTTAGTGTCATTGCAGCTGAGAAGGGGGTGATTTACACTCAGTGAGAAGTGGCGGAGTGTGCCGCGAATTAATCCACTGCTAGGCTCCTATCGTTGGGCCTAAGCAGTCTGGTGGAGATGGATTTGCAGCCGATACAGATGGGGCTGGGGCCAAGTCACCGTAAACCGGAGGGGTGGAAGGATGGGGGAATGGATGTGTGGATGGATGGGTGGTTAGAGAGAGGGATTGGGGAAGGGGGGGGGGGGAGCCATCGTCAGGGAAGGAGAAGAAGCGATGATGGATTTTTCAAAACATCTGTGAGAGAGACGTGGAACTGTTCATCGATTCGTTTTGCCCATGAACACCTGGATTGATGAGCTCTGACCCGTTCGACTCTCTCCACAGTTAACGCCGGCGATTTCTCTTCCATTGAGGACAGTGTGTGTGTGTGTGTGTGTGTTGTGTGTGTGTGTGTGTGTGTGTGTGTGTGTGTGTGTGTGTGTAGGACCCAAAACTGTCAATCATGTAAAACGTTATGAGCCACGTTTTCAACGCCAAATGACAATATTTGTCTATCCGCGTGCACACTGTGAATGCAGTGAACACGTAAGAACCTCCAGCTGCTTTCTTCAACGTGGAAGAATGTGACTTGAACCTGAAGCTTATGACTGATGCCAGCCACCACACTGAAGACACTGCATTCTGACGACACGACTTGCTGGCTGGAACGAAGACAATCGCGGAGGAATGCAGACTGGGGTACTGCCGTTTCAGACAGACAATATACGTAAGCATGCTTGAACCTACACGTTATATCGCAGTTGTAACAAAATACTCATAATCCGACAGTAATTTCAAGTCTTTGATGTTAAGAATGATCACAGAGCCATGAAAGTCCCGTTGTCTACGAAGGTCTCTAGACACAGAGTATTCGTGGTCTGATCATACTCTTTCATGTCAAAGGAATGTAACAACCAGAAGAGAGCAGAGACAAATGAATCTATCCATATCAGTTAAGAGCTGGACCGAGCACAAAGACCATAAAAAGGCGGTAAAATAATCTGAATCGTCAATGCGGAAATCAAATTGTCGAAAGTGTGAACGACAGAACTGAAGCCAGCGAACTTAGAAATATACAGAAAGGAAAGAGGAGGAAAAAGAGAAACAAAAGCTGATTCAGTTGGTCTTGACACAATGTGAACAATCCATGACATATTTGGGACCATGTTAGACCACCCTTGTGTGCTGATCCTGCTGAAATAAAACATTTAATGTTCTTACACGCACAACGATAAATACAGATACATGCAAGATGAGAAAACAAGAGTAAAATGTTAAGAAGAAAGATTTCACACACACACACACACACACACACACACACACACACACACACACACACACACACACACACACACACACACACACACACACGCACGCACACACGCAAACACACACGCACACGCACGCACACACACACAACACAGACACAGACCACACACACACACACACACACACACACATGTACACACGCGCGCACGCGCGCATGCTCACTCGCACACAGTCTTCCCTCGCTCTCCTCCTTCCCCATCGCTACATATACACAAGCACGCACGCACACATGCAACAACAAAACATGCAACCCCCCCCCCCCCCCCCCCACACACACACACAAAGAATAACTAACACTTTGGTTGTACTTACGAATAAACAGAACATAACGAGCCAGAAGCTGAACAGTGGTTAACATATTCAAATGCATTTGAAATTTAATCAGTTCGATTCAGTTCATTAATCCGAAAGATCAATACCATACAAACAGCGACCCAACTTGTGAAAACTGGAATCATCAGCTAATCATTAGGCAACAGAATACCGCCACCAAATCTCCCCCTACACCCCCTCCTCTCTCTCTCTCTTTTGCATTTGTTTCCTTTTTAGGCGCTGTTGTGAACCGCTGTTGCTCGATATTACTCATGATACCCCTTGCCGACAGGACTTTTTGCTATTGGCAATAAGATTGTCAGTGTCAGCGTGTGTGTGTGTGTGGTGTGTGTGTGTCTATCTCCCTCTCTCTCTCTCTCTCTCTCTCTCTCTCTCTCTCTCTCTCTCTCTCTCTCTCTCTCTCTCTCAAAGACACCTCTCATACACACAATCACATCCAACACACATACACACACATGTGTCACGCCCCCGCCACACACACACACACACACACACACACACACACACACACACACACACACACACACACACAGGCATGCACATTCAATGAGAGAGAGAGAGAGAGAGAGAGAGAGAGAGAGAGAGAGGCAGACAGACAGACAGACAGACAGAGACAGGGACATAGAGAAAGGGACAGAGAACCAGGGTGAAGGACACGGTGACAGGGAAAAGGAAAAGGGAGTGGAACGCTTTCTGCAGTGCCGTAGATCTGCACGTGAAGCAGCAGACAAGGACGAGCAGCAGCAGAAGCTGGCACCGGCCGGCAGGCAGTCTGCATGCACCACACTGCTCCATAAAACCACCGACCCCCCCCCCCCACCACACACACACACCCAGCCAAAGCCCTGCCCTGTCGCCCAGGCCCCACAGATAGCCCGGCGACAATTACCCAATGTGGAGGACCACTCATGCCGTCTTAGCCTCTCGTCTCCTTTATCCGCGGTGTTGGCCCTACACCTCATCGAGAGGGGGGAAATGCGAGTCAATGACAACCAAATTCGATTTCACTCAAGCGCTGCCAGGGCGACGCTTTGGACTCCGCTCTTCTTCTTCCTTCTACACACGTGCAGCGCGGGAGGCCTGGTTTGGGATGAGAAGAGGGGTGAAAGATGGGGTCGGTGGGGGTGGGGGTGGGGGGTGGGGTCAGTGGGGTGGAGTGGGGAAGGGGGGGATGGTGGTGATTGGGCTCGCTTAACCACCGGTTTTTTTAAGGGGAAACGCCAAAACCTGTCATTCTGGCTTTTGCCTCTGGACAGAAGCGAAGAAGGCGGCTGCGAGACTTCACGTTGTGGCCGTAATGACTGGCTGGTAGGCTGGCTGGGGGTTGGCTAGGCTGAAGGGGGTTGGCTAGGGCTAGGTTTCCGCGGCCTGAGTCCTGGGACTTGTTATTACAACGATATTAAGTGCCTTGATTTGTTTGTAACACTTTCTGGCAGTGGACTCGGGAGACTTTTAACGAAATTGTCTCCCTTCTTGTTCCGGTCTTTCTCGCTTGCTTTGCCGCGGGGGGAGCGCACCAGAAGTGAATTTGCCGCTCGGGATGCTGGGTAATTCCCTAGATTTAGTCCACTGTGGGAAGACGGAGGCAATGGAGGAGGTGACGATAGCTGGGAGGGGAAGGAGCCGGGTGTAGGGGGGGGGGAGAGAACGGTAAACTGCCGTTGAGTAGGGAGGAAAGGGTGAGTTTGGGGGAGGGGGGGGGAGTGACCTGTGTGTCGCCATGCTGGGGATTAATCCTGATTGCCGGAAACGCGATATGACCATCACCCATAGCAACGCGAGGACTGCCGTAGTGTTAAGCGTTTTGGGTGTTACCATAGAGTCCGAGTCATACACCGAGAATTCCGACAGGATCAGTCATTTGAGATATTCCTCAACCACCGTGCTCTTCCCACAGAGCTTTCAACAGACCGTACGTGCCATCCAAATAATGGTGACTAAAATGTGTGAAATTAAAGCAAAGGCCCTTCGCGAACACGAGTTCTCTTTTAAGAGAATGTGGTATAAATTTTGATGAGTAGCCCAATAGTTTTCTCCCCCGATTCTCTCATCCATTCTCTCTCTCTCTCTCTCTCTCTCTCTCTCTCTCTCTCTCTCTCTCTCTCTCTCTCTCTCTCCAGGGAAGAGAGGGAATGCAGATGGGAATATGTCAACTGATAGTTCAGCAGACTTCTCAAACGTGCTGGCAAAACATTCAGACCGAGGAGAACGTGAAACTTCTGCGAACATCCACACAATGATCTCATCGTCAAATTCTGTTTTATAGCGCATTAGGTGCCTCGTAAACAGAGAGAGAAGAAGTTGAAATATTCGCAAAAATTGTGTGTGTGTGTGTGTGTGTGTGTGTGTGTGTGTGTGTGTGTGTGTGTGTGTGTGCGTGCGTGCGTACGTGTGTGTGTGTGTGTGTGTGTGTGCGCGCGCGCGCGCGTCCTCGCGCATCTGTTTATCTGTGTGTCTGTGTGTTTTGCTATAGACAGATGGGCAGTTACATTGAGGCTGCAACATTTTCAAGGGCAGTGTACTGACAAACTCCTGCAGATGAACTAATCAGCTTGTGAGTTGATATCTCATTGTCACGCAGTTCGTGCAGTCAGCTTGTGCCAATAACCAATCAACTTTCTTTCACTTATATGGAAATGTTCCTTTTTGTGTCTCAATCAAACACTTTGTGCCGTCGAGCGAGCAATTATTCCAACAGATATGAAGATTTGTCCTCTGCCACGCCTTGCTGGGGTGTGGATGGTGGTGCTGGCGTCTAGCCACCCGGAGTCTATGATGGACATGTTAGTCTCAGCTGAGTCTTCCAAAAGTGTCTTAGAGAGTTCGCTCAGTGAAGAACGTTGGCTGAAAGCATTGCAAGTCAGGGGAGGACATGGGAAAAGGAAGCGTTCATTTTTGCCCAGTTTAGACATAAGCCACAGTTTCTGAAAGGTCCAAACAACTTTCGCAGTCTAACATATCATCCAAGAAAGAAAAACCTTCCAACTGGGATGGACAGGGACGTCCTACGTTGATCAGACAGCAGAATGACGTCATTCTCGTGAGTCCCCACATCGGCAACAACCGGCTCAACGCACACAGGAGCGTGGTGGTCTCATCGGACTGTCCCCGTGAAAGGGAAGACTACACGGGAAAACACCCT
Source organism: Conus canariensis (assembly GCA_033310375.1). Classification (NCBI taxonomy): domain Eukaryota; kingdom Metazoa; phylum Mollusca; class Gastropoda; order Neogastropoda; family Conidae; genus Conus; species Conus canariensis. The sequence continues at coordinate 31,680,766 of CM065716.1, read as the reverse complement.
CTGTGGCCACCTGGAACTCCTCTAACCATCAAGCTGCCTGGCAGCCGCCAGGACTCGGAACTAATGACTGCGCTTGTCGCCATAGGTATATTGACGACGTTGACAGTGATCGCCAAGAAGATAGCACTGAAACGGAGTTTCAGAATCGGCTCCTGAATAATCAGTATTTACGTCAAATCAGAATGATTCTGGCCTGGAGCTTTCAGGGCACTGTAGTTCACCTACGGAAGGATTAAGGAATTTGACAACGACACAGGTCACTCAGACACCTTCAGACGAACCGAAGGATTTCAGGACACCTGAATCACCTGTTGATCGACCAAAGGATTTCATCAGGTTACACAATTCTCTGCTTCAGATGAACCGAAGGACTACAGGACTCCTGACTCTCACCTTTTGATCGACCAAAGGATTTCATCAGGTTACACAATTCTCTCCTTCAGATGAACCGAAGGATTACAGGACTCCTGACTCTCACCTTCTGATCGACCAAAGGATTTCATCAGGTTACACAATGCCTTCAGACGAACAGGAGGATTTCATTAGGTCACAGAACACTTACCGAGAGGGAGTGCTTAGAAGAAATGATGTAACTACAACACACACACACTCGCACGCACGCACGCACGCACGCACGCACACACGCACGCACACACACACACACACACACACACACACACACACACACACACACACACACACACACACACACACACACACATTTCTGTCCATTTTCAGGAATAAAATGAAAGTACTTTTGCAGGCCCAGCCAACAAAGCGTGTACAACAGGCACTCTCGTAGTCTTGTTACTTAAAACCGACCTGTAGTGCTGAATCATAATACAGAGTGTAATACATTGAATGCTACAAATTGGAGGGCCTGGTGGTGGTTGGTAATGGGGGAGGGAGGGGTATAAGTGGGGTAGGAGACAAGGGGCAGGCAAGAAAAAGAACAAAGAAAGAGAGAGAGAGAGGAAAAAAAATTGAAGACGAAAAGCAATATTGAAAGTGTACTCTTTTTGTCTCTGTCTCCGCCCGTCTGCTTGCCACCCCCCCCCCCTCCCCATCACACCCCCCTCTCTCTCTGTCTGTCTGAGTTTTCAAAAGACATTGACCTGTTTAGGTGTATTGATGAAAACCGACGTCAGAGGAGGGGCGAAAGGCTGTGAATTTCAATGGCTGCTGCCCTGATTAGCCAGCGGCCAGGTCAGTCTAGACACACCAATGCTTCACTGCCGCACGCTGAAAAGGCAGCAATGGGCAGGGGACGGAGGGGGGGGGGGGGGGGGGGGCGGAGGGGGGGAAGGGGGGGGGAGGGGGTGGAAGCAATCGATTGCAACGGCGCTCACCCCGTCCCATCCGCTCTCCCCTCCTCCCCCCTCTCTTTCCTCCGCTGCCCACTTCGCTCCCTTCCTCACCACCCCTCGCTACCCGCCTCTCCTCCTTCACAGACAAATGGATAAAGCGACTAAAACTGTTCCGTCTGTGGAACAGACGAAGATCAAACTGCACTGCACTTGGAGCGCATTTTACCAGTTCACCAGCCGCCCTCCCCCTCCTCCCCTTCTCCCCATCCCATTTCTGCCTCAAGCCCCCCCCCCCCCACCCCCCCATCTTTTTCCTTTTGTCGGTTTGACGTTTGTGGTGGTGGTGGTGGTGGTGGTGATGCTAGGAGTGGTGGTTCTGGTCTTAATGTTCTCACTCTCCCCCTTGTGTTACTTGGTTTTCTGGTGAACTCGGTGTTCTTACAGAAGTCCTCTTTTGGGTCCAGGATTAATGGCTGAAGTTCGACAAAGGCTTTCAGCAATCTTCACTTTTTTCGTCCCCCTTCTCTGGACTTCTTCTCTGCTCCTCACGAATTATGCTTTTTTTGCAATGGAAATTCACTTTGTCTTTTGAATGTACTGCAGCTTGTTCTATGTACTGGTATCTTCTGTCTGGTAGCCTTGTTTCCCCCAAGAACAGAGCCATCCTACCGTTCCAGACACTCACGAGACACCAAAAGTGCATTGCATCTGGCGCATCAGGCCTGCAACAGATGCCAGACGATGCATTGAGTATTAAAAAAAGTTGGGTCCAAAGACAGATTCTGCAAGGAGCAACAGGGTGGATGATTGGCCTTAGCATAATGCTTCAGATTCATTGTGGACGTCGACTTTTCCAAAACCTTAAACTCTTTTTTGTGACAATGTAAACGATGCGTAGACGTTTAAGATTGTAAATAAATGTACGTTTAGCGTGTATGTGTGACCAACAAATGTTACACAAATCCATCCCGTCAGAGCATACATGTTGGCCAGAGACTCCTTTCTTTACTGGCAAGTGTGACGTCTCGTTCCCCTTCCTTTTGTGACATGTACAAGTCCTGCTTTCTTCCCTGAGTAATAAGTATGACGTTCCATTTCCTTTCTTTAAAGACAGATATGTTAAAACGCCTTCCTCTTTTAACAACGAATATGAAGTCACAATTTCTTTCTTTATTTATAGGAGTAATGTCCTGTCTTCTCCCTTTGTTTTGTTGACAATTATGACATCCTATTTCCTTTGTTCAAGAATAGTTGTCCCATCTCAATTCTTTGTTGACGAGCGTGACGTCGTACCTTGTCCTTTCTCTATTGACAAATATTACGTCCCATCTCCTTCCGTTGTTGAAGTGTGTGACGTACCTTCTCCTTTCTCTATTGACAAATATTACGTCTTGCCTCCTTGTATTGTTGAAGAGTTTGACGTTCCTTCTCCTTTCTCTATTGACCAGTATTACATTCCACCTCCTTGTATTGTTGAAGAATGTAACGTACCTTCTCTTTCTCCATTGACAAATATTTGGTCCCAATTCCTTGTATTATTGACGAGTGTGACGTGCCTTCTCCTTTCTTTAGTGACAAATATACGTTCCTTCTCCTCGTATTGTTGATGAGTGTGACGTCGGGCCCTCAGCCATGATCTGTTCAAAGAGGGCCCTTTGAGGCTGAGGGCCCGGCTCCGCCCCCCCCGGTTGTGACGCCATGACAAAAGTGTAGTCTGACGCATAACCATAATCGCTGATGCGTGTGTGTCCTGATTTATCCGCGAAACATGCGCCGTAACTGACACGCTCCGTATTCGATAGGTCGCATCAAGTTTTCTGTAGGGGGCCTTCTCCCTTAGCTCAAGGCTAAACAGTCCTACCCTGTGAGCGCAGGGGACGGTTTGTTCACTGAGATGTCCTATCCAGGACTAAGAACTTATAGCGCGGCTCTTGATCGCATGATGTTCCTGTCATAGATTGAGTATTTCAGTGTGATGACGGTTGTCACCTGTTATCCCGCCCCACCCTGCTAAGAACATTGTCATTGGTCAGGACTGCTTATTCGACGAGACAAACCTGACTTACGTCGCAGCTAACCTCATATCTGCGGGCATTCCCCTATCCGCCACCCAGGGACGCGCCTGGGTGGGGATGGTCGTCCTCTTCCAGGAAGTCCATGAATGAAAATGAAATTATTGTTCCGCCATGAGAAGTAATTGTTGGTTTGGGTTGATGGAGTTACCCTTCGTGTCCTTTTTTAACAGAACATACGAAACTCGAAATAGTAATGTTTATGTTACTAGAAAGTGTTAATGTTCCATGAAACTATAGTGCTTCGCAGAGTAATTTAGTATTGTCATTGCGTGATGATTATTTTCCATGTATTACTTTTATGTTCATTTCGCATTTAAGGTCCTGCTCAGGGCGAGAACTGGAGGTTAAAATGCACATCAGTGACTATCTAACATCCTCGTAAATAAAGAATCTCTCTAAGATACTTCAGCGCCCAAAGACCAATCAATATACAGAATTTGCTTTTACGGTCCACGGGTCTGATGACCACTTCAACACCTTCTGACTCACAGTGAGCGCTGTCTGTGTACACCCCCGATGGACCCCAATGGACACGAAGACTGAGGTCATAGCATACTCCCATAGGGGTCACTGCTGAGTAGTAATGGTCAATGGGCGATAGTTCAATCTGGACCCTGTCGTGTATCACGCTATATGGGAAAATAACCCCTCATGGATATTCAAACATGTAAAGGATATCCCGGTCATAGGTCCAGGACTGATGGTATTTAGAACTATCAGGTCTCACTCATGATTATTTAAGAACGTCTAACGCTTTCGGGTGTATTGGTACTAGAACTGAGGGAACCGCTCAAATAGCCTTTTATCGAATAGACTACACTATACTGAGTTCAGGTGAGATCATGGTTTGTCAATAGTGTAATTAACACAAGTAAATAGGAAATTGAAAGAGTATACTCGCTTTTATGTCGTCGTTTTTTCTTTCATAGCACCTTTACATACTACATTGAATTTTTTAGTATATAACTATAAAAGCAAAAACGCAAAATTGTGTGCAAATAAAGGCAAATATGCACATTCAATGCAACTACAGACAAAAAAGGTGGATGGCAAAGGAGAGAATTTAAATGAATTTTTATTATGGGCAATTCGTAGACAATGGAAAATGAGAAATGCATGCAACTTCACAAATTTAGGTGAAAATACAAATTTTATACACCTGAGGGTAAACGTAGGCGATGGAGGGTGAAAAAAGAAAACATGTAAAACTTTGGGCCAAAAGTCAAATAATAAATGGCCAGAAATACAAAAAAGGTACATTGATATAAAGGACCTGTGCGTCATGTCTTTTTCCTCTCCTTATTTTGGAAAGAAAGGCAAACAAGGTTTTCGGGAAACTAAGTTGGGGATGGGTAGTACTCTTTCTTACTAGCGTAACTGAAACTTTACCTGGTTACTGTTTCAGAACGAGCAATGCAGCTCATAGTCTTTTTCGTTGGATTGAAAAGTACACCTCATAGGAAGTATTATGGCCGTTACGGATGATTATCATAGCAGAAGGCACCTCAGTGAATAAGGTACTGCCTTCACCACTATCACAATAAGTAAAGAAATGAAGAAACGATGTGAAAATGGAATGAAGTTGCGCTAAAAGGCTATAGAGCTCTGTCCAACCATAGTGACGAGTGGACAGGAGCAATGCGATGAATTTAACTTAAAGGCTACCTTTCTGTCCCAGCACAGTGATAAGTGGACAGGAATGGCGCGAGCGCGTATGTGTATGTTGGCGCGACAAGAGAGAAGATGGAGGTGGGTTTGGGGTTTGGTCACATCCAGATCTGTCTATGGTTCCTAAGCCATTGTCCATCAATACTACACAGCCGAGTCCTCTTCCGGCGAGGGCCAGTGACGGGTCTCCTTGTCAGTGAGGTCTGTCACTATCACCCGCCTCCATCTCCCAGACCCGGAGGTCATCTTCCCCCGGCCTCATCCGGGCGGCCAGACCTCGGCTGGCGTCATGTGACCCTGGCTGATTAAAGCGCGACGCCGCCTGGCGGCCGCTTCCAGTTTATCATTCCGCGATCACTCACTTTTATTAAAGTTTTTGGAGCGCAAGATGGCGGCCAATGGAATTAATGTAACATTGTGAGGGGAGCGGATGGGCCAGTCGGGTGTAAAATTTCTGAATGGGGGTGCAGCCTTGGACGCGAAATAGAGCCCGGGGCTGATAAGACCGGTATCAGGGCGGCCCGTCACCCTCCGACCATAACTCACACGGCCCCCGCCGCCTTGCCTTTCCTGGCCCGAATCTGTCTCTTTTTCACCATCTCTCCCTCTCCTTCCTTGGCCGTCACCCCACTCCCTAACAGTCTCTCTCTCCTCTCTCTCTCTCTCTCTCTCTCTCTCTCTCTCTCTCTCTCTCTCTCTCTCTGTCAATGTGTCTGTTTCTTGTCTTTTTCTGATTCTGTCTGTCTGTTTGCCCATCTGTCTGTCTGTCTGTGTCAGTGTGTCTGTTTCTGTCTGTCTTTGTCTCTGTTGTCTGTCTGTCTGTCTGTCTGTCTGTCTTCTCTCTCTCTCTCTCTCTCTCTCTCTCTCGCTCTCTCTTTCTCTCTCTCTTCCGGAGCGGAATAGAACAAGAGTGTAACAGAAGAGATCTGGGCAGAACGGAAGAGAACAGAACAGAGGGGAGCGGAGTAAATCAAGAGTATAACAGAACAGATCATGGCAACACGGAACAGAACAGAACAGAGCGGAGCAGGACAGAGGAAGAATAACAGATGTAGACAGAACTGAACGGAACAGAATGGAGTTGAGCAGAGCAGGACAGGGCAGAAAAGAGCACAAGATAACAGAAGAGAGGTGAACATGACAGAACAGAGAGAATCTGATTAGAACAAAAAATAGAACAGAAAAAAGCAGGCAGAATTAATCAGAACAGAACAAAGCAGAGTAAACCAAGAATATAGCAGAAAAGAGCAGACAGAAGAGAACAGAGAGAGAGAGAGAGAGAGAGAGAGAGAGAGAGAGAGAGAGAGAGAGAGAGAAAGAGAAAGAGAGAGATAGAGCGAAGCAGAGAACAAGAATAGAACAGAATAGAGCAGGGAGAATTGAACAGAAGAGAGCTGAGCAGAGTAGAACAATAATATAACAGAAATGAGCTGGCAGAATCAACAGAACAAAGCGGAGTGGAGTAGAACAAACGTATAACAGGACAGTGCAAAACAGAGCAGAGCACAAGGAGAGTATAACAGAACATAGCAGAACAGAACCAAAAAAAAAGGAGAATCACAAACAGACAAGAACAAGAGTATAATAGAACAGAGCAGAACAGACCAAGTTGTGAGTATAAGGGGTAGGGCAGAATAGAACAGAATAGAGTGGAACAAGAATATAACAAGTAAAAGAACAGAACAAGAGTACACTGAACAAGTGCTTTATTGTAATTGGTAGTTTTTCTTCAGTAACTACTACTACTATACTACTACTACTACTACTACTACTACTACTACTACTGCGTCTGCTACTGCTACTACTACTACTATTAATACTACTGAATAATATTTATGAAGCGAAATTCTAGTTGAAAACTACTCACTGCACTTTCATACACAATCCATTCATTCCCAGATAACAACTATCTTATTACAGAGCTTATGTTTTGGGGAGAGAGAGAGAGAGAGAGAGAGAGAGAGAGAGAGAGAGAGAGAGAGAGAGAGAGAGAGAGAGAGAGAGAGAGAGAATAAACACCAAAATAATCGCTTGTAATAACCGAAAGAAGATGGAACATAGAACATGCCGACGCTGTAAGCTGTCTTCATCGCTCAGATCACCCAAGAGAACATAACTCTTTCACACTTCCAACTATAGCTGGGAGCAGACGTTTTGTTATCAGCTGAATCATTTCTTTGCTCCTGGGTGGGTTGGTTTGTTCGCTTGTTTGTTTTTGGTTTAATTTGTTGTTGTTTGTTTGCTTTTTGTTTTGTTTGTTTCTTTTTTTTTTTTTTTTTTTGGGGGGGGGGGGGGTTACGCTTGTTTGCTTTGCTTTCACAGGACCAATAGGTGGAAACGCGTTGCCTTTGCCACTGGTTCATTACATTTGTATGGTGGGGTCTGGTAATAATAGCTTTGATTCCTGGCTTTACCTCCTGCCAGCAGCCACTCTATTTTCAAACTAGTTCAAAACCAGTATTCTAAATGGACAGGTCGTGTTTTTCAGATGCCACATGACGGCACACCCAGCGTCCAGTACACGGTTCTAGCATTCTGCAATTGACACAAGCATATGGCGAACACTGGGGGCTGCCTCCATCCATTTTCTTCCTTTTCTCCCTTGCCAGTCTTGTCCCTGTCATGTACAGGATTTGGCCTGCCAGCTCTGGCGTTGGGACATGACGGGGAGCGACCAATGTAATCAAACTTCACACAGCTCCTTGCTCGTTTCTTTCGGCCTGAACAACGCAGAGGCGCGCTTTCCTGTCATTGGCATTGATGGCGCAACAGGAAGACGCGCTTTTGCGAAGCGAGGGGTGTTTTGATGGGATATGATTTCCAGATATGGAGGAGGAGAGTTGTTTGTGTATTTAGGTTCCCTAAGGGGTCAATGGATTATATTTTCTTCTTTCCTGATCAGAATCTTTTTTTTTTTCTTGATTCGTGCATGTAAGGGTGCTTCAGAGCAGGCTGGTAAGAATTTGGGGGATCTATGCGATCCGTGGATATGCACATGAGTACGTGTGCACATGGTGAGACACCCCCCCAAAAAACCCCAAAAATATGAAATTGTCTGTGTGGTGTGTGTGTGGTGTGTGTGTGTGTGTGTGTGTGTGTGTGTGTGTGTGTGTGTGTTGTGTGTACAAGCGCGTGCGTGAACAAACATCTACAACTTTGTAAATACCTCTCCTAGATGAAGAACTAATATCATCTTTCTGAACTAAGAAATGTTATTTCTCGGTCTCGACATGCCATATCCTTCTGTCTTAAGTCCTTGTCATCGTCAGATATCCAAGAACATTGCAGATCAAACGTAAAAGCGCGAAGATTGTGCATACACCTGTGAACACAAGGAATCTTCTCTGGAACTCTCACTGTCACTCAGTGATACGATCTTTTTCGGGCTGAAGCGGGTCGCCTACCTTAGTCTGCTGGGTGGTCATTCTTCCTTAGAAAGCTGGATCTCATCTCGCGCGGCACTGGTCAGCAGATGACAGAAGCAGTGGACACGTGATACACGGGCTATTTGACCTCATAACAGGCCCACTGTTTCATCTCCAAACATGCTTGGACACGCCTTCCGCCGCCTGCTTATTGATGCTGCCACCACTGCCAACAAGCACCCACCAAGCCAGACCTTCCGTCGGCAGGTCCAGCCAGTCTGTGGCTGACCTGGTCAGATACATCAGCGCTATCGTAGAACTGGACATCAGTCTGTAACAAACTACATGGTGCCAAAAGACGGACTATGGTTATTTAGTGAAACAGTGACAATTCGGGCTCTGCTCGTATATTTTGAATGGGTTTGATGTCTGTGAGTCCTATTGGGGGTCACGAGAAGGGGGTGAATGGATCTGTTGGTGGTGTTAATATATCGGGTTTGATGTTGTGAGGCTTATTGTGTTCTCGAAAAGAGAGTGTCTTATTGTGTTCCCGAAAAGAGAGTGTAAGGGTTAGTTCGTGTAGAATGGTTTAACCCACGTTTATTTGTCCGGTGATTCTCAGCCATCTCCTTCCATGATCGACTGGGAAAGACTGACGTGCAGGATCCGATTCCACCCCCCCCCTCTACCTCGCAACCCCGCCACTGTCTGTCTGTGTATCTGTGTCAGTCTGTCCGTCAGGTTGTCACTCTGTCTGTCTGTGTCAGTCTGTCTGTCTGTTTTTCTCTTTCCCTAACGCTCACACTCACACAGACGCACATGCAGAGAAATCTCCCCTCTCAATATTCTCCTCTCTGACCATTTTCACTTAACCATCTTCCTGTATGACCATGTTCACCAGACGTGTCCATCCCTGTATCTCTGAGGACAGGACTTAGCG
>CM065716.1:31653911-31661411 GCA_033310375.1 Conus canariensis | reverse complement strand
TATTATTTTGTGTGTACGGTATTGTATTTCATCGCATCAACATGTTTTGTATTGTAGGGGACGTTGTTTTGTAACGGCGTTGTACCGTATTGAATTGTATTGCATTGCACAATCATTACCACAGCTGATTTTTCGGTGTGAAATTACAGCTGCTGTTTCTCAGAAGGGATTGCCAATATAGTATGGTGCCATGGCCTCTTTTTACGTATGGTTTTGTTTCCCTTTTAAGACTTCCTATCGAATGTTGCTGATGACAACTCACTTAACGCCGCGGATTCTTGGTGTGCTCCAATGCACGTCACACACTGTATCTCGGTTTATTGCCTCTTCCGAAAGACTAGTACTCCGACCATCGTTTAAAAAGAAAACAAAATATCAACAGAGACTCGAACCACAAAGTCCAGGTTTTCTGGCTTCCCAGTCCTGAGAGTCATCCATTCGACCATTCTTCCATCTGACTCTGTTTAGGACACATGACGTCAGGTACAAGTGTTAAACTGCGTCATCACTGACTTATTGGACACCTTTCATCCAGATGAGGACATTTTTTTTCATTTCTGAAGGAACAGGTCTTTTTTTTCTTATTCAACTTAATTCAAAACATTTTGGATCAAGGGAAAAAAAGTATCTAATTTATTCTCTGAGATTTGAGGAATCAGTTTGTATTTGAGTTAAAAGAAAAGCGTACGTATCCTTTTGGAAGCACGCATGTGCATTCACACCCTCCCAACAAATAGAGCTAGAACTCAGCATTGTCACTATGACTGTCATTTACCATCCACAACATTGGAGCTTATTGTCACTGCGTATGACTTCGTTATTGACCATCAAGGTTACTCGGCATTGTCACTGTGACTTGGTCATTGAACGTTTAGGTGAGAACCAAGCTACCACGTTATCATCAACCATTATGGTTAGAACTAAGCGTTATCACTGTGTGTGACTTTGTCACTGATCATCAGCTTCAGAGTTTATTGTGATCAGAGTTTATTGTGAGTGTGTGTGACTTTGTCACTGATCAACAACTTCAGGGTTTATTGTGATGAGAGTTTATTGTGATCAGAGTTTATTGTGAGTGTGTGTGTGACTTTGTCACTGATCAGCTTCAGAGTTTATTGTGATCAGAGTTTATTGTGAGTGTGTGTGACTTTGTCACTGATCAACAACTTCAGAGTTTATTGTGATTGTGTGTTACTTTCTCACTAACAATCAAAGTTAGGTCTCAGCGTTGTAACTGTGTGTGACTTTATCACAGACCATCAAGGCTAGAATTCAGCATCGTCACTGAGTGTGACTTTATCACAGACCATCAAGGCCAGAATTCAGCATTTTACTGACCTGTGACTTTGTCATTGATAGTTAAAGTTAAAACCCATTACTGTCGCTGTTTGAGACAGTCAGAGGAAATCTAGATCTGAAAATGAAAATTATAAATCATTACTGACGAACCTGAAGATGATGATGAATCATACGCAGAGGCATTGAGGCAAAGAGATTGCAGCCATGAGTAGACATGTGCTAAGTCGTAGCTATGAGACCTTTGTCTTAAATTCTCTCATCTAAGTCATTAATTCATTCATCCATCAGCTTTGAATTATGCGTAAAGTGGTCTAGAAAGCTAGCAAATGTAGTGTAGCGTATACAGACTAGTCCGGCGGCAGTAACACTTCCTTGGTGAAACTGAAACTGAAAATGTGGACTTTTTCCTCCGTTAGAACAAAAAGCACAATTGTTGTTATTGTTGTTGACGTGACTCTTCATGATCTCATTGAATCTTTATCGCGTTCCCTGTTCACCAAGACAGTATTACATTTATCAATAGGGAGCGTCTCTATTTATGAACAATATGAAAGCAAGGGCTAGTTCGTTCTGAGTCACCCACCCCTTCCCACCACCCTTTACCACACACACACACGCTCGCGCGCGCACACGCACGCACGTATGCACACACACACACACACACACACACACACACACACACACACACACACACACACAACACACACACATACACACCCCACACACAGAGTAGAAGTATTCAAAGTGGTGAAGAGATTAACGTTTTTCCTTCACACACGTAGTACTGTGTCGGGCAGGGGCACAGAACGATTCCATTTGATCTGACGGCCATCAACCATCACACTGCTCGCACTCAGAAACCTGCGATAACACACAAGCAGCAGCGGAAGAAAGTCTGAAAGGACTATCCCAGACGTCCTTGCGCCAGCAGCCAGTCAAAGCCTTCTCCCCTTCAGTTTTCAATCTAAAAATCTTACCCACATTATTCTTAAGAAGCTACGGAAATAAAAGAAAAGATGGAGGGAAAAAGTCTTCACCAGTTGCTTTTGGCAGAAAAAAAAGACTCCCAGACGAACCCCCACGCTCAGTCTCTTCAGAGCAAGCCCACCAGAAACTTTTCTCTCTCTGTCTCTCTGTCTCTCTCTCTGTCTCTCTCTCTGTCTCTCTCTCCCCGCCCGACCCTCCTCCCACCCAGGTCCCTGGGGGTTAGTCCCGCGTTTGTAAAGTGATAAGAAGTTTACACGATCAAATCTGTTCCACTGACGCAAACCGTGGGTCGGGCCTTCTTGAAACAAACCTTGGCAAGACGACTCGTCCCCAAGGAAATCAAGCAACGGGGGGGAAGAGGCGTCGTCTTCAGCCGGCCTAGCTCATCCCGTCATGGACCTGGCTGCGGCTGCTGCTGCTGCTGTAGCATCACTCCTCCTGTGCCGGGGCTGGATGGAGTAGTGAGGCTTGGTAGGGGCGGTGGGGGGGGGGGGGGGATGGGGGGGTAGGGGGGGTTAGAGATTCGATCTCATGTGCAGACATGACCCACCCCCCTCTTCAGATCGGCACCCCCGGTATGTTTTTGTTATGGTTTGCGTTCCCTTTTTTGTGGAACGCGCCCAAGACCATCCTCCTATTCCTGATCTGTCCTTGGAAGGGTTTTGTTGTTGTTGTTTTTTCGAGCTCTGTTTTCCTTACACATCCACTGAAGCTGTTTGTCTGTAGCAAACCGAGAGTTTTCTCACCTCCAACTATCGTTCAGTATTTTCTCTACTTTTCTTTTCTTTTCTTTTCTATTCTTTTCTTTTCTTTCTTTCTTTCGTGCATTCTTTCTTGTTCTTGCTCTTGTTCTTGCTCTTCTTCTTCTTCTTCTTCTTTATGGCGAAACTTTTATTTCGTCCTTTCTTTCTGTGAACTTTTGGGGCATGGTTTCAGTGTGTACAGAACTGCTCAAAGGGCAAGATCCATCACAGATTTACCAGGAGCCCAACGTGGCTGACATTAAATGCTCTCCGCTTGTATGCAGTCAAGTTTCATGATTCCAGAGATATTGTTCTCAGTCCGACAGTCAGTCTTCTGTGAACTACATACCATTCTGCCAACGACGATCAAGAAACTTACCATCGTCCTGGGTCAAAATTTCAGAATAATTGATGATGGGTGGAAGAGCGGAGGTGGGAAGTGGTGACGGGGGAGAGAGAGAGAGAGAGAGAGAGAGAGAGAGAGAGAGAGAGAGAGAGAGAGAGAGAGAGAGAGTCGGTGGCGGTGACGCTAACGGGAAAAGGACGGGAAGAGGTAAGTTAAAAAAAAAAAAATGTCCGGGATAAATACGAAGTGGGTACCATGCCTGGCATGTCACGGGGCCAGGCACAGACATGGTAACATCATCTCAGCGAGAATGACGGCGGATGTCAATGCCAAGTGTGGATTCCAGAGTTCCCTGACTTGGCATCTTAGGGATGTTCCAGGGTTCTTATCTAACGTGATCTTGTTCTACATACACCTGCTGCTCCGTCTGGGCAGAGTGTCAAGCAGAATGCTGTTAGAGTTATCTCCCTGCATGCAAATCAGAATATAACATTATCGTCATAGCACACACTTCAGTCAAAAAAAAAAAAAAAAAAAAAAAAAAGAAAAAAAAAAAAAAGAAAAAGAAAAAACCAGTCGGAAAGCCAAACTTTAGCCTCTTCAAATGAAAGCTTCATGAAAGTGTTGGTACCTGTGGTCTGCTTTTCTTTTCCCAAGACTGTTTCATGAAGCATTAGTTCTAAGATTTTTTAAAACTGATTTAAAGCTTAATTCAGCCATTTAAATCATTGATTTTTTTTTTTACTGTGGACACATTTATTATGAGTTGACTGTTTGTACACTTCTTATAGTTTGACTGTTATACCTGTGGTATTGGTCGATGGGTTGATGGGTTTGTAAATGGTATAAGTTGACAATTAATACAAGCAGAAAGGCTTGGCTGTTGATATGCAAGCGGTATGGGTTGACAGTTGATATACAAGCAGTGTGGATTGACAGTTGATATACAAGCGGTGTGGGTTGACAGTTGATATACAAGCAGTGTGGGTTGACAGTTGATATACAAGTGGTTTGGGTAGACAGTTAATATGCAAGTGGTGTGGGTTGACAGTTAAAATACAAGTGGTATGGGTTGACAGTTAAAATACAAGTGGGGTGGGTTGACAGTTAAAATACAAGTGGTATGCGTTGACAGTTAAAATACAAGTGGTGTGGGTTGACAGTTAATACACAAGTGGTATGGGTTGACAGTTAAAATACAAGTGGTATGCGTTGACAGTTAAAATACAAGTGGTGTGGGTTGACAGTTAATACACAAGTGGTATGGGTTGACTGTTGAAATACAAGTGATATGGGTTGACAGTTGATATAAAAGGTATGGGCTGACAGTTGACAGTACAAGTGGTATGGGTTGACAGTTGAAATACAAGTGGTACAGGATGACATTCAATACAGGTAGTGTGGGTTGATTGTTGATATACTAGTGATATGGACTGACCATTGATACAATTGATATGGATTATCTGTTAACATAAGAGCTAAGAGTTGACTATCAATACAAATGAAATGAATTGTGCGTTGACAACAAGAAGTGGCAGCGGATGAGAAAGACCATATAGGAGAAACGGTATTTCAATATGAATTGTAAGTAGTTTTTGTGGTCGTCTCTGCTCTTTTGGCGTTGTTTCAGATGGACAGATAGGTTGCGCTTTTCTACACAATGTTCTCACCCGGAGTTGGATGAATGCTTCCCCAAAGTGTCATGTCATCACGGTTCACGATCTTCGTCCTGAAAGGGCATCTCATTTTGCAATGGATAAGCAGGAAGGTCAACCATTTTGAAACAGCATTAAACAGCATAGAATAACAACTTGTTTCCCTTTCTCTCCCGCAGCTATTGTTTCTGTTGTTGTTGTGTTTGCTGTTTGCCGCGCGGTGTCTGTTTCGGACTAAACTGAATTTTGAATTCTTCAATATCATTTTAAATTAACAAACAGGCAAACTGCTATAGCTAAGTAAGATGTGCTGTTAAACGATTTATAGCCACAGAGATTCACACACACACACACACACACACACACACACACACACACACACACACACACACACACACACACACACACACACACGCCACAACACAGAGAGAGAGAGAGAGAGAGAGAGAGAGAGAGAGAGAAGAGAGAGAGAGAGAGGACGGATGGTTTAATCATTCATAGGCCTTGGCCTTTGATGAAGGGGGTGAGCACATTATATAAAAAAAACCTACAAAAAAGAAACAAAAAATACACAAAAGACCTGCATTTAGAGAGAGAGAGAGAGAGAGAGAGAGAGAGAGAGAGAGAGAAGAGAGAGCACCTCCTCGTCGCCGTTCTAGAAAGCATAACCTTCTGACAATGACGCATTATGAATGACGGTTCATATTACCTGTTAACGGCGATTTTTCGAGCGCTCGATTCCGCACGAAACAGATGTAAGCATTTAGTTAGCATAAGGTGTTCAACAGCTATGGTAAGGTAAAGCAATGTTGCTTATAGCCCAGCCGACCACAAAGGCCCATGTCAGGGGCTGTCACCGCGTTAAAAGCAACCCACAAGTCATAAAAAACAACCCCCCCCCCCAAAAAAAAAAAAAAAAAAAAAAAAAAAAAAAATCCGTCATTCACGCGCTTCTTTAAAATACACCTTCTAAAAACGCACCAGAAACTTCGTTAAAAATCTTTCTTCCGTAAAATCTTAGATCAGATGATAAATGTTAATCTCTTTTAGAAACTCAAAGATCACGTCAGGTGGGACATCTCTGAAAAAAGTTTTCATGGAGTCTGCTGTAAAGTGTTTATGTCTAACAATGGATAGATTCTCAAATTATAAATCATTAGAGAGAGAGAGAGAGAGAGGAGAGAGAGAGAAGAGAGAGAGCAGACAGACAGACAGACAGACAGACAGACAGAGAGCGAGTGAGCGAGACAGGGAGAGTCAGAGAGACAGATAAAAAAGAGAAAAAGCCACCAGGTCTAAACACGGTTTGACCGTCCTGAAAACCTCATCTGAGAAGTCAATCACTCCAGCCGCTTTCAGAAACAAATGACGTAATAAAGCTGATCACCGCTGTAACCACGTGACCACCACCCCCACCCCCCACTCCACCCCTGTTCTCCTCCCCCCCCCCCCCCCCCCCCCCCTCCTCTCCCCTCCTCAGAATTAAAAACCCCAAACCAGTCTAGCCTCAACATAAACGCATCCGAGCCCGGGACTTTTTCCCCACCTTTGCTCTCCCCCCCCCCCCTCCGTCCCTCCCTCCTCCCCATCCACCCACCTTCCACCTTCCCTTCCGGCTGCATCCCCTCCCACCCTCCCTCCATCCCATCTCTCGAGTCCTTCCTCCGTCCTCCATTTCTTTCTTCTTTTTTTTTTCTCTTCTCTTTTATTCTCTCCAACATCCTATTTCCTCTCACGGGCAGCCAATAGCTTCCTGATGAGTGTGTGCGTTTCCGGGAAGTTGTTTCTTGCTGGGTGATCGGAGTCGTGGCAATTAGCAGATGAATAGGCCTACCCAACCACCGGAGCACGTTGGCAGACCACAAGAAAAGAGAGAGAGAGAAAAAAAAAAGCTTTAACCGCAGATTCAACAAGCGTACAATGTCCGGGCTGGGGGTTAGGGTTTCGGTTTTGTGTCTTTCTTTTTGTTATTTCGTTACTTAAAATTTCACCCCCAAAAATTATTGTTATTTTCATTTTTTCCCCCCTGTCTTTCGTTTCAGCCACAGAAAGTTAAAAGTGATTGGAATAAAGTCGTAAGCTGGCGCGTGGTTGAGTTGTGTGCAGATGGTTTGGAGGTAACTGGGTGAGGAAGGGCGAGGGGGCGGGAGGGGGGGGGTTGGTTGGGGGAGGGGGGACCTGTACGTACGGTGGGGATAGTTTCTGTGGGACGGGTTTGAGGAAATGGTGAAAGGGGAGGTGGGGGGGGGGAAGGGGCGATTGACCGGAGACGTGTGAGTAGAGTAGGGAATGGTTGGAGCTTGGAGGGAGGGGGTGGTGTAAAGAAATGGTGAGGGGGATGAAGGGCGATTAATGGGGGACGTATGAGTAGGGTGGGGATTGTTAAGAGGAGAGAGAGAGAGAGAGAGGGGGGGGTGCAGGCTAGTTTAGGGATACTGTGAGAGGGACGAGGGACAATTGATTGGGGAAT
>CM065716.1:31643911-31651411 GCA_033310375.1 Conus canariensis | reverse complement strand
GGTGTGGAGTGAATGGGGGGGGGGGGGGGGGGAGAGTTGTCTGTAATTTGTTATTGGGTGGAAGACAATTGTTTGTTGTGGGTGGAAGACTGTTGTTTGTTGTGGGATGGAAGACTGTTGTATGATGTGGGGTGGAAGACTGTTGTATGTTGTGGGGTGGAAGGCTGTCGTCTGTTGTGGGATGGAAGGCTGTTGTCTGTTGTGGGAAGGAAGGCTGTTGTCTGTTGTGGGACGGAGGACTGTTGTCTGTTGTGAGGCGGAAGATTGTTGACTGATTTTGGATGGAATACTGCCGTCTGTTGTGGGACGGAAGACTGTTGTCTGTTGTGGGACGGAGGACTGTTGTCTGTTGTGGGACGGAAGACTGTTGTCTGTTGTGGGACGGAAGACTGTTGTCTGTTGTGGGATGGAAAAATGTTGTCTGTTGTGAGATGGGAAAATGTTGTCTGTTGTAAATCGGAGGGTTTTCGTTGGTTGTGGGATGGAAGACTATTGTCTGTTGTAGGATGGAAATCTGTCGTCTGTTTTTAATGCAATTATCAGCTTAAAAATCGATTTCTTTTTAAAGTTGAAAGGGATCCCTGGGACGACATCATGAAAATGTTCATCGCTGACGATGGAGAGATGGAAGGTTTGAATCTACCGGTGAATAAGGCTGTGGTCGTCAGGCAAAGATCGATCTACCCTTCACTAACAAGCAACTCAAACTTCAGAATCGTCAAACCCAAACTGTTTTACGATCGGAACAATGCTGACAATAGTGTATATACTTTGAAATGGAATCAGATCAATGAGGAAATGTGAGCAAAGAGATTATTCTACAGGACAAAATAAACATATGGGCTTTTTCTACATGGCCTAGCATTATACACAGGGTGCTGGAATCCACAGATATGTGAATAGTTTTCTTCTGCATCGTTCGAGTTAGCAATCTACATAGACCGTTGGAATCCAATAACTGCTCATAACTTCGGAATGCATAAAAACTATATACACTGTGACCAGTCAATGATTCAGTGGGTAAACAGCATCCACATAATTAAAAAACAATAATGGTACAAGTTGACTTTAAAATCTATAATTTGACGGAGCAAAAATTGATTATAACAGGAGCAGGTCTTCGTAAGATTCAAGCCTTTCAAAATAGCAGAAACGAACAAACGAATAAACAGGCAAATATCTATATCCCTTGTGGGACTCAAACCTGAAACCCTCGGCATTCTGACCACTCGACCATAGTGTATTCTGTTTGTTGCTGGAGTTTTAGCACGTAAACTGCATCGCTTCAGTCATGGAAGTGGTAAGCTGCAGCATGGCGTTGGTCATTTTCAATCGTTCTCTTGTGAATTACAGAATAGTTTGGATTGATTTAGAATTAAACTTTGGTGTGTGGATATCAAAGAATGTTAGCTGAACTTTTCAGGTCTGAATGTGACGCACCATATTTCGTCCGGTCCCAAATTTTGGGGACATGTTTGACCGGTACAGGTGAACCTGTAAAACCGGTTGGCCTGTTTACCTGACAGCTACTCACCTGCGTTTTGTGTAAGTCAGGTGAGCGAAGATTTCCCTTCAGTCTCCGCAGAGCTACCGACCAAGCAACAGTTGCAGAGAGCGGAAGGGAGACTGAAGGAAGGTCTTTGCTGGCAGTCGGGTATGTGTTGATAATTGATTTGAAGTTAGGATTTGTATTATTGAAGTTGTTTTTTCTACAGGTGGTTGAAAACTTTACAGATCTTGATAAAGGCCTAAAATATTTGATTGTTTCCTTGATATATCTTATGATTTGACGAGACATAGGGTGACAGTAGGAAGTTGTAGTTAGTGAATGTGGGTTGAGAGGAGGATGAGGAGAATGGAGTGAGTAGAGAGAAGAAAGAATATGTCTACTGATATGTGATCGGAAAAAAATAATCTAGTTAAATCACTGTATTATTGGAAAAAAGGTGTTGTTTATCTTTTTCCCTAGAGTATCATAATGATGTGAGTGTTAGTGAGCTCTGGAAGTGAGCAATGAAAATTATTGTGCATAGATTATCGGAAATCTTTCCTTGATATGTAATTAGACACGTCTAGAGATGATGATGTATATCCTTTTCTTGATAAAAGGGACGAACGGAAATCGTTCTTTGAAATGTAATTGGACACGTCTGGTGATGATGTGATATGATAAAAATATTCTTTTCTTGATAAAATGGGACAAACGGAATTCGTTCCTTTATATGTAATAATTGTATTCTTGGTACTTTGAAAAAGGGTTCCATGTGGAAATCCTTTCCTTCAATGTAAACAATCATGGTGTTAATCACAGAAATGTTTCTATTGTAATGCATCCACTGTATTGAACTTTGTAGATTCTGTTATGGGTATTTTCCCCCAAGTTTCAGTGAAATGTATTATGTGAAGAGTGACTGCTAGTTACAAACAAGAACGATAAATGTGTTGAAAGTAGGCTAGATAATCAAGGTAGCTATCAGTTCCCCCAGGTGTCGGTGAAGCCCCGTGTCCGACCTGGAACTGACTGCCATCCGGGTGTGGGGGCAGCCTGTGCCCAGCCCCTGTCTCTATCCTGTCGGGGTATGGAGAGGCTGATCGAGGGTCAGTAGACATGGTATGAACACTGCCAACCGGGTGTGGGGTGCAAGCACGAGCCCAGCTGGGGAGGGAGGGTGGGGGTGGGGGGTGGGGGGGGAGTGAGAGCCTGTCCGTGAGGTCAGCAACGAGCTGGAGTGTGAAAGAGCTTCAGAGTTCGTCGGGACGACGACTTGTGTTTTTTCTGCTGTGTGGGAGTCCCTGGAAGGGCTCCACGAACCTACCTCAGTGAGGTTTTCCGTCGTGTCGACGTGTGTTCTGTTGTGTGGGAGTTCCTGGGAGGACTCCACGAACTGCTTTCGTGAGTGACTCCTGTTCTGTGTGAAGACTGTGATTCGGGCCGGACGCGGCCAAGTGCATAGACTGTCCTTGATGACATTGCTGTGGGTGCCAGCCTGACCTGCTGAGTGAAAGAAATAAGTTATTGTGGCAATTTAGTACCCAGTTTTGTTGTGCGCCCTTTGGTGGTGGCGAGAACTTTTAAGCTGTAATTGTTCATTCTCGTTATATATCGTGTATTTGTTTTGATTTCGATGGTTCAGTAGCAAAAGAAAAAAAAAGGAGAAACTGAACTTGTTGCCTGGCTATCTATGTTCGTATGGTGTGGGTGTGTGTAGAGAAAAGTCGTACACGCATTCAAACTTCTTCAGGTGAGAGCCAGACAGCAAAACACACACCGCACACCATCCGTAACACAATATAAAGCCTTTTTTTCACATCCATAGAGAGAGAGAGAGAGAGAGAGAGAGAGAGAGAGAAAACAGACAGACAGACAGACAGACAGACAGACAGACAGACAGACAGACATCAAATGACCAACTGAATAAAGATGCCAGTACTACGCAACCCACTGGTAGTTGTTATCCTACACAGAGAAGTCTTCAATAGTTCACATTGTAATCTATTTGTTCACATTGTAATCTATTTTCAGTCTTTGACTGTATTCTATTTTCTATCTTTGACTGCAAAGTGCTTTGATGCTGAACGTGTCTTTGGTACAGCGCAGAGACAGAGCCTGTCGTCCAGGGTCATAAAGTCAGAGGGGACTAAGCATTATCGGTGTGCCTTCAACACTTTGGCTGTTGGGCAGGTAACCTGTCGTCCCAGGGTCATAAAGTCAGAGGGGACTAAGCATTATCGGTGTGCCTTCAACACTTTGGCTGTTGGGCAGGTAACCTATCCTGCAATATGTCAGATCTGGAATCGTTTTGTTCTTTGACGCACCTGGGACATTGTGATTGATGGACACTTTGGTTCTTTGACACACCTGGGACATTGTGATTGATGGACACTTTGGTTCTTTAGCACATCTGGGACATTGTGATTGAGGGACACTTTGGTTCTTTGGCACATCTGGGACATTGTGATTGAGGGACACTTTGGTTCTTTGACACACCTGGGATATTGCGATTGAGGGACAGTTTGGTTCTTTGAGACACCTGGGACATTGTGAATGAGGGGCAGCTTGGTTCTTTGACACACCTGGGACATTGTGATTGAGGGACACTTGGGTTTTGAGACACCTGGGACATTGTGATTGAGGGACACTTTGGTTCTTTGACACACCTGGAATATTGTGATTGAGGGACACTTTGGTTCTTTGACACACCTGGGATATTGTGATTGAGGGACACTTTGGTTCTTTGACATACCTGGGATATTGTGATTGAGGGACACTTTGGTTCTTTGACACACCTGGGGTATTGTGATTGAGGGACACTTTGGTTCTTTGACACACCTGGGATATTGTGATTGAGGGACACTTTGGTTCTTTGACACACCTGGAATATTGTGATTGAGGGACACTTTGGTTCTTTGACACACATGGGATATTGTGATTGAGGGACACTTTGGTTCTTTGACATACTGGGATATTGTGATTGAGGGACACTTTGGTTCTTTGACACACCTGGGATATTGTGATTGAGGGACACTTTGGTTCTTTGTGAGACACACCTGGGTATATTGTGATAGGACACTTTGGTTATTTGAAACACCTGGGAAATTGTGATAGGAGGACACTTTGGTTCTTTGTGTGACACACCCGGGATATTGTGATTGAGGGACACTTTGGTTATTTGAAACACCTGGGAAATTGTGATAGGAGGACACTTTGGTTCTTTGATACAAACATGGGACGTTGTGATTGAGGGACACTTTGGTTCTTTGACACACATGGGACATTGTGATTTATGGACATTTTGGTTCTTTGACACACTGGGACATTGTGATTAGGAGACACTTTGGTTCTTTGACACACCTGGAACTTTGTGATTGAGGGACACTGGTTCTTTGACATACCTGGGACATTGTGATTAAGGGACACTTTGGTTCTTTGACACACCTGGGATAATGTGATTGAGGGACACTGGTTCTTTGACATACCTGGGACATTGTGATTGAGGGACACTGGTTCTTTGACACACCTGCGACATTATGAGTGGGGCACACTTTGGTTCTTTGACACTCCTGGGACATTTTGATTAGGAGCCACTTTGGTTCTTTGACACACTGGGACATTGTGATTAGGGGACACTTTGGTTCTTTGACACACCTGAGACATTCTAGACATAAGACACTTTGGTATTGGGACTAAGTGGTCAAGGACACCCTCTTTGATGATAGCTTTGATAGTGGATACATTATACTTTATGCTTCAGTCATGGATGGCTTAGTTACGGGACACTTTGATCCTGAATACCTCAATTCTAGAACACACTGTCATTTGATACCTTGGTCTTGGGACACCCTGACCCTTGACCACTTTGGTCCCAGACCACCTTGGTCCTAGAACACTTTGGTCCTGGGTGCCTCTGTCCTAAAACTACCCTGTCATTGGACACCTTGGTTCTGAGACACTTAAGTCCTGCGACACCTTTGTACCGGACTCTTACGTCCTAGCTGAAACGTTCGCTTGAGATGCTTTGGTCCGAGGACACTTTCTTCCTTTTTCTTTTCTTGTCATGGGTCACCTTAGACATGGGCAGTTTGTTCAATGATGCCTGGGTCTTTGGTCAAATTAGTCATAGAAATTTTAGTCTTGGTCCCCTCGGTCCTGGATTACCTTGCGTTTGAACACTTTGGCCCCAAGAGACTGTGTGTTCTGTGACGTCAGAATGACCCCTTCGGAACGAAACTCTATAGCCTACTGAGCTGAAACCTTGGTTCCTGGCACTGGGTTTTCAAAACTTTGACTATGACCCACATAGATAAATGGCTCAGTGACGCACGGCACACACACACACACACACACACAACACACACACACACACACACACACACACACACACACACACACTAAAGATCTTCAGCTTCCCCCACACAATGGACTTAGTAGATCAAAGCCTCAGCAGTAAAGTACTGCGCTGCTGTCGGGAGAAAAAAAAAAAAGCCTGCTTTACGGTAAAACCATTGCTGCACTACAACCGCCGCGTGATGGTCTGCGCACAAAAGTCCTAATACTCTCACGCCACGCTGAGCACGAAATGACGTGAATGAGGCAACCCATTACAAAAGACCTGGCCGCGGACTAAACTCTTCGCGCTGGACGCTGTGACTGGGCTACACGGGCATTGAGTAGCCCTACGGTAGACGAGCGGCAAGATCAAAGGCGATAGGCGGGTTCATTAACTATTGATGACAGCTTTCTATCACTCCCATCACCGCCCGGCCTCGTCGGCTCGCAGTGCCAGAGCGAGCTATAGCGGGCAGCAGGGCTGGAGCCTAATAACAAAGAGGATATAAACACATTATTTTCCATCCAATTCGAAACGCCCGAGCGCCCTGATGAGCCGCGGCTGTATGGCAGCAAGCGTATTAGTGAGAGTAGGAGCTAATGTGTTTGGCTTTCCAGTCAGTGCCGGCACATCGGCTGCACTGCGCTGCTGGGAGCTGTCACGGACGCGTTCAAATAGTGAAACTGTTCGCCATGGATGTCACCCAAAATCAAACAAAGGCGAACACATTAATTTTTCTAACGAAAACGTGAATGAATAAATGAATGAATAGAAATGAGGAAACAAATCAGTTAATAACTAAATGCGCATTCAACAAGTCTCCCCTCGAAAAGAAAACAAAAACGAAACAATAATTTGACTAAACCTTTGAACTCACGGCAGAACGACTTGCCATGCTGTTACTTTGGGATCATCTCTTTGACATTGAAGAGGAATGGAGCGAAGAGTGGGACTGCGTGGGGGTAGGGACTTTGATAGTGAAATGTTATTGGTCTGTCTAAGAAAATTTTCCAGCTGAATTTTTTTTTCTTTTTTTTCGGTTCAATTGCGACGTTAAAAACAAAATCAGCGACGCTGGAGTGCAGATGTCACAAGCGCAGTCACTCTCAGCCAAGGGGACTGCCATCTTTGAATTTGGCAGATAAATGTTAGTCATCGTCGTCTCCATTAACTTTGGCAACGGTAATTGACATACGTTGCGAACGTTGTGGCCAGTTAGAACGGAACCCATCCAGGGAGCGTTTAGAGAGGGAGGGAGGATGTGAGAGGAGGTGGGTTGAATTGGAAGATCAACTCCCGCGTTAACATTTTATTGGTATTGATTGATCTGGACGGAACTAAAGTGTTGGTGGGGGATTTTTAGGTGTGAAGTACTCGGGATTCAAACGCGGTGATGTGTAGTTAAAAAGAAAAAAAAGACACACACACACACACACACACACACACACACACACACACACACACACACACACACACACGCATTCTCTCTCTCTCTCTCTCTCTCTCACCCCTCTCTGTCACACACACACACACACACACACACACACACACACACACACACTCTCTCTCTCTCTCTCTCTCTCACACACACACACACACACACACACGCACGCACACACGCACACACACACACACACACACACACACACACACACACACACACACACACACA
>CM065716.1:31633911-31636411 GCA_033310375.1 Conus canariensis | reverse complement strand
AGGCAATGCCATATATACAAAAATCAGGTGACAAAAATGTTGGCATTTCTGTACATAAAGGAAGGAATTTCATTTCCACCCACCATCCTCCCTCCAGACCCAAATTACGCATGTGTACATGTGAACACAACGTCGGGAGATGATTTCCTTGATTTTGAACACACACACACACACACACACACACACACACACACACACACACACACACACACACACACACACATGCGCGCGCGGGCTTGTGTGTATGTGTGTGTGGGAGAGAGAGAGAGAGAGAGAGGGGGAGGGAAGGGGAAAGCATATAAGTGTGTATATAAGCGCGCGCGCACGTGTATGTGTGTGTGTGTGTGTGTGTGTGTGTGTGTGCGCGCGCGCATGCGCTCGCGTGCAAGTGCGCACGCGCGATACGGTCTTTATATGACTATTAAAGACTTGCAGAGACAAAAGTAGAGTTTTTGTTTGTTTCTTAGAATCAGGCCACCAGCAAATGTTCACGTTTTGGTATGTCTTCCGTCTATAGCCCCCCCCCCCCCCCCTCCCCCGTCAATCTATTGTTCTCTCTTTTCCTCTTTTTGTCTGTCAGTTTGTCTGTCTTTTCTTCTTTTTGTCTGTCAATTTGTTTGTCTAGCCTAATGCATAATTATATCCCTGTTTACAATAGGACGGATATTACCTCTCAGCCGCGAAGATCACTATGATATCAGAAGAATGACCATGCACTCATTAGGTCTAAACACACACACACACACACACACACACACACACACACACACACACACACACACACACACAGTCGCATAATCAAGTGCCGTGGCGCAGTGCTCAACGGCGCCGATTTTCAGTTGGGAGGTTGTGGGTGCGATTCCCATCGGAACCATTCATTTGTGGAATTTTTCTGCTCCCATCGTCTCCTACCCAGAGGCGAGTTTGCTATGGCTCAGCTAATGGACTGGAACCACACGCTCTAGTTTCATCCTCTCACTTAATGCATGCATCTTTGATGAAAGTCTTGCGTACATTTTACAACCAACACTGCAGGTGTCTGTATCTCTCAAGCCTGGTTAACGCCGGAATATATTATAAAAGGAAGCAAAGAGTACAGCCCTGTCCTGCAGTCTCAGACCAGAAAGGAACCCCACAGTATCTTGCTTCATCATCCTCATCCTCACTGATATAACGTAAAAAGGTCTCAAAATTCTGCGGCTCTTCATGCATTGCTCTCATGGCGATCTCGATCAGTTTCAATTTCCTCTCCACATCTATGCTCTGGGTGAGTTAGTGTTATGATCTGTGTTCTGTTGCCTTATTTTCAACTCTCGCTGGACAGATGTGGTGGCGCCCTCTGTAGAAGGACGCTCATTTACGCTGGCGCCACGACCAAGCCATTATTGTCGTCAATAGAGAGGCTTAGGAGGTAGTAAATACGTTGATCAGAAGGTGGCCGACGTGAACGGTGGCAGTACAGTGTCTTTGCTGGTGGGTTGCCTCTTCACGACCTGACAGTGACTGCTCCCTGTGGGTTGCCGGTGTCGGGGCTACAGCGGAATAAGTGGCAGAGAGATTGAGACAGAAAAACGATATGTTTTACTCTCAAGCCAGCAAAAGACACAGTGACTATTGAAAATGAGGCATGTAAGCACTGGCAACTAATAAACTAGAGACTAGAGAAAAAGACACATGTAAATACTGGCAACTAACAAACTCATAGAGAAGATCGAAACAGACATAGGCACTGGCAACCAGAGAAATCCATACAGAAGAGTGAAAAAGAGATATGTGCTGGCAACCAACAAACCCACAGAGACGAGCGAAAAAAAAGTTATATGCACTGCCAACTAACAAAGCCTTAGAAAGGAGCGAAGAAGACAAATGCATTAGCAACCAACAAATCAACTCATAGATTCAAACGAAAAAAGATAAATGCACAATCAGCAAACTAACCCACTGGCAAGCAGAGCGGCAACTCACGCGCACATACGCATGCACATGCTGAACTTGAAGATAGATGAAGAACATCTTCAATCGTAAAAAAAAAATATTAGAGGCAACATGTAGCATGTTAGTACATGAGGAAATCACAGCCCCCCCCCCCCCCCCCACCCCCTCTAAAAAAAAAAAAAGAAGAAAAGAAAAAGGAAGGAAAAAATAGAAGAAAAGGGATAAAGAGAAAAGAGATTAGGGACAATGTAAAGGTGGTGGTAGAAGGAGGGTTTAAAAAAAAACAGAAGTTGTAGTTCTTGTTCTAGTGTATTGGGAGATGGATTGAGATCCTATCAGGCACCAATCACATTGACATTTACAGAAATCGGCGAATCACGCACCCCGACACATGAATTGATTGATCTAGATACAGAAACAGAGACGAACAGCAAAGAAGTGAAGGAATGTAGTCTCTGAATCAGCTTCTTATTGTTAAAACCCGCTTCATCATCCAGACCAACATGATTATCATTCAGAGCCTTGAAGATGTCGCGGCTTGCAAAGGCATCTGGTCTACTTACTT
>CM065716.1:31623911-31631411 GCA_033310375.1 Conus canariensis | reverse complement strand
AACTGAGTGTCGCTTTCAGCGTGCGCTGGGGCGGCAGGGAGGGTACAGCTGTGGGGGAGGGGGGGGAGGGGGGACGGAGGCGGATGGAATGGAAGGAGGGTGAAGATTAGGGGAAGAGGGTGGGAGTAGAGAGGGAAAGGGGGGAGGAGGGAGTCTGGGATGGGTGTAGGTGATGAGGGGAAGGGGCGCGTTTGAATGAACACAGTTTGTATATCATCAGGAAATGATAGTTTATGCACACAGTTTGATCTTATTTTGTGTGTTTTTTTTTTCTTAAATCGTGAAGGACCGATAGCATATTTCCAAAACCTCTGATCTTTGGTCAGGTGACAGGCTTGCCAGTTTTGAACCGGCATTAAGGTTTATTCTTCTTCTTCACACGCACCAACGGACCTATATAATGGACCTATTCCAAGTACTAACACAAGCAAATCTGTGAGAAGATAAAAAATTGGATGTTTTTTTTAAAACAGTGCGTTCTCTAAAACCAAATAAACTTTTAATCAATGAAGCATGGGAAGAACATAAAGCTATAGCTTATCTACGCAGAATGTAAAATTTAGCTCATTTCTTAATGATGACTGACAGAGATCTCTTTCTGCTTAGTTCTCTCCTGATGCGTCATCCAGATTGAAAAACATGGGCGATAACAATTTGGCCATCCACATTTCGAACACTCGATCGTTTGACTTCTGACAAATTTAATGGAACTGAATAACAAAAATGGTGCATAAGCAAACATGCAAACAAATAAACAAACGAGCTTGTCCATACGCCAGGAAAGGCCAGGGTGCACCTTCCGATGTTCAGTCGTTTGATTTGCCCATGTAATCAGTTGATCCACTGATTCCACATAGACGTTCGTCCAACAGCAACAACTTAAAGAGAAAACACCAACCCTGGTCAGTATCCTGCCTACACCTTTCAGACACCGCTTAGTCAGACGTGCTTGTCAGGTGCGCCCAAACCAACAACAGACGATGACGTGCGACCTGTACACACCGCCACCCAGCACAAAAGCCTCCAATGGGATGTGTGGATGACGTGCGACCTACACACCACCACCCAGCACAAAAGCATTCAATCGGATGTGTGATTCAGATGGGTCTGGCTGGCTGCCCTCTGGTGACTGTATCCCACATGGATGCTTGGAGATCGCATTTGTTTTCAGGAAAGAAACAATCAAACAAACAAATAAACTTAAACGCTTCGTTTCGCTCTGGTGATTTTCCGCACATGGAATTTTGGAGGTCCGTTTGTCTTCTGGTAAAAGTCTATCAGCCAACCAGATAAACCTAAATCCTCGGCTTCGCTCTGATGATTTTCAGCATTAATTTTTTTAGGGTCCATCTGATCCGAGGAAAAAGCAAATGAAGAAAGAGGAACTAACCTGATTTGTCGGGTTCGTTCTAGAGAAAGACATGAAGAAAGAGATAAAAGAATAGTAAAACAACAGAAAGAAAGAAAAAAATACTGGTCTTAAAATTGGGCAGAGGCTCCCTCCTTTTATCTCCGATCTTTGTCTACACACACGCCCGCGCGCGCACGCCTACACGCACGCACGCAGAGAGAGAGAGAGGAGAGAGAGAGAGAGAGAGAGAGAGAGAGAGAGAGAGAGAGAGAGAGAGAGACACACACACACACACACAGACAGAGACAGAGAGGTAGATAGAGAGAGAGAGTTTTCCAAAATTTTCAAATTTTCTTGACATCCTCAGGGGGATTCGACTGACAGGTGAGCCACACATCATTCGTGAAGAAAATGTGAATAGAATTCCATGCTAAAAAAAAAAATTCAGAGCTGAAAAAAATTTCACGTGCAAGACAAGTTAGATAAGAGGGTTTGAGGGGAGAGTAAGGAGACTGTACAGAACTGGTTCAAGAAGTGGAGGTAAAAGGAGGAGGGAAGAAGGCAGAGGTGAACGAAGAGGAGAGGGGAGAGGAGGGAGAGGGGAGGATAGAAAGCGTGGGTGAGAGGGAAAGGGGCAGGGGTGGAGTGAGGAGGAAACGAGAAGTTGATAGAAAGAAACGATCGGGGAGAAAGGGAACTAGAGGTGGTGGGGGGAAGGAAGAGAAGAACGGAATGGGAGGGAAAGAGAAGAAAAGAGATGGACAGAATGGGAGGGAAAGAGAAGAAAAGAGATGGACAGAATGGGAGGGAAAGAGAAGAAAAGAGATGGACAGAATGGGAGGGAAAGAGAAGAAAAGAGATGGACAGAATGGGAGGGAAAGAGAAGAAAAGAGATGGACAGAATGGAGGAAAAGAGAAGAAAAGAGGTGGACAGAATGGAGGGAAAGAGAAGAAAAGAGATGGACAGAATGGAGGGAAAGAGAAGAAAAGAGATGGACAGAATGGGAGGGAAAGAGAAGAAAAGAGATGGACAGAATGGGAGGGAAAGAGAAGAAAAGAGATGGACAGAATGGAGGGAAAGAGAAGAAAAGAGATGGACAGAATGGAGGGAAAGAGAAGAAAAGAGATGGACAGAATGGAGGGAAAGAGAAGAAAAGAGATGGACAGAATGGAGGGAAAGAGAAGAAAAGAGATGGACAGAATGGAGAGGGAATATACATCTAAGCGGAGATTCAGATTAGCAACCTCTTGGTTGACAATGAATGAGGGTTTGGGAGGTGAAGGGGGGTGGGGGAAGTAAAAGCTAGAAAAAGGAACCGGAGGAGGGGAGGGATGAGTAGAGGAAAGACAACAGCAATGGGGGGGGGGGGGGGGGGGAGGGGGAGCGAGGAGCGGAAAGGACAGAAAACATGTACAATAAGAACAAGGAATGGAAGAGATGGTGGGGTGAAGGGGAAAGGGGGGGGGGGGGGGAGCAAATAGATAAAAAGAGAATGGTCAGTTAAACAGACAAGCAGATGAAACGATAGACCAACAGATTGGTCAGACATGCCATAGCGGGGGATGGAAAGGCAGGCTGGTGGACAGGCAGACAGACAGACTGACCACAAAGCTGATAAATGTGCACACGGCGATCTGACAGAGAGAAATAAGAGCTGAGTGCGAGAGACGCAACAGACAGACCATGTAAGGTTATAGTTACTAGCTCGCAAAGCAACAAAAAACAAACAAACAACAACAACAGAAAAAAAACAACAACACAAAAACATCTAGAGAGAAGAAGCCGTACATGTAAGGGTTTATGTATACACATGAAACTGCTTTAAACAAACAGGCGACTAAGACTAAGACCAAGCTGGCGCATTTTTTGAAAAAAAATACACATAATTAAAAGATTACCAGTAAATGTAAAAGGTATAAACCAGTTGAGAGCTAGAACGAACTGAGGCATATATGAAATTAAAAGGTTAGAATGAAAAGTAACTGTCAAATCGAATATACAGTGGCGGAGAGAGGGGGTGAGAGGTTACTTGTCTAAAAATAGAAAATGTGTGGAGTAAAGCGAGATGAGTAAACTAAGAAAAGAAATTAATGAAGTATTGTGCATAGCATCAAGTCACGTGATACTGCTGACTTTTCCCCCTAATTCTGTCATTCTGTGTCCACTACTCATCGTAAGCTTCAGAAAAGGTCCTGTCCCCAAGTGTGGGATAGGATGAAGGATTCCTCTCCCTCCCCTGTCAACACACACACACACACACACACACACACACACACACACACACACACGCACGCACGCACGCACGCACGCACGCACGCACACACACACACACACAACTGAGCTCACTCATGCGTACGCGTGTGCTCGCATACACACATACGCGCCCATACGCCCGCCCAGGGGGAAGAGAAAGAAAGGGAGAAGGCAGTGGTGGGAAAGGAAGAAGGTAGAAAGGTGGGTGGGACAGAGCATGTCCGTAAGTAAATAGTCCATAGTTTGAATTTTATTTTACAGTAGATGCTATTAAGTTGGTGGCATCTTGAACATAACTGAGCAGAGAAGCAACAGTGTGACACCTAGCCAGTGGTTTTCTCGTTCTGAGAGCTTTTCCGTGGCATCTCCATACCCCCCTCCCCACTCCCCACCCCCACCCCTGTCCCACACCTGAAACAATAAGTCTGCCCGGGATTTGCTTTAAGGAGTTGGGGAAATGGTCAAGCACAGAAATCCTAACAGATTTCATGTTACTGATGACCCATTTGGAAATGTCGGTGTCTGTTTATTATGTATTGTATAATTTACTGTCCACAGAATGGGTTTTCTGTCTGGTCTGATCTCAATTATTTGACAACCTATCACATTCATATACATACGATATAGGGGTGTGAACATTATGCACACACACACACACACACACACACACACACACACACACACACACACACACACACACGCACGCACGCACGCACGCACGCACACACACACACACACACACACACACACACACACACACACACACACACACACACACACACACACATTAGACGCAAACACACACAATTACGCAACGTGCGTGCACTCTCTTTTTCATCTGATATAAGATTTTACCGAGAAAAGATTGTTAACAAAATTTCCGGTGTGTTTTTAGAAGTGTGTTTTAAAAGGTTGTGTGAATGATATGTCTTTTTTTGTCTTTTTTTTTCTTGAAAATATATCTATATGACTTGTGAGTTGACGTCAACGCGGTGGCAACTCTGATATGGCCCTTTGCGGTCGGCTGAGCTATAAGCAATATTTCATCAGTTTACCTCTCTCTCTCTCTCTCTCTCTCTCTCTCTCTCTCTCTCTCTCTCTCTCTCTCTCTCCCCCCCTACCCCTTTCACTGCCTGTATATAGATATCTCTCTCGCTCCATGTTATACTCTCGACTGTTCTTCTATGTGAGAGAAAGAAAGGGAAAAAGACACATCCACAAAAAGCAAATAAACTGCTGGGCTTACACACCCACACCCACACACAGCGCGTCCGCACGCACACAGAGATACACACCTACGCTCGCACGCACGCACACACACACACACACACACACACACACACACACACACACACACACACACACACACACGAGAGAGAGAGGGGGGGGGAAGAGAGAGAGAGAGAGAGATACAGACAGACAGACAGACAGACAGACAGACAGAGACAGAGAGAGAGGGTGTGTGTTGTTGTGGGGAGGGGTCATCAATGTTGTATGGGGGGAGACGGCAGACAAACAGCGCTTTGACACCTTGCAGCTTCCCCAACCTCTCTCCGTCCATCTGGACCATCAGCTCTTCTCCCTGGCACGGTGCGCTTGGCCCTTTCACCCGCCCTTGCTTTCTTACCCCCCGGCCTTATTCCGTGTCGAAGCCTAAGGTTCCACGTCGGTGCGGTTCCACATTACCTAGACCCTAAAGGACTGGCACTTGGGTTATCACTCGTTTATTTGTCGTAAAACCATCAATCATGAACACCACAACGAAACAAACAGGACCAGTACAAAGCATGAGCTGTCAGCCTCTTTCTAATTTCGAGGCAGTGCCTTCACAGTTGTTACCTATGTTTAGGGGTCTTGGGCGTAACTTGTGTTCTGAAAAGAAGTTACGGACCCCAATTTCGTCCACAAGGCTTTGACTGAGAAAAGGGGTTATGAAAGAGGGGAAGTGATGTTAGGGTTTAGAGGAGGGGCTGGGGGGCGTAGAGGGGGAGGAGAGGCAGGATGCTCTCCTCTTCCTCACCCTAAAGATCCAGGGTGTTCCTGGCAGTACAGGATTCCAGCTAATGCTTTAATGCTTCGTCGTTCTGAATTGGATTTCCAGGACATACTAGTTGATTCTTGTCTACGCGACATCGTTTGACGCACTAGAAGTTGGTTTTTGAGTCTAAAATAATCCATAAAAAGGATTGACTTCATTTTCAACGAAAGGTCATCCTGATTAAGTTCAGTGTATCCAGACTATAATCTTCGGTGCTTTTGTAAGTTCATTTCAGTATAGTTCTGGTTCCAATACCAGTAGGTTTGTGGCTGGAGTAAGATTAGGCCAATAAAGTCGTAGTTCCACAATTAGTATATCTGTGGACCTAGTGAGTTCAGGTCAGTGTACTTGAAATCGTCGGTACTCGTACAGGTTAGACCACTGTGACTCTGATTTCTAGAACTGGGATGTGTAAGCCCATGATAAGTCCTTGAAGATGGCTATTGTCCTGAACCTGCACTCTGAATAACAATCATAACGATGTAACTTACAGTCTATTAGGCTATAGCATGCTTTAGAGATAGATAGATAGAGAGAGAGAGAGAGAGAAGAGAGAGAGGGTAAGGAGGAAGACGCGGGGGCTCAATTGTAGTCCCTCAGACCAAATCTGAACGAAGTATTTGGGCAACATCGGCATTCTTGTCAGCAGCTGTTGTGAAAATACTAGCAGATGTAATTTTGCTGCTGCTGCTGCTGCTGTCGTTGTCTGTGATCACATACGTGACGTAAGTACGTCAGACGCGAATAATGCCGAGTAACAGCAACGGTAAAGGGAAATGAGGGGGGGGGGGGGGGGATGAGGCACTTAGAGAGTTGACTCAGTTGATGTAATTGCTACCATTGCTGTCCCCAGAGGGATACTTAGTTGGTTCAGTTAGGCCACCACCGACTTCGCCGTCAGGCATTGCGAGTTCGAATCCCCCTTACACTGTCCAGACCATGATGTTCTACGGCGTCATACCTGGCCCGAGGGTGCAAAGCTGCAAATGCAGCTTTGGGGCAGCCGTCAAGACCTTGAGAAGACTGTGGGATTCGTTGTGGCGACAGGATTGAAGATCTGACGCAGCCAATTAAAATCGACCGCAGAAGAAGAAGGAGAAACACGTTTGTGTTCAACCGAAATTTTGCATTTTCGCTATCCACCTTGATGTGTTATCCTGTCGGAGGGAAAGGTCAGTGTCCCCTTTTCCCCCATTCTCCTGAGGTGGTTATCCCCCTTTTGCTATATATCCACGTAGGTAGGAGTGGAAGCTAAGCCTTTATGTAACTAATTAACTTAAAACTGTTATTACACAACGTGCCGTGTGTTAGTAGTGATATCTCTCTGGATCGAGGCAATCTGGGCCCGTATGTCTAAAGACTACTGCCACTGCCGATGTTACAATACGTAAGCCATATTTCCCCTCTTCGCCAATGCTTTGAGATGCAGCACACATAATTATCGCAGGAAAACATTTTTGTTGTAACAGTTATCTATGTCAATATTCGGTTTTGTTGTTGTTGTTTTTTATTTTTATTTTTTTTACTTTGAATATGTTTCTATTCAGAGACCTTCACAAAGCTTGTTTTGTTTTCTTTTCTTGTTTCAAAGTACAATTCTTTGAATGGTGAAAAGAACAGTCGTCAGCAAACAAACGACCGAATGAACGAAAGAATGCATAGAGGAAGAAGGATACAAAGAAGCTGCTTTGATTTTAAGAATGTTTTCTATTTGTTGCGTTAAAGGTTAACGTCAAACCTCAGATGTCGTCCATTTTGTCCCGGAGAGCTGACATGGTTGGGGACTTATTTTGTGCCCTACACCTGCCTTTACTGCGACAGTCTCCTGCTAGCTTCGTTTTCCCGTGATGGTCTGTC
>CM065716.1:31606411-31618911 GCA_033310375.1 Conus canariensis | reverse complement strand
GTTTTTTTCATATTTGATGGGTCTAACCTGTTTGTACGACATATTTGTAGACAACAATACTCGTCTGAAATGTTGCACAAAATGGAATGAGGAATTAACATCGAGAAAGAGTGGAGAGATCCGTTTTATGCATCTTAATATGATTTGTTTTACGATAAAATAGAAATGACAGAAATGTACACAGTGATCCCATCTTTTATTCAATAATCTTACTGGTTACGAATGCAGATTACACAGAAATGTCCCCTTTTGGTACGTCCTCATCGAGAAGTTTAAGTATTGATATAAGACCGAAGAGCATGTTGCCCGCAAAATCAGGATGTATCAGGATGTACGATGACTTTGTATCTAAACAATTTCCTTATCAAACTTTATATGGTGACATAAGTTAGAAGTATACACGAATGGCGAACATTCTTGTCCATATCTAGTTTAGAACATATTGTCGAAATACAGGCCCAGCTGAAGTTGTATGTAGTCTTTATGTACTATATTGTTAGACATAATCTTTCACAAAGTGGTTTACATATTGTTACAATCCACATTTCAACAAGCATTGATGGGTAATGAAAAAAAAGCCTCCACCTCCTTTGAAAAGAGCTGAAGTGATGGATCACCTGATCCTCAAACAAAGCTACACTTCGGGAGACTAAAGAAGACTTATGTTATCAGTGTCCTTATTGAAATCAGTGTCCTTATCTTCAATTTTGAAAACGAACGCTGAGAGAAAAAAAAGACGAGTTGGACCCGCTTATGAGCACCTGAATTAGTTGACTTCGCAAGACACGACTTTGGCGTGTGAAGATCGCGCGTGCGCCCTGGACGTGGCGGGAAGAGGTGGTGGTTTGGTGGTAAAGACACAGCTGAAGTGGCGAAGGACGCATGACAGACAGAAGCGATAGCAGTTGTCACACCCTTCACCTCCCCAGAGAGGTCTGCGCGACTCTGTAGACACTTTTTCTTTACCGCACTGTTTGTTTTTAGCCACTGTTTAGCGCTCTCACTGTGAATTTTAACCACTTCTCTTCGCTCTCACTGTATCTTGTCAGCTACTTTGGCTCGCTCCCCATGTGTCCAGCTTTTTAGTCACATTTCTTCAGTTTTGTTTTGCTCTTTTGCTTTGTTTGTTTGTTTAGTTATCTTTCTTTGCTCTCACAGTGTGTATGTGTTAAGGTGGGTTTTTTTTTGTTAGTTTATTTGTTTGCTTGTTTGTTTTAGCTCATTTGGGTGATTTTTAGTCTTCATTCTTACCACTCACTGATTTTTTTAGTCACTTTTCCGGTCTGCCACTGTGGGTTTCTTACTTCTACTTTTTTGTTTTGTTTGCTTTTGTCCATTTTCCCCTCACTCTTGCTGGGTTTTTTTTTTTTTTTTTTTTGTTCCCCATTTAGTCCTCATCCTCACGGTGTGTTTTCTTCTTCTTCTTCTTCTTCTTCTTCTTCTTCTTCTTCTTGTGTCATTTTCCTTCACTCGGGGTTTTCGTTTAACTGTTACTCACCAGCAATTCGCGTTAGGTCACTTTTCCTCTCTGAGTGTCTTTAGCTACTTTGCACTCTGAAAGCGTTTTAAGTCGCGTGTCTTCACTCTCACAGCAGTTTTCACTCACCTTTCCAGACTCTCACAGCATGTTTTAGTCACTTTTACTCACTCTCATCATTGTCTGTAGTCACTTTCCCTCACTACTCTCACAGCATGTTTTAGTCACTTTTACTCACTCTCATCATTGTCTGTAGTCACTTTCCCTCACTTTCACCGTGCTTTTTAGTCACTTTTCCTTACCTTCTCGGTGTTTTCAGTCGCTTTTTCTCGCTCTCATAGTGTCTTCAGTCACTTTTCCTTAATCGCACATTGTCTGTAGTCACTTTCCCTAACTTTCACAGAGTTTTTAGTCACTTTTCCTCACTCTCACTTTGTTTTTTTAGTCACTTTCCCTCACTCTCAGAGTTTTTAGTCACTTTTCCTCATTCTTGCTGTATTTTTAGTCACTTTTCCTCACCATTACAGAGTTTTTAAAGTCACTTTCCCTCACTCTCACAGTGTTTTTAGTCACCTTTCCTCACTCTCACAGTGTTTTTAGTCACTTTTCCTCACCCTCACAGTGTTTTTTAGTCACCTTTCCTCACCCTCACAATGGTTTTTAGTCACCTTTCCTCACTCTCACAGTGTTTTTAGTCACCTTTCCTCACTCTCACAGTGCTTTTAGTCACTTTTCCTCACTCTCACAGTGTTTTTAGTCACCTTTCCTCACTCTCACAGTGTTTTTAGTCACTTTTCCTCACTCTCACAGTGTTTTTTAGTCACCTTTCCTCACTCTCACAGTGTTTTTCAGTCACTTTTCCTCACTCTCACAGTGCTGTTTTTAGTCACTTTTCCTCACTCTAACAGTGTTGTTTTAAGTCACTTTTCCTCACTCTCACAGTGTTGTTTTTAGTCACTTTTCATCACTCTCACAGTGTTTTCAGTCACTTTTCCTCACCCTCACAGTGTTTTTTTAGTTACCTTTCCTCACTCTCACAGTGTTTTTCAGTCGCTTTTCATCACTCTCACAGTGTTTTTAGTCACTTTTCCTCACCTCACAGTGTTTTTTAGTCACTATTCATCACTCTCACAGTGTTTTGTTTAAGTCACTTTTCCTCACTCTCACGGTGTTTTAGTCACTTGTCATCACTCTCACAGTGTTTTTTTTAAAGTCACTTTTCATCACTCTCACAGTTATTTTAGTCACTTTTCCTCACAATCAGTGTTTTTAATCATTTTTCCTCACTCTCACACTATCTTTAGTCATTCTACCTCTTTTTCATAGTAATCTTTGGCTACTTTTCATCGTTGTCACTGTGCATACTTTCAACCTCTTGTCCTCACTCTTACGGTTTTTGTTGTTGTTGTTGTTGTTGCTTTTCCTCACTATCACTGTCTTTTTTGGGATCCGTTGTTCTCACTTGTACTGCGTGTCTTTACTCGCTTTTTTCTTTTAACTGTTACTATCATTTTTGGTCACTTTTCTTCACTGTCACTGGTGATTTTTTTTTTTAAATTCTCATCATTGTCACCGGATGTTAAATAATTAATTCCCTTCGCTTTCAGTGCGGTGTGTGTGTGTGTGTGTGTGTGTGTGTGTGTGTGTGTGTGTGTGTGTGTGTGTGTGTGTGTGTGTGTGTGCGTGCGTGCGTGCGTGCGTGCGTGCGTGCGTGTGTGCGTGCATGTGTGTGTGTGTGTGTGTGTGTGTGTGTGTGGAGAGAGAGAGAGAGAGAGAGAGAGAGAGAGAGAGAGAGAGAGAGAGAGAGAGAGAGGAGAGAGAGAGAGAGAGAGCTTATTTTTCTTGTTTTCAGGATATATTTTCAAACACCTTTCTCGCTCTCACCGTGTGATTTTAATCTTACTTTTCTCGCTATCATTGTCTCGTGCGCGCGCGTGTGTGTGTGTGTGTGTGTGTAAAGAGAATAAGGGCCAGATTAAGTAATTATTCAAAGAAACTGCATAGGTCGATTTGTTTTTATTCAGTTTATTTTCTAACCTTCTAATTTTTGTTTAATAATAAGTACATGGGATATGATGAGCGTGCTAAACCTGTAACCGCTCAACTTCATTACAATTTTGTTAGTGTTGCATATGTAAGTGTTGCATATTGCATATGCAAGTGTTGGATATGTAGATTCTAAGTGTTGCATGTTGTAGAGCTCACAGAAAAAAAAAAAACAACTAGAGAAGACATGAAATTAACAGACTGACACACATGTGGATCGGTGACATGGACGTCCGTCTTCCCCCATACCCCCTCCTCCCACTTGCCCCTCCATCCCTTGACAACCCTTGATACACTCGCTCTCTCTCTCTCTCTCTCTCTCTCTCTCTCTCTCTCTCTCTCTCTCTCTCTCTCATCAATAAAGAAAATAAACGCATATTGAGATGAAAGGAAATAAAAGTATGAAAACTATTAATTTCTCGCTACCCGTGTGTGCGTGCGTGCGTGCGTGCGTGCGTGCGTGCGTGCGTGTGTGTGTGTGTGTGTGTGTGTGTGTGTGTGTGGTGTGTGTGTGTGTATACAAACGTGCAATGAAATGAAAAATGACGTCACCTTCAATAACCTTTTCTTTTCTTTAAAAAAAATCCATTATTTAGAAAGTTAAAAGTATGCGTTTCCTCTTTTTTCTTGTTCTTTTGTTCATCCTTCTCCTTCCCCTTCTTCCTCTCGTTCCGATTCATGTCCTTTGCATCCCTGTCTCTTCCCCCTGCCCCCGTTTTTCTCTTCTTCCCCTTTTTCCTTTGCTTTGCTTTCTTCTTCTTTCTGTCTTTTTTATGTCGTCGACTTCTGATCTGTTGCTCTCATGAGTGACACACGTCATTAAAGAGGGTTTTTTTTTCTTTCTTTTCCTCTACTTTTTTCCCCTTCGCTTCCCCATTTCCATCACCATCACCTCCAGCCCTTTCTATTTTGACCTCACAGGCCCAACCCTACCATTCAGCCGGAATGGGGTTCAGATTTTTTTTTAAAAAAGTCATGTTTGACCTTCCCACTTCCAAAGAGAATGGGATGAAGAACGGTA
The DNA here is from genome assembly GCA_033310375.1 of Conus canariensis. Classification (NCBI taxonomy): domain Eukaryota; kingdom Metazoa; phylum Mollusca; class Gastropoda; order Neogastropoda; family Conidae; genus Conus; species Conus canariensis. Next base: position 31,614,367 of record CM065716.1, on the reverse strand, counting down.
TAACATACTGTGGAATTTTACCTCTTTGAACACAGGTGAACTCTCTCTCTCTCTCTCTCTCTCTCTCTCTCTCTCTCTCTCTCTCTCTCTCTCTCTCTCTCCTCTCCCTCTCTCTCCCTCTCCCCCCCCTCTCTCTCTCTCTCTGGGATGAAGAACGGTATAACATACTGTGGAATTTTACCTCTTTGAACACAGGTGAACTCTCTCTCTCTCTCTCTCTCTCTCTCTCTCTCTCTCTCTCTCTCTCTCTCTCTCCGGAGAAGTTTCTCTTGCTTGACTGCCAGCAATACTGTTTTCGAACAGCGGAGAAACAGTTTCAGTAATTCGGCAAGAACGTATCCACCGTACACGTGCACGCTTCCCTGTGTCCTCTAGAAATCGTCCTCAGCACCCTGATGCAGGAATCATTACTGCCTTCAGAAAGGAAGACAGAGTGAATCACGCTGTTGTCGTGCTTCAAATGACACCAGTCAGCCAGCCTTCAAAGCCTGCGAGCGGTGTGGACACTGCAACCGCAGAAACTGTCCTCTACAGGTATTTAGGGACAGGAGAACAGCTTAGGCACACAGAAGTTCAGGGAAGCAGGAGCCAAAGGGAAATCCATCCTCAGTCTCCTCCGCGCCCTGTCTTCTTTATGTTAGGGTGAAGAGAATACAATGACACGCTCCAAGACAACAACCCGATTCCCTGTGCTGGCGATTGTAGACTGTCCTCAAGCACATTATATTAGACACCACTCAACGGACAGTTACAGTGCACTTTCACTGTAAATCAGCGTTGGAAAACTAGGAACGATAGTTTCAAAACAGAGTGACTGAGGGCGGCAAATGAAGCAAAATTTAGAAAGAGAGAGGGTTAGTTACCGCCAAGGACATAGACAAACAAAGTACAGGACAAGACACTGTGTCACAGTGTCTTGTCCTGTACTTTGTTTGTCTATGTCCTTGGTGGTAACTAACCCGTAACTAACCCCCTCTCTTTCTAACTTTAGGAACGATAGCCAAAGGAGCTGATCAAGCTAGTGAAGATGAAGACGGTGGTGATTTTCCAGTCAATGTAACACAATCAGTATACAGAGCTGACACACTGACACAGCAGACGGAAGACAGCCCACCTCATGCTGACAACGAAGTCAGTTTAAACGTGCACTTGTCGATCCAACATTGAAGCATCTGAATGGAAAGACAGGCGAATGAATAACGACTTGTCTGAAGGGCAACGCAAAGACGATGGACACCATTCTCGCCAGTTTCTACAGAGCAGACAGTGGCAGTCTGTATGTCAGGGCGGGGGGAGAAAGGGAATCTTTGTCTGGACGCGTTATAGAACTTGCTCTTTAGAGATAAGATACCATGATTGTACCTGTGTCTCAAAGATTGTTGGATGTTTCATATCATGGACATAGCAGACTATGTTCGAAAATCTGCAAGGGAAATAATCTGTGTTGGCGCTAACGTTCTGCCAGAGTGATCCTGCGGTTTTCAAAGTCTAGGGGCATTGGTGGGCACGCCCAAAGCAATTCAGCCCCGTCAGTCAGCTTAACAGTTCAATCAGAGAGACAATGCCACAAAATGGTCGTGAAATAGTGCGCATGTAATGCAGACAGTCAATATCCCAATCATTATCCTGGCGTGTGCTTCAAATAGAGTATCTGACTCTTCAGATCTGTTTGGCAAGCCCCCAAACTGAGGAAAGCTAACTCTATTTGCCATGGAAAGACATGCGTTATCTTACCTTTTTTTCTTCAGGAATAGCTGTATTTAGCTCCATCAGTCAGCAGACAGGTCAGTGAGAAAGTGCCAAAACACGTGTGTAAGACAATGCGCCTGTGATGCCGACGTTGAATTACAAAAAGTTCGACTTCATATACAGGGTCGAACTTTAATTAAGGACCACTTATACACAGTCTCACAAAACATAGAAAGAAAAACCGACAAACGACAGAAACTTTATAAATGTTTAATTTCATTATCAGTGAACAACATTTTGTCACTTTCATCGAAAAAATCATTCTTTCTGATTAGACAGGGGAGCCTGAATGAGACTACCCCCCAAAATGACATTCACAAAAAGAGTGTTTCTTTACAGTCTGATCAAAACCGAGTGTGCCCCCCTCGTGCTGCCACACAATCCACACAGCGCTGCCTCATGGTGTTGACTGTTCTTGTAATGAGTGCCTGGGGGAGGTTTGCCCACTCCTGCTGCAGGTAGTGCAGCAGCTCCTGTCGATTTGCCGGAACAGGGTGATTTTCTTGAACTCTCCTCCCAAGCTCGCCCCAGATGTTCTCAATAGGGTTCATGTCCGGGCTGTTTGCCGGCCATGGCATCCTGGTGATGCCAGCTTGCACCACAAAAGTGTTCACGGCTCGACAACGATGTGGGGTGGCATTATCGTCCATGAACACAGCCTGAGCCCCAATCTGCTGGAGTGCTGGGACAACCAAAGGCCGTAAAATCTCCTGCAGGTAGCGTTGGCCGTTCAGGTTGCCATCCACATGGTACAGGGGAGTCTTGTGGTGACTGCTGATGCCCCCCTATACCATGACGGAGCCACCACCAAAAGCGACGACCTCCTGGATGACGTCATCTGCCAGCTGCTCCCTAGGACGCCGCCACACCCGAATGCGTCCATCTCGTGGCTTCAACTGGAACTTGGACTCATCGGTGAAAAGCACCATCCGCCACTGAGCCCGAGTCCATGTTCGATGAGCTGTGCACCAGGCCAGGCGACGTGCCCGGTAGGCCGCAGTCAGTTTGGGTTTCCGGACTGGGCGCCTTGCCCGAAGGTTGGCAGCATTGAGGCGCCGCCGTATGGTCATCTCACACACTGCTGTGTTAGTGGCAGCTTGGAGCCGACGCCTGATGGTGTTGGAGGTGGTGGTCCTGGTCCGAAGAGCATGTCTGCGGATGAACCTGTCATCTCTTGCAGTGGTCTTCTTTGGCTGGCCTGGACGGGGTCTCTCTTTGACAGTTCCAGTGGCTTGAAAACGTTCTCTCAGCTGAATGATGACGGAGTGGGACACTTGTAGTCTTCTGGCCACTTCTCGAACGCCAACTCGATCCTGCAGCCATGCAATCGCCCGGGTCCGGTCAAAATCAGACAGCTTGCGTCTTGGAGGCATTTTTGTGTTATGAAGAATTATGCACGTTGGGCTGCTTTTAGGGGCATTCCAGTCAGTAAAATGCTCTGCAATGCATTGGTTTTTGCACGTACATTTGGAATTTCAGTGCAAAACCGTTTGAAGCAGTGTTCACTCTTGCTTAAAAGGCAAGCAATTTTGACAACAATCTGCAACTTTCAACCCCCCCTCTGCATGCCGCACGTGACAATAAGACAGCTTTCGCAAGCTTTGCGGAATACTCTGTTAACCCCTTAAACCTTTCCCAGTCGAATTCTTCGAAAAAATGCATTGCTTGTATTTTTGGCCAATTTAAAAAGAAAGGGCCTTTTTTCGGGGTGGTCCTTAATTAAAGTTCGACCCTGTATATTATTATCATCATCTATTGATTAAGATCTGTATGTCTTGGATTTGATGTGACTTTAATCTATCAAATAACGCTGGCACAAATTGCGTAATATCTTCATCCTCAAACTGAGCAAAGTAACTCTATTTTCAATAGAAAGACAGGCGTTATCTTCCCCTGATTTTTTCCCCGGAACAGGTCGATTACCACAATATGGATCCCATGTCGCCAAGTATCCACACAATGGCATCTTGCATTTCTCAGTCAATCGATTTTCATTTCCACCCGCACCCCACACACAGTCCCTCGTTCCCCCGTTCTCCCCTATTTCCGATTGTGAATGGGTTGGAAGGTTCTGACACAAGAAATTCTCTCTCTCTCTCTCTCTCTCTCTCTCTCTCTCTCTCTCTCTCTCTCTCTCTCTCTCTCTGCAAGGAAAATTCGGTAACTTAAATACGACTCCATTTGTTTTGTCTCGTTAAGTCAAAGTGTTTGTAAAGGTATTGATTTATCCACATTTTTTACCAGAAATTATTTATTGGCTGCAGCTGGTAAAAATGGTCTGATCACATTCAGGATAATAAACGGTTTAATTTCTACAGCAAACAGATGTTTGCACTCATTTGATCATACACTCTATTGTAAGGTTGATATGTATAAAAATTTGTGATATCTGACGACAACATTCAGAATTAGTACACTGGATTCAGCACCCACCATTACAGGTGTAGATCTTTCAATGAATGCTGTTCGATTTGTCCAATACACACACACACACACACACACACAGACACACATACACACACACACCTCCTCCTCCTCCTCCAAACAATCACAAAGAAACTGATATTCATTTTATTCTTTGTTTCCCATATGTGAAAAGCAGTTCTGAAAGCATCTGTCGGGCCACCATCCTTTAAAGTTGTCCCGAATCTCTCCTTTAAAAAAAAGTGCTGCTACATACAGAAGCAATCATGTCAGATTAAACGGTTCATGTATTCTAACCAAATCTTTCATGCTGCGCTTTTGTTTTTGTTCTTATATTCATGTACCACTTCAATAGGGGCCAAAATCTACATGTAAATAAAAGCATCTGAATCTCTCTCTGTTTCTCTCTCCCTCCCTCCCTCTCTCTCTCTCTCTCTCTCTCTCTCTCTCTCTCTCTCTCTCTCCTCTCTCTCTTTTACGCGAGGGCACATGTGAACGCGCGTGCGTGCTTCTCTTCTCTTCGCTTTTCTCTCTCTCTCTCTCTCTCTCTCTCTCTCTCTCTCTCTCTCTCTCTCTCTCTCTCTCTCTCTCGGGGGGGGGGGGGGGGGGGGGAGTGGACGCGTGAGGCGGATGGGGCGATAGTGGGAGGCGGTGGGAGCGAGTGTGGGAGAGAGAGTGGGAGTAGGAATGAGAATTGTCTGTCGAGTCTTGGCTGGATCGTCTGCTGTGATGGCTGCCCGTTGATCAGATTATAATGAGCATGGTTTTGTACTCTTTGAATAACGATAGCTGTTGTATGCATTTTCCGACGGTTGTTTTGAATTATCCAAGTTTGAACTCTAGGGATCCGACCATTAAGAGACTCCTCTGGTCGGCGGGCGGTCAAGACACAGTGTGCGAGTCAAGTGTCGACAAGACCCACGGGACAGAATATGACAGGGTCACAGGCTGAAAAGAAATAGGGAAAACGACAATTAAAGTGAAAAAACTGAAGGAATGTACCAACCTGATACATGGAAAGAAACAAGGTTTTAGTCATTTATCCATGGGGCTGCTAAATCCAACGAATATAAACAACACAAGTCTAACACCACACGAACACGACCACAGAAGAACACACTCTGTGTGTCAAAGGTCAGCATGGCAGCTTTGTTATGTAGACTCAAGATTCGGGGTTTACCTTTGCACCGGAGAGGGCGATAGGCTTATTTTGCGCATGCGTAATTGATGTAAACAAAAGATGCTTAAAATAGTACAGCTTTCCGGAGAATCTTACGACGCAGGGAAGAAAGGTCTTCACTGTATAAACGAAATATGATGAGGGTAACGAAATAGAAAACATGTGTTTTGTATGATAGTATCAACAGCATTAATATCATGAGTTTTGAAATAATATATATATACTTACATTACGTTCATAAGGAAGAATGTACCAAGTAGTGTTAATGTATGATCAAGATAGAATTCTGCATGTACATACTGTCAGGGAAGAATGTTTCGTTGCAGTTATGGTGAATTTTGTTCTGATTATGTAAAATGGATGTATATTTCTTGTTGCGTACTCGTGTGAATAGACTGATGGCCTCACATTAAAGTCACGAGTCACGAGTCACGAGTCCTCTCTCTCTCTCTCTCTCTCTCTTCTCTCTCTCTCTCTCTCTCTCTCTCTTGTGTGTGCGTGAAACACATACAACGCAGACACACACACACACACACACACACACACACACACACACACACACACACACACACACACACAAATGCACACACATATACACACATATTCATTCATTCATTCATTCATTCGCTCACTCACTCACTCGCTCGCTCACTCACTCACTCACTCATTGACCCACAATTACACACACACACACACACACACACACACCACGCACGCACGCACGCACGCACGCACGCACGCACGCACTCACGCGCGCGCGCGCGCACACACACACACACACACACACACACACACACACACACACACACACACCCTTCCTCTCTAACGAACATAGGATTTAGGGACAGTCACTCTCTCTCTCTCTCTGTGTCTCTCTCTCTGTCACACACACAACACACACACACACACACACACACACACACACACACACACACACACACACACAACACACACACACACACAAAGACAGGCAGGAGGGAAGAAGACGAAGAGATCAGAATGAAGGAGGAGGGGGGGGGGGGGGGTGAAAAGGAAAGGGATGGCCAAAGGGTGAGCCAGCGGAGGAGGAAGGACAGGGGAAAAGAGGGATGGGAATGTGGAGAGGGGGGAAGGAAGGGAGGGGGGAAGCAGGGGAGAGGGGGAGGACGTTGATGAAGTTAGCGACAGGGCGGGCGAAGATCGATAGGTGCTCAGGCCACACGGTGATTTATGTTGCCGTGTGGAGAGGACCCACTGCCAGGCCACGCCGGCTCCCAGATAGCCATCTTCCTTCTTTCCTTCCGTCCTTCCTTCCTTCCGTCCTTCCTTCCTTCCGTCCGTCCGTCTTTCCTCCCTCTGTCTGTTCACTTGTCTGTCTGTCTGTCTGTCTGTCTGTCACAGCGTCTTTCTGCTTTGACTTGCCTCTGTACCTCTGTCTCTTTCTCTGTTTTTGTCTGTTTAGTTTGTGTGTGTGTGTGTTGTGCGTGTGCGTGCGTGCGTGCGTGCGTGCGTGCGTGCGTGCGGTGTGTGTGTGTGTGTGTGTGTGTGTGTGTGTGTGTGTGTGTAACTCTGTCTCTGTCTTTCTGCTTTTCCTTGCCTCTGTGTCTCTTTCTCTGTGTTTTTGTCTGTCTAGTTGGTTGTTTGTTTGCTTGTCTGTTCTGTGTGTGTGTGTGTGTGTGTGTGTGTGTGTGTGTGTGTGTGTGTGTGTGTGTGTGTGTGTGTGTGTGTCTTTCTCACTTTCTGTCTTTCTGTCCGTCTGTCTGTCTGTCTCTTTCTGAGTTTTAACAGACGAGGCACTACTGTAAGGTGTTATAGTAATTTGAGATATACTACAGACATACATTAACATTGTTTTTGGATATGTAAAATTTCCCATTGTGTTCCTAGTTTGTACGGACCACTTTAATGAGTCTTTGGTCTAACACCTTTTTTGTCCAGTAGAACATGGTTGTCATTGTATCATCTCTCTCGTGTCTCAAATGTAGTAAGTATATCAACAAACTCAATAGAGAAGACTTAACATTACACGCGCCAAATTATATTTGGTTTCTGCGTTTAACTCTGCTGAATACTGGTTACATTTAACTGAATTTGATCTTCTTTTTTTCAAATTACGAGACAGACAAAATGTTATACGAATTGGATTATAGAGGCTGGGAAAAACTAGGAGTCAAATGTCATAGACACACAGTAGGCACGTGCTTTTGGTGCCTTGTGTGAATTAATACAGGAGATGTGAGTGGTTTTACTCATGTGTTTCGTGAAAGACTGAGTAGCAAGAATGGGAGAATCACGTTCAAAATTGTGGTCACTTTGATTTATATAGAATGATGTATGGTTTATCTGGCCTGCCAAATTGAACGTGTATGATGACAACATGTCCATTCGGTATGTTTTATATATTTGTTCATCAGCATTACGATCAACACTGAAGTAACCGTCATTTGATTTGTCCAAACATGTCAGTACTCAAGACTCTGAAGATGAAATTATTTTTGTACGTAATTGTAAAGAACTTGCCGCTATGAACCCCTCCCCCCCCAAAAAAAAAAAAAAAAAAAAAAAATTGAAACAAGTTTGTTTGAGAAGACTGAAGCCGACTGTAGCAAACAAGGCAAAATGCA
>CM065716.1:31576411-31601411 GCA_033310375.1 Conus canariensis | reverse complement strand
AGACAGAAACAGGTCTTTCTTGGCAGAGGTAACAAAGCTGCGTGCACCGTAGCTTTCTTCTGAACATGTCTTCCCCCACAGTGTGCCACATACAAGACAAAGACAAACATGACACAGTCTGGACCTGTGGGACACACCTCTCTAAATGGTGAACTCGTATGTGATGAGTGGAACTATTTCTTTGTTCAATCAGCACGCTAAATGGCATAATTTGAGGGGAAGGGGCAGTATGAGTGTGTTACATGTGCATGAATGGTGTGTGTGTGTGTGTGGTGTGTGTGTGTGTGTGTGTGTGTGTGTGTGTGTGTGTGTGTGTGTCTCACACACGTACACACACACACACACACACACACACACACACACACACGTACACACACACACACACACACACACACACACACACACACACACACACACACACACACACACACACACACAGAGAGAGAGAGAGAGAGAGAGAGAGAGAGAGAGAGAGAGAGGAGAGAGAGAGAGAGGTTCATCAAAATTATCATCGAGAAAATTCCGATTCCACACCTTGCTCCTCTGATTGCATAACGTTTGAACTGTGTATGTCAAAGGGAAAGTGGGTGCAACCTACTGATTTTTCAGATTACCAGTAGCCATGTCGTGTGGCCTGTATTTCAATTATGTTGACTCAGAACACACGTCTCCAGAACAAACTCTATGGCACTACTGTTCCGTGATGCAGGTGCAGCCAAGCGTGAACGCTGGTATCTAGGCAGCTCCATCACTTTGTCTTTATTCCTTGTGTTATCACGGTATTGAAGAAGGGTTGTGGGGTGTGTACTTATCACTCTGCTCCCTGATGAGTTCCACAGCCAGTAATGGCTGACCGGTGCCAGTTCCATTAGGACTGGCCTGGCTGGCTTGTCTTTTCAGGCCCAAAACGATAGATTAGGAATTCATTTGTTTGCTGCTGCCACTTGTGCTGATGACCGCTAGATGCCCGGGCCATGTCGCTGGGTGTGTGAGCTGTGCCGAGTCAACAATGGGGTATCTCATCAAAGCTGGTTGCCGATGGCAGAGAGTTTGGCCATTTGCGTTATATCATGAATCATACGTTTTTCCTTATGACATGCCATAAATAGGTATTAAAAAAGAGAACGAGGGGCAGTTGGGGAACGGCAGTGAGAGGGATAAAGGGCAGTAATCTGTGCTTTCAGCCTCAGAGCCTCCACAAAGAAAACAAATGGAAAATGTCTTGCTTTCACTACAACTCAGATCTGTTGCTAAAACTTGTATAACAGTTGCATCATTTATAGTTCTCATAACCAAAAGATTGACTTTGATAATTAATAACAGTCACCATGCTCATACTTCTCCCTGGAGCTCTGTCATATTTTGGTTGAATTAAACCAGGCATTGTGTTGTTACTTGCTGATTTCGTTAAAAACATCTGCTGACAATGAAAACTACATGTTAAAAAAGTAACCGTGGGATTACTAGTGTCACAAGAATGCTGAATAACGGCAGGAAGTGCAAATGAACGGGAGAATGTAGAGGAGAGAGAGAGAGAGAGAGAGAGAGAGAGAGAGAGAGAGAGAGAGAGAGAGAGAGAGAGAGAGAGAGAGAGAGTTCATCAAACTTATCAAAGGGAAAATTTCGATTTGCCTCTTTCTCCTTTCGATGCATAATGTCTAAATTGTGCATGAAAATGGGTGCAGTATTGTGATTTTTCAGATGACCAGTAGCCACGTTGAAATATGGATTTTAAGCCCTTTGTGTTGACTCACAGAACACACGCCACCAGAACAAACGGAACGGCACAGTTGTTCCATGAGACAGGTGTCATCCAGAAGTTAGTGGATAGGCAGCTCCATCACTTTATGTTTATTCTCATTGTCAATGCAGCACTGAAGAAGGGTACTGGCGTGTGTACCTATCACTCTGCTCCCTGATGAGCTCCACAGCCAGTAATGGCCGACCAGCGCCTATTCCATCAGGTCTGGCCTGGCTTGTCTTTTCAGGCCCAAAACGATAGATTAGGAATTCATTTGTTTGCTGCTGCCACTTGCGTTGAGGGCCGCTAGATGCACGGGTCATGTCGCTGGGTGTGTGAGCTGTGCTGAGTCAACACAGGCCTCTCATCAAAGCTGGTTATCAGTGACAGAGAGTTTGGCCAGTGCCCAGAGCAGTTGTGTGGTGCTGAATCGTCAGCCACTAATAACTCGCCCTTCATTGTCTGATTTATGCACACACTGCACAGGCTTGAAGAAATTGGAGTCAATCTAATCCCATTGGTGCTCTCCCCGCCTGGTTTCTCAACAAACTGGTACCGCCCCCAGCCAGTGTGGGCCTGTTTGTCAAAGAGCAGAGATGTTCGTGTGTTTGAAAGTCAAGTGCAGAAGGCCAACACATCACTGATTAAATGAAGCAGCATCAGTGGTAAATGCCGACTGGATCCTTCATATTGTGTTAGCAACACCAAGTACTGTTGTATTTTCATCTGAATCTAAGGATTGGGTTTGGAGGAGTGCTGAGTCATATCGGTCTTTTCTGACTTACAAATGTGCACTGTCTATCTCAAAATTCGAAATCAAAATCAGTTGTTCATGTCCCCTATTAGATCCTGTGAAAATTGATGATTCTCTACCTCCTTCCAACAGCAAATAAAAGTGGATTCAGTTGGTCATCACTGCCCCGCTCTGCTCCCCCAGGACACATGACTGTGACTGAAGGCAGCCATGGCCTGTCATCTTTCCTCCATGTCAGGGACTGATTGTCTTCCAGTCATGTGGTCAGCTGATGACCTCTCTTCATCCTTGATACCCCTCCTTCCATCCTTACTACACTTTCCTGCTGCATGTGTCACAGAAACTATTCCTTCTCTCTAATCTTACCCACTGCCAGCAAGGAAAAGGAGACTGGATAAGTCAATGTGAAAATAAAAACATGGTTCTGGTGACAAAATAAAACCAGAAATTACAGTTGAATGCATACATCATCTGTGTAATATCATAGTCAATACGTTTCGCCTCATGTTTTGCCATGTACAGAGACGAAAAAAGAGAGAGTGACCGAGGGGTAGGTGGAAACCTGGCAGTAAGTAAGATGGTAGGGGCACCATAAAGGACAGTAGTCTGTACGCAGAAACTTGGAAGCCCCACAAAAAAAGATGACAAGATTTCTTACTTTCGCAACAATTCCAAGCTGTTGCTGAAAATCGTATGACAGTTGTATTATTTACTGTTCACATAACCTGAAGATTTCTTGGATGATGATGATTTAACCATGTTCGTATTTTTCTTCCGGAACTTTGCGATGTTATGAATGAATTAAAACATGTTTTGTGTTATTCCATGCTGATCTCATTAAAGACACTTGCTCACCAGTAGCACTGCATGCTTTTATAAGGAAGCAGTGAGATTCACGTATGTCAGGAAAATACTAAATAAATGCTGGAAAGGCGAATGAACAAGAGAATAAAAGAGAAAAAGAAAGAGTGAGTTAATAAAAATAATCATTTGCAAAATTTGGATTTTAGCTCTTCCTTCTCTGCAACACGTTTGAACTGTGTATAAAATTGGGTGCAGTGTAGTGATTTTTCTGATTACCAGTAGCCAGTTTGAAGTATGGCACACAGGCCCACTGTATTGACTCATTGAACACACGCACCAGAACAAACTCCAAGGCATCATTGATCCATGATACAGGTGTAATCAGCCATGAACGCTGGTATCAAGGCAGCTCCATCACTTTGTGTTTATTCCCAGTGTCATCACGGTATTGAAGAGGGGTACTGGTGTGAGTAACTATCACTCTGCTCCCTGATGAGTTCCACATCTAGTAATAGCCGACCTGCGCCATTCCATTAGGACTGGCCTGGCTTGTCTTTTCAGGCCCAAAACGATAGATTAGGAATTCATTTGTTTGCTGATGCCACTTGCACTGAGGACCGCTAGATGCCCGGACCATGTCACTGGGTGTGTGAGCTGTGCTGAGTCAACACAGGCCTCTCATCAAAGCTGGTTGTCAATGGCAGAGAGTTTGAGCAGTGCCCAGAGCAGTTGTGTGGTGCCACACTGTCAGCCACTAATAATTCACCCATCATTGTTTGATTTATTCACACTGCACAGACTTGAAGAAATTACAGTCAATACTGTCTGGCTGGTGCATTCTCCATCTGTTTCTTTTTTTTTTTCTAACAGTTCAGCAGTTGGTGTTGATGACACACTGTGTACTCCTTTTTGTCACAGAACAGAAATGTTCATGCGTTTGAAAGTCAAGTTTGGATAACTGACTCATCACACAGTAAAGGAAAAGCATTATTGAGCATTTCCAGACAAGATCCTCCATGTCCTCAACAACACCTGGTTGGTTTACTTCAGTAAACATCATTGTGCGCAGGTATAAATTTGAAACTGGGTTGGAGCATGGGGAGTGCGGTGAGTTAGTAATTAATTAATTGTGAATGTTATTTTGACCTGTATTTCAGTTCCCACATACGTGAACGGGAAGATAAGTTTGTGGTTCAGCGAGTGAAGGATAAGAGAAAATAAGTTGAAAAAGAGCACAGATGGGAGACAGAGGAAGCAGGCAGAAAAAGCATGGGTACTGTGATTTCCTGATTGAACATTACCACGTCTGTGGTCCCTGGTGTCAGGTGGTAATAGAAAGATGACAAAATGTTTCACTTTCGCCACAGTTCAGAGCGTTGCTGAAATATATGACCGTTGTATCATTCGCAGATCTCAGAACCAAAAGCTGTCCTGGATGATGACAGTCATTACGCTTCTACATTTCCTCTCGAACTTTGTCATGCTCTGATTGAAATTAAGCAGGCCTTGTCCCGTTGCATGCCGATCTCATTAAAATCATATACTTACCAGTGGTAGTGTATATTAGGAAAATAACACTTAGATTTATCTATGTCTAAAAATACTAGATAACTCCTGTAAGAGTAAATACATGAAGAAAGTGAAAGAGAAACAGAGAGGGTTGATTAAAACATTCACTGAGAAAATACCCATTCAATATCGAACTCCTCTGTGTGCATAACGTTTGAACTGTGAATAAGAAGTGGTGCAGTGTGATTTCTCAGATTACCAGTGGCCAGCATGGCCTGTAGGCCCATTGTGTTGACTCAAGGAACACACGCCACCAGAACAAACTTATGGAACCATTGTTCCATGATGCAGGTGCAACAAAGCGTGAAAGCTGGTATCAAGGCAGTTCCATCACTTTGTGTTTATTCCCAGCGTCATCATGGTATTGAAGAAGGGTAGTGGTGTGTGTACCTACCACTCTGTTCCCTGATAAGTTCCACAGCCAGTAATGGCCGACCCGTGCTAATTGCGTTAGAACTGGTGTGGCTTGTCTTTTCAGGCCCAAAACGATAGATAAGGAATTTATTTGTTTGTTGCTGCCACTTGCGCTGAGAGCCCCTAGATGCCCGGGTCATGTCGCTGACTGTGTGCGCTGCGCTGAGTCAACACAGAGGTCTCTCATCAAAGCTGGTTGTCAATGGCAGAGAGATTGGCCAGTGCCCAGAGCAGTTGTGTGGTGCCACAGCGTCAGCCACTAATAACTCGCCCATCATTGTCTGATTTATTCACACTGCACACGTTTGAAGAAATCGGAGTCAGTATTGTCTTGCTGGTGCCTTCTACACATTTTTGTCTCCTAACAGTTCAGCAGTTGGTGTTGATGACACACTGTGTGCTCCTTTTTGTCACAGAACAGAAATGTTCATGCGTTTGAAAGTCGAGTCAGGATGATCCATTCATCACACAGTGATGAAAAAGCGTTATTGAGCAATCCCATTCAAGGTCCTCCATATCACCCACAATGCCTGGCTGGTTTACTTCAGTAAAGATTGTTGTGCTCCGGCACAAATTTGAAAATGGGGTGGAACAAGGAGAGTGCAGTGAGTTTAACGTAGGAAGAGAAATATTCCATTCGTTGGCTGCCATGAATCACTTTAAATCTCTAAGTACAAATGAACATTGGTTATTAATACTATCCCAGTAATTTACTTTTCATTTAGAAAGTAATGAACTGTGAATGTTACTTTGACCTGTATTTCAGTTCTCACATAACTTGAACGGGGAAATAAGTTGGTGAGTAAGGGAGTGAAGCATAACAAAAAACAAACAAAAAAACCCTTGAAAATCAGTACAGGTGGGAGAGAGAGGAAGCGGGCAGGAAAATGCACTGGCACTGGGATTTTCTGACGGAACATTACCATGTCTGCTGACGCCGGGGTCAGGTGGTAATACAGTGATGACAAGATGTTTCACTTTTGCTACAGTTTCTGAAAGATATGACAACTGTATCATTCACAGTTCTCAGAACTACAAACAATTGTCCTGGATGATGACCGTCATTACGCTCCTACTTTTCGTCTCCAACTTTGTCATGCTCTGATTGAACTCAAGCAGGCTTTGTTTCGTTGCATGCCGATCTCATTAAAATCATATGCTTACCACTGGTGGCGCGTGTTAGAAAAATAACTCTCAGATTTATGTATGTCTCAAAAATACCAACTAACAGCTGGAGGAGTAAATAAAAGAGAGAGTAAATGAGAAACAGAGAGAGTTAATCAGAACATTCACTGAGAAAATACCTATTCCATACGATTCCGCTGTTTGCATAACGTTTGAACTGTGAATGAGAAGTAGTGCAGTGTACTGATTTCTCAGATTACCAGTGGCAAGTATGGCCTGTAGGCCCATTGTGTTAACTCAAGGAACACACGCCACTCGAACAAACTGCACGGCACCACTGGTCAATGATACACGTGAAATCAAGCGTGAAAGCTGGTATCTAGGCTGCTTCTCCACTTTGTGTTTATTCCCAGTGTCATTGCAGCATTGAAGAAGGGCAGTGGTGTGAGTACCGATCACTCTGCTCCCTGATGAGTTCCACAGCTGGTAATGGCCAGCCCTCACCAATTCCATCAGGACTGGTCTGGCTTGTCTTTTCAGGCCCAAAACGTAGTCCCTGGGGTCAGGCAGTTATAGAGTGATCAACGAGAACTTAGTTGTCTGCCGCCTCCAGGGAGACAGGCTCTGGCAGTAACCATTGAACAATGCATACTGCCTTCCTTCCCCCCTGTTCCCATCCAATTGCTCTCTGCCTCCTGAAAATAACAAAGAACAGTGGACTCAGTTGGTCGTCATAGCCCTGCTGTACTCCACTAGTAGACATAGGAGTGACTGAGGGCTGCCATGCCTGTTATCTTTCCACCACGTGTTCAGTTGATGATCTGTCTTCATCCTTCCTGCACTTCCCTTCTGTATCCCACAGATAGGCGTGGGAAACTGAGGAAGCAGGCAGGAAAAGCGTGGGTGCTGGGATTTCCTGACTGAATATTCCCCTGTCTGCGGTCCTTGGGGTCAGGTGGTAACAGAGTGATCAACACCTTAGCTGGCTGCCACCTCCGAGGACAGGCTCTGGCACTAACCAGCGAACAATACACGCTGCCTGCCTTTCTTCCCTGTCTACATTGCTTTCTGCCATCTGACAACAACAGAGAACAGTGGACTCAGCTGGTCGTCACCGCCCCGCTCGGCTCTACTAGAAGACATGAGGGTGACTAAGGGCTGCCATGGCCTGACATCTTTCCTCCATATAAGGGAATAAATGTCTTCCAGTTATGTGGTCAGTTGCTGACCTGTCTTCATCCTTGTTACTCATACTTCCACAAGTCGTACGTTTCTCTGCCATACTTGTCTCTAACAGAATCTGTACGCCTTCTCTCCGACCTTTTCTATTGTCATCAAGAAAAAGCAGAGACTGACTAAGGCAGTGGAGAAATAGAAAATATGGCTTCTGGTGACCAAACAACGACTGAAAAATATACTTTAACGCATACATTCTTTGCGAAATCGTCATGGTCGATACGTTTTTCCACATGACAAGCCACACACAGACAAAACAGAGAGAACAAAGGGCAAGTTGGAGACTGGCAGTGAGTAGGATGCCAGGGTGACAAAGGGTAGTAATCTGTACTTAGAACCTTAAAGTCCCCGCACAGAAAAGAGATGACAGGATGTCTTACTCTTTCTACAGTTGAGACATAGTGCCCACAATGACAGTTAGATTATTCACAGTTCTGATAACTGTGTTCATACCTTTCACCAGGAACCTTTTAATCATATTCTGATTGAATGAAAGTAAGCCTTGCGCTGTTGCATGCCTGTCTCATTGAAAGCATCTGCCTTCTAACACTACTGCATGACCAACCGCCGTGGCGAAGTGGTTAGCGTCGCGGACTCCCGGCTGGGAGGTCGTGGGTTCGATTCCTATCAGAGTCATGTGGGAATGTTCTGCCCCAACCGGCTCCTATCCAGAGCTGAGTTTACTACGGGCTTAGTTGGGAAGACTGGGAGTTTCATCCATTTAATAATGCGTCTCTGAGAGTGTTGCTCAAATTTCCTGACCAACACTGCAGGTGTCTTTATCTCTCGGGCCTGGTTGACGCCTGGCTATATTATGAAAGGAATCGTAGGGTACAGCCCTGCCATTCAGTCTCAGACCGCAATGGAAATCTGTAGCATCATCTTCATCATCCTTATTTTCATCGATCAGCATTAAAAAAAAATCTCAAATTCTGTGGCCCTCATGCCCTGATCTCATAGTGACCTCAGTTTCGATGTCCTCTCCACGTCTGTGGCCTTGGTCTGGTTCCGTCGAGGTCACCGGTATCTGCGAGTCCATGGGGCTGTAGTTGGACAGACGTGGTGGCGCCCTCCGGAGGGAGAGCTCACTCACGCCAGTTCCGTGACTAAACAATTATTGTCGTCAGTAGGGGGCTTAGTAGGTGGTGTACTGCGTATGTTGGATTAGATCAGAGGGCCACTAAACACCACCGAAATGACTCGGCAGCAGTGCAGTGTCTCCTCTGGTGGGTTGCCTCTTGACGGCTTGACATTGACTGCTCCCTGTGGATTGCCAGTGCCGGGACTGCGGCAGGACTGACCGGACTGCAGCTGTGGACATGGTGTAGGAATGAGTGGCGTGGGTGCACTGCCACTGAGGTGACACAGAAGATGGGACAGAAGAAAAAATCACTACTGCATGTTTTAAAACTTAATGGTGCGATATATGGCATATGGCACAAAAACACTAAATAGCTGCTGGAAAACTGAATGAGCAATAAAATCAAGAAGGAAAAAAAAAAAAGAAAAAGAAATTATCAAAATGTTCACTAGGAAAATTTCGAATTTACCTTTTGCTCTTCTGTTTGCATAACGTTTGAACTGTGCCTGAATACAGGTGCAGTGTAGAATATTTCATATTTTTAGTAGCCGAGTTGAACTATGGCCAGTAGGCCCATTGTGTTGACTCAGAGAACACACCCACTGGAACAAACTCCACGGCACAATGGTCCATATACGGATGCAATCAAGCCTGAACGTGGAATCTACGCAGTTCCATCACTTTCTGTTTATTTTCAGTGTCAGCACGGTAGTGAAGAAGGGCAGTGGTGGGTGTACCTATCACTCTGCTCCCTGATGAGTTCCACAGCCAGTAATGGTCGACTCATGCCAATTCCACCAGGACTGGCCCGACTTGTCTTTTCAGGCCCAAAACGATAGATTAGGAATTCATTTGTTTGCTGCTGCCACTTGCAATGAGGAGAGTTAGATGCCTGGGCCATGTCGCTGTGTGTGTGTGCTGTGCTGAGTCAACACACAGGCCTCTCGTCAAAGCTGGTTTTCAATGTCAGAGTCTGGCCAGTGCTCAGGGCAGTTGTGTGGTGCTACATCATCAGTCACTAACAACTCACCCGTCATTGTCTGATTTACGCACACACTGCACGGGTTTGAAGAAATTGGAGTCAATATTGTCTCACTGGCGCTCTCCCCGCCTGGTGTTTCAAACAAATCGGTGGTCGGTTTCGACCCAGACAGTGTGATCCTGTTTGTCAAAGAGCAGAAATGTTTGTGTGTCTGAAAGCAAAGTGAGAAGGCCAACACATCACTGATCTAATGAGGCAGCGTCAGCGGGAAACGCCGACTGCATCCTCCACACTGTGTCAGCAACACCAAATACTTTGAGGAGGAGGTAATGAGCATATAGCAGTGTTTTTTGTCCTACAAATATGCTGTTTCAGTTTTGTAAATTCGAAATGAAATTCGGTTCTGAATGTTGCCCTTTTTATATCTATGAAAAGTGGCAAGGCATCGAGAAAATTGCATCCCTATCTATAATCCTTTCAAACATGAATGGAGCAGGTGAACAGCTGAGTGTAGAAGAATGAGGCTAGGAAAATATGTTTAGAGATATTAAGAGGAGTGTGGAAGTTGTTGTAATCGAGGATGGGTAAGTGAAAGATGCGATTATACAGGAGAGGCTAGAGATACGGACAACCTTTGACCAAACATTCCCAAGGCTGGTTAATAGTATTATTCCAGTAATTTACTTGTAATAAAAGTAATGAAATGTGACTGTTATTTTGACATGTATTTCAGTTCCCACAAACGTGAACGAGGAAATAAGTTGGTGGGTAAGGGAGTGAAGCTTATGAAAAAAAATATGGTGAAAAAGAGTACAGGTGAAAGACAGAGGAAGCATACAGGAAAAGCATGGGTACTGGGATTTCCTGACTGAACATTACCATGTCTGATTTAAGTCAAGCAGACATTGTTTCTTTGCATGCCGATTTCATGAAAATTATATACTTATTATGTGCATGTTAGAAAAATAACGCTTAGATTATTATATGTCTCAAAAATACTAAATAAGTGCTGGAGGAGCAAATAAATGGGAGTGCGAAAGAGAAACAGAAGAGTTAATTAAAACATTCACTGAGAAAATACCTGTTCCATACCGCACTGCTCTGTTTGCATAACGCTTGAACTGTGAATGAGAAGTGGTGCAGTGCATTGATTTCCTGGATTACCAGTGGCCAGCATGGCCTGTAGGCCCATTGTGTTGACGCAAGGAACACACGCCACCAGAACAAACTCCACAGCACAACTGGTCAATGATACTGGTGTAATGAAGCGTGAACGCCGGTATCAGGGCAGTTCCATCACTTTGTGTTTATTCCCAGTGTCCTCAGTGTTGAAGAAGGGTAGCGGTGTGTGTACCTATCACTCAGCTCCCTAATGGGTTGCACAGCCAGTAACAGCCGACCTGCACCAATTCCATTAGGACTGGCCTGGCTTGTCTTTTCAGACCGCAAACGATAGATTAGGAATTCATTTGATTGCAGCTGTCACGTGCGCTGAGCGCGGCTAGATGCTTGGGCCATGTTGTGTGTGCTGTGCGGAGTCAACACAGAGGCCTCCCATCGAAGCCGCTCGTCAATGGCAGAGAGTTTGGGCAGTACCCAGAGCAGCTGTGTGGAGCCACATCGTCAGCCGCTAATAACTCGCCCATCATTGTCTGATAAATGCATACTGCACAGATTTAAAGTCATTGGGGTTAATGTAATCTCACTGGTGCTTCCCTCACCTGTTTTCTCAAACAAAGCAGTACCAGCCCCAGCCGGTGTGGTCCTATTTGTCAAAGAGCAGAAGTGTTTGTTTGTTTGAAAGCCAAGTGCAGAAGACCAACATATAACTGATTTGATGAGACAGCATTAGTGGAAAATTCTGACTTGATCCTCAATATTGTGTCAGCAACACCAAATGCTGTTGTACTTTCATATCAGTCTAAGTGAAATATATGTCGAGAGATAATCAGAGGAGCGTAGACGTGGTGGTGATGGAAGGTGGGTGGATGAGAGAGATGAGTCCAGGAGACAGGTGTCCAGAGATACTGAGAGCCCCTGATAGAAGATTCCCAGGGCTGTAGGCCTGGGGTCAGGTGGTAATAGAGTGATCAACAAGACCTTAGTTGGCTGCCACCTCTGTGGAGACAGGCTCTGGTAGTTAGCAGCGAACAATACATGCTGCCTCCCTTCCTCCCCTGTCCCCATTGCTCTCTGCCTCCTGACAACAACAGAGAACAGTGGACTCCGTTGGTCATCACTGCCCCGCTCTGCTCCCCCAGGAGACATGACTGTGACTGAAGGCAGCCATGGTCTGTCATCTTTCCACCATGTCAGGGACTGAATGTCTTCCAGTTATGTGGTCAGTTGATGACCTGTCTTCGTTACTCCTACTTCCACCCTTTCTACACTTCCCTGCTGCATGTGTCACAAACAGAAACTGCACTCCTCTCTAATCTTACCCACTGCTTGCAAGAAAAAAGGAGAGAAGGCTAAGTTAGTGGAAAATTGAAAACATAGTTCTGATGAAATAACACCAGAAATATACAGCTGAATGCCATACGTCATCTGTGTAATGTCATGGTCGATACGTTTTTCCTCACGCAATGCCACGTACAGAGACAAAAGAAAGGAGAGAGTGAACAAGGGACAGTGGAAGACTGGCGTAAGTGGGATGGTAGGGACACCATAAAGGGCAGTAATCTGTACTTAGAAACTTGGAAGCCCCACAGAGAAAAGAAATGACAAGGTGTCTTACTTTCACTACAATTCCGAGCTGTTGCTGAAAATTGTGTGACAGTTGTCTTATTTACAATACAATTTTCATAACCCTGAGATTTCTTGGATGATGATGATTAACTACGTTCGTATTTTTCCTCGGAACTTTGTGACATTGTGATTGAATTAAAACAGACTTTGTGTTATTACATACTCTTCTCATTAAAAATTCTAGCTCACCAGCAGGACCACAAGCTTTAAAAAGAAAAAGTAAAATTCACTTATGTTGAAAGAATACTAGATAACTGCTGGAGCCCATGAGCGAGAGAGAGAGAGAGAGAGAGAGAGAGAGAGAGAGAGAGAGAGAGAGAGAGAGAGAGAGAGAGAGAGAGAGAGTTAATAAAAAGCACCATCTGGAAAATTTAGGTTTCACCGTTTCCTTCTCTACAATACGCTTGAATTGTATATGAAACTGGGTGCAGTGCAGTGATTTTTCAGAATACCGGTAGCCAGGTCAAGCATGGCCTGTTGGCCCTCTGTGTTGACTCACAGAACACACGCCACCAGAACAAACTCCATGGCACCGTTGTTCCATGATGAAGTTGTAATCAAGCATGAACGCTGGTATCTAGGCATCTCTATCACTTTGTGCTTTTTCTCAGTGTCATCACGGTATTACAGAAAGGTCGTGGTGTGTGTACCTATCACTCTGCTCCCTGATGATTTCCACAGCTAGTAATGGCCGACCCGTGCCAATTCCAATAGAGTGGTCTGGCTTGTCTTTTCAGGCCCAAAACGATAGATTAGGAATTCATTTGTTTGTTGCTGCCACTTCTACTGACGGCCGCTAGATTTTCGGACTATGTCATCAGGAGTGTGTGCCCAAAGACAACACAGAGGCCTCTCGTCAGATGTGGTTGTCAATAGTAGAGTTTGTTCAGTGCTCAGAGCAGTTGTGTGGTGCCTCATCTTCAGTCTCTAATAATTCGCCCATCATTGTCTGATTATCAGCACAGGAAACATTTAAAGAAACTGGAGTCAATATTGTCTGGTTGGCGCATTCTTTACCAGTTTTTTTTTTATCCGAACAGTTCAGCAGTTGGTGTTGATGACACAGTGTGTGGTCATTTTTTGTCACAGAACAGAAATGTTCATGCGTTTAAAAGTCAAGTTTGGATGACCAACTCATCACACAGTAATGCAAAAAACGTTATTGAGCAATTCCAAATGAGGTTCTCCATATCACCTGCAACACCTGGCTGGTTTACTTCAGTAAACATCAGTGTGTTTTGGTGCAAATTTGAAAGTGGGGTGGAGTATGGGGGGTGCAGTGAGTTTAACATAGGGAAAGAAATATAATTCTTTTCGTCAGCTGCCATGAACCACTTCAAATCTGTAAGTACAACTAAACATTGGTTATTGATATTATTCCAGTAATTTACTTTTCATTTAGAAAGTAATGAACTGTGAACGTTATTCTGACCTGTATTTCACTTCCCACAAACATAAATGGGGAAATGAGTTGGTGGGTTAAGGGCTTTGGCCATAAAAAAACGTTGAAAATGAGAACAGATGGGAGATGGGAGGAAGTAGGAAGGAAAAGCATGGGTACTGTGATTTCCTGACTGAACATTACCATGTCTGTGGTCCCTGGGATCAGGTGGTATTAGAGTGATGACAAGATGTTTCACTTTTGCTACAGTTCAGACCAGTCGCTGAAATATGTGACCGCTGTATCATTCACAGTTCTCAGAACCACAAACAATTGTCCTGGATGATGACCGTCATTACGCTCCTACTTTTCGTCTCCAACTTCGTCATGCTCTGATTGAACTCAAGCAGGCTTTGTTTCGTTGCATGCCGATCTCATTAAAATCATATGCTTACCACTGGTGGCGCATATTAGAAAATAACTCACTTAGATTTATGTATGTCTCAAAATACCAAATTACAGCTGGAAGAGTAAATACATGCGAGTGTGAAAGAAAATCAGAGAGAGTTGATTGAAATATTCAGTGAGAAAATACCTATTCCAGACTGAATTCCTCTGTTTGCATTACATTTGAACTGTGAATGAGAAGTAGTGCAGTGTATTGATTTCTCATATTACCAGTGGCCAGCATGGCCTGTAGGCCCATTGTGTTGACTCAAGGAACACACGCCGCCAGAACAAACTCCACGGCACCAATGGTCCATGATACAGGTGAAATCAAGCGTGGGGTATCTGGGCCGCTCCATCACCTTGTGTTTATTTCTAGTGTCATCGTGGTATTGAAGGGTAGTAGTGTGTGTACCTATCACTCTGCTCCCTGATGAGTTCCACAGCCGGTAATGGCCAAGGACTGGTCTGGCTTGTCTTTTCAGGCCCAAAAAGATAGATTAGGAATTCATTTGTTTGCTGCTGCCACGTGTGCTGAGCGATACTAGATGCCTGGGTCATGTTGCTTGGTGTGTGTGCTGTGCTAAGTCAACACAGAGGCCTCTCATCAAAGCTGGTTGTCAACGGTGGAGAGTCCGGTCTGTACCCAGAACAGTTGTATGGTGCCGCATCATCAGCACTATAACTTGATCAACATTGTCGGATATCTGCGCGCTGCAGAGATGTGAAGAAATTGGATTCAGTATTGTCTCACTGGTGCACTCACTGCCTGGTTTCTCAAACAAATCAGTACTGACCCCAACCAGTGTGGTCCTGTTTGTCAAAGAACAGAAATTCCGTGCGTTTGAAAGCCAAGTGCAGAAGGCCAATGCATCGTTGATTTAATGAGATGGCATCTGCAGGAAATGCCGACTGCGTCTCCACACTATGTCAGCAACACCGAATACTGTTATATTCTCATATGAGTCTAAATACAGGATCGTGTTTGGAAGAGGTACGAGTATATAACAGTCTTTTCTAACCTAAAATGTACTCTTCTGATCTGTAAATTCGAAATTGAATTCGTTTCTGAATGTCACCCTGTTCATTCCTGAGAAAAAATAGCGAGGCATTGAGAAGCATGTTTACTGGGATTTTCTGTCTAAACATTCCAACGTCTGTGGTCCCTGGGGTCAGGTGGTAATAGAGTGGTGAACAAGACATGAGTTGGATGCCACCTCTGGGGAGACCGGCTCTGCGAACAATGCATGCTGCCTTCCTTCCTCCCCTGTCCCCATTGCTCTCTGCCTCCTGACAACATCAGAGAACAGAGGACTCCTTTGGTCATCACTGCCCCGCTCTGCTCCCCCAGGAGACATGACTGTGACTGAAGGCAGCCATGGCCTGTCATCTTTCCTCCATGTCAGGGACTGAATGTCTTCCAGTTATGTGGTCAGTTGATGACCTGTCTTCATCCTTGTTATTCATACTTCCACCTTTCCTACACGTGCCTGTTGTGTGTGTCACAAACAGAAACTGTACTCCTGTCTAATTCTACCCACTGTCAGCAAGAGAAAGGAAAGACTGGGAAGGTCATCAAAAAATTAAGACACAGCTTCAAGTGACAAAATAACAACAAACATTTAGAGGTGAATACGTGTGTAATTTGCTTAGTATCACGGCTGATTCGATTTTCCTTATGTCATTTCACACAGAGAGACTAAAAGGAGAGAATGAACGAGGGACAGGTGGAAGACTGGCAGTAAGAGTGATGATAGGGGTAAGGATAAAGGGTAGCAATCTGTACTTAGAATCTCGGAAGCCCCACGAAGAAAAAAAGACGACAAGATGTCTTGCTTTCACTTTGAGTCAGAGCTGTTGCTGAAAATCGTATGACAGTTGTATTACTCACAGCTCTCATAACTTATTTTGACCTGTATTACAGTTCCCACAAACTTGAACAGGAAAATAAGTCGGTAGGTAAGGGAGTGAAGCATACAAGAAGATATGTTGAAAAAGAATACCGGGCAAAGGCAGAACAAGCAGACAGGAAAAACATGGGTACTGGGATTTCCTGACTTAATCTCACGTTACTATGTCTGCGGTCCCTGGGGTCATATGGTAATAGAGTGATGACAAAACATTTCACTTTCGCTACAGTTCAGACGGGTTGCTGAAAGATATGACAGTTGTATCATTCACAGTTCTCAGAACCAAAAGACTGTCATGGATGACGACAGTCATTACGGTCCTACTTTTCCTCTCAAACCTTCTCATGTTCTGATTGAAATCAAGCAGGCCTTGTCTCCTTGCATGCCAATCTCACTTAAAAAATCATATGCTTACCACTGGTAGTACACGTTAGAAAAAAAACACTTAGATTCATATATGTCTGAAAAATATTGAATAACTGCTGGAAGAGTAAATAAGCGAGAAAGTGAAAGAGAAACAGAGAGACTTCGTCAAAATTATCACTGAGAAAATACCAGTTCCATATCACACTCCTCTGTGTGCATAACGTTTGAACTGTGAATGAGAAGTAGTGCAGTGTATTGATTTCACAGATTACCAGTGGCCAGCATGGCCTGTAGGCCCATTGTGTTGACTCAAGGAACACACGCCACCAGAACAAACTCCACGGCGCCATTGTTCAATGATGCAGGTGAAATCAAGCGTGAACGCTGGTTTCTGGGCCGTTCCATCACTGTGTTTATTCCCAGTGTCATCATGGCATTGAAGAAGGGTAGTGGTGTGTGTACCTATCACTCTGCTCCCTGATGAGCTCCACAGCTAGTAATGGCCGACCCATGCCAATTCCATTAGGACTGGCCTGGCTTGTCTTTTCAGGCCCAAAACGACAGATTAGGAATTCATTTGTTTGCTACTGCCACTTCTGCTGAGGGCCGCTAGATGCCAGGGTCATGTTGCTGGGTGTGTGTGCTGTGCTGAGTCAACACAGAAGCGTCTCACCAAAGCTGGTTATCAATGGCAGAGCGTCTGGCCAGTGCCCAGAGCAGTTGTGTGGTGCCACATCGTCAGCCACTAACTCGCGCATGATTGTCTGACTTTTGTGCACTGCAGAGGTTTGAAGAAATTGGATTCAATATTGTCTCACTTGTGCTTTCCCCGACTGGTCTCTCAAACAAATCAGTACTGACCCCAACCAGTGTGGTCCTGTTTGTCAAAGAGCAGAAGTACCGTGTGTTTGAAAGCCAAGTGCAGAAGGCCAATTCATCGTTGATTTAATGAGATGGCATCAGTAGGAAAGGCCGAACGGATCGTCTATGTCGGAAATACCAAATACTATTGTACTTTCATCTGAGTCTAAATACAGGATCTTGTCTAGAGGAGGTACTGAGTATCTAACAGTCTTTTCTAACATACAAATACACTCTTCTAATCTCTAAACTCGAAATTGAATTCATTTCTGAATGTCACCCTACTCATTCCTGTGAAAAAGTAGCGAGGCATTGAGAAGCATGTTTACTGGGATTTCCTGACCGAACATTCCCACGTCTGTGGTCCCTGGGGTCAGGTGGTAATAGAGTGGTGAACAAGACCTTAGTTGGCTGCCACCTCTGGGGACACAGGCTCTGGCAGTAACCAGCGAACAATGCATGCTGCCTTCCTTCCTCCCCTGTCCCCATTGCTCTCTGCCTCCTGACAACCACAGAGAACAGTGGACTCCGTTGGTCATCACTGCCCCGCTCTGCTCCCCCAGGAGACATGACTGTGACTGAAGGCAGCCATGGCCTGTCATCTTTCCTCCATGTCAGGGACTGAATGTCTTCCAGTCATGTGGTCAGTTGATGATCTGTTTGCATTCTTGCCACTCCTACTTTCACCTCTCTTCAGTTCCCTGCTGAATGTGTCACAAACAGAAACTGTACTCCTCTCTTATCTTACTCATTGCCAGGAGGAGAAAGAAAGACTGGCAAGGTCAACATGGTTTCGGGTGAAAAATAACAACAGACATTTACATGTGAACGATTGTGTGATTTGAGTAGTATCATGGCTGAAACTTTTTTTCTCGTGCTATGCCACTTACAGAGACAAAAAATCAGAGAATGAACGAGGGACAGGTAGAATACTGGCAGTGCGAGGGATGAAGGCACCATAAAGGGCAGTAATCGGTACTTAAAACCACGGAAGACCTTTAGAGAAAAGAGATGACAAGATGTCTTGCTTTCTCTACAAGTCCGAGCTGTTGCTGAAAATCTTATGACATTTGTAATATTCAGTTATGATAACCCAAAGATTTCTTGGATGATGATGATAAACTATGTACGTATTTTTCCTCTGGAACTTTGTCATATTCTGATTAAATCACTACAGGTTTCCTTTTGTTGCGTGCTGATCTCATTAAAAATATCTGCTCTCGAGTAGCACTGCATGCAATAGAAAGAAAAAAAAAGAGATTTGCTTATGTCAGAAAATACAGAATAACTGCCGGAAAAGCGAATAAGCGAGAGAATGAAAGAGAAAAAGAGAGAAAGTTTACAAAACATCATCAGAAAAATTTGGATTTGAACACTTGCTTCACTGCAGTGCGTTTGAATTGTGTATGAAAATGGGTGTAATGTAGTGATTTTTCCGATTACCAGTAGCCAGGTAGAAGTATGGCCTGTAGGCCCACTGTGTTGACTCATAGAACACACACCACCAGACCAAACTCCATGACATCATTGTTCCATGATGCAAAGTTTCTCTTGTCTCACTCCTAGATTTGTCTGCTGCCTTTGATACAATAGATCACTCCATTCTTATCTCAAGAGTCAACACTTCTTTTGGTCTTTCTGGTTCTGTCCTTTCCTGGTTCTCTTCATATCTCTCTGATCGCACGCAAATTGTTTCAGTGAAAGGTTTTCAGTCCCCAGCAAGATCACTTCAGTTTGGTGTCCCTCAAGGATCTGTCCTGGGACCGGTTTTGTTTGTGTTATACACCCAGCCTCTCTCGGTCATTATCAGCCAACACTCTCTCCTTCACCATAGCTTTTCAGATGACAACCAGCTGTATATCTCTGCCCATCTCAGTCAGCTTCATGAAATAATCTCCTCTTCTCAAGCATGCATTACCGATGTTAAATCATGGATGCACAATAACAAACTACAACTTAACGCAGACAAAACTGAAATAATCCTCATTGCTTCAAAACACACTATTAGAACTCATTCTCTCCCTAGTTCTATAAACGTTGATGGAAACGAGATAAAGCTATCAGTGCCTGTTCGTAACCTCGGCGTTACACTCGACCAAACTCTCTCTTTCAAACAACATATCTCTAATGTGTGCAAGTCCTGCTACCTTGAACTTCGTAGAATTAGCTCAGTTCGCCACTTCCTCACTCAAAATGCCCTGAAGACTCTAATCTGTGCTTTTGTCCTGTCTCGGCTCGACTATTGTAACTCCCTCCTTGCCGGTTGTCCCTTAACACTCATCTCTAAACTTCAAAAAGTTCAGAACAATGCCGCCCGCCTGATCTCCCGCTCCTCTAGATCTGATCACATATCACCAATTCTGTCATCCTTACACTGGCTCCCAGTTCAGTCTCGCGTTGACTTTAAAGTTCTCCTCCTGGTTTTCAAATCACTGAATAATCTGGCTTCCTCCTACCTCTCTGACCTCCTCTATCTCTATGTTCCGTCTCGCAGCTTACGCTCATCCACCGATTCTCGCCTGCTTCGGCTTCCCTCCGCTCGCCTGAAAACTTCAGGCCAACGATCTTTCTCTTACCAGGCACCTGCTCTGTGGAATATTCTCCCTTCTTCTCTGCGTAACACGGACTCTTTAGAGACTTTTAAAACCTCCCTAAAGACACATCTTTTCCCTCGGACTGATTAATGATATCCACTTACCACTGTCCGCGTGTTTGCTGATGTTGAGCGCGCTCGTCTGTCTGTCTGCGTGTGTGGGTTTTTTTTTTTTTTCTCGCTCTGTGTGTGTGTGTGTGTGTGTGTGTGTGTGTGTGTGTGTGTGTGTGTGTGCGCGCGCGTGTGTGTGTGTGTTTGTGTGTGTGTGTGTGTGTGTGTGTGTGTGTGTGTGTGTGTGTGTGTGTGTGTGTGTGTTTGTGTGTGTGTGTGTGTGTGTGTGTGTGTGTGTGTTTGTGTGTGTGTGTGTGTTGTGTGTGTGTGTGTGTGTGTGTGTGTGTGTGTTGTGTGTGTGCGTGCGCGCGCGCGCGCGCGCTTTGAATTAGAATGATAATTTTATCATGTTTTTCTGTAATATGCGCTTTGGGCTCTCTCGAGGTAAAGCACTTTATAGATATCCTTTTGCATTACATTACATTTCAAGCATGCACACTGGTATCTAGGCAGCTCCGTCACTTTGTGTTTATTCCCAGTGTCAGCAGTGTTGAAGAAGGGTCGTGGTGTGTGTACCTATCACTCTGCTCCCTGATGAGTTCCACAGCCAGTAATGGCCGACCCATGCCAATTCCATTAGGACTGGCCTGGTTTGTCTTTTCAGGCCCAAAACGATAGATTAGGAATTCATTTGTTTGCTGCTGTCACTTGTGTTGAGGGCCGCTAGATGCACGGGTCATGTCGCTGGGTGTGTGAGCTGTGCTGAGTCAACACAGAGGCCTCTCACCAAAGCTGGTTGTTAATAGCAGAGAGTTTGGCCAGTGCCCAGAGCAGTTGTGTGGTGCCATAGCGTCAGCCACTAATACCTCGCCCATCATTGTCTGAAATATACACAGTGCGCGTAGATATCAAGCAATTGGAGTCCGTATTGTCTGACTGGTACTTTCTCTCCCTGTGTCTTTCAAGCAGCTCGGCTGTGGGTGTCGATGACCCTCTGTTTTTGCTTGTTTGTCAAGCAACAGAAATGTTTATGAATTTGAAAGGGAAGTGTGAATGGTCAACACATCACACTTTAATGTAAAATCATTACTGAACAGTTCCAGATAGGGTCCTCCATAGCACCTACAACACCTGGCTGGTCTATTTCAGAAAAAAGATTGTGTGCATGGGTCTGAATGTAAAAGTACAGTGGAGCATGGGGAGGTCATAGGGTTTAATGTAGGAAGAGAAGTGCAGTTCTTTTCATCAACTGCCATGAATCACTTTCAGTCTCTAACTACAAACAAATATTAATTACCAAAATCATTTCAGTGATATGCTTTTAATTTAGACACATATGAACTGTTAATGTGGTTTTGACCTATTTTCAATTCTCACAAATGTGAGCATAAAGAATGGATCGGTGGGTAAAGAAGTAAAGGGTGAGAGAAAGTGTGTTGAAAGAGACTATAGATGGGAGACTCGGGAAGCAGGCAGGAAAAGCATGGGTACTGGGATTTCCTGACTGAACATTCCCACGTATGTGGTCCCTGGGTCAGGTGGTAATAGAGTGATCAACAAATTAAGACATTAGTTGGCTGCCACCTCTGGGGACACAGACTCTGGCAGTAACCAGCGAACAATGCATGCTGCCTTCCTTCCTCCCCTGTCCCCATTGCTCTCTGCCTCCTGACAACATCGGAGAACAGTGGACTCCGTTGGTCATCACTGCCCCGCTCTGCTCCCCCAGGAGACATGACTGTGACTGAAGGCAGCCATGGCCTGTCATCTTTCCTCCATGTCAGGGACTGAATGTCTTCCAGTTATGTGGTCAGTTGATGACCTGTCTTCATCCTTGTTACTCATACTTCCACAAGTCGTACATTTCCCTGCCATACTTGTCTCTAACAGAATCTGTACGCCTTCACTCCAACCTTTTCTACTGTCATCAAGAAAAAGCAGAGACTGACTAAGTATGGAGAAATGAAAACATGGCTTCTGCTGACAAAACAACAATAGAACTTTCTACTTGAACACGTACATTATTTCCGTAATACCATGGTCAGTACGTCTTCCGCGTGACAAGCCACGCATAGAGATTTCCGCATGACAAGCCACGCATAGAGAAAAGAGAGGAAACGGGGGCAAGTGGGAGATCAGCGGTGAGTGGTTTGGTAGGGGCACCATAAGGGGCAGTAATCTGTGCTTAGAACCTTAAAGTCCCCGCACCAAAAAGAGATGACAGGATATCTTAGTCTTGCTGCAATTCAGACATGTTGCCCAAAATCGTATGACAGTTGGATTATTCACAGTTCTCATAACCAAAAGACTTTCTTGGATGGTGATAGTTATATGTTCATACTTTTCCTCAGGAATCTCTTAATCAGATTCTGTTTGAATGAAAGCAGGCCTTGTGTCATTGCATGCATATCACGTTAAAAGCATTTGCTCACTAATGGTACTATATGCTTTAAAACTTAACAGTGCAATTCACGTACGTCACAAAAATACGAAATAGCTGCTGGAAGACTAAATGAGCAATAGAATCAAACGAGAAAAAAGGGTGAGGGAAATTATCCAAATGGTCATGAGAAAATTTCAGTTTCACCTCTTGCTCTTGTGTTTGCATTACGTTTGAAGTGTGAATGAATATGGCTGCAGTGTAGTGATTTTTCATGTCACTAGTAGCCGAGTTGAACTATGGCCAGTAGACCCATTGTGTCGACTCAGAAACACATGCCACCAGAACAAACTCCACGGCACCAATGGTCCATGGTACAGGTGTAATTAAGTGTGAATCTGGAATCTAGGCAGCTCCATCATTTTGTGTTTATTCCCAGTGTCATCATGGTATAACAGAAGGGTCGTGGTGTGTGTACCTATCACCGTGCTTCCTGATGAGTTCCACAGCCAGTAATGGCCGACCCGTGCCAATTCCATTAGGACTGGCCCGACTTGTCTTTTCAGGCCCAAAACCAGAGATTAGGAATTCATTTGTTTGCTGCTGTCACTTGCGCTGAGGTCCGCTAGATGCCCGGACCATGTCGCTGGGTGTGTGTGCTGTGCTGAGTCAACACAGAGGCCTTTCATCAAAGCTGGTTGTCAGTGGCAGAGAGTTTGGCCAGTGCCCAGAGCAGTTGTGTGGTGCTGCAACATCAGCTACTAGTAACTCGCCCATCATTGTCTGATTTACGCACACACTGCACAGGTTTGAAGAAATTGGAGTCAATATTGTCTCACTGGTGCTCTCCCCGCCTGGTTTTTCAAACAAATCGGTGGTCGGTTTCGACCGCAGACAGTGTGGTCCTGTTTGTCAAAGGGCAGAAATGTTCGTGTGTTTGAAAGCAAAGTGGGAAGGCCAACACATCACTGATTCAATGAGACAGCATCAGCAGGGAACGCCGACTGAATCGTCCATATTGTGTCAGCGATACCAAATACTTTAGCACTTCCATCTGAGTCTAATTGCAAGGTTCGATTAATAGGGAATTCTGAGTATATAGCAGTCTTTTGTGACCTAAAAATATGCACTTTTAATCCCTAAATTTGAAATTGAAGTCGGTTATTAAGATCGCCCATAAATGTCTTTGAAAAGTGGTGCGGCTTTAATCTTTTTCTCCGTTCATAATCCTACCAGCATAACTGAAACAGATATATAGGTGAGTGTAGAAGAATGAGGATAGGAAAGTATGCCGAGAGATAATGAGAGAAGTGTGGAGGCGGCGGTGATCGAGGGTGGGTGAGTGAGACAGACGATTAGACAGGAGAGGCCAGAGATACTGAGAGCCGCTGACAGAACATTCCCTAGGCTGTAGGCCTGGGGTCAGGTGGTAATAGAGTGATCAACAAGGCCTTAGTTGGCTGCCACCTCTGGGGAGACAGGCTCTGGCAGTTAGCAGCGAACAATGCATGCTGCCTTCCTTCCTTTCCTGTCCCCATTGCTCTCTGCCTCCTGACAACAACAGGGAAGAAAATGGAGTCGCCATGTTGCTGCCCTACCCATGTCCAGGGGACGTCACTCTTATTGAGGGTCGCTGTGGTCATCACAGTTACACCCCGTCGTGTTCTCTCAAACCATATCAGTCATCAAACATATTTTCATTCCAGCGTTCGATTGACGACTTCTCTCCGTATCTTACTTCACTTGTTTCTTCCGCTCCTCTGCCTAGCCCTCGTTTGAATATTTGTTACCAAGAGGAACCCTTCGGCTTCTCATTTAACTTTCTCATATCTGATCATTTGAGTAAGTAGGGCAAGTCACACACACACACACCCACACCCACACACACACACACACAGAGCACAGCATACAAACACGCACACACACACACACACACACATGCACACACTGACACGCGAGAGAGAGAGAGAGAGAGAGAAGAGAGAGAGAGAGAGAGAAAACAGACAGACAGACAGACAGACAGACAGACAGACAGAGACAGAGACAGAGAAATATAGAGACAGAAACTGAGACACAGAGAGAGAGATAGACAGACATACAGACAGACAGGGAGAGATAGACAGAGAGAGAGAGAGAGAGAGAGAGAGAGAGAGAGAGAGAGAGAGAGAGAGAGAGAGAAGAGAGACAGAGAGACAGAGAGACAGAGAGAGACAGAAAACGAACGAATGAACGAAGGAAATTTTATTTTACCAGGGTAATGAGATAAGCAAATTGTACATGCTTTTATCACCCAGAGACAGAGAGACAGACAGACAGACAGACAGAGACAGAGACAGAGAGAGGAGAGGACGGATGAGTGGGAAGGAGGACTGGCGGGTGGCCATGAAAGGTATCGATCTGCACTTTGAATCTCCTTGTCTCCATAATCAAAAGAGATGGCAAGTTGCCTTTCACTTGGCCTGCGTTCCGCAGCTGGTGGTGTTAATCGGAACACACACACACACACACACTCTCTCTCTCTCTCTGCCCTACGTGGCTCGTCAGTCATCGCTATGAC
>CM065716.1:31566411-31571411 GCA_033310375.1 Conus canariensis | reverse complement strand
TAGGAGACCTCTGTGTCATTTTGTTCCAGCTGTCCCCCTTACCTGACCAGTCTGTCCGCCTCTTCATTTCCATGGATCACACAATGGGCGGAGACCCACTGACGGACAGTTTTGCATTTACATCAAGATTCTGCAGAGCTATATCCAGACAGTTGAGGTCCTTCCGGTGGTGATTTTGGAGTGCACTCAAGACAGAGAGAGCATCTGTGAAGATAACCACTTCAAGCTTGGTGCGTGTCACGTTGGCACTCGCTTCCTCTGCTGCTTGCCTGAGGGCTTCTGTTTCTGCTCTGAAGCTGGAGGAGTATTTTCCAGTGGCTATGGATATGTGTGCTTCTCCGTCGAAGTATCTGATGTACAGTCCACCTCCCCAATCTCGGGTGGCCTTAACTGCAGATCCATCAGTGAATATATGGGTCCACTGGTTCTCTGGGTACTTGTTATTGATGTACTCCAGTGCTAGTGATTTTTTTTTCGGCTTCTGACAGGCAGCCTCTTCCAATGATCCCTGGCACAC
Organism: Conus canariensis; assembly: GCA_033310375.1. NCBI lineage: Eukaryota > Metazoa > Mollusca > Gastropoda > Neogastropoda > Conidae > Conus > Conus canariensis. The sequence goes on along the minus strand of CM065716.1, from coordinate 31,570,894 downwards.
TGAGACAGATGGTTGGAAGACGACTCTTGTTTCCGGGAAGGAGAGCTCTTCACTGAGGGAATGGGTTTTGGCATGTGTTCCAGTAACTCCGAGTTTCTTCTTCCATGTATCCTGTTTTGTTGGATGAAGCTGGATCTTTTCAGTCTGCCCTTGGTTGGCTGGTTCATGGAGTTGTGCATGGGGTGGTCTTGCAGTCTTTTAAACTTGGCATTTTGCATTAGGAGCCTGACATCTCGTCCGTCTTCAATAGGCTGTAAGCCAGTGGCTGTCTCCATGGTACTGACGGGTGCACTTCTCATGGCGCTTGTCATCATTCTCATGGCCTGGTTTTTTACTCTCGACAGCTTGTCCATGTTGGATTTGGCGGCTGTGGAGGTCGCAGCCATTCCATATTCGAGGACTGGCCGGATTCTGCCCACATACATCTTCTTCAAGACATTCTGGTCAGCGCACCACTTTGTGCAGGACAACGTTTTCATCAGTGTCAGCCAGGTCTTAGCCCTGGCTTGATTCATTTGCAGCTGGGTTTTCCAGGTGAGTCTTTGATCTAGGGTGAGTCCCAGGTATGTGGGTGTGTCTTCAGCTTTCAGTTCTTTGGAATTCTGCTTCAGTTGGATTTTTGACAGTTGGTTGGAGAGGCTGAAAACAGTGTGTGTAGTCTACGTGTTTACTGACTCCACCCTAATTAATCACACAGTGGGCGGATACAGGCTTTATGTTTGATTTACTCATACAGCTGACGTCTATCGACTGCATGTGTGATGTACTCATCCAGTGCACGCCTACCGACTTTATGTTTGAGATACAGCGAACGTCTACCAACTGTATGTTTAATTTACCTACACAGTGAATATCTACCGTCTTCATGTCTAATTAATTCAGTTCGTGGACATCTAACGACATTATCTTTGATTTATTCACATCATTAGCCTCTACCGTCTTCACGTTTAATGGAAAGGGGATATCTTCATTACAAAAGAAAAAGAAAACAAAAATCGCATATGCTACGTGACATGCCGTGTATTGTACAGATATCGCCAGAACCTGGTGTGTGGAGCTCTCCTTACAGCATGACCGATCTGAGCAGAATGTTGCCAGCTGATTTTAGCCAGTGGCTGGACTAGACTTTGAAGTGGGATTGTGGTACAGCCTGAAGTCTTTCGCTTGTGGTTAATGCCTAGCTGCCCGGTTGAAAATCGTGCTGAAAGTCCAGCAGAACTCACTCCCAAGTTTTCTTGTTGTTCATCAGTTCAGCCCAGCTGACCACACAGTCTTTTCACAGCTGTCAAACTCACACAGGGACAAAAAAAAAACTCGCAAGAAAAGGATCCACCTGGTTGACAGAAGTACATGGCCCTAATGATCAAAGAATCGTTCGTGTTCATCACAAATACCAAGTCACAGCCATCCGTTAGTACCGATACAACATGAAAAACGACACTCACGGCATTCACATCATGACTAGGCGCTCTTCTGAAGAATTACTGTCTCCGAAAAAGCATAATCACAAACACACATCCTCAAACAACTCTCACACAGTGTGCATACCCCCCTCCCCCTCCACTCCTCTCTCCCATCCCCAGCCCTTCCCGATTCAGGTCGGTTCAACAATGGCAGAAGTGGCAAGAATGGTTCATTAGACAAATGGGAGAAAACAAGTTTCACCGACTGTTGGGACTGACATGGAAGCTGTCGGAGAAGACAAAGTGGCGTTCACCACGCTGAAGGTTCCCTCAACCACATGCGACTGGTCCGTCTCCTGAGTGAAGTGTGGATCGCCAATCGAAGCCCCGCCACCTAAGCCCACGAGGTCACCAGAGGGCTTCAGCTCCCACCGGTGGATACTTCCAGTGCTCACGGCATGGTGGGGGTGGGGGTGGGGGGGGGGGGGGGGGGGGGGGGGCGCTCATTCCAGGATCCACGGCTTTGACATGCAGTTCCCATCTCAAACCTACAACGGGCACGTCCGTTTAAAAATTCGGCACCACGGGTCGGTTTCTCACAACTGTCCGTCTCCTGCTGCTGCTCACAAAGTCCCGCCACACGCAGGTGTGTGTGTTCAGTTCAACCGACACAGAGCGACACGCATTGCTGGTGTCCAGCCGCCGTCAGACGTGCGTCCGTCCAAAGAACTGGCATCAACGCAATTCTGATGATGACCTTCACCGCGCCTCCCGTCCTTCCTTCCCCCGTGCGTTGTGGAGGGGCGTGGGGCGTTGGGGGTGGGACGGTTGGGAGGGTGGTCAGACGGCATGCAGTCAGTACAGTGGCGGTCATTTGGCGGGCGACACGATGGAGCTGCCGTAGCCCTGCGTGCCACAGGTGGGCAGGCCGAAGGGGTTGACACTGGAGAACGGGGAGCCCACGATACTGCTCATGCCGGCTGCAACACACAACACACCGTCTGCTCAGCACACTGCAGGCCCACCACAGTCCCCGCTCTGTTCGTTTTTCGTCTGTATCTATTTTCTTTTGTTCTGATAACTTTTTCTACTTTCTATTCATTTACAGTGACTTTGCTTATGATAGGTAATTGAAAGCTAATTCTCAATCTGTGCCGACTCTTGTACAAAACTTCACTTTCTAAACTGACACGGTGGGAAAAAACTGTCTGTGTGTTGAGGCGAGTGTTCCGAACTGAGAAGCTAATAAATATGTGTACCCTCCTGTCTGAGAAAATCAAATGGCAGACTCCGATATAGTGATGCATCATCGACACGATTTTTCATGCTACCAAAGTAATAAATGAATATCAAGCGTTACAGCAGCATTTTGTCCTCATATTTGTTGGAAACTTTGTTTCTTTGCTTTACTGTTTTTCTTTCTTTCATCTCCAGATTATGTTGTTTGAAAATCTTGTTCTTTCTGTTTCGATTTTTCTCCGTTTGGTTTAAATATACTATTGGCTGTTTTGTGTTTAGTGACATTTGGTGAACCTCTTAAGCTTATATTGGTAGATGTCCGGTGATGCTCCATGACGGTCCTTCCTGTTACATTTAGTCACTGTCGCAAAGCGCAGCGTGAAATCCGGGTGAAAAAACGTTCTAGGGTTACCTTCTCTCATTCAAACTTCAGCGTATTTCTCATCAAGATTAACACTTACATTTCGAACCATTTTCAATGCACAAAAAGCTTGAAACGATGGAGATAACTAAAATCAGAATAAATGAACGAATATCTCTGTACATAAATGCATGAGGAAATCCACAGTTTTGGTTCTACTTGGTCAAGGAAGCGTTAACAAGTGCGAACTGTTTATCTGACCGGAGAACCATAGCGTGGACAAGATGGCACGGTCTATCAAACAATCAATAAACAATGGGTAAAGACGGCAACAGTTAGTATACTTGACTGGGTTCATGTTCATCAACCGTCAGAAATCCAAAATAAATATTAACATAAATGATAACACTGAGACGCTTTTGTAAGTAACAACTGGAGCGTATGCCCAGGGTGAATGCGTGTGACAGATTTTGTTCAAACTGTAGCAGGAAGCATTCATGTTACATTTCCCAGCAACATAGGTTTGCATAACACTCTATTCTGTCTTCATTTCACTGGTTCTTCTGTTTCCCTGTTATTTTCATCCAAGGCTGGCTGGTTGTTGGCTTTTTCTTTTCTTCCTTTTCTTTTATTTCTGTTTTTGTTTGTTTGCTTATGTTTTGGTGAACGTTAAACGAGACTGTGGTGATAGTTGCTACTGAATGTTGGCAATCCACTCAGACATAAATGCATTTACATTGTTATTCTTCAGTGATAATTATTCGAGACGAAACATATTATTTACAGCATGGAAATGATTCCCAACTATGAATCATGAAATGGTCACACATATCTTAGTTCTCAATACAGAATACATATTTATATACATGCAATATGAAAAAAACCGAATGAATGTTTAACATGGTACTTGTTCAATATACTGCACAAAAGTTCAACCACAAAAACACACCAGAAATTAAAACGTCCACAAAAAAGTCATGCAAATGAAGTCACAGAAATAAGCAAAAAGAAGACAATAATAATGAACATTGAAAAAACAACCATGCAAGAATCAAAATTTACACCCACCATTTTACACACATCAAAGAATTACGAAGGTATGAAACCATAGCGCATAGTTAGTGTCACCGTGTTCAAAAAGAAAGCAAAACTCTGACACTGCCTCGCTAGGTCAGATCATAATTATTATGAGCTTCTGAGATCTACGAGAGGCTACGATTAATTAAGGCGTGAAGGTTTTACCCATGTGAGAGGACTGACGTGTGGTTTACGGGTGGGTGACCCAGGCATTCTGGAAGTCCCGGTACACGGGGGCAAAGGCACTTTTCTGCTTGGCCGTCAGGCCCGGCCACAGTCCCGAGCCCCCATGATAATAGGACCCCCCGGCTATCCCCGGGGTGGGGCCTTGGGGGGCCACGCTGGGCGGAACAGGTGGGGAGGAGCAGGAGGGAACTGCCCAACAAAACACACAGCCCTGCCT
>CM065716.1:31536411-31553911 GCA_033310375.1 Conus canariensis | reverse complement strand
CAAACTCGCTAATTCACGCCAAACACACACACACACACACACACACACACACACACAAGGAACTCCTATACCAACCTTCATCCCACTGACCATTGACGGACTCTGCCACCGACACTGCCAGCTGGGAGGGTAGGCGTTGAAGCCGCCCATGGAGGAGTTGTTCATGGCGGGGGAGCGGGGCGTGGGCAGGGACAGCTGGTTGGGGTTGCGGGGCATGCTGTACAGGGCCTCCGCCAGGTCCGCCGCCCTCTTCAGGATGATCTCCTGTCGGGGGGTCAAGAGCGATCATAATGAACTGGAATGGTCAACTAGTGCATTGGATAGGGGCTGGAATGGTCAACTGTGCATGATAGGGCTGGAATGGTCACTAGTGCATTGGATAGGGCTGGAATGGTCACTAGAGCACTGAATGGACTGGAATGGTCAACTAGTGCATGGATGGGCTGGAATGTCACCTAGTGCATTGAAGGGCTGGAATGGTCTAGTGCATTGGAAGGGGTGGAATGGCTACCTAGTGCATGATGGCTGGATGGTCACTAGTGCATGAAAGGGCTGGAATGGTCACCTAGTGCATTGGAAGGGCTGGAATGGTCACTACATGGATAGTGGACTGATGGCACCTAGTGCTTGGATAGGGGCTGGAATGGTCACCTAGTGCATTGGATAGGGGCTGGAATGGTCAACTAGTGCATTGGATAGGGCTGGAATGGTCAACTAGTGCATTGGATAGGGCTGGAATGGTCACCTAGTGCATTGGATAGGGGCTGGAATGGTCACCTAGTGCATTGATAGGGCTGGAATGGTCACCTAGTGCATTGGACAGCGGCTGGAATGGTCTAGTGCATTGGAAGTGGCTGGAATGGCTACCTAGTGCATTGGATAGAGGCTGGAACGGTCAACTGTGCATTGGATAGGGGCTTGGAATGGCTCACTAGTGCATGGATAGAGGCTGGAATGGTCACCAGTGATGCTGCATAGGTGGATAATGGTACCCTAGTTGCATTGGATAGGAGGTGCAATGATCACCTAGTGCATTGGATAGGGGCTGGAATGGTCACCTAGTGTACTGATGGGGGCAGGGATGATGAATTAGTGGTCCGGATAGGTGGCGGAAGGGTGAACTTATTCACTGGATAGGAGACGGAATGGTGATCTTGTGTACTGGATAAGAGGTGGAATGGTGACCAAGTACGCTGCATAAGTGGCATAATGGTAACGCAGTTTATTGGACAGGAGGTGCAATGAGACATTTGTGGGCTGGATGGTAGCGCACTGGACTGGAGATGGAATTGTGGACTGGTGATTGAACTGGGGGTGGAATGGAGAACTAGTGGACTAAGTAGGTTGAGTGATGAATCTGTAGACTGGACAGAATCTGGCGTGATGACACTGGATTGCATAGCATATGGAGTGGTAACCGAGTGAAATGGGCAGGAGGTTGAATGGGGATCTAATGGACTGAATGGGCGGCGGAATGGACACATGACAGGAAGAACAAATAACCAAAGAAAGACACTGACTTTTTTAATTGTCTGTTTAAAATGTTAAGCCCTCCAGACAAGGGGGATAACTATCGAATTCACCGACAGCAAAAGCAGAAACTTCGACGAGAGAGAGAGAGAGAGAGAGAGAGAGGAGAGAAGAGAGGAGAGAGAGAGAGGAGATGGGGAAGGAGAGGAGGTGGAGTGAGAGAAAGTTGGAGGGAGGGAAGGAGGTGGACAGACGGAGTGGGGGGAAGGAGAGAGGGAGGAGGAGAAGGAGGAGGAGGAGACAGAGACAGAGACAGAGACAGAGAGAGAGAGAGAGAGAGAGAGAGAGAGAGAACGTAACAGCCATACAGACACACATAAATGCACTCTTAAACATACACCCGTACGTTTGCACACATCCACTCCTTCAGCATGCAGAGAAACAAAACAAAATAGACCCAAGTTGGTGAACCCAGGGTCTCACCTTCGGCAGTCTCTCCGGGTCTCCAGGATGTCTGGGCACCAGTTTCATCAACCTCTGGAACCCGTAGTCTATGGTGGGCTCCGTAAGAGCTGCAACACAAGGGACAGCATTCACACTGTCACAGCCAGTCATAAAGAAGGTTGCGGGTGCACATGTAATGCAGCATAGCATAGTACTGTGCAGGTGTAGGCATTATATTTAAGCATATTAGAAACAGTATAGTGCAATGTCATAATTGGTGTTAATGTGGTTGTGATACAAGAACTGTATAGCTTAGAGGGCACGATAGTATAAATTTAGAACACTATAGTACACAATGTTGTTTTGTTTGTGCGTCACATTTGAAATCGGAATTAAATCACCAACAAAAATTTAAGACATGTATACGTTTGGTAAAAAGGTACAGCTGAATTGCATCAAAGGCAGTGTAAACGATCTGATGTATACGTAAAGGCGTCCGGATCACGACGGAAGGTAAAATAACGACCACTTTAAAGAAAAAAAAAGACACTGGACATGGATAGTATCGTGGACATTTTGGCAATGAACTGCACAGTGTTCCTTTTCAATGTCATCATTTGTTGTTCTCCATCCCTACAAAGCTATAATACCAACCCTACCTACATGAAACAACACTTCTCTCCCCTAGCCTGGTTGGTCCATGTATATTCTGATTGCAGAAATTCCTTCCGCGTTCTTACTTATGGACAGCTAACTTTTTAGAAAATTCCAGAAACCAAGCTCTTAAATCTAAGGATCTCCCTTTCCCCATGTTCATAATCCTTCAGTAAAAATTGAGAAAATTCAAGAGGTAAATTAATAAACTGTTTTTTACCTTTTGGTCTAGTTAAAAAAAATCTGACTTCCGTCTACATGGACTCTCAATAGTCTCTTAAAAAAATCCAGAAACCATGCATCCTATTCGGTCGCCTCTCTCCTCCCCCCCCCCCCCCCAAAAAAAAAAAAAAAAAAAAAAGAAGCAACAAAAAACTTATCTTCTTTTTGGTTACCTCCCTCCTTCCCTTCAGGAAAAAATCAAAGGATTCCCCTCTGCAATATCCATGGTCTTAAGAGAAACGTACACAGAATTTCAGAAGAAACATTTACTGTCAGTCGTCAAAATAAATCTGGGGGCTTTGATTTAGTCATATACATAGTATAATAACTATGATAACAATAATAACGTTTGAACAAATACGTTTTGCTACTTATTAAAACAAATCTTAGGACTTCTCCGCATGTGCATAGTCTTTTAGTCACAGAAATGCTTGCTTTCATTCTTTTTTCACTGGATCTATTTCCAAAAAGGTTTCCATTATTTTTTAGTGTCCCCAACTATTCACGGCACTGACATAGTATGGCCACGCTCTGCCCTTACTCAGTGTGTGTGTGTGTGTGTGTGTGTGTGTGTGTGTGTGAGAGAGAGAGAGAGAGAGAGAGAGAGAGAGAGAGAGAGAGAGAGAGAGAGAGAGCTGAGCAGTTGACACTCTTTCGCGAAGTACCTCCTTCAACCACTACCCCTTTCCAACACACACACACACACACACACACACACACACTGAAGCAAGGGCACCACCTCCACCACCAATCGATAGGGAAGGCTGGGCCGGGAAATAAAGTGCAGCCAACACATTGGCACATGGAGAGGGAAGGGGAGATGAATGGCAGAGGATGAGGGAAGGAGGAGGGGCTGGGGGTGGGAAGAGTACAGAAGAGGGAGGGGGAGGGAAGGGGTTGGATGCTGATGACAACAGCAGGGACTGTGCGTGGTGACGAGCAAGCACAGACACAGCCAGACCCAGAGCCAGGGGCTTCAGGAGTGGGGGAGGGGGGGGGGTGGGGGGGGGGGTGAAGATGCAGAGACGTTGTCACCAAGCGCTCTATTGATAACTGTGACTTGTCACTGTGCTGGCTTGGGCGCCTCATCTAGCAGAATAGCCAGCCACCCTTCTCCTTCCACCCCTCCTCCTTCCCCCCTACCCTTCCCGTAAATGAAAGCCAAGCGATCAGGGAGGGACGGGGGAGGTTGAGGGCGGCTGGGGAGGGACTGAGGGGGGTAAATGGAGAGCCACAGGAGCGGCTTGGAAACAATTAGGCACGCGCCTGGCCGCATAATCCTGCCATCGCCATGTTGCTCCATGCACGTAACACTCGGAAAAGAGTGTTACGGTATCCATAGCGGCACCCCTCGCCGCCAATGACATGGAGCTGAAGTCCTGATGAGGACGACGGGGACACTCAACATGCCGATGGGCGGGTTGGGGATGCAGAGTGTGGGAGTGGTTGGGGGTGGTGATGTGTTTGAGGGAGTGTACCTTCTACAAACAAGACTGGGACCAACACCTCCCCATGGATTACCCCTGAATATCATGTCTCACAATGTAGAAATTCAATGCAGTGCCGATGACATACACACAAAATCCATGCAGTGCCTTGGGCTTATCAATACAATGCCAATGATATGCACAGAAAATCAATGCAAAGCCAAACGCAGAGGATCAATACCGTTTCAAGGACATTCACATAAGACCAAAACAATACTAGGGATACATGTGATTATGCAGAAAAGAGACACTGCTCTTCACAACTCTTAGCTGATACCAAGCCTTATGATTTTCTTTTTTAGTACAAGAAATTAGCACCTTTTTGACAATCGAACAGTTTGTTCTCATCAACCCAATACTTATTTCGACGTGTATGTTGTAAACAAGATTGAAAAGTGTCAATTCCGACAGGTTGTGTATAAGCGCTGTTCATTAAGAAAGTTTTAATAGAGAGCCTCGTCATTCTGCGGAAACGCATGACGAGAGAGATCGATACAACGAACTGAATCTTACTCACCAAGGCTAGAAGGCATAGAATTATGAGTAGTAACTAACAGGGCCGGATCCAGGGGGGTGCTTTGGTACTACAGCACACCCCCCCCCCCCCCCCCGGCAAAAAAAAAGAAAAAAGAAAGTACCCCCAGTCCCTCTTTCCACTGTACCGTCATCAGCTGTATATTAAACACAGTGCAAAATTGATAAAAACCTATTAATAATGTCTCCCCAGCTCACAGGAGATGCCACGAAACAGCTTTTAAAATGTCAAAAACCAATTTTCGACCGGGGGGCTTTGCCCCCTTGGTCCTCCCCCCACCGGGCTTTGTCCCTGGACCCCACCCGGGCCTAGGCGGCCCCTGGACCCGGCCTAAAACATTTACCAGCACCCCACCTTAAAAACTCTGTGATCCAACCCTGAACTAGTACGTAAAATGAGTTCCTGCAATGCCAAAAGCGATCAAGTGACTTCATCCTTTCAACTGCTATTTACCGTTTTGTTAATCTCTACATGCTGGAGGGTCTACTTTCTGTGCGCGTGAATTGCTAGTTAGTCTAGTTTTGTAGGGCTGAATTATAAATTAATCTTCTATTATTTTTGTGAATTTACTGTTTGTAGGGTTGAACAGCTGTTCATCAACTTTACACAGAGCTGAAGAGTTATCAACCTTCTTTTTTTGAGTCCATTGTTTATCAGCCTACTCAATGCACAGCTTGGTTTTTAACCTACATTTTGTACGTGTCAAGCCTACATTCTGTAGGGCTGGATTTTCCTGTTGACGTACTTCTTGTAGGACTATATAGTTCGTAAACCGTTTTGTTCGGATGAATTGTGTGTAAACTTACTTATTGCACGGATGATTTCTTTTTAACGCGCTCTTTGTACGACTGAATTGTTCGTTCACGTGCCCTCCGCATGACTGACTTAGTAGTAAACCTACTTTGTGCACGCTTAGCTTCGTTATCTACTGTTTGTATGATTGACTTATTGTATTCACTAATAAACAAGAAACAAGTAGGGTAACTCTTGCTCCCACAAGAAAACATAACTCCAAAGGAATGCTGCTTACGACACCGAATCGCCTAGCAGACGTGACAGCACAGAACACACAGAACAAACTGTTTTGTTCTGTGTGTTCTGTTGCTGTCCACGTCTGCTAGGCGATTCGGTGTCGTAAGCAGCATTCCTTTGGAGTTATGTTTTCTTGTGGGAGCAAGAGTTACCCTACTTGTTTATTGTTTATCATTTACTGTTCCTTGCCTCATTTCATATTTTAAGTATTCACTGGGTTTTTGTTTGTTTGTTTGTTTGTTTGTTTTTTATAAAGAAGGCAGAAACTATTTTTCGACATACATTTTATATGGCTGAATTTTTAAACATATTTTTTGAACAACAGAACTTTTCGTTAACCTACTTTTTGTATTGCTGAACTGTTTGTTAAACTTCTTTCTATACGGCAGAAATAAACTTACCCCCCCCCCCTTTTTTTTTTTTTAAATCTCTTTACAGCATTCGTATTCCTTTAAAAGCAGTAGGAGAGAGTGAGAGAGAGAGAGAGAGAGAGAGAGAGAGAGAGAGAAGAGAGAGTGAGAGTGCGCGCGTGTGCGTGCGTGCGTGTGTGTGCAGGCGCGCGTGCCCGCTCCCGTTTTGTGTTTGCGCATGAGCGCGCGAATAATGTCATTTTGTGGTCTGTCTCCGTTTAGTGATGGTCTCGGTGTTGGAAAGAAAGAAAATGAAGTCCGAGTGAGAACATGTGGTCCGTGACTTTGTGGCTAAAGTGACTTGACAACTGGCTCCTGCTGATCCAGTGTACAAGTCATGGCGTCAAACCTGACACCACGGTGGCCGCGTGGCCAGTCTTTGTTTAGGCATGAGCGAGGCCCGTCTGTTCGCTCGTGATCCACACCGGCAAATCTCTCTCTCTCTCTCTCTCTCTCTCTCTCCCAAAAAACAAAAACAAAAAAAATGATTTTCTCTCTCTCTCTCTCTCTCTCTCTCTCTCTCTCTGTCTCCAAAGGATTCTTTCTCCTTATCTGTTAACCAAGGAAATACTGAACTCTAATCAACCAATTAACGAATCTCTCTCTCTCTCTCTCTTCTCTCTCTCTCTCTCTCTCTCTCTCTGCAATCAATAACAAAAATATGTAAAGGAAAACAGAAATTAAAGAATAAATAAGAAAAAAATACGATCAGAGGACTTGTAAAGAAGGGTACGTCAGTGATGTATGTATATGTGTAGGGGGGGGAGGTTGAGTGCGTGCGTGCGTGCGCGCGCGCACGCGCGCGCGCGTGTGTGTGTGTGCGTGGTGTGTGTGTGTGTGTTTTGTGTGTGTTGATGCACGTCATCTGACATGACATTTGACGGCTTTCCTTGGCACGTAGGGCCCGCCAGTAGGCGTGCCTGGAAGGAAGGAAGGAAGGAAAGGAGGAAGGAAGGAAGGAATCAATCAATTTGTTGCCGTTGTCGCTCAGTCGACAATCCCTTCATTAATAATGTACTCGGCTGCCGCCCTTGTTTGCTGCTTCCTCACTCCATCTCCTCTAATGTCTCTCCAGAGACGAACAGGTTGGTTGGTATACAGTCGTTTCTCCTCTCAGCTGTAATCACTCCGTTTTTCTTTTCTTCTGTCTTCCCTTCATTTAGTTCTCGTTTCCCCACTATCGTCTTTCCCAGTTCACCATGCCGCCGCTCGACGCCTGTATTCCCCTGTGTGTATTTTAAAAGGGTTAATTACAGCTTCACGCTGAAGTCAGTAGTGTTTATTTCCGCGATGGAAAAGACCATGTGTGCTTTCGTCGTTTGCGTTTTCACGCTCTTTCATGACGCGTGACATTTGCTCGTTCTTAAATACAAACTGGCGCAGATGTGCCAGTGTAGATATAATATTGCTCCATTTGCCATGAGTCTTTTGAATAAGTTTATGTATAACGTTACACGCGAAACCTGAAACCCACACAACAAAAACTATAGCAGAATTATATTTCAGAATCACGTATATGGAGATTTTTTTTTCAGTTTATGACCAGTAAATAACAACCCTGAACACATTAACAAAGGAGATATGCAAGGGGGGTACTTCTGGGACCGGCCCAGAAGTACTCCACCTAAAGTTGATTAAGACTTGTTTTCAATATTGACTCAGATAGAATGTCCATGTGTTAGTTTATGACCTTTAAATAACAACCCTCAACACATTAACAAAGGAGATATGCAAGGGGGGTACTTCTGGGACCGGCCCAGAAGTACTCCCCCTACAGTTGATTCAGACTATATTTTTATGTTGATTCAAATAGAATGTCCATGTGTGAGTTTATGACCAGTAAAATAACAACCCTGAACACATTGATAAAGGAGATATGCAAGGGGGGTACTTCTGGGACCGGCCAGAAGTACTCCCCCTAAAGTTGATTCAGACTCGTTTTCAATATTGACTCAGATAGAATGTCCATGTGTTAGTTTATGACCTTTAAATAACAACCCTCAACACATTAACAAAGGAGATATGCAAGGGGGGTACTTCTGGGACCGGCCCAGAAGTACTCCCCCCTAAAGTTGATTCAGACTCGTTTTCAATGTTGATTCAGATGGAATGTCCATGTGTGAGTTTATGACCTTTAAATAACAACCCTCAACACATTAATAAAGGAGATATGCAAGGGGGGTACTTCTGGGACCGGCCCAGAAGTACTCCCCCTAAAGTTGATTCAGACTCGTTTTCAATGTTGATTCAAATAGAATGTCCAAGTATGAGTTTATAACCAGTAAATAACAACCTTGAACACATTAATAAAGGAGATATGCAAGGGGGGTACTTCTGGGACCGGCCCAGAAGTACTCCCCCTAAAGTTGATTCAGACTATATTTCAATGTTCATTTAGGCAGAAAGTCAATGTATGAGTTTATAACCAGTATATAACAACCTTGAACACATTACGTAAAGGAAATGTGCAAGGGGGGTACTCCTGGGACCGGCCCAGAAGTACTCCCCCTAAGGTTGATTTAGACTATATTTCAATGCTGATTCAGATAGAATGTCCATGTATGAGTTTATAACCAGTAAATAACGACGCTGAACACATTAATATAGGAGAGATGCAAGGGGGGTACTTCTGGGACCGGCCCAGAAGTACTCCCCCCTAAAGTTGATACAGTCTGTATTTCAATGTTGATTCTGAAACAATATCCACATAAGTCTTCATAAACGAGAAACAACATCCCTAAGCTCTTTAATACAGAAGATATGAAAGGGGGGTAATTTTGGGCCTGGTCCCAGAAAGACTCCCCACCTGCTACAGAAGTACTCCCCAGGAGTACTTCTGGGTCCGCTAAAAACGGCCCAGTTTTACTCCCGGAGTAAGTCTGGGCTGGGCCCTAAAGTACTCTCTCAGCTTCGGGGGGTACATCTGGAGCCGCGCCAAAGTTACTCCTGGGAGTACATCTGGGCTGGGCCCAGACGTACTCCCGGAGTCATTCTGGTGCCGAGGGGGGGTCAGTTTGGGACTGGTACCAAAAGTACTCCCCTGTCTAAAGGAATCAGCGTTACAAGACAGTTACAGAAAACAAACATTAATTTACAAAGTTGTCAACAGGGGGGAGTACTTCTGGGACCAAGGGGGGTACTGTCCCAGAAGTACTCCCGGGAGTACTTCTGGGCGGGGAGTACTTTTGGGGTGTTACACCACCTCCGACACAATGTCTGTCATGTGGAATAGGGCGTTAACATCAACACGCAATCCAGTTTTATCGCTCTGCTTTCGAAACGATCAAAAACAAAATGAATACATCACGCATTGTGCACTTGAAAGATCTCAGAAATGGACTTGAAAAATACTACAGAGTCCTCTTGATCGCCTGTCGTCAGTGTTTTGTATCAACAGATGAGCGAGAGATGCACAGCAAGGCTGTTTCTAGTTCCTGTCACGCTTTGGGAGTTCACAGCCACATTTGCTAGGACTTACCGTCACGGTCATTATACATCACTATTTCAACACAACGCTCTGTAAGCAGGTCATGCAGCATTTGTTTGTATTCTGCGAATTCTTCTTTTCGGACGCGAAACCAGATAAAAACATTCATATTCAGTTTCAATTAAAAACAGCGGCCTGTTCATTTTATTTCATTTCATTTTATTGATTGTGTTTTTGTCTGGTCCCTGGCGGGTATTGCTAAGTATGCACCTTGCTATTCCCATGAGCCTGCGTATCGCGCACAACATCTTCCTATTCCTATAGTCTGCTTGTCGTACACAACATCTTCCTATTCCTATAGTCTGCTTGTCGTACACAACATCTTCCTATTCCTATAGTCTGCTTGTCGTACACAACATCTTCCTATTCCTATAGTCTGCTTGTCGTACACAACATCTTCCTATTCCTATAGTCTGCTTATCGTACAAACATCTTCCTATTCCTATAGTCTGCTTGTCGTACACAACATCTTCCTATTCCTATAGTCTGCTTATCTACACAACATCTTCCTATTCCTATAGTCTGCTTATCGTACACAACATATTCCTATTCCTATAGCCTGGTTATCGTACACAACAGCTTCCTATAGTCTGCTTATCGTACACATCTTTCTATTCCTATAGCCTGCTTACCGAACACATTTTACTATTCCTATAGCCTGATTATCGTGCACAACATCTTGCTATTCCTATAGCCCGCTTATTATGCACAACACAAATATACATTTTCCAAATCTTCCTATTCTTACAGCCTGATCATCGTACACAACACCTCGCTATTCCTGTAGCCTGATTATCGTGCACAACATCTTGCTATTCCTGTAGCCTGATTATCGTGCACAACATCTTGCTATTCCTGTAGCCTGATCATCGTGCACAACATCTTGCTATCCTGTAGCCGATCATCGTGCACAACATCTTGCTACTCCTGTAGCCTGATCATCGTGCACAACATCTTGCTATCCTGTAGCCTGATCATCGTGCACAACATCTTGCTACTCCTGTAGCCTGATCATCGTGCACAACATCTTGCTACTCCTAAGCCTGATCATCGTGCACAACATCTTGCTACTCCTACAGCCTGATCATCGTGCACAACATCTTGCTACTCCTTAGCCTGATCATCGTGCACAACATCTTGCTACTCCTGTAGCCTGATCATCGTGCACAACATCTTGCTACTCCTGTAGCCTGATCATCGTGCACAACATCTTGCTACTCCTACAGCCTGATCATCGTGCACAACATCTTGCTACTCCTATAGCCTGATCATCGTGCACAACATCTTGCTACTCCTATAGCCCACTTGTTATGCACAACACCAAGTATACATCTTAATCCCACAGGCCTGTTTATGCGCACAATGCAAACGTATGGTTATACGTGCGCCTTTTTGTTCAAAAATACAAAACGCGTTACGTTACAGACCAAACAGACAAACGAACACAAAACAAAACCAAAATTCACCAACTTTTATCTCCGAGAAAGCATTTCAGCCTCTTCTCACCACAGACACGCTTTTCCTCTCTCTCTCTCTCTCTCTCTCTCTCTCTCTCTCTCTCTCTCTCTCACACACACACACACACACACACACACACACACACACACACACACACAATTCAATTCAAATTTAATCCTTTGACCCCTGTTGGGGCATGGAGGATCCAAATGTAACAAAGAGAAATACGAAACTCACTCAGAACAATGTGTGAACATAGTTGCGAAATGCTGAATTCTGGTGAACTGTAATGATCTCATTAAACAATCTTCCCATTTTTTAGAAACTTACTAATATTCAAACAAATGCGTCTTCCTTTTTGAAATAAATTACAAAAGTTGAAAACAGACTTTGGTTTTAGATATTTTTTAGGGATGAATTTTTCACGAACACACACACACACACACACACACACACACACACACACAACACACACAACACATCACACACACGCACGTGCGCGCGCCCTCAACACACACACACACACACAAACACACACGCGCTCACACACACACACACACACACACACACAAACGCACAGACACACACACACACATACATACATAGAGAGGAGAGAGAGAGAGAGAGAGAGAGAGAGAGAAGAGAGAGAGACGGAGGGAGAGGTGGGCACTGCTAAACTCACCAGTATAGACAAATCGGCCGGGAGCTCCTTTACAGAACTGCTTGGATTTGTAGGACAAAGTTACTTCCACTACTCCGGGGATATGGCGTGGCGGAGTCTGTACCCGTATTGCGTGTGAGGTGATCAACTGAAAATCCACACACAAAACCGTTCCATCAGTGTGAGAAGACATACCTGCTTTTTCCACTTCTGCTTCTTTCTTTCTAGGATACTCATGCACGTCCGCACGCGCATAACGAACGCAGGCACATACTCGCATACGCACGCACACACAATCGCGATTAAGACTACAAAACTGGGCAAAACAACACGAACCGCTGTGAATTGGAGAAAAGATGAATAAGGAAGCCAAAGGAAAAAAAAGTCACACAAACCCCACACACACACACACACACACACACACACACACACACACCAATAATGAACTGACGAGGAAAAAAAAAAGAATAAGAAGAAAGTGACAAACAACGAAGACAAATCTGCCTTCTGAATGAACAGGAACACCGTTTAATTCAAAATAAATTCAATTAATTTACACATTTTCCCCAGCTACTTTCATACTGACTCAAAATGATTTTCCTGTTGAAAAAAATGTTATCAGGTATACTTCTAAACCCAAGCTCTGAAGTCTGAAACAGTTCGATACAGAAATATCCCAGCAATTACCAACGTCTTGCTTATTCACTAAATAGACATAACTATACAATGTATACATCATGTACTATCTGAATACCCCTCCCTCCTTCCCCGCTCCACTCTCTTTCTCTCCAGTTGTGTTTGTAGAGTAACCGTAAGAATGATAAATGTCTGAAGTATGCCAGCATCTTCATGGCATTTTAAAGTTTGTTTTTTGTTCTGTCTTTTTGGTGAAATAATAGAGAAAGACAATTATTTTTACCATTGATAACCAAAGTTCTGTCTAACAAGGCCACATCCCCTCTTACAGTAAATGTTTCCAAGTCGCCTGTCATCGATTGGTCCTCTCTCTCTCTCTCTCTCTCTCTCTCTCTCTCTCTCTCTCTCTCTCTCTCTCTCGTCTGCGTATTCGTGTCTGTTCGAAGATTCATGCATTCGTGTGTCTGTTCGAAGATTCATGCATGCTGTACGCCAGGATTGTGCCAACACCTAGGATGTACACAGCATTCATGTTAGATGTTGCCATATTTGGAGCATTCCTCGTAACTTCTATTCGTTCGTACATGAAATACGCATTTACATAGGAGCAGAATTGGACTTGCTCCTCTCCTCCCTTTTCCTCAACATTACTCTAAGGTGGAAGGTAGTGGAGGGGGGGGGGTAGAACCAGCATACTCTGTGACCTGTGAGCCGGCATTTCTATATCGAGAAGGAGAAGCGGGGGGGGGGGGGGGGGGGGTGGGGGGGGGGTGAGAGAGAGAGAGAGGAGGAAGGGTCGATCGATAGCTATGTTCGGTCAGTTGACGTCGACAAATGACAATCAAGGCGATAACCGACGGCTCAACACTGAAAAAAAAATGCTAATTAAGACATGGTAGGTCTACTTCGTTCAGTACCAGCTAAAAAAAATCAAAAAAAAAAAAAAAAAAAATCGACAAGGCTGTACCTTTACACAGAACGGGAAAAACAGCTCAATTTAAACAAGTATTGATCTTGACCGTTCTGTTCAATGATTTAACAAGTCGACCATTGTCACATCTCGCATGTTATGCACTCGTGATCTCAGACAACTTTCTCTCCCTATGCATAAGTAATGCAATTACATCATTCACACACTTGTCGAGTAAATCTATATCAAATCGAAGTCGTCCCCGCCATGCGTACTGTATAAATCACATCCATACGGGCTTTTCAGGCCTACAGGCAGAGAATCAGTGACAGCGGACGGCGGGCCATTTGCATGCCATTTTGAAAAACGCTTCCAATGGCGCCCCCTTGTGAATGGGCAAGGGCAATGAAGGGTAAAGGGGAACAACCCTGGGTCATTCAATCAGGAGAGCGCGACCAGCGCTATCAACGCCACGTTGGACGGGTTCATTAACTGCACTGCAAGTGGATGGCAAAGTTCTTTATTTGAGACTCTGGATTATTGTTTCCCTGAGTAACGATTTATGATACGTCTGGCACAAATGAATGCTTACTTCGATTGAATGGCGATTTATACTTCAGAATTTAATTGCGTTTGTGGGAACAATAAACTTAGATTTAGATTTTTGCTTGTCTGCAAAGTTCTGTGATTATCAGACAAAGGAACATTAACTGCCTTTTCAAAATATCAAAACGAATGTGTGACATGACCATATTTTCAAAGGTGTAATGCGAGCCATTTTCACTTGAAAAAAAAAAAACTAAAACAAACAAACAAACAAGGTATCAATCATGTCCAATGAAGGATGTATAAATCATTTTGTCATCAAGAGCTGGAACGTAATCCATTTTCAGTCAAACAAAGGTATAATACTGACAATTTCTTGTCAAACAAATGTATATTATAAACAATGTACAGTTAAACAAAGGCGGAATATCGGCCATTTTCTGTCAAACAAACAAAAACCTGAGCAATATAGGCCTTTTTCAGTTACACGAAGTTGTGTGATATAGGCCATTTTCAATCTAACAAATATGTAACTAAAACCATTTTAAAAGAGGTGTGTTATACGTCATTTTAGTCGAACAAAATGGTGTGTAATATCGGTCATTTTCAGATAAACAAAGATGTGTAATATTCGTCATTTTCAGTCAAATAAAGATGTATTATCCATTTCCAGTCAAACAAAAAAGTGTGTAAGATAGGCCATATTCAGTCAAACAAATCTGTAATATAGCCATTTTCAGTGAAACAATAAAGTGTGTGATAAAGGTCATTTTAAGTCAAAAGTGTGCAATAAAGGTCATTTTTCAAACCAATCTTTAAGAGACGCCATTTTCAGTCAAACAGAGGTGTGCTCAGGCCATTTTCAGTCATAGTGTAATATAGGCCATTTTCAAACAAAGATACAACTTAAGCAATTTCCAGTCAAACAGGGGTATGAAATATTGGCCATTTTGCAGTTTTAAAAAAAAGTACAAAAAGGGCATTTTCAATGGTCAACTTCAGTCGGTCAAAGGTGTATTACATACGCCATCTTCAGTCTCAACATTTCAGCTCAGAGACAAGAAGTCTTCGCATCTCCATCGTTTCTATACAACTTCTGGGTGTTGTCGGGTCTCCACAGCCGCATTACTTAACCATGCAAGAACTAAATGACCTGAAGAGAAGGAGGAGAGGGTGTGGGGAGTGGGCATTTCAAAAGTCGTGACCGACATGAACAGAAAAAAAAAACATTCTTTGCATGTACTGCATGAATGCTGCTTCAATGTTTTGTATTAATAGGACTACAGTCTGAGTGTGCTGCACACATTGCATATATGGCTCTAGTGCGTCGTACAATTGCTTGAGTATGTTTCCGCGTGTATTGCCCTTTCAGTGTTATCATAGCTTAGCCGACACAGAGAACGGCCTCGGGGCTGGAGTACTATTGCTTGAAGAGTGATGCCTAATCATACTGCTGACGTGTGTTGCATACATATTGCAAGTTCACAGGGCAAGCGGATCGGCCGCGTGATGTAAAGACCTCGTGAGCCTTCCGCCGGTCGTTTAATGCGACTTGTGATTTGAACGATGTAATATCCTTCAGCCGTCTTGATGAAGTGCTCCACCGTAATGTTCTCTGCCTCCTCTCCGAAACCAGGCCCACTTACCCTAGACTTACTCAAGTCACAAGACTTGGGAGAAAGCTCAGGCTTTGAATCGCAGTTTTCAGTTCCAAGAGCAGCCCGCCTCAGTCAGAGCAGACGAAAATGGAACAGTCAACCAGGACATGACACACGTTTCTTTGAAGGGTGTGGAGCGTCGCAGAGGCTGTAAGCTACGATCTGATCTCTCAAACTGGCTTTAACTCAGTGGCCACTGAAGTCAGCTGGGCGAAAAAACAGACCGATCTGATTTTGTTTCCGTGACAGGGTTTGCCTGGCCTTCTGCTACTACTGCTCAGATGAAGTGTGGATGCATTGGCTGTGGGTCTGGCGTGACTGTCATCTCAGACTATTGCCGTCAACTGCCAGGCTGACTGGAACCTTGAAAGGCCTGTGCACAAGAACGGTCGGCTGTATCGATCCACGCGCTGTCAACTTCTATCTCACACTCAACGTGAGCATCAAGACACGCTCTGGGTTGCTCTAGTCTCCGGTCTGTGCTCAGTCACTCGTTTTTTTTTGTTGTTGTTTTTCCGTCCGCATAGTTCTCTGGGATGAGAAAACAAAAAAACAAACAAACAAACAGCAGTTCTTTTGGAGGAGATGTCAGCATGTGTTCGAAATGAGGCAGTCGGTAGAACACTCTAATTGTTTTGTTTTATTGTTGAAATTCAGTTTCCGTCATGGTTTGTAATGAGACACAACAGCCAGTGACCAGAGTCCACGAGACAGAAATTTGTACATTCATTAAATCTGTATTCATACTATTTCTTGATCTATTAGAATAACAAAACAAAAAAAAATACAAACAAGAATTATGTCATAATTCCGCTTGTCACGATACAGAAATAGAAATTCAAACTTAGTGCAAAATCTCTCTCTCTCTCTCTTACATACATGCATACATACATACACACAAACACACACACAGAGAGAGAGAGAGAGAGAGAGAGAGAGAGAGAGAGAGAGAGAGAGAGAGAGAAGACAGACAGACAGACAGACAGACAGAGAGACGGAGAGACACATTCGAGGCAGACAGAAAGACGGGGAAAGACAGAGAGAGAATGGGGACACACAAAGAGGAGATTCTCCCCTAAATGAAAACTATGACCCATTTAACCCTTTCCGGTTTAAGTCCTTTAGAGAGAAATCCTCCATTTTCCCCCCCAGTCCTCCCAACTGCCCCGTCACTTCACCCAGGACCGTTTACCCCCTCGCCTCGCTCCCAGCTCTCGGACTAATTTCCGCGATTTGGCGAGAGTTGCATCTCCGGTGATGGAGTGAGAATTAACAACACCATTCGCCGCGCTACGGCCAGCGTTTTAATCAGACAGATGCGCGTTCAATGAAGCGGGACCGGGGCTCCATTATCTGGCAGTGGGTGGGGTTTCCGTGCGGTATGGGATGAAATCCGCGCCATGGCCGCACTGCCACTGCCATCAGTTGGGAGTGGTGGGAGAGGGGAGGGAGAAGGGGGGAGGGGGGGGGGGGGGCTGGAGGTACCGGCGACTTCCGCGTGCGCAAAGTGATGTCAATCTGTTATGAAATATGCATGGCTCGCCAAAGATTTTTAACTCTCTGCTTGCTCTATAACTACGCAGGGGGGGGGGGGGGGGGGGGGGGGGGGGGGGAATCCGTGTTGTTGGCTGGACCGGCGTCACATTGAATGCGTGCATGCGCGCGCGTGTGTGTGTGTGTGTGTGTGTGTGTGTGTGCGCGCGCGCGCGCGCGCGCATCTCCCTTCTGTACGTCTCTTTTTGTCTCTCTCCCTCCATCTCTTACATCTGAATGAACAATTCAGCAACCACTGATAATGTGGAGTCAGTGATATTACGAATGGTGGTTTGGAATGTTTAGACCTATTCGACGTTATTGACAGATCACGACATTCAATGAAAACTTCACAAA
>CM065716.1:31493911-31526411 GCA_033310375.1 Conus canariensis | reverse complement strand
ACAGAAACAAGCAAGACACTGTAAGATACCCGCTCCCATCCCCCGCATATAGACCTCCAAAGACTTACAGAGAAAAGCAGAACCCTACACACCTACAAAAAAGCAACACAGAAAGGCGAAAAGCATAGACTTACACAAAAGCAAACAAACAAACAAAAAACAGAAATAAGTAAGACTCCCGTTCTCACCCCCTGCTTACCATCCCCTCGCTCTACTTCCACCCCCGAACGCGCGCGCACACGCACACACACACGCACGCTCACACACACACCACACACACACACACACACACACACACACACACACACCCACACACGCTCACACACACTTCCGACCTCTGATGTAGAGGTCTCCAGGCACCACCCACCTCGCTCCAGACCAACATGGTCCCGAAGACGACCTGCAGGCCATCGAAGAAGTTGTCGCCGATGATGATGACGGTGGTGCCTCCGGTGGTCCATCCCTCGCTGGGGCAGATTGCCTTGATGATGGGCGTGGCTGCAGCAGTCAGACCCACACACACCAGACACTCTTTCTGATTATCATAGCCACGGGGTGGACCCTCAGTCTTTCATCACACTCTCTGTTCTTTCACTCTTTCTTTTTATTAGCGTCTTCCTTCTTTCGTCCCTCCCGCCCTCATCTCTCTGTCTGTCTGTCTGTCTCTCTCCTCCCATTAATAATTACCACAGACAACTCTTTATAACGATCCACGTCTTTCGTCCCTCCTCCTTCCCCCCCCCCCCCCCCCTCCCTTTTCCCGCCTCCTCCTTTTTTTTTTAAGGCTGTATGACCCCACACGTTGACCTCTCTCTCTCTCCCCTCTGCCCCCACCCACACCCCTCTCCTCCCTCACCTTTTTACTTCTCTCACTTGTCTTCCCGGGTCTACGTTCTCACTCTTCATCCCCCCCCCCTCTCTCTCTCTCCCTCTTTCTCCTCTTTCTGTAACTATCCCTAAACAGCTATTAGTTGATCAATGCAAGTATCCATCAATTTAAATATCATATGAAGAAAAGGGGGTGGCTGGGGAGGGACTGCAGGAAGAGGGGGTCAAGAGGAAAAGTGGGGAAAAGACAGGAATTTTGAGAAAGACGGGAGTAAGAAAACAAAACGACGGACAGCGACAAACAAGAAAAATCACACACACACACACACACACACACACACACACACACACACACACACACACACACTGAGAACCGCAAGTTCTAGTTTCTTTTAACCACAGATCGTTTTTCTAAAAATGTGAAAATCTGGACTGGCAGTTAGGAAAGCTGAGACCTCTTCCAACAACGAACGGATCTGGGATCCGTTCTCTGAGTCACTGTATGGGTAAATATAAACTCTGCCTCCGCCACGGGAAGTAACGGACGGTTCGGACTGCAGAAGTTATCCCCCGTGTACTATGTTTTTGGAAGTTATCCCCCGTGTATGTTTTTTTTCTTGTTTGTTTTTGTTTTTGTTAACAGACCATGCAAAAGCAAACAATATCAACGTTCATATCCCTAGAAACATTCTGTGAAAATTCAATGCATGACAGTTTTCAAATCATACCGGTAAGTTAACTGTGACCATGTCCAGTGGAAAGCATGCCTTAACTTTAATCGGTAATGTGAAAAGACCTGGACCGCATTTTTTTTCCCGCCAAAAAAGTTGATTCACGGGCCAGGATACAGTCTGAAGCTGATCGTCCCCGTGGACTTCATCTTTCATTTCCAGCATCCCCTTTTTGATCCGGATCGGCACCAAACGTACTGGGTATGAGTTTGTTCATAGGCCACCGTGCATGTGATGACGAAGGGTGGCGAAAAGTGGCAACCTCCTTTGGGGCGAACTACCAACCAACCAACCAACAAACAGGACGAAAACTTCACCCCCTCCTACGTGGACGTCGTTAGCTGCTCTTAGAAATTACGTGGAACTCCTCTCTAGCTCCAAGGTTTGGACTTTGGGCTCTTTGTGGGTAATTGCTTTTCAGGATTTGGTCACTGGCCCTAAACCAGAGAAAGTTGAAGCCTCCAGCTAACCTGCTTAAGTGGCAGCCAGCAGACAGATGTGTGAACTTACTGCGTTTCTTCGTGTTTTATTTATTCCTCTATTTATTTGTTTTGATGTGTGTATGTTGAGTTGATTTCAACGCGATGACAACCCTGATGTAGGCCTTTGCGGTTACCTGGACTATAAGCAGCATCACCTTACCTTACCTTATGTGCGCGCCGCGCGTGTGTGTGTGTGTGTGTGTGTGTGTGGACGCGCACAAGCGCGTTCGCACGTAGGCCTACATGCGTTTGCAAACAAGTTAACATTCGCACGTATGTATAAATGCCGGAATTCATGCGCGCGTGCTTCAATCGGTTATATCGAGATGGCATTAATGACTTTACTATAGCAAGCACAGAGTTTCTGCTCGTTTTTGTTGCGAATTTCAACTAGAATTTATAACATTTTTGACCAGATATACGAACGATCGACCGCACACACAAAAAAAGCAACGAGGCAAAAACAACAGCATTTACACAACTACGACAACTACAACAGCATCGTTGACGCTGATGACGGCTGTGGTGTCGTCTGCAAATACTGGGACAGATGTGGGCAGGCCAGCGCGGACGGGGCGACATAGGGCGGGTTTAATTCCCGGGCCCGTGCCCGTGGCCACTGTCTTTACGGCCAGGGCATGAAACGGTTCTATTACTTCCCCGCTCTTTGTCTTTTCGGCCCGGCAGAGGGGAGTTGGGGGCGCGCGGGCGGCTAATGATTGCACGCAAGTTGGCGTTAATTCACGTGCCGAACAAGCACTTTATTGGTGACACCCTCCATCATTTCCTGTCCACTGTGTAGGTGCGGAAAGAAGCGGCGGGCGCGCGCGCGCGCGCACGCACGCATACACACAGACACAGACACAGGCAGGCAGGCAGGCAGGCAGGCACGCACGTACACACATAGAGAGAGAGAGAAGAGGTGGTGGTGGCAGTGTGTGAACGGGTGGAAGTGGGGGGGGGGGGGAGGGGGCAGGATCCCGGAAAAGAGACATGCTGGATCGGTTTAATTTTGTGCGTTTCCGTCGGTTTCTTTCCCTTCCCCTCCTTTTGATGGCCTCTGAGAACAATGAGACTGAAGAGTCTTTAAACAACTTCATTGGGTGATCAAAAACGCTCTCTCTCTCTCTCTCTCTCTCTCTCTCTCTCTCTCTCTAAGCGTTATTTTCATTCTCTCTCTCTCTCTCTCTCTCTCTCTCTCTCTCTCTCTCTCTAAGCGTTGTTTCCATCGACTCTCTCTCTCTCTCTCTCTCTCTCTCTCTCTCAAAGCGTTGTTTCCATGGATAGACCCCCCTCCTCCGCTGATTGGATTCAGCACGACCGAACTCTTCGAAGACAATCCTACCATCCTGAAAATGTCTCCACTACAGTAGGAATGTCTTGCCACGCTTTTTCTACGACTCTTGCAAATGTCGTGGCAGCTGATTCCAGAGGCGCATTGGAAAACAAAACGCGCCATCTTAGAATCCCCCCCCCCCCCCCCCCCCCCGCCACTTGATTATGCATACAGCAACCCTGACTTTTCACGCTGCGTTCTCTTAGCGAGTGGACAGCTCCTCAGCAAACATTGTGACAACATGCGCGTGTTCGGCACCTGGCTGGTCTTTTATCACTTCTCGGTCTTCTCCACTTACCGATCGGAATCCGATTTCCCTGGCCCCCCTTTCCCCACCTGATTCACTTAGTCACGACTTGAAGTCTAAACTAATCCAATCCTTCCCCTGGTGGGTGATACGGAGAACTTCACCTCTGCTAGCCGGCTCACAGAAAGGGAGAGCTCGTTCACTGTGGGGGTGGCGGTGGGGGTGGGGTGGGGGGGTGGGGTTGTGGAGGGATTCTGCGAGAGACGTCCATGTGATGAAGCTACGGGTGGAAAGTGGATGTTAGTAAGCGAAGAACAAGTTGATGCCGTCAGACTGTGTGGCGTTTTGCGTTGTTCATTTTCACTTAAGTCTGTATGAACAAAGTACCTTGGAATGCGCAAAGCAGCATTTCCTCTGACTTGATTTTTAAAGGGGGGGGGGGGGAGAGAGAAAAAAGGACAGCCATTAGATAAAGCGATGACTACAATTTTCACTTAGGACATGAAACGAGTTTTCCATACAGCTATAAATGTACTTAGAGAAATTCAGAGTCATTACGTGGACTGATGGACAGGCTGTGAATGATGCTCACTGACTAAACCACCCTGGCCGACATGTCACGGACGCAAAAATTCAGTTGCCAAACATAGGTCATCGGTGACATGGTTATCCACTAGCGGGTACTTTTGACTTACCCATGATAAAAATGTGTGTGTGTGTGTGTGTGTGTGTGTGTGTGTGTGTGTGTGTGTGTGCACTGTCATTAAGAGAGAGAGAGAGAGAGAGAGAGGGAGAGAGAGAGAGATGAGGAAAAAAGCACACTTCCATAACGTTTTGATCCAATTCTGAATGTCTTTGAAAGGCGTTTTCATCACAATACAAGAATCCGGACCACAAAACTGCTTGCAGTTTTCATTCCTTGTTAATATTTTATCACGCACACTGTCACATGCACATACGCACATGCGCGGACACACACGCACGCACGCACGCGTGCACACACACAGATACACGCACGCGCACACACACACACTCGCTCTCTCTCCTTCTCACACTCTCACACACTGCTAACATCCGCGCCATTGAGGAAACAGATGGAAGTGACCCATGATCGACATTCATCCTCACACTCTTTGCCATACACACATGCACGCGCGCGCGCGCGCACCACACACATGCACCCGCGTACACATACACACACACACACACAGGATGCACAGAGGTGAAGAACGTGCACCGGTTTCACACCCCCTCGACAACCTGCCCAGTGTTGTCCTGCTGTGAACTGACTGCCGCCATTTATCAACATGGCCGTCACATCCGCCTCGCATATCACTCTCCGTGCATCGCCCGTCCGGCATAACGCTGCCACCAAATTGAGTTGGTCCGCTGTTCCAGATTGATTTCTCGCACGGGTAAATGATGGAAAAATTGTGAATTATTCATGCAGGATTGGGTTATAGTCGTCTTCACCGGCACTGATATTCGCCCAGCAGTTTAAAAAAAAAATAGAGGAAAAAGAAAGGAAGAAAAAAAGAAAAAAAGAGGGGGGGGGGGGGGGGGGGGGGGGGAGGGAAGAAAGAGAAAGAAAAGGACCTTGATAGTCAGCTACAGACAGGGCCGACTACTGTCGTGCAAGGAAAGGAGTCCGAGAGAGTTGTCTGTCGTTGTCATCTTTCATCTTCCGGGCCATCAGTTAGGGGCTGGATTCACGTGCGGTGTGACCTTATTCCCACTTGCCGGGCGCCGCTCACCCAGGGAACAGTGCAGTGGCCAGGAAAGGTTCTTTATAGCAGGCTATAAGGGGCTTCCAGCATTCCCTTCTGCTGGTTCCCACCCCAACACAGAGAGTCTTTTGTTTTATTACCCATATCCACGCAGAGATAAAAGATTTTTTTTAATCCAGCAATAAATGGGGTTTAATGGATCTTAACGTGTTTTTTCTTCCTTCCATTTTTACACTGACCGGACCCTTTCCATCATCTGTTGATCTGGCTTTTTTTTCCAAACTGAAATTTTCCCCAGCCGTCATCCCCCCCCCCCCCCCCCCCCCCCCCCCCCCCCCCCCCCCCCCCCCCCCCCCCCCCCCCCCCCCCCCCCAATATTGGTAATGATAGGCTCCTCTTAACGACAAGAAATTACGATCATTGTGTTATTAAGACGTTTTGCGGCAACGCTACGAATGCGGATTTTAAAAAAAATGGCGTATGCACGTTTGCCGCACATGGGTCAGTTTTTGAACGAGAGCATACCCTGACCCTTGTCAGTATGCCATTTAACTTTTCTTCATCCCAGAACTTATCCAACTTGAAGGTATGTGATACTGGTCAGAAGCCTAAGCCATTGTTTGTTTGTCACCAGTTATTCATTGGTATCCTTTTTCACATGAAGTGTACAAACCCGTGAGATGCACGACGTGCATTAAAATAACTGGACAAGAAACCGTGTCGGTCATGAAGAGGTATTTCATCTCTCTCTACGTACACCTGCGAATAATGTGACTCTCTCTCTGGCAAGCTTAGAGAGCATGTTTTTGGTCTCTGAATACCGTGGATTATCTTTATTGGACTTGAAGGTCGTCAACGTCAGCTGATGCCGTTCGTTTGTCAACCGTTGTCACATTTTACCAGTCCATGTCTTCTCTTGTTCCCTGACTCGCTGTCATGCTCTAAACCTGAGCAAGGTATTTTCCATGCTTTTCTGTATTCAGCTGTGAATCTCAGATGTGAAATAAGTCAAATGCTATGGTCTCAAAAACCATCTTTAAAAGGTTGTTAAAGTCAGAACAAAAACCTCTACTAAACACTTGTGACAACTGTAATTTGATACTGAACACAGTTAAACAAACAAACAGAAAAAGGAAAGATAAAACAAAATAAGACCATTTGCCCAAGTTGAGATAAACTGTTTGATACATGATTGCCTTTCACTTGCTTCATCTCGCACACTTAGTGAAAAGTAAGCGATGTGCCGTTCATTTCACTCTGACCAAAACGCAACAGACGCTGCAAACGTAACAAGTGCCGCACGTGCAACTTCGATTTGTTCATGACATGCACTCGGGATCAGCAGCAAGAATGGCGCAACACGACAACACTAGATTAGCAAGACGATCACCAGCATCGGAGCCGGTCGGACATCGTCCTCCGAATCTCCCCGAACGATGATGTCGCTCGGCTAGGCATTTAAAATAAACGTCGCCAGTCCCGCGTTTCTTGAGGTCGACTGAGTACGTCGCAAAGTTTTGTAGACACACTAAAAACGCTGAGCACATGACAGGATACATAGACGAGAGAGAGAGAGAGAGAGAGAGAGAGAGAGAGAGAGAGAGCAGACAGAGAGAGAGAGAGAGAGAGAGAGAGAGAGGGAGGAAAGAGAAAGAGAAAGATGGGGGGTGGGGGAGGAAAGGAAGAAAGAAAGGAGGGGGGGGGGGGAGGTAAAGAAGCGCGCATACGCATACACAGAAGGGGGTCAAGGTCGGCAGTATACTTCAAGTACGGCTTATAATAATCATGCCTGCATGCAAGTGTGGGTGCCTGTCGATGTGAGCACATGCGTGCCTGCGTGCCTGGATGTGTATGTGCACGTTTATACTGTTTTCTTATAGAAACGAACCGCTTCGATATCTACCTCCCTCCGTGGGGTCCAGTCTTCTGGCGCGTCGGCCGTGTTTGGAGTTGTTGTGCACAAACATGTTGTCCGACAGTGCCAGCAATGGGCCATCCACCGATTTCGACGTCGATATGGCCACCTGGAAGGACAAGAACATCGTGAGAACAAAACTGACAACAACGACGACAATATGGCCACCTGGAAGAACGCAAACATAGTGAGAACAACACTGACAACATCGACGTCAATATGGCCACCTGGAAGAATGCAAACACAGTGAGAACAACACTGATAACAACGACGTCGACATGGCCACCTGGAAGGACAAGAACATCGTGAGAACAACACTGACAACAACGACGTCGATATGGCCACCTGGAAGAACGCAAACATAGTGAGAACAACACTGACAACAACGACGTCGATATGGCCACCTGGAAGGACATAAACATAGTGAGAACAACACGGACAACGACGTCGATATGGCCACCTGGAAGGACATAAACATAGTGAGAACAACACTGACAACAACGACGTCGATATGGCCACCTGGAAGGACATAAACATAGTGAGAACAACACTGACAACAACGACGTCAATATGGCCACCTGGAAGGACACGAACATAGTGAGAACAACACTGACAACAACGACGTCGATATGGCCATCTGGAAGGACACGAACATAGACAGAACAACACTGACAATAACGATCTAAATATGGCCACCACATGGACACAGTGAGGACAACATTGACAACAACGCTGATTCGGCCACACGAGGACACAGACACAGTGAGAGCAACACCGACTACGACAGTGTTGATATAGCCGAAAGTGGACACTGTGATTCCTTGAGGACAGTATTGACAGTAGCCACGTCAATATGGCCACTCCGTGAGCACACTGATACAGTGGGGGCAACACTGACATTAAGTACGTCGATAGGACCGTCTGTGATCATGCACATATACTGAGGACAACACTGACAACAAAGATGTCACCGACAATCAAATTACATAGCGACAGCCAACCAACCACTGAAAGCAAACAGTTCTATTTTAGTTGTAGTAGTAGCTGCAGCAGCAGCACTGGTAGTAGTAGTAGTAGTAGTAGTAGCAGTAGCAGTAGTAGTGTAATTTTGGTTCCCGAATTCCGCAAAGATAATCCAAATCCTCATCCCTCTCTCTCATCCCCTCCCCCGCCCCCCCCCCTCTCTCTCTCTCTCTCTCTCTCTCTCTCTCTCTCTCTCTCTCTCTCTCTCACGCATTGCACATACAATCAGGGGAAGAAAGGTAAATACAAAATATAACCAACCTGAAACCGTCGCATATCTCGTGGATTGCCGGCATTCTTGAGACAGTTTTGATTACACTTCATGAAGAATTTCAGAAAAAATCTGCAACAGAAAAAAAGAAAAACCCGGTCATAGCACATCGTTCTATTTCATCCAAGAAAAACGCACATAGGCGAATCTTATGTTTATTGTATATGTGAGTTCTCTCTCTCTCTCTCTCTCTCTCTCTCTCTCTCTCTCTCATTATGTAGCACGTGCGTGCGCACGCGTATTTTGTGTGTGTGTGTGTGTGTGTGTGTGTGTGTGTGTGTGTGTGTGTGTGGTGTGTGTGTGTGTGTGTGCGCGCGCGCGCGTTTGTATGAGTGTGTGTGCACGCGAGCGCGTATGCATGTTCCTACATTCACGATTAGACATGGAAACACGCACACATGTGCATGGATGTTCATGTCATGTGTCTTGTTTAAATATTGCTGTCTGTGCCTCTTACTGGCAACCACGCGGATCGTTTTACATTGGAATTGTATGGGATCATTGCATATCAAAGTCATAGTTATAACTGGTTTCTGAAACTGTGTTAGCCAGCTGTTAAAATAAAAAAAAAAGAAGTATTGTTTTGTGAAGCGCACAATATCAAAATTCGCTGTTGGTCCTCTTTTTATCTGTAGGTCTGTGTTGTTTCATGAGCCTATCAGTAAGAATACAAAGTGATAATGGATGTTTAAGAGCTTAACCACAATCTATATCACAATTAATATTTTTGAAGCATAGTAATAATACTGATATCTGAAGACGAGTCTACAAAATCCAGAGTTGAATACCTCTGCACAGGAAGATAGGCCGGATGCATGAATATCAAGCTGGTCGATGTTTTTCCTTTTCTTCCTTTACTCTACACATACTTCATACAACACTTATCTCCTGGATTTCATGGGCGAATTCACAAAAAAATGATAAAACAACATCCTGATATCTTTATCTCCTTAGATCTATTTGGTGTATTCTTGTCCTTTAATTGAATCAAACACATTTTTCCAGGAATAAGTAACACTTGAGAACAAAGAAACACGAATAGGATCTCAAGGAATGGCTTAGCTTAGCTATACCCATTCTTTGTGCCTTTGTATCTCTTGTATATTTATCTTTTCTTCTTTGTTATTCATTTGTTCATTTCTATAATACTCGAGTTGAGTATTCTATCATCATTGTTTTTTTGTTCTTGTTTGGCTACCTTACCATATAAACGCTTTTGTTTTTAATATATTGGGGGGGGGGGGGGGGGGGGCAACGCCGAACGAAACTGTAAACTGTCCATACGGGGCAAAACTAGGGACACAGTGGATAATGCAATACCAAAGTGGTGCACAAAGTTCCGTCTATATGGGCCAAAATTAGGAACACAGTGGATAGCACCAAACCAATGTCGTGCACTAACGTCCGTCCAAATGCGGCACTTGGTGCACCAAATTCTGCCGGTATGGGGCAAAACTAGAGATTCAGTGGACATTTCCAGACCAACTTGGTGCTCCAATCTTTTACAACAGAGAGCTGAGGTTTTGTGTTTTTTTTCCAGAGAACTACTGAAGTCAGTGCCTGCTCATAGCTCAACGGACCGCAAGGAGCATATTGGGCAGTTACACCGTCGAAACTGATTCCATAGGCTTGCTTAATTTTAACAAAACGATAACAATAAAACTTAATTCAAACATACTCAAAACGCCTTTATCCAGGATCTATTTTTCAATTAAAAAAAAAAAAGACAACCTTAGATCGAATGAAAAATTCATGTCTTTTTGAAACTAGAAAAAAAAAACATCTGGTGAACCATCCCTGAATATGAGTCGTGCTATGAAGTGTGTAAGTCGATCGTCATTGAAATCCCAATACTCTATAAGCACATGTTTGGTAGAGAGTGGATCATCGCATTAAGTGTGCACTACGAAGCCTCCTCGCTTTTCAAACGATGCGAATGAATGTGAAGAGTGGCCTGTGAGTAATCGGAACAGAACTATTTCCTCCTTGTAGCAACCAGAGGCACACGGTTCGAATTCTTTCAGATTTGGACGCATCCTCTCCCACCTCCCCCTCGCCCCCCCCCCCCCCCCCCAAAAAAAAAAAAAAAAAAAACTTATCGTTCGTTTGTGTGTTCCTGTCCTCTTGCCGGTCTTTGGTATTAATTATGAACTTTTGGATTTCAGATTTGTGCGGGGGATAGATGATCTGCATCACTTTATTATATATATATATATATATATATATATATAATTATGGTATTCTTCCAAAGACGATTATCCATCTCACTGCCTTCAATGCCAATATGACCGGGCTCCCAAGACAGAACAGTGGTGAAATCATCGGATTTCAGCGAGATGCTAAGTTAAAACATTAAAGAAAAGTTCAGAATTTCGGGGTGATTAAGGTTACGGTCAGCTGCGGTCTACAGAACTGAAACGGGGTACAAGACAATCCTGTTTGGCCTGATAGACAGCATTAAACGCCAGGACCAGCCAGGGCTGTCAGTTCAAAACAGCGGGATGGAGCTGTCCGATGAAAATATGTTTTGAAAATTCTAGATCAGGAGCAGGTGAGCGATGAGCAACAGACGGAACTTCCTCAATCCTGGAACCGTCGATATATATTTTTTGAAAGGATAGAAATTTTGAACGACGAAGTCCGGCAAAAAAGGGTCTTCCACGCCAGAGAGCTGGTGGAGTCCTAGCAGAAAGAAGTAAGGTCGAAGAGTATCTCTGGTGTTAAAGAATAAGTCCAGGGTGAGATGTTGGGAATTTGGAAAGATGACAAACAACTCCGAGATCAATAATCAGTACGTTTTAAATGGGAAAGAAACTGTATTCCCCAGGATAGAATAGAACCGGGGTTGTCTTTAAAAAAAAAAAAACTTTTTTTAATGGAATTTAGGGTGAAAAACTGTAGATATAAGCAGGATTTTTATTTCAGAGAACATGTTCAAACAATTGTTTAAAGTGAGTTTTAATCCACTGTTGAACAGGGACGGTTCCTCTTCGACGAACGAGATCAGTACTGACAGCCTGTCCTATTACTACATACGACAAAGCACCAGACATGAAGTCCTCCCTCCATCCAGCATTGACTGACAAAGCACGTGGAACTCGTCTCGCTGCCGGCCTAGATCCTGTCTTTTTACACTGTCACGTTCTCAACTCCTCGGTTTCGGTTCACAGAGGTTGAGCTGGGTGGGCAATGGCAAGGGAGGCTGCTAAAAGCTCTACCTCCTGGTCGGCATATGAATTGTGATGAATAATTGACCAGATAGCGCTTGAATATTTCATGGCGGCCCGGACACCGGGCTAGGGCACGGGCGACGCACAGCGCATTAGGCCGACCGGTTGCCATTTGGGCGGAACGCCGCGCCGACGGACAACTCCAACGCGCTGTGACGCTCGTTTCCCCGTCCTCCGACACCGAAAAGGGACACCTGAGGGATTTGACCCGCCGCTGTCGCCATTTTAAGGGGTGAAAGGACGGCAAAGAGAATAGCCGATTGTATGGGTCACCGGGCCATTAATTACCCATTTGTCGTGGATAACGGTTGGGGTTTGCCCCTTGGCTTTGCTCTTTTCTGGCAGCGAGAGTAATTCGTTAGGGTAGGGAAAGGGAAGAGGGATGGGGCATTAGGGGACATGGGAGTTATGTCTTCGCAAAAGGCATCCATGATTTGCAAGATATGTGCCACATCCTATTTCACAGCGCAGATACATAATGCAATCGGAAAAAAAGTATTCTTAGGGGGGGGGGGGGGGGGGGGGGGGGGGGGGGGAGGGGGGGGGGGGCGAGTGTGTGTGTGTGTGTGTGTTGTGTGTGTGTGTGTGTGCGTTCGCGCATGTGTGTGTGTGTGTGTGCGCGTGCGTGCGTGTGTGTGTGTGTGTGTGTGTGCGTGCGCGCTCGCGCGCGCGCGGCGGCGGCGCGTGTGTGTGTGTGTGTGTGTGTGTGTGTGTGAGAGAGAGAGAGGAGAGAGAGAGGGAGAGAGAGCGCAAGTCTTTGTAACAGAGTATGTAAACAAGCAAGTACGTTCGTTTGTTGGTTGGCTGGTTGTCTGATTTTTCTTTAACGCATCAGCCACATACACACACAGACACACACAGGCACACACACAGGCACACACACACACACACACACACACCACACACACCACACGCACACGCACACACACAGAGTCAGTTAACACCGAATCTTCCGTCAAGCAGACAGAATATTTCGCTTCAAAATAACCGATACGGATCACACCCACACACACATCCGGAGTTCCACTTGTCGTCATAGATCGGCAGTCATCAGGTGAGAGACTTCCTGATCATCAGTTAATTGCGGCCACACAATCCGACACGGAAGAGCAGGTGACAATGGGTGCGAAGATCAAAAGGGAAATCTCTCCCGATTAAACTCCGTGGGAGTACCCGGGCATTAAGTACATGGCAAAGGCTATTTTAGACTGGCGAACCAGTAACGTGTATATGTATGTGTAGGAAGGTGGATGGGGAAGGGGGGGGGGGGGGTAGGAGGAAATGCGCGCGTTCGAGGGAGTTCGTGTGTGTGTGTGTGTGTGTGTGTGTGTGTGTGTGTGTGTGTGTGTGTGTGTGTGTGTGTGTATGCGCGCGCGCGCGCGTGCGTAAACGCACAATGAAAGTGTGTGTGTGAATGAAAATGAATAATGCGAGCCCGTGTGAATGTAAGTGTGCCTGTGCAAGCGCGCGCACGCATGCGTTTGTGTGTGTGTGAATATGTGTGTGTGTGTGTGAGAGAGAGAGAGAGAGAGAGAGAGAGGGGAGAGAGAGAGAGAGGAGAGTGAGTGAGCGAGTGAGTGAGTGCATTCGCACCGATATTACGGTTCCTTAGTAACCTGGCCCAAATGCGTTCCTCTTCATGAAAGAGAAGCAAACATGAATCTCTATACCAGTAATAAATATTCTTTTTGAAAGGCAGACTGGCGTTCGAAGGGAGAGGCAAACCTGCCCTAACCAGTACTCTGTTTCATAGTGCTATCACATGATAGTGCCACCAAACTGATGGTCAGCAGGGCCAGCGAATGAGAGCTGTTTCATTCCGTTCGGAACTCTTCAGGATTCTACTTATAAGAAGCACTTGCATATAAACAGCAAGGACGTTCCCCCCCCCCCCCCCCTCCCCGCTCTTAAATTGGGTAGGTCCTGCTACATGCACGAAAGTTGTCTCAAAGAAAAGGTCAAGATGTACAACAGCATGCCAGTTAAAACCAAGATGTACAACAGAATGCCAGATTTAAAAAAAGTCCAAAAATCAAAAGGTGGAAGGGTGAAAGCGACGGCTCACAAGATGAAGCATCAGTGGATAAAGATCCATGTGGATGAACAATTACAAAGAAATCTGTCTTCAGAATGCCCAAGTTTAATGCGCTGCGGCCCACAAAGCCTCAAAGATTGATGCACGACATGCACGAATGGAAACGATAATAAAACTTGGCCCTAATCCTTTCCATCTCAAGAGATGAGCAAATACCTTTAAAATGTATCACTTTAAAAAATAAACGTGCATTTAAAGGGAAGGCGGCGAGGGATTTTTTTTCTATAGTGAGCGCTCTTTGAACTCTGATTCCCCTACAGTGGATATCTGCAGGACCAGCGAACTCCAGCTGCTTCGTTCTATTCGGAGCTTATTATGATTGTTACTTCAGGGAATGAAATGGATGCATTGTTTACTCTTCTTCTATGGAGACAGAGGGCATCAACGCGTAATTTTCTTATTGTTTGTATTTATATGTACATGTCTTACATCAACCTGTAAGTCCTTAAGAAGTATGGAATACGGTGTTCAAAGCGTGGAATTTTGGGATCTCTCTCCCTCTCTCTCTCTCTCTCTCTCTCTCTCTATATATATATATAATATATATATAGAGAGAGAGAGAGAGAGAGAGAGAGAGATACAAACACATATATGCTCGTATACAAACATAAAAAGAAATATATATATATATATATATATATATATGTTTATTTTGACTTTTGAAGGGTGTGACAGGCTGGTGGAGTGGGGGTGGGGTGGGTGAAGGATAGGGGAAAGAGGAGCGGGAGGAAGGATGGTGGGCCGTGTCAACTATGCGCGCGATCGATGCCAATCAAATCTGCAATGAGAATACCTCCCAACCGCCCGCTCACACTCTCGCACCTAACCGTCATCCTCATGATACTGACGGAATACGTCCAGAGGCCACGAATGTTGTTCCGGGAGTGGTTTGCCCTTCGATCTATTGTCCACAACACTTTTGTCTTGTCCCCGTCCCTGGGGTAACCTTTGTCCCCCCCCCCCCCCCCCTCCCCCGCCCACTTATCCCTGCAGCCGGCAGCACGGTCACGAGTGCAGGTCTGCAGGCCGCACAGTCTGTTTGAAGTTGACAGCGGTCGTTTTTGAAGCATCTTTGAAACGGCTGATTGGGAAGGAGGGGGGAAAAGTGCCCGTGGAAGCGTCGCTCAATAATTCATTAAGGTAATGCGGCGGGCAGTCAATACGCCACCTCTGACACTGCAAGCAACGTGAAGGGTCTGCCTTTCAGTCAGTCAGTCATTCAGTCAGGCAGGTTCAGTGTGTGTGTGTGTGTGGTATGTGTGTGTGTGTGCGCGCGCGCGCGAGCGCGCGCGCGCGTGTGTGTGTATGTGTGTGTGTGTTGTGTGTTCAGGCCATTTTGCCCTTCCCCTTCACTCACTTTTTCCGACCCCCTCGCCTCCCTACACTCCCGCCCCTGACCTCTTTTCGCGTCCAGCTCTGTCTCACCTTCACCTTTCACTCAACATCATAAAGCTCTGCTGTGTGTCATCTTGACGAGCACAAATGGAGGGGACAGGGCAGTTAGGGAGGTTGGTGATTGGGTAGAGAAGAGAGAGAGAGAGGGGGGGGGGAGGGTGAGGAGGATAAAGGTGGGACAGACAATGGGAAGGAGTAGTGGCAAGAACTGTGGGTTTCTTTTGCAGAATTAACGGCTTCTATTCACCCGCGCTAAAAACCGCTCCGCCCCGTTCATGGCATGAAACCTTGCTGTTCGTTTTCAAGGACAACTCAGAACAATCGGCATTTCGCGCCCAACTCCTTTGTTTGTCCAATGTCTTCGCAAAGTGAATGTGTGGTGTGTGTGTTGTGTGTGTGTGTGTGTGTGTGTGTGTGTGTGTGTGTGTGTGTGTGGAGAGAGGAGAGGAGAGAGAGAGAGAGACTCAAAGACTCAAAAGACTCAAAAATTTTTATTCAGATAAAGGCCTAGGCCCCTTACTGAAGGGGGATGCACATAAACTGAACTAAACAATAAAAAGAATCCAATGACATCAACGAATACAATAATCAATAACCAAATAACATTTTTCTTGAAATACATTGAAAAATACCATTCTACGAGCTCACGATTTGCAGCCTGTTGAGAGCTTGGTAAATGTACATAGTTAAATCTTTTAATGTGGTCTCATTCCTAGTTGACATTAGCAAAGTTAATTTAAAAATACATGGAACCTTGTAGTATTTTGGCTGGATAAATTTTACCCTAAGATCACTCAGGGCAGGGCAGCAGAATAAAAAGTGTACTTCATCTTCTTTACCAATGTTACATAGACGGCAGGTAAGCATATTTTCATTTCTGACATTATATCTAAAACAATGACAAGCAATACCAGACACACCAAATCGAAACTTGGTCAATGCGCTCGAGAGAGAGAGAGAGAGAAGAGAGAGAGAGAGAGAGAGAGAGAGAGAGAGAGAGAGCCAATGTGAATGTGCAAGAGAGAGACGAGAGCGAACCAATGTGAATGTGCAAGAGAGAGAGAGAGAGGAGAGAGAGAGAGAGAAGAGAGAGAGAGAGAGAGAGGAGAGAGAGAGAGATGAATAGAAGAGAGAGCGAGAGCGAGAGCGAACCAATGTGAATGTGCAAGAGAGAGAGAGAGAGAGAGAGAGAGAGAGAGAGAGAGAGAGAGAGTGTCGGGTTTTAATTACCAATGTCTTAGAAACAACATAATATAGCACATTAGTGACAACATAGAATCGCATCGTCGGGTTTGCTTATTCTGAACACTTTAAAAATAAACACTGCATCTTTATAGTTCTTAGTACTGTAAAGTAGCAAAGCAAATTTATACATGAATGGAAGACTGTCTTTTTACTTCGGAATAAGTTCTTTCGAAGGGTTTCATACGTATAGCACGCAAACAGAATTACCCTCTGCGCACTTTATCAAAAGCCTTGCGGAAATCTATAAATGTCACATACAACTTTCTATGTTTCAGGAGCTGCTTCTGAGCCATAGCGAACAAAGTCTTCGCTGTACAATAACTTTCCCTATATCCGGCAATAATACCATCCGCATAAATTCAATCAGCAGAGATACGTTTGTTTAACATGAAACTGTAAAATTTACTTCAAATACTTTCAAATGAGTAGCCCCGTTAACTGTCAAGAATATGTAAGTCTCCCTTTGCAAGCAGAGGCTGGAAGATCAACAAAGACAAAACCACCCGTAAACAGTACGTAATCAAAAAGATAGTTAAGGAATTGTTGTCAGAAAATGCATGATTTGCTTTATACATTTTTTTAACATTCCCCTGTGACGCCATCGGGACCTCCTGCCTTTCGGCATTTGGGTGCTGGCTCTGCCTCTCGAATTTCTCCTGCAGTGATCGCCTCGTTCAATGGATTGCATGAGCGAAAAACAGAATTACTGGCCCGACAAACGAAAGAACAAATAAATTACAAAACAAATGCAATGCGTTTCGACGTTCGCCTTGTTCAATGGATTGCACGTGCAAAAACAGAATTACTGGCCCGCCAAACGAAGGAACAAACAAATTACAAAACAAACAACGCGTTTCGACGGTTCAAACGCGTCGTGTTTTGTGATTTGTTTGTTCCTTCCCGCCTGCAGCCACTCGACTCTGAAACCAAGGTATTACAGCTAAAACATGTCATGGGCTGCATTCTCAGCATAAACATTACCGGCATCATCACCATCACCGTCATTTCCATAATCACCATTGCCATCACTACTGGAGCTGACAAAAAGATCTGGCGTGATGATGCTTTCATCATTAACATTCCCAAACCATTCATCTTTTGTTACTGTTTTTCCCCAGGACCTGGAGGTGTCACTGAAAGAACTATATGCCAGAACTTTCTTCAATTATTCAAATTATGCATGAGTGTAAAATGTTTTCTTTGTGCGATTCCTAATGCATTCCAGCAGCTCTCTGTATTGCCCATTTTTTTCCCTGAATAATGTCAATTGTCACTATAGAGGTGAATTCTGCCATACTGGTGCAATTTCCTACGCAAAAATGTTCTAGTTCATGTACATTCTGATTCAAACTATCTTTTTCTGTTTTCAGAACTAGATTTGTATAATTTTCTTCGTGCACTTACCAGAATCTATAAAACATTCACTGAATTTGTGCAGTGCCTGATTAATAGCAAAATCAGTGGGTGCCACAACTTAGCCAAAAGTATTTATCACATGTGCATAATTGATTAGGTCGCAGAAAGTGTCAAGTTTGCTATAATGCCGTCAATACCTGCTTACTGAAAATGTCAACAAACGTTTGTTTTAAATTAACAACCTTTGCAAAAATACTGACAGACAATTCAATGGCCTTACATTTCAATTCGGCCATGGGAACAATATGGATTTATTTACATCTTTCTGTCATCGAAATGGAAACAAAAAAAAATAACCCGCAACAATACACACACACACACACACACACACACACCACACACATATATATATATATATATATATATATATATATATATATATATAATGACAAATTCTACGTCTGGGAGACAGGTAATGTGGTGGTGCATTTGGGAGACAAAAAAGTATAGACTTGATAACTCCAAAAATGTTTTATCAAAACTAAATCAAACTACTGATTATTTCCTTCTGGACCATTTCCACTTCACACATGCAGCAAAACATGGTCTTTGAAAAAGCCTTTCAGATATAGATATATATAGGGTATGAAAATGTCTCCTTAGGGTAGGGATTTATCGTGAAAAACTACTGATGCTAAAGTCATCAGAACTTGGGATTCTTTCATAAAATATGTTCCCTGCAGTAATTTTTATAAAAATATATCCCTTTTTTAATTAGTAATTGAAGAAAAACTCAGTGACTCCCAAAGGTCACTTTTCAACTGCCGTGAAGTATACACCACCAAATTTTACTTTTAATTTTCTTTTACCTTTCCCCCCCAAACGCAAAATGGATCAGTCTTGGGTAGGTGGCATGATCTTTTCAAGGCTATTGCAGCGCCATCTGGCGGTTAAAACGGTTAAAGCGGGAACTAGACGCTTGTGAAACGTAAAGGAGACACCGGATTGTCTCCCTAAAATTTTTTGTCTCTCTAATGTCTGTTGTCAAACGCTAAATGTCTCCCAAACGTAGAATTTGGCAATTTATATATATATATATATATATATATATATATATATACATATATATATATGTATATATATATATATATTCCCCTGAGACAGACTGACATTTCAGCCCGTTCAAGAACCAAGGGTCAGATTGCTCATACAGTGATAACTGGTAGAGACCGAAGGGATCGAGTGTGTTATCCAAGAATGTGTAGTATCTATCGCGGGGATTTTCCTTTGTATTGGTATTACTCGAAAATCAGAAAAGTCGTTTTATGTATCATGTTACAGAGAAAGAGAGAGAGAGAGAGAAGGGGGTGGGAAGGAGGAAGAGAGGGCAAGAGGGAGGAAGAAGGGAGTAGCGGTAAAGAGTCAGACCGAGAGAGGGCTGTAAGAAAAAGAAAACGTGTGTGTGTGTGTGAGAGAGAGAGAGAGAGAGAGAGAGAGAGAGAGAGAGAGAGAGAGAGAGAGAGAGTTCTGTTGGATATAAATTACGGGGAAAATGTTAAGGTTTGGCCGCTTTGGCCCCGCAGCATAGTCAAAGAAGAGGGAAGGAAAGGGGCGGGCGAGAATGCAGCGACGCTCTTCCGTTGGGTAAAGCTGGGGATTGCAGACAAATGACAGTTCCACCACTGCTGTTCCAGAGATCAGCCTCTGACAGGCACTCTGAAGGATGGGAGAGCGTGGCCCACAGATAAGCCCGACCCGGAGGCCCTGTGTTTTAATGGCTGTTGATGAGAGTCAGGGGACTGAACACTGACCCGAGGTTGAACGCTCAGGCCACAACACCGCTGTTCACGTCCGGTCATCGCTTTGCACGTGCTTCCCGCATTGCAACTTGATGCCCAA
Organism: Conus canariensis; assembly: GCA_033310375.1. NCBI lineage: Eukaryota > Metazoa > Mollusca > Gastropoda > Neogastropoda > Conidae > Conus > Conus canariensis. Next base: position 31,506,631 of record CM065716.1, on the reverse strand, counting down.
CATCTCTAATGAAGCCGTAACAATCCTGCCGGCCAAGGTGGGACAGGAGGCAATGGAGGGAGTGGGGAAAAGGAGCTGGGTGGTGGTGGGTGGGGGAGCAGGCGTTGGGGAGCAGGAGGGAAGGGAGGGTAGGAGGGAAGGGAGGGTAGGAGGGCATTCGGAGTACGAAATCCAACACAACTTTCACGTGTTGCGAGTTTCTCTATCAAGCGTATGTCACGCGGAAGTCGAGAAAAAAATATTCATACCGAAATATGAGTGCAGCTCGGTGTTTCCTGCGTTTCCCGTCCAAAAGGTTTGTGGGGAAATCACGTATCGAAGCTGTTTTGCGGTCTGATTTAACGATGCGCTCTGATTTGCCGATATATTGTTTCCTGGGATTTGGCATCATGGGCCAATGAATGGCGATGGTGGTCGGCAGGTGACTGCCTCACTGCAAAATTCGATAACAGACGAAACTGGACACCCCCCGCCCCCACCCCCGGCCCCATCCCTTCCCTTCCATTGCATTCTTAACATAGTTCGTTTCTGATGGAATTGTTCCCGTGGCCATTTGACCAACGATACGCCAGACAGACGACCGAACGGAGCAGGAGCCAAAAACGTGGCAGCTGAATCTCATAATTTCGTCGCCATGTAGTGTAACTGCTCACATCGGACATTCTGTTGTAGGCTTTTCATGTGTGACACCCCTTAGTTTAAGAGTCTCCTTTGAAATAGTCATCGGTCAAGATGGTATGCTCTTCTTTGAATTGCGCGTTTCTCCTGCACACACGTTCGTGCTTCACAAGCTTTGCTGTTCTCAGTATCGCCCATTTCGATTGTTCCTCCCCTCCTCCTCTTTCCCCACCTACCTCGTCCCCGGTAACCAACACTAAAGTTTCAAACCAGATCGAGAACACCTTTGTAGGGTTTTAAAGAACAAGGAAGAAAGACCTGGTAATGACAGTTCTGCCTGGGGTTCCAATTTCAGAAATGGAACGTCTGGATGGATGACTAACGAAAGTTCAGCTTTGTTGGGACTCCGACGGCTGACCGACCCGACCCTGGGGAAAGCAGCAAAGGGGAGGCAGTCCCGGGGGTGTGGGGATTTGATAGCCCCTGGCCTTTAAACTGACCGCTGACCGGCACGGTGATAAAGCTGAAGATGGCCTCGCCCAGCTGCCGGGGCCGGGCCGTCACAGTTGGCTGTCGGAATCAACTTGTAGTGGCCAGGCTGGATAACGAGTAGGTTCGGACACTCGTGTTGACAAATTGCCACGACCCCCTGTCGATCTGTTGGCCATCCGCCGCTGCGCGCCCTCCTCCCCTGACACGGCTCCCCCCCGGGATACCTGGGGGTTTGCGGGAGTTATCCCCTTTGTTTTGAGCTCTTCATTTGGCGGAGGTGGGTTAATTAGCGGCAACACCAATTCGGCCGGAAGAGGCTGCAGATAGGGGGGGAGATAACTCACCGTGGCGCCGGCTTTGAAAGTGTGAAATGGCGCTTGCCGAGGTGCTGCTGCGCCCGCCAGAAGCTGAGTTGTCGGGGCAGGGGAGGCCATCAGGCGGAGGGTCCGGGGCGGGCGGTGGGCAGCGGCAAGGTGTGTTATGGCCGTCTCCTCTTCATCAGCCCCCACAGTCCCTCCCCGCTCTTTGTCAACGCTCTCCATGCCGCTTAATGGAGCTTCCTTGCATACGTATGTACTCGGTTCCATGTCCACAATTTGGGGGTAATTCGGAGAGACACATACACATCGCGCGAGATCATGCGACACACACACACACACACACACACACGAGAGAGAGAGAGAGAGAGAGAGAGAGAGAGAGAGAGAGAGAGAGAGAGAGAGAGAGAGAGCGCATTCAGAACCGTTCTGACAATACTTTTCTTTAACATTTCTGAAGAGATATTTTGAGCTACGGTCTGATTTTGTTTACTTGAGATCATGGGAAAATTCATAATCAAATATAGACGTGACTGAACTCAAAACGAGATGAGCCAAAATCTACCCCCGCCACACACACACACACGCACACACTTCATCAGAACATATCTATGTGCCATCAGTTAGTCACTGTGTGGTCAAAGAGGGAAACTTCGGAAGGACATGCAATCTCCAGTGCCGCGATGCTGGCATGTTTCTCTGTAGTTCTCAGATAGTCTCTTTGAAAAAGTTACTGCTTGGTTCCTTCTGACGTATTGTCTTCAACGTTTTGATTCGGAAGTTTGCCTTAAGCAGTACTTCATTATAAAACATGCCTCCGATTTCTACAATTACAAATCACAATAACGTTGAGAAAAGATGAATTAGCCCTGCCTTCACGAGTGCATGTACACACAAAAATGTCATCAATAATCTAACGATGGTTGAAATGTGACGTATAACTCAACAGTGGTTGAAATGTGACCGATAAACTAACATGTCGTTGAAATGTGACGGATAACATAACAATCGTTGAAATATGACGGACAACCCAACAGTCTTTGCATATGAATTTTCTACGTGACGTTAAAAAGTGATTATTGAATAGGAGAAAAAAAAATCAAAATGGCTGAGGTGGAATGAAGAAATAGAGCAGGTGATGAGGAAAAAAAAGACACTTTAAGAGAGAGAGAGAGAGAGAGAGAGAGAGAGAGAGAGAGAGCAATAATGAGGATGATACGTGATTCATGTAACCATCATCAATGACACAGACACGTTGGCTTGATGCGCTGGTGTTTTTGTTTGTTTTTGTTTTCGCTGGGTGTTTTTTTGCCCTACATAATAGTGTACTTCTCTTCGGCCACTCCTGCTTTCCGTCCTCTTCTCTAAAATCAATAGACCACAATTTCAATCGGAAAAAGAAAATTGAACCTTTAAACATTTGGAAGTGCAGGAAGAAGTTGGATCAAATTACATATCAAATAACGATGATAATCAGTAGTTCTAAACAGCAACAACAGTAACAACAACAACAACAATAATAATCATAATCATAATGAAAATAACTAGCATGCATGCAGCGTCTTACGTACGGATCTAGGCGCTTAGCGACACATTATTACACCGTACACACTCAAAGTCTCTATTCATAACCATACAAATGGACAAAAGAACAAACCACAAAAGACGCGGAAGATTCTGAACCTGGCAGTGCTGTCTGAAAAGATACGTTTTGAGGTCGGGTATGAAAAATACAATAGTTAAAGTGGAATACTTAATATCGAAAAGAAGGAGTTCCATAGCTGGGGACCATACACAGACAGGAAACGGAAGCGATAATATTTAAGCGGTTCTGTGGAAGAAATGGTGAGTGAGGCGAACGGAGAGACCGATCGGGTGTATGCAGTGTAGCTAGATCAGGGAGATGAACAGGGGCAGTGCCAGTGACATATTATAGTAGATGCAGGCTATCTTGTATAATTCTTGCAGAAACGGGGAACCAATTGAGGTTCATCAATGAAGGGATACAAAGTTGACGACGTTAATCTTTCAAGATAAGGCGAGCAGCAGGGTTTTGGACCTTCAGCAGTGGATGAAGATTAGAGTCGGGACAACCAGCATGAAGATAATTACGGGAAACCAACCGTGAAAGAATGAAGGAAGTAAGAAGTGTTTTGGTGCAATCTTCAGAAAGGGTTCCCCCCCCCCCCCCCCCCCCCTAAGTGAGGCTATACTTCTAAGACCACAGTAGCAGATCTGACAGATTGTCGCAAGCTGTTGTTTCACAGAATGGGAGTTGTTCATGAAGAAATCAAAGTTTCTTCTACTATACATCGCTAAACCCAATAGTGATGAAGGAAGGTAAGAAGTGTTGTCAGAACGGTTCTGAATGCTCTCTCTCTCTCTCTCTCTCTCTCTCTCTCTCTCTCTCTCTCTCTCTCTCTCTCTCTCGTATGTTCCTTTTTCAGAAGAGACCTCTGTTCCCTTCGTGTTGACGTCCTTGAAAAGGCCCTGTGGGTTCGGCGGGTTCATAACGATACAACTAAACTAAAATCACGTGGTAGCAAGATAAGTGAGAAACAACGCTAGAACCCTTTATAATATGATGCACAATTTCAAGATAAAATATCTTCAAATAACTTTGAAAGATTTTAACTCGCTTGACTGGAACAACTGAATGGTATATTAAAAGCTTTTGGATTCGGAAAACAAATGTGTAAATGAATCTCTGCGTTGTACAGAAATTCTAAGTCTTTTATTTTTTGAAAACGAGGAGAAAAAAATCCCAGAATTTATTAAAAGAGGCTGCCGCCGGGAAGATCCTCTATCTCCGTAACTATGTGTTTTATGCGCAGAAATACTTGCATATAAGTATGGGAAACTTGAAAAAAGAAAGGTTTATATGACCATTAAAGATTTTAAATTCAAAATCCTTGGTCATACTTGTCTCACCCTGTGACAAATAGCGTACATTTTGTTAGAAATACAAAAATTTGAAAGCATGTAGGATTGAAACTAAACTAAAACTTAAAGAAAAACTAGCCACCCAACAAATACTTCGCTAGGAAGTAAAAAAAAAAGTGAAAAAAAAAATTTACCACTTAAAAGAATAGAATGGAATCTAAAAGAATTTAAAGTGTTAGGGGCCTGGTTTGTAATGATTTAGTACGAATGATAGAAATAAGTACAAAAGAATGGTTTCTGAGGCAAAAATGTTCAAGATAAGACTGAGGAAGACGCTAACACCATTAGGTAGATTAACAGTACCCAAATCATTTTTCTCTCTAAACCTATTTACCAGTGGATCCATTTACTGAATCCAGCTAACAGTCCAGTTAAAAAGCTACCACAAAATATGTTAAACGTTCGTGTGGGAGCCAAAAACGATAAATCAGAAGGAAGTCTTCTGTCCATGTACTCAAAGGGGGAGGGGGGAAGAGGCTGAGGAGGTAGGAGTTCCATAGGTTGAGCTGTGCTTTGGAAGCATTATCCTGGAATTGAAAAAGAATATGTCAAATTCCAGCATGAATAAAAAGGTACATACACCTCAGTGCTCTGAAGCGAGATCGTGGATAATAAAGGATAGGTCAAATTAGAAAGACTCGGGTCTATTCGAGAAGGGTGTTATCTTTTTTTTATTTTTTTTTACTTCAAACAAGTGACAACAAGTGATGAAATATTTCTAAAAACTTCGAAATAGTTTATAAAGATTTGTTTCATAAGAAATAGTCTAGGCTGAAAACTACAATTCCTTTTGTTGTTTTAGTGGTGCTACTATTGGTGGCTTCAGATCTAACTAATAAACAAGGTGAATTCGTAATGTACGAATCATTTCCCCGAAAAGTGGAATGCGAAATACTCCATGAAGAATTATGATTTTTAAACTGAAAATCACAAAAGAGATTTTCCCATAAATTTCAAACGTCTTCGCAAGATGCAATATGAACTGTTAATGGATAAACCAGCCAGTTTCGACATCAAATCCTGGCGTAAACAGTTCAACTGAATCGTGCTGAATAAAAATTCACCAAACTGAAGGCATACAATTAAAGTTTTTGAAAAATTAGGAATATGCCACAGATTGTTGGTGACAAGCATTGTTTTAAAGAATACGCGTTTGCAGCGACTGACATGTACAAATTATGTGGACGAGAAATGGAAAAGATGGGACACTATATGATTGTCTATGTTTGATCACCTTATGACAAAAACTGTAGCGTTGTTCTAGTTAAAATGCGAAAATTACCTAAGATTAAGATTGAAAATGGGGTTAATCTATTCGGAACGAGAAAACATTGAAGTATGATTTCAAATCACCGGAAAATTCTTTTCACATCGATGTATGATAATAAAGCAAAACCAAACACCCGAATCTTCACCGAGTTAAAGATCAAACATAAAATGAAAAATAAGTATACACTTATCGAACATTCAAACCGTCATTTTGAAACGAAATGACTCATGTATCTTCACTGAAAATCAAGCATAACTGTAGCTATCATGCTAACCACACACAGACAAAGTTAATGTGGTCATCGGACGTTATTGTAGATAAACTCTTCACCATAAGTATGTGTTATGTACTGAGACATCTGTTGTTCAAATCTTAGGAATATTGTTTCATCACGTTTGTTCAGAAGAGGTTTAGATATCACCATTTCAGTTAAAAACTGTTTTGCAAATGTATGAAAAAGCACAACATTTCAGTTAAAAAATGTTTTTCATGTGTATGAAAAAGTACTTTCCATGTGTATTGTAAAGTACATTGAATAGTGTTTTTCCGTGTCTTAGTAAAAAAAAAAAAAAAAAAAAGAAATCACCGTTGATCATGTCTAGGTTCATTGAAATATTTGTTTGGGTTTTTATGTACCGTTACTTCCATGTAGATTTTATTGCGTAAACATGTGATTGTTGATGTATGCAGACAGTTGAAGTATTTGTATTGCTTTATCACTTTTTTTACGTGTGAAATTAGATTCTTAAAAAAAAATCCTTTTGAAATGAACGCCAGAGCATGCCAGTGTGTGTGTGTGTGTGTGTGTGTGTGTGTGTGTGTGTGTGTGTGTGTGTGTGTGTACAGGCGAAATGAGAAATCTATGGCACTTAGAACTAACCCTAAAAACTCAGGCTGCTTTTGTCTTTTCGTCTTATCACGGTTTTTATTACGGTCATTCGACAGCAATAAATGCGGGAAAGACGTAGAATAGAGCGGAGACACTGCATTCACTGACCAGTGACTGGGAATGGTTGATATTCTTCTGTCTGTGTGTCTGTCCGCTCGGCTCTTAGCTTTTCTTTTGACAGCGACTTGGCGCATTCCTCTCGCAAAGTTACGTCTTTAGTTCTTCTTTGATGAGCATCCTCACCCCCTTTCTCCCTCACCACCTCCCGGCCCTACCTCCCCCCAACCCCCCCCCCCCCCACCCCGTTCTCTCTCTCTCTCTGGCAGAGTCTGCCAGTCTCTTGGCCCCGACCCCTGGCCCCGTCAAGATGGCACAAAAACACATTTGCATCCTTAAACACTTCCATTCTCTCTGTGATGGCCCGAGCTCTGTGAAGGCGCGAGACACAAGAATCGGCGGGGGGGGGGGGGGGAGAATTGTTTTCAGATGCTTTGTAACATTGTTCCGGGGACTTCCTAACTTTCTGTACTTTACAGACGCAGCAGCCCTGGGCTCTGTTTGTACTTGTTTTCAGCTCCACAGGGATGTAGCTGAACATCTGGTAACGTCTTCGCACTTCAAGAAATATCAAACGAGATTCTTTTTCGCTTTTTTTTTTCCTGTGCAATCTGTCCAACAATGAAAACAAATTTCAATACAGCTTGCATAGTTTTTGTTTAAATCATTCCTTTCCCTTCACAAACAGCTGGCTCGTGTTTTTTGTTCGAGTGTCAGTTATTCCAGTTCATCTTTTCGTCCAGGATATGAGCAGATAACATAGAACTGTGCGACTAGACATGGATGGGTTGTTTCCAGCCTAGTTCCGTGACATCTGGCGATCTATAGCTTTGCTTTACTGAAACTTTAATCTATTCTTTGACCTGTATTGCCTATTACCAGATCTGAATAATGCCATGGATCTTTAGCGATGGCTACACCACACCTAAGCCTTCTTTTTCGATCTTCGACGGTTTCTTTTTCTTTCTTTCCTTCTTCTATACCCCCCCCCCCCCCCCCCCCCCCACTTCCGAAAGAAAGCAAACAGGCCGAGACTCTTTCTTTCCTTTCCTTTTTTCTCTCTCTGTTGCTGGCAGAGACTGGCTGAAAGCGTACATGTGTGAAAGGCAACAGTAGCGGTGTGTACGGCTCTGGTTCCAGCCAGTCTGGGCACAGGGCGAGGGATGGCGCCTCCGCAGAAACAATGGATGCCGCATGTCGCCGCTACATCAGCGGTATCACCCTCTGCAGCCCGTGCTCCGTGTCAAGGAGATGGTTCTCATTAGCGGAGGAAACAACTTGTGAGGCTCTCCTCACTCCCAGTTCGGACGTCTTTTGTGAGGCGCCTCGCCCTCTGTCTGAACGGCTTTTGCCGCGCCGGCACTGAGAGCACCGACACACGCCCTCTGTTTCCCGTGTGTGTTGTGGCGCGGGTCATGACGGAAGTTCTGTGAGGATGTGACGTAGCTGCAACGGAATGTGGTGACAAACCGCGGCACTTTTCACACAGACGGTTTGACTTGGATGTAGAGGGTAAGATTCTCCGAGTTAAATGCTTAGAATTTCGGCTGATACAAAACTCTCTCTCTCTCTCTCTGTTTCTCTCTCTCTCTCTCGCTTACCCCACACACACCACACACACACACACACACACACACATATATATATATATATATATATATATCAGCACACGATATTACATCTTTGCCCTTCCATCTCCTCTGCATGTTAATCAGGGATTCATGATTTCTTTTTAATCGTTTGACATCACAGACATCTAGTGAATACTGTAAACTTCGGATCTTTTGCAAACCTCAGAAACGAAGCCTGGTGTGTCCATTCCAGATACAGAGTGTCGTATTGTACCGTGCCTCCCTCTCCACCTCTTATCCTCTAAATAAGATAAAAACGATAGAAATAAAGTCTGTGAATAACCGCTCGCGAACAACGATTTGAAAAGGGGCGCAGTTTTGTGTAAGCAGACTATGAAAGGAGTAAAGCTACGATAGACCAAGAAAAGTTAACGGGAGGAAAGATAAATGGGGAGTAGATTCTCTCTCTCTCTCTCTCTCTCTCTCTTCTCTCTCTTCTCTCTCTCTCTCTCTCTCAAACACACACACATTGAGGGGAAGAGAAACACCAAGAGAGAGAGACAGAAAGACAGAGAGAGGTGATGGGTCAGAATGACCGCAAATGTTTCTTTTTACTCACCAAAATGGACATGAAACACGACGTAGTGAACATTCTAAGTACAGTAACGGCAACAACAACAACAACAATAATGATGATTATGATGGTGACGATGACGATAGTAATGATAATAATAACCGCAACAATAAAACATGAAAGATACATTGTACGACTACAAGAGAGACAAAGGAAGAGCGAGACAGAGAGAGAGAGAGAGAGAGAGAGGGGGGGGGGGGGGAGAATCCATCTTATTATGGAAATAGAGAAAAACAAACGTAAACAAATAGACAAGTAACAGCCCCGAGAGCCCCGGGCTCCTCTCCGTTGTGGAGAGGTAAAATTAGCCCTCTCAATGGCGGAGGAGGAGGCGTTGGCAGAAGCAGACGTGTCGCCTCCACAGCTGGAAGTGGACCCCGGGGACCGCCGCCTCGATTTGCTACTCCCATCATGCCTCGCCTCACGCGCCTTGCCGGTAAGTAAATCGCGGCAAAATCTCGCGAGACTTCTTGTCGGTCCTTGACTCTCCTTGCCTGCACCCGGGCGATGTTGTGACGGGGGCCCCGGTGCAAAAGCACGATGAAATATACATGGGGCATGGGCTGGCTTGCTGCTCCGAGAGCTGGCACAGAGTCAAGGTGCTGCTTAGGACCTTGTTTCCTCTTTCCGCTCCAGGGCCTGCCCGAGTGTGTCGGGGGTTCGATCTGCTGGCGACGTTTCATCAAATTTTCATCGGTTTTTGTTTCCAGCCTGTCTGTAAAGACCTCGCTGTCGACAAGACGGGGTGGCACCTTTACCGTTCTTGTTGCTGTTGGCACGTGTACCTGCGTGCGTGCGAGCGAGCGTGCGTGCGTGCGTGCATGCGTGCGCGCGCTCGTGTGCGCACGATCTGGGGTACGTGCGCACGCGCGAGTGTGTGTGTGTGTGCGCGCGCGCGTGTGTGTGTTGGTGCGCGTGTGTGTGGGTAGGCGCGCGCGTGCGGGCCTATATACATGCATGTACATGCATGTACAACATCTAAGCAAGCAATTTAAATGTGAAAAGAAGAGAGAGACAGAAAGATTTCGAGTTTAGAACTAGAGCTAACTGACGCTCAGAACCGCATGACTGTCTCACACGTGACGTCATCACGTGCACCAATCAGACGGCGGGCGGGGCGACCCTGAAACGAGCGCCCGTGCGCACGTGCCCAGAATGCCAATGCCTTCCATCCGGCTTCTCCTGAAGACTTGACTCCGGTTTGTCATTCCACCAGCTCCGGAAAGTAACGAGTCCCCTTCTTTTGAAAGGATCTGCTTGGGCCTTGTGCGGTCAAGAATCCAGTCGACAACCAAAACATGGCGATGCCACTCGAGGCTGCTGAAAGGAGCTTTCAGTTCGCATGAAAGCGACGAGAAGAACAGGCGCAAGTTGTCTGTTGCTGGGAGAAAGCAATGCAAGTTTGTTTGAAACAAATCATTAATTACTATTCCTGGGTTCATTCTTATGTTGTGTACAGACCAGCCTGCTATTATGGCCATATTAGGGCTTTTACTACTGTTCACATATACTACGCCCTCCCCCCCCCCCCCCCCCCCCCCCCTTTCACCTCTTCTGCTCCCAAAAAGGTCACACTAAACATACTAAAAAAAATGGCTTAAAACCGAATCTTTTATCCCCAACAACATCTTAGAACAAGAGAAAATATTCATCTCGGAAATAAGAAACCACACACACACACACACACACACACACACACACACACACACACATCTGGTGGACTCATATCTTAACAAGGTCTTCATGGAAACTGCTGTAATGTGCTTATGTCTACTATCACGCACATGGCAGCAATCTGTAAGAACACATTTCAAAGTAAGTAGGCAAATCGCATGGTACAGATGATCGAACATCCTCACCCTTTACAGGATATACAAGTTGCTAAAAGGACTGAATCCTGTGTGTAGCTGGTACAAAATTTATTTCATTCGGTGGCTACCATTTGCCAGAGATCTTTGACGTTGATAAAAATTATTATGCGCTTTAGATTTCTGATCATCGGTGTAGGCGATAAATCATCTGGACAATTCTTTAGTTGGTGCCATTTTTGGCAAAATGATCCCGCGACATCATCGCCTCGAATGCATACACGACCGGGAACCCGTGTAGAAACAATGGTGTAACAATGGTACAACAATCGGATTTCAGAGAAGTGTCAAATCCTAACTATAGTTCATAAGTTCAGAGTGGCTGTGGCTATGGACAGCCATGGCCATCAGAGCAGGGGGGGGGGGGGGGGGGGGCGAGAAAGGATGAGAAAGTCCTCATGTCTAGAATGACAGGCAATCTGGAGTGCCAGAACTAAGGCTGCGAGATACACAAGGCAAATGGAGCTGTTAGAATTGAGACGTTTTGACAACAACAACAACAAAATAAATAAAATTTTGTGCAGGTGCACATTCTTTACAAGGATGGAGGTTTAGAACAAAGCTTGGCACAACATGGTCTTGTATGCCAACGCAGCAGAAGCAACAACTCACTTACAGGTTACAGTCTGCCACACAAACATTACACTTGACTTTTGATTTGAAGAACATGGCACTCAGCTGCAAGAAACAAATTTCAATTCATATCACAATGACAATTGCTAATCTCATTGTGCGTGAATGTGGGTGCGCGTAAGTAAATGCACGCGCGTGCGCAGAGAGAGAGAGAGAGAGAGAGAGAGAGAGAGAGAGGCGGCAGCAGCGGCAGTCGTCAGACGGAGAGAACGTGCAGGGCAGGGGGTGGCGATTGTCCATTGTCATGCAAGGCGTCGGACCAAGCTTTCATCGCCTCAGCATCGATCGCCCTCATGAATTAGTGATGCCACCACCATCCCTGCCCCTCCCCCTTCCTTCCTCTAACACTCCTCAGCTCCTCAGTCCTTCCTTCCTCCTCCCCGCCTTCTCTTTCCTGTCTGTCCAACCCCTCGTCTCCAACGTGTCTTTAGCGAGGGTCCGGAAACTTCAGGTTTTATTGGGGGTGTAGATATCACCAAGGTTCTCTGCCAGTTGCTTTTACATGTTAAACCAGATTCAGTGAAGTGTAGTTCACCGTGTCTTTGTGTTTTTATACGTTAAAACGAATTACGACAGGTACAGTCCACTGTGTCTTATTGTTTTCTATGCGACAACAGAATACAAGGCACCGTTCGTTATGTCTTGGCAATGTTATATTAAAACAAAATGCATAGGCATAGTTAATTGCGTCTTGTGTCTTGGTGTTGTATATGTGAAAACAAAATACTATGAGGCACAGTTCACCGTGCCTTGGTCTTGTTCAACAATTGACTAAAAATAAAAAATGAGGCACAGTTCGCTGTGTCTTGGTGTTATTTCATTATAATGAGGAGTAATTATTATCATTATTATCAACATTATTATCATCATCATCATTATCATCTTTACAGTTATCATAGTTATGTTGTTGTTGTTGCTGTTGTTATTACTTTTATTATCACTACTACTACTACTATCATCGTTACTATTATAATAATTGTTATAATAAAATTTACCGCGTTTGGTGGAGTTTTCCTTCTTCAAGCGAAACACAGTGAGGCATATTGCATAGGAACTTGGTGTAATTTTGTATTTTCGAACAAAATATGGTGAGACATAGTTCATCGAATCGTGGTGTGTTTCTGTAAGTTAAAATGTAATCAGGTATAGTCCAGTGTGCCTCGGTGTGTTATTATACGTTAAAGTACAATGACCCAAGTTCACCGTTGTCTTTGTGTGGTTTAAAATGCTAGAATACAACGACGCGTACTTCAATGTGAGTTGGTGTGACTTCACGTATTAAAACAAATACAGTGAAGCAGGCTTCACAGTGACACGGTGTGTGTGTGTGTGTGTGTGTGTGTGTGCGCGCGCGGGGTTGTCAAAATGAAACATTTATTAAACATAGTTAATCAAGTCTTGGTGTGCATTTGTATGTTAAAACACAAT
>CM065716.1:31478911-31488911 GCA_033310375.1 Conus canariensis | reverse complement strand
ACACACACACACAGAGAAAGAAAAAGAAGGAACGACTCAGGAAAAGAAAGAAGAAACAACAAAAGACAAAGAGAACGGAGACAGATAAAAAGAGGGAAGGAAAGAAGAAGAGAGTGAACGAAACGACAACCCATGGAAAGAAAGAACGACGTGAAGAAAGAATGAATGAACGACACTGGGAAAAAGAGGAGAGACAAACAAACAAACAAACAAACAAACAAAAATCGGGAAGGCAGAGAGAGAAAGGGAAACACACAGAAATAGAGACATAAAGAAACAAAATACACAAAAAGACAGCAAAACAGAAAGAAGACAAAGAGAAGGGGAAAAAAAGGAAAGACATGGAGAAAGAAAGGCTAACATAGAACAAACAAACAAAAAATAAAAGCAGAAGAGAAAGCATGGAGAGAATAGGGAAACATGAGGGAAAGGGAAGAAGACACATAAACAAAGACAAAGAAGACAGAAAGAGAAGACATGCAGAATGAGCAACGGAAAAACTCTTAGAGAAACACAAAGAATATCTGAAAAATAAAGGAAAAGGAGGAAAGGAAAAAACAAAAACAAAAACGAAACAAACAAGCAAGCAAACAAACAAAAAACAACAACAAGGAACGACCAAGAGAAAGATGACAGATGAAAAAGAAAAGAAAAGAGAGAGAGAGAGAGAGAGAGAGAGAGAGAGAGAGAGAGAGAGAGAGAGAGAGAGAGAATGAAACAAAGAAAAAAATAAAGAAATACACAGATAAAAGAAAGACAGCGAGAACGGACACAGAAAAAGACATAAAAAAGAAAAATACAGAGGGTAAAAAACAAAGAGAAAGAAGGAAAAACAGCGAAAAGTGGGAATACACAGATAAAGAAAGAGACACAAGAAGAAGAAAGGAAAGACATGGAGAAAGAGAAACATGGAGAAAGAAAGAAACGATTCAGAAAGAAAAACACAGATATGGAGAAAGACATAAGGAAGAAAAGACACGCAGAACGACAAACAGTAAGAAAGTACAACACAGGAAAAAAAAAAAAAAAAAAAAGAAAGTAAGGCATAGAGTGAAAAAAATGAAAATGAACAGCGAAACTCAAAAAAAAAAAAAAAAGAAGAAATCAATTAAACGAAAAATCAATAGATAATAATTATTCAAATCAGCTATCAAAAACTTAATGGGGGTTCTTAAGTAATCCAACACAAAAAAACAAACAAAACAAACAAAAAAAAAAACAAAGACAAAACAAAAGAAAAGCAAACAAAAAAGATGGAATAGAAACAGAAAAAAAATCATTTCAACTTGACCGAATGTGCATGTGTACACTGTAAACATACACATACACACATACACATGTACGCGCGTACACGCGCGCCACACACACACACACACACACACACACACACACACACACACACACACACACTCATACGTCCTCTCTATCCATGTCATGCCTGCTGAAAACATTGGATGGGGAAAAAGACAGGGAAAAAGAAAAAATAAGGAAAAAAAAAAAAACCCAAACAGAAAACATGGCCACAAAAATAAACCCACACACGCTCTGTGTAGAAACGCGTCAGTGGCACGCAATATGTCAGTCAAACGCACGCGCTCCCAAAATTGACAGCTAATCTCTCACTCGGCACTGCCTCGTAAATTTCCACGTCGGAACTGCGACACGCTAAAAGCGCATTACCATGTACAAGTGGAAAAAGAGCTTGTTGATTTTACTTTGTTGATTCATTATTCATGCACGTGCCTTCTCTCTCCCTCGAGAGCGTTAAAAATGACCAGAGTCGCGGAAAACGAGCGCGTTTTATGCCTTTATTTATTTGTATAGGCCTAGATAAAATTTGATTTGTTTTAGTTGCTGGCTTTTCTGGCGGCACTTTTTTTCCATGAATCTCTCTCTCTCTCTCTCTCTCTCTCTCTCTCTCTCTCTATCTTCTATGCGTGCGTGCGTGTGTGTGTGTGTGTGTGTGTGTGTGTGTGTGTGTGTGTGTGTGTGTGCGTGTGTGTGTGTGTCGTGTGTGCGTGTGTGCGTGTGTTTGTGTGTGTATGTGTGTGTGCGCGTGTGTGAGCAGCTGTGAGAGACAGAAAGGGGGGTGGGAAGAGGATTGGAATCGGAGGGGCGAATATGAGGTTGAACATGTTATCATTGATTTGTGAGAACAGTAGAATCAATTAAAACGATTAAGGAAATGAAAGAAAGAAAATAAACGAAAACCAATTAGTAAAAAAAAAAAAAGTTTTACTGCTATATGTATTATGCTCTGTAATGTTCGTGAACAATCTGTGTTTGAGTGCGTGCGTGCGCGCGCGCACGCGCGCGCCTGTGTGTGTGTGTGTGTGTGTGTGTGTGTGTGTGTGTGTGTGTGTGTGTGTGTGTGTGTGTGTGCATGCACGCGCGTTTAACAAAAAAACTAAATATGGAGAGAGAGAGAGAGAGAGAGAGAGAGAGAGAGAGAGAGAGAGAGAAAGAGAGAGAGAGAGAGGAACTACCTGCCTTCGGTCCCGATAACCTCTTGGCTTAGCCTAACCATGTCACTGTCCTAAACTAAAAAGGAAGTACATACTCCGAAAATGGGTATATGGCTGCCTATCGACGCCGTCATCGGAAACAGCCATATCCACCATGTCCAGTAACTGGCTTGTGCGTAGGATGCTACACATACCGAGTGGTCCTCACAGACTTCAGTTCTGGATCGCTGACACACCGTCAATGGACCTTGTTGAAATGCCTCGGCCAAATGTAGGACCTTCGGAACAGACGCTAATATAACAACAATGAAACGTTATTTCTACACGCTGAGGAAAACAAAACAAAACGAAACAAACAAAAAACAACAACAACAAAGAAAACACCGTAAGTTACGTCAACGGAGGGAGTTAAAACAAAGACACTTTTGTTCCACTGACTGAGCAGACAACACAACAAAGAAAGTGTAGCTCCATCAGCCGAGGCAGGTAAAACTACAGGGACACGTTAGTTTCGTCAATGGAGGCAGCTTCTGAATGTTACTTGTCCTGCCTGAAAAAGGCCCAACAGGTCGGAACGCGGAACGTTGTGTTTGTTTTGAATGTGTTTGCTCCTCCTCAGGCGGCTCAGTAATTCTGTTGTTGTTGTTGTTGTTGTTGTTGTTGTTGTCGTACCCTGGCTAAAAGACTCCAGGGATCATCCAAACAGCCGAAGTACTTGAACACTATGGTACAAATGCATCAGCTGGGGATGAGAACATTACGTGTGTGACCGTTTTTGATTACCCCGCCACATGGGCAGCCACACTCCGACTTCGGGGGAGTTAAGTAATTCTGTTTCTGCTTTCATGTTACAATTTTCGCCTGCAGTCACCTCACTAAATCCAGCTCCAGTTTTGTTTTTATCACTGAGAGACGAAATTTTAAAAAAAAGCTGAGATCGATCAGAAAAAAAAGGCAGACCAATCAACTGAGCAACAAAACAAAACAACAACAAATCAGTTCCCTCAGTGGAGCAGACAAAACAACCAATGTAACTTCAGTTTCATCAGCTAAGGAAATAATACGGCAGAGAAGCTTCAATTCCATCAGCTAAACAGAAAACAACACACAAGTGTCCTTATGCACAGACAAACAAACAAGCAGAGCGTCAGCTGCATCGGCTGATACAGAAAACCACATCATCAACAGAAGCTTCAGTTCCACCCTGGCCCTTACCTGCACATGATCTCGTGTGTAAGAAGGACCCGGCACATCTCGGGGTTTTTGTCCTGCCCCTCGTACACAATGGGCTGAAACGAGATACATGTATGATAATGCAGAGAGCTCGGGTATTGAATGGAGAGAGAGGGAGAGAGAGAGAGTGAGAGAGACAGACAGACAGACAGACAACAGATAAACACACAAGGAGAGAGAGAGAGAGAGAGAGAGAGAGAGAGAGAGAGAGAGAGAGAGAGGGTATAGGTGATGATGCCGTTACGTTTCATTGTTTTTTTTTGTGTACGTGTTCGTCTTTGTTTTCACACACACACACACACACACACACACACACACACACACACACACACACACACACACTCACACACTCGCGCGCGCACACACACACACACACACACTCGTAAGTCCATGACCCCAAAACACACACACACACACACACACACACACACACACACACACACACACACTCGTAAGTCCATGACCCCAAAAACACACACACACACACACACACACACTGCTATGACTGCCTGGCCGTGGAATGAATGCATGCAGGCAAAGCGAACTGTGATCCTCTCCAATATCCTAACCGCTCAGTTAAACAGCTCCACACTACGGCCCGGGTGCACCGGCTACATCAATAATTCACCACTTCTCCCCGATCATCTTCCCCGGCCCGTGTTGCTGGGCTGCACGTGCCACAGGGTCTGACGATCACTAATCTGCCTGTTGCAGTTCATGTGATGGTGAAGATAGGTACGGGTGTGTGTGTGTGTGTGTGTGGTGTGTGTGTGTGTGTGAGAGTGAGAGTGTGTGTGTGCGTGTTCTTGCAGTGTGCACGCACGTGCGTGAATCAATACGTGAGCGTGTGTATATGCATGCATATGTGTGCGAGTGTGAGTGTGTGTGTGTGTGTGTGTGTGTGTGAGAGAGAGAGAGAGAGAGAGAGAGAGAGAGAGAGAGAGAGAGAGAGAGAGAGAGAGAATACACAAAAAGAAGAAAATAATGAAATGCGACAGCAACATCATCGGTATCATCTCGCCATCTGTCTTCCTCTCTCTGTGTTACTTCTGTCCGTGTGTCTGTCTGTCTCCCTCTCTTTCTCTCACCCCTTGTCTGTCTGTCTGCTTGTCTGTCTGTGTGTACCTGAAGTTTGTGTGCACGCGCACATGTGTGTGTGTGTGTGTGTGTGTGTGTGTGTGTGTGTGTGTGTGTGTGTTGTGTGTATGCGCGCGCGCGCGCCCATAATTCAGTACTTTTGTCTGTGTGTGTAAGGGTATGTGTGTGCGTGTGTGTATGCGCATGCGCGCGCACGTTTGCATGAATGTGTGTATTTTTGTGTTCGTTCGTTTGCGTGCGAGGGTCTAAGTGTTCTTGTGTGTCCACACTTAAATTCACGTGTGCGTGTGCATGCGCACGCGTGCGCGAGGGTGTGTGTGTGTGTGTGTGTGTGTGTGTGTGTGTGTGTGTGTGTGTGTGCGCGCGAGCGCGTGTGTGTTTGGTATATGAATAAAGGAGAGACTAGACGGAAGTACCCCCCCCCCCCCCCCACACACACACACACACACAAACCACCATACTGACCTGTTTGGTGACAGAATCAATAAGGCGAATGTACAAGTCTTGTTCCTGACGGACTCCTGTAACAGAGGTCACACCTCATAAACAGTGCAGACTGGCACAGCTATCAACATGGCAACAACACTGGTCACATCTCCACTATAGTGGACACTGGTACAGCTATCAACATGGCCAACAACAGTGCTCACACCTCCATAAACAGTGCAGACTGACACAGCTATCAACATGCCAACAACACTGGTCACATTTCCACTATAGTGGACACTGGTACAGCTATCAACATGGCCAACAACACTGGTCACACCTCCATAAACAGTGCAGACTGACACAGCTATCAACATGGCAACAACACTGGTCACATCTCCATAAACAGTGCAGACTGACACAGCTATCAACATGGCCAACAACACTGGTCACACCTCCATAAACAGTGCAGACTGACACAGCTATCAACATGGCCAACAACAGTGGTCACACCTCCATAAACAGTGCAGACTGACACAGCTATCAACATGGCAACAACACTGGTCACATCTCCATAAACAGTGCAGACTGACACAGCTATCAACATGGCCAACAACACTGGTCACACCTCCATAAACAGTGCAGACTGACACAGCTATCAACATGGCAACAACACTGGTCACATCTCCATAAACAGTGCAGATTGACACAGCTATCAGCATGGCCAACAACAGTGGTCACACCTCCATAAACAGTGCAGACAGACACAGCTATCAACATGGCCAACAACACTGGTCACACCTCCATAAACAGTGCAGACTGACACAGCTATCAACATGCCAACAACACGGTCACCTCCATAAACAGTGCAGACTGACACAGCTATCACATGGCCAACAACATGGTCACACCTCCATAAACAGTGCAGACTGACACAGCTACAAATGCCAACAACACTGGTCACATTCCACTATAGTGGACACTGGTACAGCTATCAACATGGCCAACAACACTGTCACACTCCATAAGTGGACTGACAGCTATCAACATGGCCAACAACAGTGCTCACACCTCCATAACAGTGCAGACTGACACAGCTACAACATGGCCAACAACATGTCACACTCCTATAGTGAGACTGCACAGCTACAAATGGCCAACAACACTGGTCACATCTCCACTATAGTGGACACTGGTACAGCTATCAACAATGGCCAACAACACTGTCACATCTCCACTATAGTGGACACTGGTACAGCTATCAACATGGCCAAAACAGTGGTCACAACTCCATACACAGTGCGGACTGACACAGCTACCAACATGGCCAACAACACTGTCACATCTCCACTATAGTGGAGACTGGCACAGCTATAACATGGCCAACAACTATAGCAATACTCAGAAAAAAATCTCATACTGTGAAACCTTTGTCAAAATAAGGAAAATGAAATAGAATCATGTCATGTTTGTTGTACTTTTTTCCCTATTGTTGCTCCAGCTTACTCGTACAAATGTTCTCTCTCTCTCTCTCTCTCTCTCTCTCTATCTCTCTCTCTCTCATATATATATATATATATTATGTGTGTGTGTGTGTGTGTGTATACATATATGTATGTATATATATATATATATATATGTGTGTGTGTGTGTGTGTGTGTGTGTGTGTGTGTGTGTGTGCGTGTGTATTCTCTAGTACAACCAATACGAAGCCAATACGGACATTGAATTAAAGAAAAAAGGAAAATAAACTATTAAAACTTCGAAAGATACAGTAAACACACACACGCGCGCACGCGTACCTACTCACGCACAACACGTGTTTTAGTGCTTGTGTGTGTGTGTGTGTGTGTGTGTGTGTGTGTGTGTGTGTGTGTGTGTGTGTGTGTGCATCTGTATGTTTATCTTTGGAAGTTTTAATAGTTTATTTTCATTTTTGCTTTAATTCAACGTCCGTATTCGCGTGGCACTGGTATTGTTAACACGCACATGTGTGTATGATGATGGACAAAAAATGTAGTCCTCAGTGTCCAGGTGACTATGAGAACATGAAATAACTTATTTTGGTTGGATTACACTGCAAAATTATGCACTTTGATTTTTGATGGACAGCGTGGAACTATAATTCACCGAAATTTATGGATAACGTAATAACACCTATGAATTTTTGTTTTTGGAATGGGCAACGATATATGAATAATCATGCATGTCGATTTTGATGGCTTAACAAAATAATTATTTTTGTATGTTAATTTTGATACGCAAGTTTAGTAATAATGATAGCTGATTTTTTCATGGAGAACATTCTAACAGTTCTGCATGTTGACTTTCCGCGGATAATTCATGTATATCTATTTTCGAAGGACAACGTTGTAATAATCATGATTGTGCTATGGATAACAATCATCTATCCATACACCCAAAGCACCTCTCTCTCTCTCTCTCTCTCTCTCTCTCTCTCTCTCTCTCTCTCCCACACACACACACACACACAAATATATATATATATACACACACACACACATACATACATACATACACACATATCATATATTATATATAATATATATATATATATATATATATATATATATATATATGCGTGTGTGTGTGTGTGTGTGTGTGTAAAGAATGAAAATAACACAATCAAGTACCTATCAGACTCATCATAAAGCAGCAGTGTATCCCCCCGATACGAACAATTCAGGACAGAAACATCGCCCTTTACAAAGCTCAAAGCTGACCCGTGTTATTTATAAAGAAAAATCAAAACAAAAAGAAAAAAAAAATGATTCTCGTGCACATTCGGATTAAATTGCCGACATCCGCAAGAAACGAAACAGGAAAAAAAAAAAGTAATCTGGAAGCGGCGAGGAAGGGAGTCGTGTGGGGGTGGGGAACTGTGAGGAAAGGCGACAAGGGGGGGGGGAGGTGGATGGGCAGCAATAGGGTGGTGGTGGGTGCAGGGAGGAGGGGAAGGGAGGGGGAACTTCCCCGTGGGACTCAGGCAACAAACAGAGCGGCCTGGCATGGAAAGACAAGTGGCACACATCTCACGTGTTTCCTCTCTTCTTCTTCGCTCTCTGATCTCCTGGCAATGGGCGACACGTGGCGTGCCTCCACCACACACACACACACGCACACGCGCACGCACGCACGCACACACACCAAAGCGCGCACCCGCGCACAAGCACACACGCACGCACACACACATCAACACATGCTCATACACACTCAAATGCGCAGCAGCATGCACGCACACATACACATGCGTACGTTGGAACCCACATACACACGTATACATACACATCTCTCAATAGTATGCAGGCACGCATATAGAAATACGTACATTTGGGCAGGTCATATTCATTCACACCACACACACACACCACACACATTTACAACGCGACCGCTCACAATCACCGCGATCATACACGCATACTCTCCCCCCCCCTCTCTCTCTCTCTCTCTCTCTCTCTCTGTCGGCCTCTCTCTCTCTCTCTCTCTCGATGATTTTCATATGAATAAATCATTCTCTCTCTCTCTCTCTCTCTCTCTCTCTCTCTCTCTCTCTCTCATATCAAAGGGCTTGGCAACATTGACGTTTTTGCGACATCTCACCCTCCTCTTGCTGGAAAACAGGGAGAATGTAAAAAAGGCACGAAAAACAAAAAAAAAGAAAGAAAAGGAGGTGGGGGTGGGTTAAAAAAAAAAAAGATGAGGGGAAGGGGGGTGGGAGGAGAAGAGGGAGGGAGGGGTGGGGTGTGTTGGATGTGAGCAGGAAAAAAAAGAAGGCAGCAACCGCCGCAAAAGACGACGGGACGTTACTCGGACAGAGAGAAGACGGGAGAAGGAAAGAACGACAAACAAACCAAAAAAAAAAAAAAGCAGATGAAGAGAGAGAGAGAGAGAGAGAGAGAGAGACAGACAGACAGACAGACAGAGAGAAACAAAAAGAGAGAGAGAGAGAGAGACAGACAGACAGACAGAGAAAGAGAGACAGCGAGAGAGAGAGAGAGAGAGAGAGAGAGAGAGACAGAGAGACAGACAGAAAGAAGAGAGAGAGACAGCGAGAGAGAGAAAGACAGAGAGAGAAGAGAGAGAGAGAGAGAGAGAGAGAGGGAGAGAGAGACACAGAGAGAGGCAGGGAGCAGGGCGAAAAAGATGGAGCAAAATTGTGATTCATAATCCGGAGGTTAATACAGGAGATGGGTATCGGGGAGGGGCTGTCTTCACGCGCTGTCTCCCCGGTCCTGGCGCAGGGCCCATCTTTCAATTTACGTCCATCAAAAAGACAACTTCTATCATCATCAGCAGCCGCTCCCCGCCCCCCTCTCCCCCCCCCTCCCCCCCCCACCCTCCCCTCCTCCACCCACACCTCTGCTCTGTCCTTCGCTCTCTCCCTTCACAGCCAGATGCTGGGTTCCCCGTCTCAAACTGACTCGTGTGTGTGTGTGTGTGTGTGTGTGTTGTGTGTATGTGTTTTGTGTGTGTGTGTGTGTGTGTGTGTGTGTGTGTGTGTGTGTGTGTGTGTGTAGTGCTCGCGCGCGCCTTAGCACTTTTTGTGGGTTTCTTTTTCTTTCTTTTTTTTTTTTCTTTTCTTCTAAAGCTCGATCTTATTTTCAGCCTTCTATTTTTCTCACGCATTTGCATTTTGTGTATGTGATATATACTGCTCTCTCTCCTCTCTCTCTTCTCTCTCTCTCTCTCTCTCTCTCTCTCTGTTGTGTGTGTGTGTGTGTGTGTGTGTGTGTGTGTGTGTGTGTGTGTGTGTGTGT
>CM065716.1:31438911-31468911 GCA_033310375.1 Conus canariensis | reverse complement strand
GTCATTACTCAGATTCAAGGTTAGTTCACACACACACACACACACACACACACACACACACACACCCTTGCTTGCATCGATTTATAAATCTATTTATTAATCTAATTGCATTACTTTTTCATTATTCATTTAGTTTCACTGTTTATTAATTAATTTGTTTATTTATTCATTCATTTTTGCTACTTCTATTTCCTCATTTCCCTATTCTGCTCTTCGCTGGCTACGTTGGGTGGCAGTTGGAACCGCGATTTTTTCCCTGTGGCGGTGAGACCACCGTAGGATTGTAAGCCCAAGTGGTATTTCTGTAGACACCATGGATGGATGAACCTTGCCAGGCCAGTTCTACTAGAGGGTCTCACCCAGACATCGAAAATTAACACCTGGTAGACGTAACAATTTTTTTTTTTTTTTCATACGGCACAATTAGTTGGACCTCGGATGTGGCGGAAGGACGCCCTCTTCTGCATTCCCCTCTCACGTACTGCACATCCACACAATCCACTTCTCTCTCTTTCACACACACACACACACACACACACACACACACACCGCACCAGCCGCGTACGTGAGAGAGAGAGAGAGAGAGAGAGAGAGAGAGAGAGAGAGAGAGAGAGAGAGAGAGTGTGTGTGTGTGTGTGTGTGTGTGTGTGTGTGTGTGTGTGTGAAAGTGTAAGCGAGTTTACTGTGTCCTTGTCATAATGACGGAGGAGTTGTTTGCGTTGACTCGTTTTTCCCCAGTTATTATTTGTCCATAATACTGATCGTATGACTCATACACAAATTAAAAAAAAAAATAATTTGAAAAAAAAAAGAAGAAAATTTGCAATTTTCGAGGTTCAGTTTATCGTCTCATTATAGAAGCTTTTGTGACTGACTTCGTGTCTTTTTATTCCCTGTTCCCCATTTTCACATTTCAGATCACTTCACCGTGCCAACTGACCGACATCGGATTACAGCAAATAGTAGTTTGCGAAATACGTTACAAGTAGTCTTCACCGAAGGATCTTAAACTGATTTTTGTCTGTAACAATAATGTCAAAAGTATTCCACAGCAAAGACATAATTAAAACAAATGGATTTTTTTTTAAATTACTGCTTCTATCTTCTTTTTAGTAGAAGGCAACACTACAAAAATTATCCATTTCCTCTTTTGTTTTTACGTTGTTTGCAAACACGTACAACAACACTACATGAAACCTTCTGATACTGTGTCCGAAGTATTTCATGTAGAAAACTATACAGAAAAAGAAATACGTAAGGAATGATGAACTCGTTGACGAAGCAATACTCCTGACCTTCCCTTATAAACATCATGACGGAATATTGCCGTTGGATTTTTCTAAAATCTGTCCTATGTGGTTTATTTATTTATATGTTTATCTATTTATCTATCTGCCTATTTATTCAGTCATTTATTCATTTATTTGCATCATATTTCAGATTAAAAAAAAAAAAACCATATGAGCTGATTTTGTTCTCCCTCATTTCTTTATACTGAACCCTTTTTGTATTTCTTGCACTTCATTTATTTATTACTTTATTGCGGGGCATAGTGAGTATGTGAGGGGATAGGGGGAATGGAGAGAGAGAGAGAGAGAGAGAGAGAGAGAGAGAGAGAGACAGAAGAGACAGACAGACAGACAGACAGAGACAGAGAGACAGAGACAGAGCGTTAACTGAACGATCATAATTTGGGAGGGGTGGGAGAGAGATAAAGAACGAGAACAATATCAACAACCAACAATGAAAAAACCTAACAACAACAACAACAACCACAACTACAACACACACACACACACACACACACACACACACACACACACACACACACACACCGAAATCGCAAGAAGAGGCTCTGCACGCACCTGATCCTTCTCCACGAAGTCGACGAAGGTGGTCCTCTCCACCTCAATGGGCTGGCCCTGCCGGTCAAACAGTGCCAGAACGAAGTGGAAGAAGTTGGACTTGCGCAGGTTACTCGGGGGCTGCTTCTCGAAGTGCGCACGGCTCAAACCCGCGCTGAAAACACACACACACGAGACAAAAGAAGCGTGTTAGGAACGTCTCGTGCACGCACTTTGTTCAGGGATAGAGGATTCAAATTCATCTAACCATTAATCCGTGGGCCGGTCTGTCAAGAGTGTAGGCTTACTCGGGAGGGAGGAGGTGAAAGCGACATGTCAGTAACGCACAGGGCGCAGAATGAAGGCAAAGGACCGGAAATACCACGACATGAATACAGACAGGAACTGAATACATAGCTTAAGCATGGAAAAAAAAAAGAGTTCCCCTCACCCTCCACAAAAATCAACAACAACAAAGGCCCATCTTGCGCCGAATTCGAGAAGATAAGTGACTGTTCGTTCTTCGTTTTCATTGTCCTGAATGTTGTTTATTTTCTCTGAAGACGACCTAAGAAGTCGAAACGCGTCGTGTTTTGTCTTGTAATTTGTTTGTCCATGTAAACCGGTGGAGATACTAAAAATCACTTTTAAAGCAAACACCGTGAATAATATAACTAACTATAAGCGATCACGTTCCCCTCTTGCAATCTGCCCGAGAGCGACATCTTTTCCTTCACACTGTCTCCACCTTGTCTTCATGTTGTAAGTAAAACAAAACACAGCCGACGGACCAGGCTCCGTCTATTACGTTCCTGGCCAAAGTGGGATCCACAATCTTCACCCTTTTTCCCTCCTCCTTTCCCGTTACTCCATCTCATCTCCAGTCTCTCTCTCTCTCTCTCTCTCTCTCTCTCTCTCTCTTGCCCTTCCCTTCGGTCCATCATACAACAAAAACAATGAATAATGAAATCTATTTAAAAAAAAAAAAAAAAAAAAACTCCACCAACAACCAAAAAACAGGAACTAAATAAAGGAAAGACGTAAATAATGAAATGGGGCCATGTCCAAAGGTCATGTTCTTTATAGCTCGGGAGATTGTGGAGGCATCAAGAAGGCTGATGAAAAAAAAAAAAAAAAAAAAGAGGGGGGGGGGGGAGGTAGAACGGCATGAAAGGAAAGGGGATGAAGGGAGTGGTGGAGGAGAAAAATGAATGAGAGAAAGCAATAAAGAGAGAAAAGAAGGAATCCAAGGGAGAGAAGGAGTAACGGGATGAAGCAAGGGAGCCAAGAAAACGAAGAAAGAATGAAACGACAAAGAAACAAATGAACTGGGATTTCTTGTGGCACGAAACAAATCCTTCGTAGTTATATGACTGAATATTTATGAAAAGATTGTTATTGTTTATTAGTTCAATACAGGAAGCAAAAACAGAAAGAAGAAAGGAACGGTAGGCATCTAAGACAGTAAATTATGAGAAAGTAAGAAAATAGAAAGAGAGATATACAGAAACAAAAGATGGTACGCATTTGATACAATAAGCTGTGGGGCATAAATAAAACAGAAAGACAAAAGAGGATGAGGACGAAAAGATTTTCTTCAAAAATGAGAGAGACAGACAGACAGACAGCAGACAAGCAGACAGAGGCAGAAAAAAGACAGATTTCTTAAACAACCGTAATTCTATCGTTAAGATGGCTAATTGGTTACAGCAGTATTGTCACAACTAATGAAAAAAAATTAAACAAGTGCACAAACATATACATTTCGAACTAAAACGTTAACAGATAAACACATTGGACCCATCTACTTCCCTGGACTTGATTTACAAAAGGAAAGATGCGTAGTAACATTCATGACTGATCTGACCCCGATTCTCGGCGCGCGCGCGCGCCGCCACACACACACACACACACACACACACACACACACACACACAAAGCATCATAATCGCCATCCACTCCGTGTTGTCATCCGTCTCGCTATTACTATTGTTCTTTGATAGCGTCCACAGCATTCTCATTATATGACAGGATCAATATCCATTAGCAACAGCGACCACAACATCAGCGCTAAAAGAACGAACCAAATCCACTGAGTAATCTCTCTCTCTCTCTCTCTCTCTCTCTCTCTCTCTCTCTCTCTTCTCTCTCTCTCTCTCTCTCTCTCTCTCTCAAAAACCGCTATATGTGTTAAAGTAAAGTTTGTTTGCTTGAAAGAAATTTCCCATTGTCAGCCACCAAACACCTTACAAGCTTGTTTACGGTGCAAGAAGGTCGATATCCTACCTATATTCGCTCGCATATACCATGCATTAGATGCGGGTTAAAATTCTGTGTATAATTAAAAACAATACTGCCGTTCAAGGCTGACCAAGCCGCTGAGTGCATGGAAAGAGAGTTTTTGTTTCAAACTGGATTTGGTTTTATATGAATAAATCAAGATGCGGAAATTATTAATAAATATTTTCATAAAAGACTAACGACAAAGGCCAGATGATAGTTGATGGCAAAGCTGGAATTATCAGAACATTTAAATCGTCTTCAAATTGTGAAAAGTACCTTTACATTGATATGGGAAGGCACATAAAAAGTTGTTATCACAAGACTTAAATTAGCATAGGCCTATTAGACATTACAGTCCATCGTAATTGACATGCAGATGTTACAGAATGTGTGAACATGCTTTGTACACGACGTGACAATGCAACAGAAGATGAAGAGCACATTCTCTTCTCTTGCCCTCCTTTTCTACTGCAAAATGTCTATGAAATCTCTTCTCTTCTCTCGCCCTCCTTTTCTACAGCAAAATGTCTATGAAATCTCTTCTCTTCTCTTGCCCTCCTTTTCTACTGCAAAATGTCTATGAAATCTCTTCTCTTCTCTTGCCCTCCTTTTCTACAGCAAAATGTCTATGAAATCTCTTCTCTTCTCTTGCCCTCCTTTTCTACAGCAAAATGTCTATGAAATCTCTTCTCTTCTCTTGCCCTCCTTTTCTACAGCAAAATGTCTATGAAATCTCTTCCGTCTTTATTGCGTCCCGCTGTGCTTATAGCAAGTCAACAACGTTAAGAATATTTGTTTGCTTTTGAATAAAGCATTTAAACAGCGAACTCACAGCTCCTATATCAAAACAACAACCACAATAAAAAGAAAAAGAAAGAAACAAACAAACAAAGCTAGACCAGATATTCATAGAGGTAATACAAGTTCTTTGTGTATATCTGCCAGAACACTGTTGACGTTTAGTCTTTGATTTCCTTAAGCTTTTTCCCCTTCTTCGCGAATGTCTCGTATGTTTATCATCTTGAATCTCTTCAAAAGAGACCATGCCTTTACTGAATAAACCTCTCTCTGTCTGTCTGTCTGTCTGTCTGTCTTCTCTCTCTCTCTCTCTCTCTAGCTCGCTCGCTCTCCCTCCCTTCCTCTCCGTCCATTTCGCATTCAAACAAAAAAAAGAAAGAAAAAAAAGAAAAGAAAAATTTAAGAGTCAAATCACACAAAGGGAACGTATGCCGATATTCTGATTAGCACGCAGTACTATTCAGTGTACTGATCAGTGTTTTCCGTTAGAAACCTTTGAATGACGAAGCGATGCATAGCTTACAGCCCCATCCTTCTACACGATCAATACATTAATGAACACACAGACACTTGCAGAGACGGTCAATAAACTGATAAAATAAATAAGTAAATCAGTATACTTTTTTTTTCCCTTTTAATCATTTTTTCTTCCACTCTCCCTTCTCTCCTCTCCTCTCTGCCCCCTTCCCGCCACTCAGACACAAACATACAGTGTGTGTGTGTGTGTGTGTGTGTGTGTGTGTGTGTGTGTGTGTGTGTGTGTGTGTGTGTGTGTGCGTGTGTATGAGAGGGAGAAAACAAAGAAAATGATGTTTGTTTGTTTGTGTGTCTAGTATCTAGCTGATGGAACAAACTAAAGTGGCCTACTGGAGGAAAACCAGTGCAGATAAACAACTCTTCCGGATTCATTAATTATATACTCTTAAAACAAGGCGAGTTTACGTTTGAATTAATCAAAAAAAAAAAAAAAAAAAGGACAATCCACGAATAGGAAATGAGGTGCAATACAATACTATGCAACACTTGAACTGGT
This sequence comes from Conus canariensis, assembly GCA_033310375.1. Classification (NCBI taxonomy): domain Eukaryota; kingdom Metazoa; phylum Mollusca; class Gastropoda; order Neogastropoda; family Conidae; genus Conus; species Conus canariensis. The sequence goes on along the minus strand of CM065716.1, from coordinate 31,462,953 downwards.
TTTAAGGTTTGAGATTTTGGCAAGGTTTTTTTTTTCACACACATAACAGGGTTTGAAAAGTTTAGTATCATGCTCCTCTGTGAGTTAAAATGGAACACAACACACACACACACACACACACACACACACACACACACACACATAGACACACACACACACGCGCTTATATATATATATATATATAATATATATATAATATATATATATATATATATATATATATATATATATATATATACACATACATCACACACACACACACACGCTTATATATATATATATATATATATATATATATATATATATATACACACACACACGCGCGCTTATATATATATATATATATTATATACACACATACATCACACACACACACACACACACACACACATATATATATATATATATGTGGTGTGTCTCTATTTGACACCAGGAGTGCAGACACAATCAGCCGTGTCTCCCTGATGAGTCCGATCCAGCGGACGAAAGGCCTAGGAGCAGGCAATACAAATAGATCTGCCTTCAGAAGGGATCACGATGGTTCCCTCAGGCAGCTAGTGAAGGGTTTCTCATATTTATAATATATTTCCCCCATTTTCTTCATCTTCATTTTTTTTTTTTTTCTTTCTCAAAAACTTCAAATCTTTGTGAAGTCATTATTATAATGACCGAAGAATTGTTAGCCTGCACTTGTTTTCCCCCACTACTTAATTGTTCAGCATTATATATATATATATATATATATATTATGTATGTATGGTATGTATGTATGTATACACATATACTGTTTTCATTTTTGGATATATAGCCGATTGTTCTTTATTTACCTTTGAGTTTAAATAGTTGATACTGTATACATACATACGTCCATGCACACATGTTGTATTCATTTTTGGATATACTATTTCATACTTCGCTTCAGCTTCGTCTGAAAAAAAAATCAGAGCGAACGGAGAAGCTCATTTAATATGCTCACTAGTTATGCTTCATTTTCTGATAAAATTAAAGTTTTCTACAATATGACTGACATAGGTTTCTGTTGAAGGATTAACCGATTGCTGATTTATTAATTCTTTTCTTCTTTTAGTTTCATTACTTTTGTTCTCCCTTTTTATTATCAAACCATAATAAACCTATTATTATATTCAAGATAACAACAACAACAACAATAGTAATGGTTTGTTTTAAAAATGAATCAACAAATACATTAGATGAATAAATAACACGAAGCACAACGATTTAAACAAACTTTAATATTTAACAAAACACCCAATAACAACACACAAAAGAATTTTCGCACAGCACAAATAAACTTACATGTAGTGCTCAAACTATATAACAATGTAGATCTATGCGAATTTACACACATCTATTTTTGCAAGGCGCCCGAACAGCTTTGTTCAAATGATCCCCAATATATGCACTATCAGTCAAGGACTGTTATTCTGTTACCTTATTCATTCATTTACTTATTCATTTATTTTTGCTTGTTGTGGGCAAAGCGCAATAATCTTATAGGCGGGTATACGAAACAAACAACATATAAAAAAAAACACACACACACACAATTTTTTTAAAAACCTGAAAATAATGCCAGCTTGGAATATTATGCAACTACTCACTATCACTACTACTAGATCTACTACTAAGTCTAACAGCAGTAACAAAAACACAATCAATAACAACAGCATAATTATCACGATAGCAATAAAAAAAAAAAAGAAAAAAAAAGAAATAAACAAAACAAAAACAAAAAAAACGTTGATGATGAGGGTAATGATGACTTTTGCCATTACAAGAACAAAATGAAATTCAGATAATGTTTTAACATAATAGGCTTTAATCATCGTATGTATGCGATCAAGATTCATTAGAATATAACAATGTTTTAATAATGAATTAACATGATAGGCCTAAATCATCATTGTGTACGCACGTAACACAAAGCCGGCCAATAAAGAAGGCATATAACAAACAAACATGCAACTGATGATACCAGATTTACAATGACCACGTTTGAAGAATCGTCGACAACACAACACACATCAGACCAGACCAGAAAGGAACTCGGGAGCGCTTACACAGAACTTTTCCGATATCGAACAGACCATCTCAATGTTAAAAGAAAGAAAAGAAAGAAAAACAAAGAAAAACAAAGAAGAAGAAAAAAATCCCATCAACCGTCTTTAAAATGGAATTTGCACCATAATTCAACGGATTCGTCCTTAGTGCAAACTCAATCTTTGTGTCGTGTTGTTAAAATGTTTGTTAGTTGTGTTTGTTTGTTGCGTTATTATGCTGCCGGGCAGACAGACAATAAACTGGGCCGGTGAAAACATTACTCCCCCGGTAAATGGGAACAATGGCAATCAATTAAAAAAGAGAAAAGAAAAGAAAAGCCCACCAACATAATAATTATAAGCAAGCCAGGTTGAGTAACTGAGCATTTGTCTGAGAACGATGTCCACTTTGTCTGTCCACTTGTTTTCTTTACATTACCTTTATGTCATTTCATTTTTTTTACTTCAACTCTTCATCTACGTCCTTATTTTGCATGCTTCCTTAAGTTTTTGTTTCAGGTCCTTTTTTTTCAAACAGCCCTAAGTGATTTGTTTCAGGTCCTTTTTTTTTGAACAGCCCAAAGTGATTTCTGACGATCGCCAGCCAAACAAACAAACAAAAACAACTGAACTGAAACAAGATGATTCATTGAGAGGATTTACGATCATCACAGCAACGACCGAGTTGTCTTCAAGCTGTCGTGTCAGAGAAACAATCTCTTCACCTAAGCGTCTGAGATGTTTGTTATCATGCTATTGTGTCACAGGAAACCTCTCTACACAGAAACAACCGAGATGTTATCACACTGTTCCCGTTTCATGCCTCGTTCTCTCTACTGATATGGTGGAAGGCTGGGTTTCTTTTACTTAAAGACCGGTGGAATTTTCTTTCCCTCTCTAGTTCGTTCGTTCATTCATTCGTTTTCCTTGTCCGGAATCTCTCTGACTTAACAGATTTGACGTTACGCTAATGGGCCTGACCATGCGTGCGACGTAACATTTTCCTTCATAAAACAACAAACAAGCAAACAAATGAACTGAAACCGATTTTTTTCTTTCAGTTTTTTTTTCTAATATTTATTTATTTGTTCATTATCATTCATTCATTTAAACATTCATTTTGTGTAGCTCTCTCTCTCTCTCTACATACCCACTCTGTCCTATCCCCCTCCCTCCCGCCCAATCCTCCCTCTCTCTCTCCTCTCTCTCTCTCTCGTTTTCTCCGGGCCTGACTTGCAGTCAGTGAGGGGTTTTCACACTGTATATCATCAGTCCATAGTGTCTGTCAACACGCCCCAGAGCTATGGGTCCCCGGGGACTCATGTCTTATGCATGGGCGCTAGGAGGAGAAGGAGGCGGAGGAGGAGATTGAGGTCTACGGCAGAGAGTGGCTCTACGCCGTGTTAACCGTAAAGGGGGTGGTATGTCTGGCAGGGACGGAGGGGAGGGAAGGGGTGGCCGGGGGGTGGGTGGGTGAAGCGGGAGTGGGATGGTGATGAGGGAGGGGAAGGGGGGGGAGAATGGTGAGGGGGGGACCTCCCCCTTAATAGGTGGGCGACAGGGCATTTCTAGGACACCTCGCTCGGTTATCGATCCGAGGCGATCGTCTGTCACCACCACCCGGTCGTCTGCTAGCTGCAGGCGATCGCCGCTGTTTGGCATTTGATCGCTGGGGAGAGGAAGAGAGGGGTGGGGTGGGGGGGTTAAGGGGGGGGGGGGGTATGCCCAAACTGACCACTACTACTACTGACTGTACCGACCGACGGGGGTCCTGTTGTGTAGCCGAGCGACAAGTGTGAGAACTGGAACTTGTTCGCAGATTTCCGCTGTATTGCCCTCCGAGATGTTCATATTAGCCTACTGGTGGACAGCATTATAAATGAAAACAATAACAAACAAAACTGACCTTCTTACGAAGTTGAAAAATCCTTAACTTTTGAACTTTTTTTTTTTAACAAACAAACTCATGGCGCGCGCGCACGCAAGCATTCACACAGACACAGACAGAAAGACGGACGACAGACAGACACACACACTGCCCTCACACACACACACACACACACACACACACAATACACAAAAGCGCAATAGCATACACAATAGCAGTTGACGAACAATCACTGTATCCTACACACACACACACACACACACACACACACACACACTACAAATATTGTTCAGTCATGTTTAATGACAGTAACATTAAAACAACGCGTTTCAAAATTTCAAATTTCCAGTCAGGCAAAAACTTGTATGATTCAGTAATGCACGCGCGTGTTTGTGTTTGCGTATGTGTATGTGTGCGTGTGTGTGTGTAGGATACAGTGATTGTTCGTCAACTGCTATTGTCCATGTCCGTTTTCAAATAAGCGTTTGGTTAAAAAAAAAAAAAAGTGTAATTTTGAGCACGCGCGCGCGCGCGCACACACACACACACACACACACACACACACACATACACACACACACACACACACACACACACACCGTAATTTATAGCTTTCAAAGTCACGTTTTCGAGTTGTTGGTCAATGCCCTCGTCTATATTGTAGCTTTTCTTTTTCTTGTGGCTAGGGACGGAATTGAGGTGGGGTAGCGGCGCTGCATGGTACATTGTAAATTATTCTTACTTGTGGGGAGGATGGGGTGATGGGGGGGGGGGGGGTAGTGGTTCGGTTGGAAGGGTAGTGGGGGATAACGGGACAAGGGATAGTGGAATTGTAATTACTTCGGCATGAAAATATCGGTCTACATGATAAATGATACGCAGCGAAATGTATTCGCCAGCGCCTAAACACTCGTCAGTGTCTTGATAATAGGCCTACATGTCAAAACACCTGCGTTAATCCCGACATCCCCACTGAATGATTCACTGGCGTCATCACCGTGCAAAATGGTCACGAATGTGTGGTGTTTTTCATTTAGTTTCATATCGCTCGCATCATTTATCTATCACTGTATCAACATATATCAAAGTACTGTTTGCACGTGAATAAACCATTATGATCAGGATCGTCGTCATCATTAATCGGTTATCATCCACATGTGTCGTCAGCCTGTTATTATTAAGATTGTCCTCGTCATGAAAGACGATTATTAACAGGTCTGTTGCTGGCACTGATCGTTTTCAATAAGTCTGTCAGCATTAATCGATTATTACCAAGACTGTCGTCATTAATGATTATCATGTCTATGGTTACTGATCGGCTGCTATCGAGATTGTTGTCGTCATTAATCGATTATTATCAATATCGTCGACATTACCTTTCATCTACTTTCAAGACTGTTGTCATTGATTATTATCAACATTGTTGTCATCATTAACTGAGGTATACAACATCACACAGACTCGTTGAAAATCCAAGATTTTTTTTCTGGACACACACACACACACACACACACACACACACACACACACACACACGTGCGCGCGCGCGCGCGCGCACGCTCATTAGAAAACAACTAGAAGAAAAGGATTCTTAAAAAATTAGCCGCCTGTGTTTTGAAATATAATTTTATTTGAAATAATCAACAAGAGCTTAATTATTACTATTCACTTGCTGCATAGTAAACGTCTGATTACTGAATTACTGTACTCGATTTGAAATTTTTGACCCTGCATATGTAGCCAGAGTAAGGCAATGCTCATTTTGATACACCTGTTACTGCCAAATTATGTCAAATGTTTGATTACGCGTGGCTACCATTTTCTTGCACAGTTCAGTAGAAGGCTGGATATTATTACATAAATGCAATGAACGGCATTTCAGCATGAAATGTTTACGTCACACGGGAATTTACGCCATTAACAATTATGTCTAACCGTATCTCAAAGTGAAATTATCTTTCCATCGCAATTTTTTTCATCTTCCTCACCAACCCCTCCCTCTCCCATCCCAACGCGGCAACCTACACACACACACACACACACACACACACACACACACACACACACACAAGACACCACACACACACACACACACACACAAGAACACACACACACACACACACACACACACACACACACACACACACACACTTTTCCTGTTTTTCTCTCCAGAATATTCTTTCTTAATTTTAACTTCAATAACACGATAATGCCGAACACGAAATTTGTGTTGAAACGTTTTTGCTAAATTTCTGAACATTTTGTTTTTTGTATGAATGAAATTTCTCCGTTAACTTTTTTTTCTTCTTTTTTTTTTCTTTTTTTGGGGGGTGGGTGGGGGGGGGGGGGGGAGACGGCGGGGTGGGAGGTCTGAAACTTTCCCATGCATGCATTCAATAGCTGTTGGTGGGTTGGAATAAACAGGTAGAGGAGGATAGAAGGAATGTGATAAGACAGTGTGCGTTCGTGTGTGTGTGTGTGTGTGTGTGTGTGTGTGTGTGTTGATGACAGAAGGGAATGTGAAAAGACAGTGTGCGTGCGTGCGTGCGTGCGTGCGTGTGTGTGTGATGATGATAGAAGGGAATGTGAAAAGACAGTGTGCATGCGTGCGTGCGTGCGCGCGCGCGCGCGCCTGTTTGTGTGTGTAAATGTGTGTGTGTGTGTGTGTGTGTGTGTGTGTGTGTGTGTGTGTGTGTGTGTGTGTGTGTGTGTGTGAAAAGTGTAAAGGGGTTGGTTAGGCGGATGGAGGTGAAGACATGGCAGGATGGAGGGTTATAGTGGTAGATTTATTTCTTCCAGTTAAACATTTTTTTCATTTGTTGAAGTGAAAAAAGAAAACATCCTACAATATGAATACAAAGCAACATCGTCTTTTTATTTTCCTTCGTGTTTCAATTTTCTGGCTAAAAAATCCAGCTGGTTAGTTACAGATGTCCCGTTTATGAAAACGCATGTTGATGGCTTACACATGCCATTCTGACCAACAGTGTGAATTCTGAAAATTAGTAAGTCGATACAAAAGCCTCGAAAGACCATGATCTGAAGTATCCGAATGATTTTGGCCAATACCAAGCGGCGTAGCTTCATAACATTTAGTAACAGTCTGCCGTATAGTTCCTTCGTATAGCAGTTTATCATTTTAGCAGATTAATTAATACTTATCTGAAACAACGACATGTTTGCTGAGGTTGCTACGCGACACCTGAAAAACAGAACATACTATGTAAAGTCTTCCTACACCAACATCAGCTATCCAAGAACACGGCTTTAAAGCAAAATTACAATAATGACAGCTATATGATGTCGCACGGGCATTCGTCTGATTCCTCATCTTGTAAGTTTGTTTGGTTATTTGCTTCGGCTGTCTGTTTTAACGCTCGAAAGCTTGGCTGATAAACACCGACTAGCGTCGTGTTTTGTCGGTGTGCTTGTAGCAGACGATAGTTCCGCCTATTGCAGCGTTTCGTCTCATTTGATGCGTAGATACGAACACAAACACGGAACAAGAGCAAAGACAGAATTACTGCGCTGCCATAGGAAAGAATGAATACATTACAAAACAAACAACGCATTTCAATCTGTTAGCTCTTCTTCAGGGCAGACAAATACAATTCCAGACAATGAAAACGATGGGCGAACAGTCGGTCAATTAATGCACTCCGTTCGAAGAGACAAGTGACACTGGCACACTGTTCACTCTTCGGTTTCAGTATCTTGAACAAGAACAAGAACACATTTTATTGCCATATGAAAACCAGAGGTTTTGTGGGGCACAGATGATCAAGTAAATACATGCGATGGATGTTATTTGTCTTGCCTGGAGAAGACCAAATTGGTGGAAATGGGTTATGTTTGCTTTGTGCTTTGCTCATTTATTCTTTCGTGTGGCGATGCAGTAATATTGTTTTTGCTCTTGTTTTGATTTCCGCCAGCAGTCACACCACTTTGAAACCAGCATGGAAGTCTGCAAAGGCTCCTTCCTCTACGACAACAGATTATCCTCCTCCACCGACTGCAAGTGTTCCATCTACAGCAATGCAAGTGTTCCATCTACAGCAATGCAAGACACAATCGACACCGTTTTCATTACTGAACCACGTAGTCTACACTTTGCTCTAATGAAAAAAAAATCACAACACACACACTCTCGGGACGTACTCGGTTCTGGTGTGACAATTTGACAGCAATGAAGAATGTAAACAAAATGGTCAAAGATGTTGGCGCGTGCGCACGCACACAGTACACACACACACACACGATTACCACGATTATATAATATATATATATATATATATATATATATATATATATATATATATATTCACACACATTCGTGCGCTCCAAACAAACGAAGTAAAACTAATTTTAAAAACAGAAAAAGAAAAAGAAAACGCAAGCATGCACACGGGTCAAAGCCTACATGTATACACTTAAGTCTATGCATTGGATGACAATCTGCACCGGAAAAGTGTAATAGAATGGAAGCAAACACGTGAATTATTGCCATTTAACTATGGTAACTGTGTAGGAAACACATACATGTATATACTTAGTTTATGCACTGGATGACAATCTGCATTGGGAAAGTGTAATAACATGAATTATCGCCATTTAACTATGGTAACTGTGTAGGAAACGCATACATGTATATACTTAGTTTATGCATTGGATGACAATCTGCACCGGAAAAGTGTAATAACATGAATTATTGCCATTTAACCATGCTAACTATGTAGGAAACACATACATGTATACACTTAGTTTATGCACTGGATGACAATCTGCATTGGAAAAGTGTAATAACATGAATTATCGCCATTTAACCATGGTAACTGTATAGGAAACACATACATGTATACACTTAGTTTATGCATTGGATGATAATCTGCATTGGGAAAATGTAATAACATGAATTATCGCCATTTAACCATGGTAACTGTGTAGGAAACATTGACAGAACTGTATAAAACTCTTCTTTTTTTGTGGATAGAAAATGTCACCAAATGGTAGTCGAAAGACCGGGATGGGGAGGGCAGGAGGAGAAGGGTGTGGGAGGGGAGGGGAGGAGAGAGGAGAGGGTGACCCGACGACGGAAATCAGATGAAGGAAATGTACATGCCGTATTCAAATTAAAGGTCTTGCTGCCGATACTGAGGACGGAGTCGCTATTCCAGACACTGGCATTCCTTGTACTATGGTATTCATTAACGCTGATTCCATAGGACATGGAAATTTACGTGGCAAACTGAGTTATGTACAGCGAGATGTGAGCTTGTATTTCTTCCACCGAGTATCAATCTGTTGATCACAAAGGACTGAGGAAATAGGAACTTTTCCGAGCTCTGGCATAAACCACCCAGAAGCAAACAATATGCATGACGCATTATGGCAAAAGCATCGAGAACTGAGGAGGGCACCTACGAAGGACCTTGCATGCAATGAGGAGTGAAGATTATGGCTCATAGAAACAATGAGACGTGAAGGAGCATGGTAATGTACACATTGCTGGTACATGCACATGGTGGTCTGTGCTCTATACACAGTGAAAAATGAAGACTAAAGTGAGAGGGTAAAGGAGCATTGAAACAGGCGAACTGTGGCACATAGCCAAAGAGAAGGGAATGAGTCTGGAAATGTTCACAGTTCAGTTCAGTTCAGTGGTTTATTTAATGTTTTTTCATCGCCAGATGAAATTAGACAGTCTGGAAATGTACGCTGTAAACTATGGCACATGTACAGAAAGAAGGGATGGAACACGGAAACGTACCGTAACGAACTAAAGCACATGGACAGAACGGAAGAGAATGAAAGGAAACATGGAGATGTACCTGGCGAACTATAGCACATGGTAAGTGAGAAGGGAAGGCGCATGGTGATGTACGTAGCAAACCGTGGCAGATACAAAGTGAGAAAGCAAGCAGTATGGAGATGCACATAGCGAACTATGGCACATAGTCTATACAGAGAGAAAAAAGGCGGCATGGAGATGTACCTAGTGAACCATGGCACATACACGGATTGATGGAGATGCATATAGCGAACGCTGGCACATCTACAGAGAGAAGGGAAGAAGCCTAGAGATGCACATAGTGAGCTATGGCACATATAGCCTACAGAGTATGGAGATGCACATAGTGAATGGTGGCACATCTACAGACAGAAGGGAAGAAGCCTAGAGATTCACATAGTGAACTATGGCACATATACAGAGTATGGAGATGCACATAGTGAATGGTGGCACATCTACAGACAGAAGGGAAGAAGCCTAGAGATGCACATAGTGAACTATGGCACATACAGAGTATGAAGATGCACATAGTGAATGGTGGCACATCTACAGACAGAAGGGAAGAAGCCTGGAGAGGCACACAGCGACCTGTGACACACACACACACACACACACACACACATTAACAGCGAGAAGGGAGCAGCACCCACCTGCCCCCGCCTTGGTCTATGACTGGCGGCTGCATCCAGTTCCTGATGGCGGTCAGCTGGGAGTTGAGCCCTTCTTCTTTCATAGGGGACAGGGGGGCCCGACTGCCTGCCGGGGGATGCTCCGGTTCTCCCAAGCCGAACATACAACACTCCCTGCCGCCGCTGGCGCCCGCCCACCGCTGCCGGCACCCTCCCTGGAGGTAGGACAATTCTGGAATCCCTTATCCACCAGCATCCGTCAAGCGACTCGGGAGAGTGACAGCACCGCAACAGGCCAGGGGTCAACAGTCGTCTCGATGCCAGCAGCCAACAACACAGACGTCGGCGGCAGTCTCCTGTGGTGGGGGTATCAGTCAACGAGGAGATGATGGCTCATGAGAGGGTGCCCCGGCGATCAAATCCTAAACGTCTGGCAGATCGTGAGGTGCCAGCTCTGTCAAGTGCTGCCAGGTCACGCTTGGCCAACAAAGGTAACGGCGACACCCTAATCCCTGAGACAGCGAGCCCTCGTTCAGTTCGATATTGTCTTGACACGGACTGACGGGGAATTATCCGGCGCACAAATCCACCCCCTCACCACGAAACTCTCCCCCCGATTGGAAAAAGGTGGGATAAAAACGGGGTGAAAAGTGATAATTCCGTTGATAAAGTGGTCCCGGGGCTGGAGCCGACGGCACCGGGAGTCAAGTCCAAGAAGGCGAGGTCAGTGGCTGATAGCGGCTGGCGTGCAGTTGAGGTGGGAACAGGTCTCCATAGAGCACTGCTGTCACGGCCTTCCCAGCGCTCTCTCCCCAAGCGTGGGTCGTCTTCGCTCCTCACACTCAAGCGCTGTCTCCCCGCGCTGTTGGCTCCTCTTCTCTCTTCCTCTTGTCTCTCTCTCTCTCTCTCTCTCTCCGTGGCCTGGCACCAGCTACTCTATCTCCAAATCTCCCTCAATGAGTGTCTGCCAGCGCTGAGTCGGCCCCGAGTGGTAGAGCAATTCTGGCTTTCAGTCTCTCGGGTACTCCTTTTGTTGCTTTCTTCACTCGCTGCCCGCGCGCCCCTCCCCCAGGAATCCACCCTCCCACGAGAGGCGGCAACCTGCCGTCACTGGGACCCGCCGGCCAATCAGCGGGCGTGTTACTTGCCGGCTGCCTTGGAGACCGCCCCTCAGCGGACGCGAGCGGCGCGCGAGGCGAGCAGAGGGCCAATCAGAGGCCGATGAGGGTCAGTGTTAATTCAGGCGAGGGAGGCGGTGGGCGCGGGGCGGTGAGATGTCGGGGAGGACCGGGGTGGCCTGATAGGCCGCCCGTCGCCTGCCGCTCTCCTGCCGCCGGTAGGAAAGGGAGGCTCGCCGTCTGCTTCCGCAACTGTGATGTTGTCACGTGCCGGGTCTTGTCGGTCTGACTGTGACGGGCACTGAGCTGGCCTGCCAGGCAGTCTACTGTCCTGTGGGCTTCACTCGCTCCTGGAGCTCCCAGGAAACGGGTCTCACGAGGAGACCGTCCACAGCGGACATCAGACGTGAAGCCGTCGTCAGCAGCACGCACATGTCAGCACGTGCATGGGGAGGGGAGAGGGGAGGAAGGATGAAAACACCGTGTAAACAACCTGAAAAGCACAATTTCATTACCGAAGCTAATGAACATGATTTTTAAAAAATTTTTTAAAACTGTAAACCGGTGCAAAATATCTAAAGCTATTAGTTTCAAATAACTTAAAGCAATAACAACAACAACAACAACACACACACACACAGTGAAAATAATTCCATTCATGTTTTATCAGTAATACAATTTTTCTTTTTTCATACATTCCAAATCATTTCATGACAATTCAATACTATTTCAACTAAAACTTTCAGAGAGAGAGAGAGAGAGAACAACTTTTATTCAATATTGATTTGCGATTATTACATATTTGTCTTTCCAAAATCTTTTGAGATCAGTTCAGAGATTCAAGCTTACAAGTTTACCGTTCGAACGAATTATTTTATTGTCCACCCTGTCTTGTTAAAAAAAAAAAAACAAACACGAAAAGGTGGTGGTGGTGGTGGTGGTTGTGTGTGTGTGTGTGTGTGTGTGTGTGTGTGTGTGTGTGTGTGTGTGTGTGTGTGTGCGTGCGTGCGTGCGTGCGGTAAACTGATTTTAAACAGGTAGCTTTCTGAGCACTTCTGTCCACAAGGTGGAACATAACCAGAAAGTCTGGGGATAATGCACGTGGCAAGGAGGCCGGGAGGGCTGTTCACCTTGGAGGGGGCGAGGGAGTGGGGAAGGGAGAGGACGAGAAGAGAGAAGAGACTGTTGATACGCTGAATTCTTATGTCATATTTCAATCGAGGCAAATGTGATTAAGTATCAAGTAATAATCACCCGAGTCGTCAGATAACAGAGTGAAAAGAGTGAAGATTACAGAGTAACAGAGTGAGCTGCTCTCTCACTCACTCACTCTCTCTCTCTCTCTCTCTCTCTCTCTCTCTCTCTCTCTCTCTTCATTGTTAATGCTTCGTCAATTCTGTGGTTAAAAAAGAAATGACCTCTATGTATTATGTTTAGATTGTATTTTTTTTTTAAATCAGACATTACAGAAACTGACCAAGCAAACAAGTGCGCATTATACAATCACTGGTTCTCAATTTATTAAAAAAAAAAAAAAAAAAAAGGTTTAAACTGTGTATGGCTCTTTCAGAATTCCCTCACTCTCCCTTCTATAGACTTTTCCTTAAACTGTATGGTTATCGGGATAAGAACTAAATATGACAATACTTGTCTGTGTGTTTATCTATTTATTTATTTGAACTGGTATAGTTAAACGGACAATAAAGAAACAGATCAACCAAGTGAGTGGTATCATTATTTTGGCAAAAGAAAAAAAAAATCACTGGAAGTTGTAGCTGTGAATAACGAGATTTTAACATAGGTTGGTATTAACCACCCATGTTCTTTGCATGTACCTATGAACGATCAGCTTAAAACTTGCTGAATGCTTTAAAACTTAAATACTTCGAAGAGATAAGTAGCTGTCCTTTGTTACGATTGTTTTGAATGTCGTTTGTGTTGCCTGAAGAAGACCCAAAAGGTCGAAACGCGTAGTGTGTTTTGTAACTTGTTTGCTCCTTCGTTCGGCGGCTCAGTAATTCCACTTTTGCTTTTATGTGTAAAACTTGAGGCCTCAGGCCTAAGAGGACGTCAATTCTTAAATGTTAGCACTGATTGTAGTTTGTCATACGTTCAGGTCCGTACATCTTCCGGTTTTCTTCGAAGTGGGGATTCCCCTTATCCTCCCTCTACCATCACCACCTCTCTCTCTCTCTCTCTCCTCTCTCTCTCTCTCTCCCACACACACACACACACACACACACACAGAGAGAGAGAGAGAGAGAGAGAGAGAGAGAGAGAGCATAAGAAAGAAGAATGTAAAGTTTACGGTTAATTTTTGTTCTCTATATAATCATTTTGTTATACCTCTAGTGGTTGGTCGGTTGTCCCGAGAACGCCATCGCAAATGCGTGCTGTTGCGCAGGAGCACGCACGCGCGCGCGTATGTGTGTTTGAGAGAGAGAGAGAGAGAGAGAGAGAGAGAGAGAGAGAGAGAGAGAGAGAGAGAGAGAGAGAGAGAGCGAGAGAGAGAGAGAGAGAGAGAGAGAGAGAGAGTTTATTGACATTTAAACAAGAATGAACAATATCTACCTGCAACGACTACTGCACGAATTTTTAGTGTCTTCTTTATTACTGGTTCTACCGATTTAGCCAAGTCGACCACAAAGGGGCTGTCACAAGATTGGGACGAAAATATCCCATTCAAAACAAACAAACAAACAAACAAACAAACAAAACACGCACACGCACACACACACACATACACACACACGCGCGCGCGCGCGCGCGCGCGCGCGCGAATTAGGAACACAATATTTAGACAGGTACAATCAATAAGTAACATGGTCGCTATACTATTGACGTAACCTACAACTGACTGAAATAGACTGCGCTGGGAGCACCAACCATTCCGCTTCATTTGTCGTTACCCGGATTAAAGTAAAAAGTTATTAAAAAAAAAAAAAAAAAAAAAAGGTAAAATAACAAGGAACAAAAAAAAAAAAAAAAAAAGAGGAAAAAACATGCGAAGGCAAAAAGATGATAACGAAAAGTCCAGTGGGCAATTAGACACTGGAGTTGGTGCCCACTCTGGACATCGTGTTCAGTCTCTCAACCTTTTCTGCATTACTTTATACTTTTAGTATGTCCATTGTGGCCTCACTATCTATTCGCCAGATGACAGGAAAAAAAAGAAATGTTATAAACTTTGTGAGAAGAGAAAAAAGGGTAAAAGACTATTTATTTTTAATACAAAATGCAGGTTATCGTAATCACACCACAACTCTTTCGAACAGAACACAAAACAACTTTCTTTTATCATAAATGACATGAGTCATTACGCTCGACAGCACTTCCTTCCAACTGAGCCATCATTTTTCTTTTAAATACTTCTGCGAAATTTTATGAGATTAAGGGCAAAGAACGTATTCACTATTCATATATATATATATATATGTTCAGATTATATAATATATATATATATATATATATATATATATATATATATATATATAGACACTCTTTCAAATGACCAGAACAAACAAGCAAGTTGTCATCTCCCGACGTTTCGGCACTTGGCCTTCTTCAGGACACGCTTTATTACTGCACTGACTCACAAACAATGCTTTTCCCCCCACCACTCCTCAAAAACAAAGCTCACGTGCCGGTCAAAATTCAAAGTGTTTAGAACAATGTTCACAAAATTTTCTCTAATTGAATCTCCATATTCTCTCACATGTTCTAACCCAACTCACCAACAGTCCCCAGCTGTTAGCCTACTCCCCATCCCCCTTCTCTCTCTCTCTATCTCCCCACTCCCCCACCCTCCCTTCCTCTCTCTCTCTCTACAGTAAGGTGTAATTACATAAATATAAGTACAACAACTATTATATATACACGCACACACACGCACACACATACGCACGCATGCACACACACACACACACACACACACACACACACACACACACACACACACACACACACACACATGTATACGAAAAGATTCACATGAAAAGGCATAGATGAAACACACACACACACACACACACACACACACACACACACACACACGACACAGAGAGAGAGAGAGAGAGAGAGAGAAATCTGTGTGTGTGTGTGTGTGTGTGTGTGTGTGTGTGTGTGTGTGTGTGTGTGTGCATGCCTGTGTGTATGTGTGTGTGTGTGTGTGTGTGTGTGTGTGTGTGTGTGTGTGTGGTGTGTGTGTGTCCATATCTATTTTATCTGTCTACCAATCTTTCTATCTATCCGTCTATCTCTCTTTAAACACACACACACACACACACACACACACACACACACACACACACACACACACACACACACACACAACGTGTGTGTGTTTGACGTGTGTGTATGTGTGTATGTGTATATATATGTATGCACAATTATTTTATATGACCAAGAAGAATGTGTGTGTGTGTGTGTGTGTGTGTGTGTGTGTGGTGTGTGTGTGTGTGTGTGTGTGTGTGTGTGTGTGTGTGTTTTATCATTTGTTTGTGAACGGACTGCATGTTCGGTCAATAACTATGAGTATTGCAGGATTGTGTGTACAGTCCATAACCAAACGATATTCAGAATTGTATTGTGGATGAATAAATAAATGATTAACAAGCTTAAGGCGTATTGGGTCCACAACTGCAAGGTTTACAACTGTGTGTCGGTCTATGACAGCAAAGTGTACTGGATTGTGGATTGCATCCTCAATAACACAATTTATAGGATTAAGGGGTGTGTCTATAACCATAGGGTTTACAGAATTAAGTGTTGGACTGTATGTTGAGTCCATAACTGCAAGGTTTACAACTGTGCACTAGGTCTATAAGAACAAGGTTCTCCGGAGAGTTTGTCGACTACCAAACTGTAAGATTTACAGGATTTTGTACTAGGCCCACAATTACAAGGTTTACGCGTTGTCTAAAGGATTGTGTGTTGGGTCAAAACCGACTAGGTTTAAAGGATTATATTCGGTCCGTAGCAACAACAGAAGTGTGCACTGGGTTAATAAATACAAGGTTTACGGGATTGTGCTCTGGATCCTTAACCAAAGAGTTCAGAGGATTGTATGTTCGGTCCGTGATTACAAAGTTTACAGCTTTGTGTCTTCGGTCCATAATTACAAAACTTTACAAGGGCATGTGGTGGCTCCATAACTTAAAAGGTTTACATGACTGTATGGCTGGTCTATAAGTACTCTACTTGCGAAATTCACCAGGTGGTGAAAGAAAAACAGTCTGACGCCATTCCTCTAGCAGCCTGCATCTTCATGTGTGCAAGAACAGATGCTCATGCGCGCAGGAATTGTGCTCCACTTTGGGACGATGTCTTCTTTTTTTCCTTTAAGAATTATTCGTTCGAGTCGTTTCTTTTATCACTTTTGATATGCTCATTTTCTAATAGCATACAATACCACTTATGTTGATACAGACATCATTTCTGACACAATGCCGAAATTGTCATCCGAGGAAAAAGGGACATGAAGACACTGTCCGTCAATGGGACGCTAACCCTGCGCACTTAAGCCCCATTTCTGACAATGAATATGGCCTCACCTTCCCTATTTGTGTTCACTTGTGAACAGTGTATTCTAGGGATTTTCGTCAGTTTTGCGCCAAGAGAAAGCATAAGGTTCCGTTTGTTGAAGTTATACATCACTATTTGATTATTGAAATCAAATAAACGTTGTTTATAGTCACGAATTATGTATGTATATAATACATTATTTACGCACGATTAACTATTTAGATACATAACGCATCATTTTTATAGTATGATACAGACCCTACTTCGGTAAATAGCGCATTATTAAGAGACGAGTTAATTGCAAATGAAATGCACCTTTTGCAGATAACGCCTGGTACATTATTAACATACAATTAGTCCCCCTTCATATAATGCTTGATTTCATTCATCATCATCATGGTATTTATTAAGGAGTTCGTACGAACGGGACCCCAAAGAAACCTGAATTTGAAATCAATATAATAGAAATATTAAAGGAAAAATTCCTCCACCACCATCCCTGTCAACTTTGACGAAGAGCTCCTAAACCATTTTGCTATTATCTCACGGACAAATAGACACAGAGAGAGGACTAAAAACAAGAGCCTGCTCCGCAATACATCACCTGCGCGCAAGATCGAAAGATGAAAGACCGCTCCTGGGTTCATCATCAACAAGACAACAACAAGATACTGACAGATGCGCTGGGCGTACGGAAACACAAATCTGTTCATTGTCAACACATGGCAAACAAAGTACACGGGGGAAAAGTTCGTGTGAGACACCAGTATCTGTTCTGTCCAGTTTTGTTCCAGCTTTTTTTATTTTCATCATTTTAATCCCTGACAGTCATAACCCATTTTTTGTATTATTTTCTTTGGAACTGAACAAAAGAACTGTGATAGGATTTTTTTCCCCGTAAAATAATGCCACGAGAGATTGTCATGTAGAGCAGCCAGGCATTTTGTCACGCTGACCACTTTTTTGTTCCGTTCTTTTCCTTTTGGCCTGCTCAGTTTTGGCATCATTCCTTGATGAAACCACTGAGATCTCTATTTCAGATCAATGAAACAAACTGCGATGAGGTCCGATCACAATGCTGAAACATCTCGATATTTTCCTGTTTCCGCACAAGCATCTGCTACCGTTAGGAACCATCAAGTGACCGTTTCAGTCTGTGTCTACAATCGTTTTAGGAAGAGAACACGTACAGCCTGTGTATACAATCTTTGTAGGAAAGATATGTTATTGCTGAAACTAGGCATACTGTCTATTTCCTGCTTTACATCACTTCCTGAATTCACTTCAATGATGAACTCATTCCAGTTCTGCATAGCCGTATTTGGCAGATATTTATATGTGGTTTGTCTCAGTTCTTTATTCAGTAATACATTTCTGCACAGTAGAAATTGTATGAAATGGCTTGATCTTGATAGAATATAACTTAATGTTTGTTACAATTTGATATTATCAAACACGTTTTTCATCGGTGTAAAAAGGAAAAATTCTCTTAGTTGTCGAAATTTCAAAAAAGGAAAAAATGTAAAGTTTGTAATATTGAAAATATTGCTGAGTATGTTTATCGCAGATTTGCGCATGTAAATCTTCAATGACATCTTCACGTCGAGGAATGAATATTGATTGGAATGTTTCGTAAGTATTTGTAAATACTGAGAAAACTCTAATGTGAAATCTTAACACACACACACACACACACACACACACACACACACACACACACACACACACACACACATACACACACACACACGCACGCGCGCACGCACACCGAAACCGAATGGTTTGAACGTTATAGAGTTACTTTGTCTATTCAGGGTAAATGGTCTCCAAAGATAGAAAAGAAACTGTAGACGACAGGGGGGGAGAGAGAGAGAGAGAGAGAGAGAGAGAGAGAGAGAGAGAGAGAGAGAGAGAGAGAGAGAGAGAGAGAGAAGGACATCTTTTTCAATAGCTATACAGGCCCTAGAGGGTGCTATTAACGTTTTAAAGACCTACAATAGATTGGTGAGTGATGCTTGATGTGCTTGATCGGATATCTCAAATGTTTGTCGAAGTGCTTAAGAAATGAACTTTTCAACCGCTCCCGATCAGGCGAAAGCTATCCACGAGAACAATTTCACCTGTGATAACAAATACGGGAAGTAAGCTTAAAACCGACAAGTCTTTAAATATTACGTATTTCCCAAACAGCTGGCTTTAGCGCCAAGACGATTCACAGAATGACTGGAGTCCATTTTTGCATCTCTGAGGTTACAGGGACAATTCTATCACATTTTCACGAAGATTCACTGGTCACTGGGATGACAAAATTGGAATGCATAGTAAATATCAGAGATGCTCTACTCCTCCAGCAAAACACAGACTGTCTAGCTCACACAGACAAATCTTTTCTGAAGTCAATAGACAATTCAGTATAGAAGTCCAGTATCTATGGTGGCATATCCCACTGCCGATAGAATCAACAGCCTCGATCAGATCTGCCAGAAATTAAAAGCACGTAAGCCCTGACAAGAAGACTGGCAAAGGTTGCTGGAAAAACTGTGACAAGCTGTTGTGCAGCCAGATACGGTCTTTTGTATCACTGCACCTTAGAGAATGACCCCTGTTACCGCACAAAATGTCGCCACTGCACAAAATGTCACAATCACATTTTGTGCAGTTAATCACTACACAAATTGTCACAAATTGCACAAAATGTCACAATTGTGACAATTTGTGCACCTGTATGCCTTTTTTGAAATCACTGCTGCACAAATTGTCACAACGCACTCTCTTATCTATGTGGGTGTGGGGTGTGTGGGGTGTGGGGGTGTGTATGGATGGGTGGATATACTCTATGATGTCCACGTTTTTTTTTTTGTTGTTGCGTTTTTCAATTTGGCTTGCAATTTACAATTTTCAATTTTACATGTGATATATAATTTTCGTCTGTATTCAGTGCACATGTTTACGAGGTGACAGCCCTTGGTGTTTTTCACCTTTGTGCCAAATATGAACTTGATAGCTCCTCGGGCTAAAAAGTGCACAGATCTGAAAATTGTGACAGGGGGCGTGCGGTGTGCAGGGGCGCGCAACGCCAGGTGGGGCATGCAGCGTCCAGGTGGGGTGCTCAGTGCCCAGGGTGGCCCTGCAGTGACCATGAGGGACGCATAGCGCCCTGCTCCCGTCTTGGTGACAGGGAGAGGCAGTTGTGGACCACTGTACTAATTCTGCGCAAGGCGTTAGGGGTACTGGCATTAGGCACTGGGTGTTAGGAGCAGTACATGGCTTATTCTCAGTTGTTGTCCTTAAGACTAGTGCATCTGTGAAGCAAGTTTGGAGGCTCTAACTTCAAAGATGTGGAAAATATTGCAGGAAAAAGGAAATGGGTGCTCAAGGTCCAAGCTCAAGGTCAAGGTCACGCAGATTGTTGATGTTTTGCGAGCAGAATTAACTTACCTTACCTAGTCATAAACAAAATTTGAAAAGGTTGTATTAAGTAGTTCAAGAGATATTGCCAAGGTCATAAAAAAGGAAAGTAGGCAATTTGGGGGGGTGTGCACTGCGCCCAACGGGTGCGCAGCGCACACGGGTTGCTGTCGGTTGTTGTCCCCGAGGCTATGCACCTGTGTAGCAAGTTTGGAAAATCAGCTTGAAAGATGTGGAAAATATTGCAGGAAAAAGGAAATGGGGGTTCAACGATCAGCGTGCCCTTGACCTTGACATTTGACCTTGATTTTTACCGATCAGTATCAGCATACCTTACATAATCAACAAACAAATTTGAGAAGGCTGTCTTAAGTGGTTGAAGAGACATTGCCAAAAATGTCCGTTTTGGCCGACGTGGGACAGACACACACAAAAAACAAACAAACGAAAACGAAAAAAACAGACACGAACGAACATAATAGTCTGCTCGCTTTCTTGAAAGCGGGGTCTAGCAAGACTAACAGAGGTTGTGATATTTTGTGCAAGAGTGAATTCCAAAATGGGTCATAGGTGCACAATTTGTCACAACTGCAAGCTGTGACATTTTGTGCAGTCCTTCACTGCACAAAATGTCACAACTGCCACAAAATGTCACAATTGTGACGTTTTGTGCAGTGGTGACATTTTGTGCGGTAACCCCCCCCCCCCCCCCCCCCCCCCCCCCCCAAATTTCAAAAGCAAATCACGGGAACTATGATTTGACAGTGGCAGTCTTATTGAAGAGTAAGCAAGTAATCAGATGGTGGGCGGAGAGGAGCAAGACAAAGGGGGCGTGGGAGGGGTGGAGCTCAGCGTTTCGTCGACAAGAGCTCTGGTTTGACTGGGGGTAAACATCCTGACACAAAACTGAACACTGTGCATCATGAGGTATCGGCTGTCACGTGTGTTGGCCATCATAGAAGGTTTAAAAAAAAAAAAAAAAGCCCAAGCCGACCTACCAATCCTGGGAAAGGCGGGGTGGGGTGGCGGTGGGGTGGGGTTACCGTAGCCACTTTTTGGGGTGGGGGCGGGTGGGAGGAGGGGTTAAATATCTTTTATAAGTAGATCGCGAGTGCGAGCGAGCGAGCGAGCAAAAGAGAGAGAGAGAGAGAGGAGAGAGAGAGTTATTATTCTGTGTGCCAGTCCTTTTCTAATCTTGCTTCTAATTCCGAATTCAGCCACATTGCAAGAGTGCTAGAATTATGAATATTTTGTGCTAAAGTTACGTCACATTAATTCGTTTTCCGTTATTTTCGATATTTACGGGAAAAGTGAATATGATTGATTTAAAACAAAACTGACCACAAAAAAAAAGAGATAAATAAAGAAAACGACCAAACAAACAACAAAAGGAAAAAAATGGCTAGAATGATTATTCAGTATTATTTCAGCATGATTTTCCCAGTTCAGTAAGCATATATGTGTAGTGTCACCGTTTCTGACCCCACTACCTTCCTCTCCCACCTTCCCTTGCTGTCCTGCCGTAATACCCAGGACTGATTTATTATATAGAACATCCAATGCTCTTACCCGAGGCAAAAAATAAATGTAACCTAAGATAAGCATGCAGTATGGATGGGTTACATCGGTTGTTCTAAAACCTTTTTTTTGTTTGTTTGTTTCTTCGTTCGTGCCGTCTCAGTGGGTTTGCACCCACGCCGCTCTTTCCGGCTCCCCGTCCACAACCACAGCCTGGCTTGTCCCATCACAGCCCTGGCACCGGCAATTCATAGGGTGCAGTGAATGTCAAGTCGTCATGAGGTAACCCACTAGAGAAGACACTGCACTGCTCCCCTAGACACTTCGGTGGTGTTCAGTGGCGCCTGTTCTTACTCAGCACACGCAGGGCGCCGCCTACTAAGGCCCCTGCTGACGACAATACTTGCTTAGTCACGGAGCCACCACGTCCATCCATCGACAGTCCCCATGAATTTGTCGATACCGGTGACCCCGACTTCTTCTTCCTCCTCTTCTGCGTACGCAGGCTGATACTCCTGCGGACACTCCCTATATGGACAGACAAGTATTAATCCCATCTACCCAACAAAGGGAGTGGAGTTTTGTGTGTATGACCGTTTTTTATCCCGCCATTAAGGCAGCCATACTCCCTCTTCGGGAAGGTGCATGCTATGTGTAACGTGTCATCCATGCCAATGGCCAAACTGGCCTTCTCTTCCGAAAGTTGGTGATGGGATTTTATGTGTGCAAGATGTTATGCGTGCGTTCACACACGGAACCTCGGTTATAGTCTCATTCGAAGGACTGTATGGGAAATGGAGTCAGAACTAATGTTAACTCCGAGGGAAAAATCCCCCTGTACCGAAACGGCTCGGCGGAAATTCGAACCCGCAACCTTGGATTACGAGTCCGGCGCTCTACCAGCTGAGCTATTCCGGCCCCTTGTGACCCCGACAAAAGCTCAGCAAGGGCATAGACGTGGAGTGGAAAGCGAAACTAACGTCACATGACAGTAGGGTATGAAAGGCCACAGAATTGGAGGCCTTTTCTTTCATACTGATCGATGAGAACGAGGATGAAGCTACAGATTTCCACTCTACACTTACTTTCCTAACATGTCCCGGTGTCAACCAGGCTTAAGACAGACAGACACCTGCAATATCGGTCGCTAAATTTGAGACACGACCATTAAGAGGATAAAACTTGATCTGCGTAGGAGCTGTCTGGGCAGAGAAATCCCACAGATAAATGGCTCTGGTGGGAGTCGAACTCGCGACTTCCCAGGCGGGAGTCTGCAATGATAACCACTTCCGGCGACTGGTTCAAACTTGTCTCTCAGTTACGAGTCAACTTAAAAGTGAAGGGACAAATCTGGATACTACCCCCCCCCCCCCCCCCCCCCTCCCCTACTGTCGACACTCGCTCACCTTCCAACATGCTTTCTGTCCTTTATGTTTTCTCTTCGTCAAAGATTAAACTGAATCTAAATAGAAAACATTCTGACATTGTCTATGAATACCAGACACAAATTTGCGCATATTTCAACAGATTCGCCAATATATTTTACAGAAAGAAGCCATCGCACCTGTCAAAAGGAAAGTTGTCTTGAAAAGTATCCCTTAACTCCATGACAGCCAAAGAATGCTGTACTGTAAAAATGAAATTGTTCGCTAGACACAGCGGCGTGCGTGCGTGCGTGCTGTGTGCATGTGTGTGTGTGTGCTTTTCGCAAACCAACCTGACTATTCAATAAGTTTTGTCCTCCGCAACATTTCACGGCGAGACAGTCTCTCAATGTCATTGACTCAACTACCATCCACTGCGGAACACGAGTCGGGCCTTGCCATGTCAGCAAAACATTCCCGCATTTCTTTCTTCCTTTTTTTTTCCAGGCCTGTGTCTGCTGTTGATTATTGGAGCTTTCTTTTTGCTTCTTCGTTTCGATTACATTCTGTAAAATGCCTTTTCAATTTGTTTCTCAGACTGTACGTTCCCCCCGTCAAACGTAGAGAGAGAATCGATGCGCGAGCAGACGACAATAACTGTTTCCGGCTAGAACTGGTGAGAACGTGAAAATGTCGCCCCGAGAATAAAAGTCTTACTACAGATTTGCAGGATGACAATTTGTCGG
>CM065716.1:31416411-31431411 GCA_033310375.1 Conus canariensis | reverse complement strand
TCAGGCCGGCCTCTCAACACCAGCAGCAAACAGGTGGAGAACGGGGCGTCAACACAGCCATGGCCCTGGCCCTAACCCGGTAGCAGCCAGTCCCCGTCAGTCCAGGGAACACTATCAACCTGGGGGCAACTGATTAACTACCTTGATTATCATGGCCACTATTCATTGCAATCACAACTATCTTCATATTCATTAGCCACATTATATTTCACTAGAACTTGAGCCACATATCAGCATATTCGTTCATATTCATTAGCCACATCATATTTCACTAGAACTTGAGCCATATATTAGCATATTTGTTCATTACAATATTCTTTTTTTTCCGGAATCATAACATTACAACATTCTCTTTTCCGGAATCATTACACTACAACATTCCCTTTTCCGGAATCATAACACTGCACAGGAAAGGATTTCCACATAAACCTTTCAGACTCTAGTTTTCCAAATTGAGGAAAGGATTTCCATCTGGATCCCCTTCAATAAACCATGAATACAATTCATTACACACAGATTAATTGATGATTATTTTTTCAAACTATAAATGTCTTTCGTTAATTCAGGAAATGTTCATTTCTTTTGTTGTAACACAAGAACGCTCACTTCACTTCAGTTCATCAGCTTCACTATATGCGAGGGAAAGATTTCCACCACACTTTTGTTTAACAACACATATATTGATACCCATGTAAACACATCACACATCAGAATGAAAAACAAAAGTCTGTGTCGCTCACTCTGGGAGCTTATTATCCATAGCATCAAAACTCTCCATCTTCTTGCAAACCATAGAATAGACACTTTTCTTCATCATGAAGCTCATAGCCAGTTAAGTTACAAAAAAACAATCTTTTTTCTTTTTTCTGAAGACCACTTCTTATAACACTCGCTTCATCTATTCACATTTTCCGAAACAATTTCGTTTTGTTACCCTATCAAGTCATAGGATAACAGAACAATACTTTTTTTTTTTTTTAATACAACCTTCACAAGAGCGCTGAGGAAGTTTCAGTCGCTCCTAAACGGGAATACAGTTTTAGTTTGTTAATAAATAAACATTCAATGATAAATACCTGACTGCTACTAGCAAACGGCTGAGACCCTCTTCGGCCTTCTGTGACTTGTATTGCCGGAATCACTGCAGAGACTGCCTAACCGGTGCAACTCACCCGGCTTATAGCAATGCGCCGGTGAGTAGCAGTCAGCTAACTTTTGCAACCGGCTTCCGGACAACTACCTACCGGTAAGCACGGTCGCACATGAAACTTTGTGACCGGATGAAAAACGGTCCGTCACATCATCCAAGATTTTATGTCCATGATACACGACTGTGTGAACAGAAGGCAGCTGAGAGATATCGCCGGATATGTAAATTTGATTGTCATCTGAAAAGCAGTGGTGAGACAGGCTATGACGGGCAACAATGGCGGGATAGGGTGGGTGTAGAGTATGAAAAGGGGGAGGGACCCAAGACGGACCCTGGGGAACTCCGTGCTGGATGATAGCTGGTTGAGAGGAGAAACCATTAACAGAGACAAGCTGAATTCGATCAGATAGATAAAACAGAGACTATGAGAGTGCTTTATCAGAAATACCGAAAGTGTCGTGCAGACGAGACAAAAGAATTGAGTGATCAATGGTGTCAAAAGCAGCAGATAAGTCAAAAAGAGAGAGCAGAGATGCTTGGTTATCATCGAGGGCCAATAAGAGATCGTTCACAATTTTCAGGAGAGCAGTTTCTGACAAAGAGAAGATGGTAGTGGATCTAAAAGACATGACTTCATGGGAGTTTTCGTGATCACTTCTTTAACGACAGTATCAGATACAGGTTCAAAGGCAGACATCAGAGAGCACAGAATGAATCATGGTGAACGTCAGGGGCTGGTACAGACTGGGAGTCGAGGTTTGAAGGAATAGTTCTTATTTTCTCGCCAAAAAGAAAGTTACAGAATTTCTGGGGTAACGCAGACTGGGGAACTGATGAAGGGAGTAGAGAAGATTTGGTTCTGCCCGTTATGGTGTCTGTGACTTTGAACAGTTGCTTGGATGTAGTGCATGCGAGGATTTGTGCATTGTAGAATGTGGTCTTTGCTTGCTGTACAACTGTGCTGACGACTTTGTTTGCAAGTTGTAATATTTGTTTGTGGACGGTCAAACCAGTCTTTAGCCACTGTCTCTCTGCTCTCCTTCTTTCACGTTTGGCGTCACGTACTCGGGAGCCCACTGCTGGAAACCAAAGGGAGGGCGGACGAGTAGATACCTCACGTCGGGTCGATGGGGCGTGGCGGTCTAGGACGTTGTGGAGAAGCTTGTGGAACGTCTCCGCTGCAGGAGAGATCATGGACTGAAGGCTGGACACCAAGTCAGCTCTGAAGGCTTCCAGGTCGATGGCAGCAATGTTGCGGGCCCCAACATAGCGAGGAAGGGAACGAGGAAGGGGATATGTAGCTTGGCCAGGATGGAGCAGTGGTCGGAAGTGAGGGTCAAACTGGTGGAGACAGATTCTACAATGTCATCAGCAAGGTGGACAATCCAATCAAGGGTATGGCCAGATTTGTGGGTCGGCGAGGTTACAGACTGCTTGAGACCAAAACTCTCAAAAAGATCCATTAATCGAGAGGTGTAGGAGTTAGAAGGGTTGCCCCGGTGGAAGTTGAAATCACCAAGGAGTAGGGAATGGCCTTTGAAGGAATTCATATATTCAAGTAACTCAGCAAGTTCATTAAGGAAAAGAGAGTCTTTCAGTTGACTTTTCTTGCTGGCGGGGGGGGGGGGGGGGGGGGGGGGGGGGGGGATACAGGCAGAAGATGTGGGGGGGGGGGGGGGGAATACAGGCAGAAAATGTGGAGGGAGGATTGGGGTAAAGAGATGGTGAGGTGTACCAGTTCAAAAGAGGTGTGGGCAAATGAAATTTCAGTGGTTGTGGAGAGAGATTGAGAGAGAATGTTGGAGACGACGAATGCGATGCCGCTGCCTCGTGACGGCTGTGGGAAGCTGAGAGTGGAGTAGCCAGGAGGAGACAAATCAGTGCATTTGGCTTCGTCGCCGCAAGGCGACAGCCACGACTCAGTAATGCACATGACATTGACGTCGTTGTCGATGACAAAATCATTGATTGCTGTTCTCTGTTCTTTACCACCAACACTGCGCATTATAAAAACGCCAACGTCAGTGTGGAGTGGCGATCAGCAACAGTAGGGGACTTGTGAAGGGGAACGGTGATCAGGTTGGAGGCAACAACAGCGCAGGGTGAAGAGGGGTTAACAGGAGGGGAGCATTGGGGGCGGCTGATGACGGGCATCTTGCGTTGTTTTCTTCTCCCCCTCTACAGCCTCGAACACGCGGCAGACTGACGCCTAACCGCAAACGGCGCAGTCTCAATCAAGTTCAAGGTGGGGTCAGGGGTCGAGGGGCAGATGGACTTGAGTATCATAACAGTCATAATCTACATTTTGAAAAAAAAATGTATTATTCAAAGTAAAGGATAGCGCACAGGCTGACTGTGTGATATATAGTTTGATACTGGTTTGCCATGTCTTTCATTCACAAATCTAAACTGCCGGATGTTAATCTGGTCTTTTGTGAAGACTGGAAGAGCTTAACCGAACAATATTTTTGGAGAAATGTATTGTTTGTGTCAACTCAGACCAAAGACATTTTGATTAACATTGGTCTCCATATAAAGCCACTTAATACCGCGAAAACTGGTTGAAATGTTAAAGGTTAACTAGGACCGGGAACGGAGAGGGACGGAGAAATATAGACAAGAGTCGGGAATGCCTGGATTCTCCCAGTCCCCCACCCAGATCCCCTCCACTCGCCCTGATCTCCGCTGAGACAGAGAGAGAGAGAGAGAGAGAGAGAGAGAGAGAGAGAGAGAGAGAGGGGGAGGTTAGGGGGGAGATCAAGCTGTGATATTGTGACTTATTCCCCCCCCCCCCCCCACTACTTCCCTAACACGGCCGTCTCTCAACACCTCTAACTCGGCCCTCGTGGTCATATTTGCGGATGGGCGAATCGCGTTAATTCCTTTGAACTCTTACAGAACGTTTAATCCAGAAATCCAATCAATAAATGTCTCTTCCTTTTCTTCCCCGGTGTCCCCCTGAGACCGGGGTGTGCCTGATCAAGGCGAATCAAGGCAGATGGACTCGACTCGGAGGTAAATTAACACACCTCCGATTCGCGCGGTGGTCAATCAAAACACCCCGAATCAGGCCGTAAAGCCACGGGAGGGAGACACCTCCTTCTTTGCCCTCATTGTTTTTTTTTTTCCCCCCCGTCACTGGCAAGTTTATGGGGTAGTCTTGGTCCAGCGGTCATCATTTGAACGCAGGGTGTGTGACAGCGGCCACGAGTTCGGCCAACAAACACGGCATTTCATGCCTCGCGGTTACGAGAGCATCAAAGTCAAGGGACACAACTTTCGGCATTGTTCTGACAGACGTCTTCGTGCAGGCTGGAGGGACAAAAAGCTTGACAGGAAAAGGGGGGAGAAAGGGGAGGGAAGAAAGGCGAAGCAAGTCGTGCACGCGCTTTACACTTTTCCCGCCCCCAACACCCCCGACACCCACACTCCTTCCCCACCCCCACCTCCCCAACCCAGGCAGACGTCTAAATAAAGACTGACGAGGATTCCGGAGAGCAATTCACCCTGAGTGAGCTGGGCGCGAGCGTCACGTGCGTGTTAGCGACGTCGTAAATGGACTCCATAAAGTTCTTCATCAAAGCTCGCGCGCTGGGCTTGTCCTGTTTTAGCGCGGGGGGCTACAGCTTGGCTCGGCACTCAAAGGGGCGTAAAACTACAAGCATCTTGGCGAGGTTCCCACTACTATTGAGTAATCACAACTCTATGATTGTCTCCATTAGTGGGAGTGGGTTGGGGGGCTTCATTTCTGGCAGCCTGGGCTTCCAGGACAGCTTCGTTTCCCCCCTCCCGCTTCTTGTTTCGACCTAATTACTCAATGTTTTCCACCTCCACCACTCTTCCAGCATACCATTTGTCTGTGTGTTTGTTTGTCGGTCGGTCTGTCTGTGTGTGTGTCTGCCTACTTGTCTCTGTCAGTCCGTCCCTGGCCCTCTCTCTCTCTCTCTCTCTCTCTCTCTCTCTCGTGCACTCCCCGTCTCTCTCTCGTGCGCTCCTCTCTCTCTCTCTCTCTCTCTCTCTCTCTCTCTCTCGCTCGTGCATGCGTACTCTTTGCGCGCGCGCGCGTATGTGTGTGTGTGTGTGTGTGTGTGTGTGTGTGTGTGTGTGTGTGTGGGGTGTGTGTGTGCAAACCTCTGGTGGGGAACACCAAAGATGAAGTATCAGAAACATAATGCCCTGTACAAACAAACTAAAATCCGGAAGTTCCTTTATTCGCAAGTGGCTTGTCCAGCTGAACTGACCACACAGACGGCAACAACCAAACTTTCCGGACAGTTTTGTTCTTGATGACACATTTTGTGAGCACCACTCTTGGTGACGAAAGTGACGAAACTGTACCTTATTTTTTGTGTGTGACGTACCTTTAAAGACAAAGAGAAAAAGAAACTAGAGATACTAAAATACTAGATGGTATGCAAAAGGAATTGGGCTCTACGCAGTCGAGTTGGTTCTTTGTAGTGGCACTGTGTCTGATGAACGCACACACTTAGAGAAGCAGATATTCCAACTGTTTATCGAAATATGCCCACGTGACTGGTGCTGTGTCAAACTTATTCTAGAAACTCACAGTCTTTCATCATCATCATTCAAGATGCCGCTTACATACAAGGTTTGCGGCTGCATTGGTGGCGGTTGTGATTGGTGTACTACAACTAAGTCAAGTCATGACCTTTATAGCCAGGTCACCACAGAGAAGATATCATCATCAGAGCTGCTAGCAAGGTAACCTCACATTAGTTAGTGAAGGCCCATAATAATAACTCAGTGATAAGTGTCTTCGACGGACATTCTAAGTTTTTCATTCGGAATACAGATGTCTTCCTGGTTTGTGCAATCCCTAATCCAACATCTCTCTTTCTGTCTGTCTCTTTATGTCTGTCTTTAGCAGTCTTTAGCTTTTCATGAGACTTTGCTGGCCCCGTCCGCTCGCACCTCACAGTTAATTCAGCGATTAAAGGTAATTCAACAATAACCGGATCAAACAGCCTGGCTGGGAACGAGGAGGAAGTGGAACAAACCGCTGATAAAGTGCCTGTCATAATAAACAGACTTAAAAATCAGTCCCCGGCCTGGGCGGTACAATCTTATCCTCAAGTGGTGTTTTAACTTCATAAAGGAGCGATTAGGAGAAGCCGAATGGGGCAATTAGAGTTTGAACAGGCGTTGCTGAATTCATGATGAGGGGAAATCACGCACGGTGTGCTGCACCGCAGTTACTGCCCCTGATATGAGTGCGCAGAGAGGAAGAACGAAAGGGGTTATCAACCTAAGTGGCAGTGTGTTTGAAAGAGAACACGGGACTGGAGTTCTATTCGTTTGCGTGCCTCCAACCCGAGTCGTACTTGTCAAGGCAGCGGCTGCTGACAATAGCAAGGTACTCCATCTACACGAATCTGCAAAATTTTGATTTTTTTTTTTTTTAAGACGAAAACAGCATTATTCAAGAAATTTCATGCAGTACAACGTAATTGAAGATAAAGAAAGAAGAAAACGATAGAAATGAAAATGAACAAACATATCGGACATAATGATAATACCAATTTACATTTTGGAGACAAGTTGTCAAAAAATCTGTGTGTGTGTGTGTGTGTGTGTGTGTCTCTGTGTGTGTGTGTGTGTGTGTGTGTGTGTGTGTGTGTGTGTGTGTGTGTGTGTGTGTGGTGAGAGAGAGAGAGAGAGAGGGGGGGGGGGGAGGCAAGCCGAATGTATTATGAAAGGTTACATATTTTGTTAAAGTGTCCTATACAATTTCCGCTGGGCTGTGTTGGGCGACATAACGGTTCTAGGGAACTGTAATGAATTCGATACTGATGTAATGTACAAAGTCAGAATCATTCGGACATCGGCATCTATGGGAGCCTCCTGGAGAGATTGTTTTCGAGCAATATACTTATCAGTTTAGAAAGCGCATCACTTGAATACACTATAGTCCGTTCAGAAATAGCGTGTTGAATATGTTTAAAAGATCTGACCGGACTTCGTGTTGAAACAGACTTAAAACAACAACAACAAACAAACAAACAAGCAAACAAACAATGTGAACATTAAAAAAGCTGATCACAAGTCCACGAATTAGGAAGCAAAATAAAACAACAATAAGCAACCTAAAATAAAGCACATGGCAAACGAAAAAAAGTCGTGTTGGGAGAAGGGATGGATGCCCTGTTCACGGACCATTGTTGGCAGCATTGTTTTTGTTTGTTTTGTTTTGTTTCGTTTCGTTTTTAATGCCATTACTGGCATTCCTTCTCAGAGAAGCGCGGTCTGTCGACAAAGCTGACGAGAATGCTACATGTCTGCCAAGGTCTAGTCAAGGACAACCCCCCTCTGACGACTGTTTTGGCCTTGGTGGTCGGCTGGGCTCCACACCACCTGACTTGAACACAAGGGGTGAAGTCAACGTCGTGTTCCTCAGTCTGTGTGTTAGTTCTTGCTTCCCCCCACGACACAACGTCTCACGTGACGAGCGGGGACATGAAAGCCCTTTCTCATTTAGCACCCGCACATGGAAACTCGGACACTGGACAGTCGCTGCCCCCCCGCAGTGGAACTAATGGACAACACGTGTCGGTGTCACGGTCCACTGCGTTTGTCATCGTGAGGGTTCCACTCCCGAGGCTAGCTAGAGAAGATGGGGAAGGGAAGAGAGAGAGAGAGAGAGAGAGAGAGAGAGAGAGAGAGAGAGAGAGAGAGAGAGAGAGAGGAGATGAAGAGGGAGGTAATGGGGGAGGAGAGTGAGGAGAGGGTGACGAGGTGGACGGCTGACACCCACACACACAGTGGTCAGCCCAGCACTGCCCATGGTCAGTCCTCACAAGGTGATGGCTTTCACTCCTTTCCCCTCTCTTGCCTTTGGCGTCCATCCCTCCTTCCTCCCGTCCTCAGAGACCACAGACACTGGAAAGAGGTTTCTATGGAAGCACACTAGCTTCAATATAAGCCGACAATAGCTGTCCCCCCCCCCCCCCCCCCAGGAAGACAGCTATTATCCTTCTGAAAAAAATGAGCAAAGCTGTTATCCCTCATGATCACAACTGCTTCCATGAGGTTTATAGCGGCTTTTGCCCTTCAGATTGCATGTTTTCCCAAGGAAAACAGTTATTATCGATGTTGTCTTTAAACATGACGATTATTTCCCCTATTTCAGTGAGGAAAACAGTTATAATCCTTGAGGAAAACAACGAATCTCAGGATCACGACTATTTTCCCTATTTTGCCAACCCTATTCGCGCTTTTTGTCGTGGTGAACAGCATTTGTCGCAGTTTTTTTTTCTGTTAAAGACATTCTCCTTGCGTTAACACTTGTTCTTCTCAGATAGTTATAGCACAAAAAAACCCATTGATATCGTCAGGGAGGGCATGAAAAACAGTCGCTATCCTAAGGATTACAGAGTAAACGACTGTGCTCCTAAGAAAAACGGTTATGATCCCAGGGAAAATAATTGTGATCCTCGGAATTATACCTGTATTCCCTCTTTTCGCAATTTTCGTCAAAGATCGTCTTTTGACGCTAATATGGTCCGATAAGTTTTCTTCCACTCTCTCTGGTGAGACATTGGCCGACATGAAAATCATTGGCTACATCAACACTTTTTTTTTTATCTGCCTTAAATAGGATTCGGTATTAAGGCACACACCACACACACACACACACACACACACACGCGCGCGCGCTCGCTCGCTCGCATGCAAGCAGATACACGCACCCATGCCCCCCCCCCCTTTCTCTCTCTCTCTCTCTCTCTCTCTCTCTCTCTCTCTCTCTCTCTCTCTCTCTCGAACTTAACAAAGAAAGATGCAAATGAGGAAACGATAGCAAAAAGAGACAATTAAGGTAACGATACATTTCTGTAAGGATCTTAAATTACTTTCTGTTTTTCTTGGTACGCTGTATGATTCGCAAATACGCTTATTTAAATGTGTGTGTGTGTGTGTGTGTGTGTGTGTGTGTGTGTGTGTGTGTGTGTGTGTGTGGTGTGTGTGTGTGAGGTTTTGTTTATTTGCTATAAAGCTCAGTTTCTTTTTTTTTTTTTTTCTTTTTTCTTTTTTCTTTTTTTGGCTGAGACGTTAATTGAAGTTTGTTTCTTGATTGATGCTTTTTTTTTTAGACATAATTTTTGTTTCATGGACTGAACCTTTGGTTGGTTGAACTCCCCCCCCCCCCCCACCCCCCCCCCCCCCCCGCTTTGGTTGTAGCTGTTTGTTTTTCTTTAGTGTAAGGTTTGTTTCTCTACCCGAAGCTTTATAGTTGTGATTGGCTGACACTTTGTTTCTTTCGTTGAGGCTCTTTTTTTTTTTTTATTTCCACATAGCTTTGTTTCTGGAATGAAAGCTATGTTTCTTTGGTTACGGCTTGTTTCGTCTTGTTGTTGATACGTTCTTTCGATGAAGCTTTGTTGCTTTCATTCAAACGTTGCTGCTGTCACAGCAAACGACGTTTCTTCAATCGAAGTTTTGTTCCCTTCGTTGACGTTTTTTTTTTTTTTTTTTTCATCGAACTTTTTTTTTTTTTTTTTTATTCAAGCGTTTTTCCCCCCTTTGTTTTCATAAAAGCTTTGTTTCTCTCGTTGGAGCTAGCTTTCTTTTTTTTTTTTTTTTTTAAAATTTCGTTGACACTTTGTTTTCTTTGATTGGAGATTCTTTTAGTAAAGAGTGTGGAGGCATCGTGAGATGCCAGCTCTGTTATATAAATCAAACCAGGATAAAACTTCATCTTAGTGAGTGTTAGAAAGCATGCGACAACAGATACATCAAACCAGTATTTAACTTCATCTTAGTGAGTATTAGAAGTATGTGACAACAGATACATCAAAC
Source organism: Conus canariensis (assembly GCA_033310375.1). Lineage (NCBI taxonomy): Eukaryota > Metazoa > Mollusca > Gastropoda > Neogastropoda > Conidae > Conus > Conus canariensis. Next base: position 31,421,447 of record CM065716.1, on the reverse strand, counting down.
CAGGATAAATTCATCTTGTGAGTGTTAGAAGTATGTGACAACAGATACATCAAACCAGTATTAAACTTCATCTTTGCGAGTGTCAGAATGTATGTGAAAACAGATACATCAAACTAGTATTAAACTTCATCTTTGCGAGTGTTAGAAAGTATGTGACAACAGATACATCAAACTAGTATTAAACTTCATCTTAGTGAGTGTTAGAAAGTATGTGACAACAGATACATCAAGCCAGTATTAACTTCATCTTTGCGAGTGTTAGAATGTATGTGACAACAGATACATCAAACCAGTATTAAACTTCATCTTTGCGAGTGTTAGAAAGTATGTGACAACAGATACATCAAACCAGTATTAAACTTCATTTTGCGAGTGTCAGAATGTATGTGACAACAGATACATCAAACCAGTATTAAACTTCATCTTTGCGAGTGTTAGAATGTATGTGACAACAGATACATCAAACCAGTATTAAACTTCATCTTTGCGAGTGTTAGAATGTATGTGACAACAGATACATCAAACCAGTATTAAACTTCATCTTTGCGAGTGTTAGAATGTATGTGACAACAGATACAAATATTTCATTGCGGATTCCATGAAGATTCCATACTCTACCTGAGGTCAGTTTTATTTTACTTATTTATCTATTCATATATTTATTCAGTTATTGATTCATTGAAAACGCAGGTTTTTTGTTGTTTTTTTGTTTGTTTGATTGATTGATTGATTTGATTGATCGATTCATTCATTCATTCATTTATTTTCTTTGCGAAGGAACTGATTGTTCTTCATGTCATTCTGGAACAACCTTTGTTTAGAATCAATCTTTCAACTGATGACTATACGTGCTTTTGAGTTCTAGTCTTGGTGTTCAGTTCCTTCCTTTCTTTCTTTTTTTTTTTTTTTCCATTTTTTTCTTGACGTTTCTAGTTCGGTTGTTAACTTGCTTGCAGACCTGCAGCTTCCCATCGTCGGGGGGCTGTAAACAACATGGTTTGATGTTGTTTCTTGGGTTGAAGCTAAATGTTTGGCTGAAGGCAGACCCGAGTCTGACGCCGCTAGACATATCACACCCCTTAGCAGGACCATACACATCAAACAATGGTCACAGTGCAAAAAAAAAAAAAACCCAACAAAAAAACCTGCGGTTAGGCTGCGTAATACGACTGCGTCAGCGGCCCAGTGCGCAGGAACCGCGTCCATTTACGAACACTGATTTGAATTTTTTTTTGTTAAGTTGACGGCCAGGGGTGGCAGTGCTGTGTGAATATTATCCTTGTATTCTAGGTTCCACGGCCTGTTAGGGAAAAAACAGTTGTTCTGCACTTCATTTGGGGAGAAGGGAAAACCGTATTTTGCCACTGTGGGGATTCGCAGGCTCATCAGCCTATGACCTCATGAAACAGCTCGGGATTTCAAATAAGAAGAGGCACCAGAACCCTTAAGGCAATGGCAGAGGCAGCCGTAAAGAGTTCCAGCTGGATCTGGTTGTTGCCACTGTGGGGACTTGCAGGCTCATCAGCCTATGACCTCATGAAACAGCTCTAAAGACTTTTTGCGGTCAAGCTCTCCCTGGAGTTTCTTCCTCCTATTTTGCCACTGTGCGCGCTTGTGTCGTTGCTTTCCGTCGCATCTTCCTGCCGTTATTCATTAAATATGGAAAGTACAGGTCAAAGGTTGACAATTAAGTATAAACAAAAGACTAGATGAGAAAGGGTCTCCGTGTGGCTCAAAAGGTCAAGGCTAAGTAAGTTCAGTTCAAGAGACTTTTTTTCCTCCTTAACCTGAGTAAGTCAAACAAATGCACATGAGTGTGTGTGTGTGGGGGGGGGGGGGGGGGGGGGGGGGGGGTCACGCGCGAAAGCCATCTTTTATGCTGCAAAATTTAGGGAACTTCACAGACACACAAACAGAAAGACAGACAGATAGATAGATAGACCAAAAGACAGACAGACAGATACACACGTGTATGCCTGTGCGCGCGCGCGCGAACACACACACACACACAAAACACACACACACACACACACACACACACACCACACACACACACACACACTCACATGCGTGCGCTCGCGATTTCCACACTGATGTATTGACATCAAAACAACATGCTTTGCACGAATCCTTGTCGTCGCGCTAGTCATATGAGCGTGCTCTGTTCGGAATGATGATATTTCATCACGGAATTTTGTCTTTATCTACCACACAAATGATTCGCTACCGTGGGCACTCGCACGTACTCCTTGTTGATAATGATCATAAGTAGTCCTCAGGTCAGAGGATAAGATCAGGTGAATTATGATTTAAATAAATTTATTTCCAGTTAGCGATCACACACAGTTTTACAATAAATGTCAAAGTTGAACAACCACAAGCTAGTGCTTACATTGTGTTCAAATGCTTCTGGTTACATACGTGAGGAAGGAAAAGGCAGGAGACTATCAAAGTAAGGTGTATTATGTTCTCATAAGTATTGCTTAACTGACTTTCACCTGCTTACAAATAAAAAAAAAAGATTTAAACACACATCGCCATATGCACCGACCCAACGCGAAAATTTTAGAAAGGGGGGGAAACCAGAGCTGGGTGCACGTGTAGCCTGTACACCTGGGCGTGTCAGCAAGGCGCCCAGGGTGGGGGTGGGGTGGGGGTGGGAGGTGGGTGGGTGGAAATGCTGACCACACAGACAATGACCATTGACTGTTGACCTCGGCGTCCTGGGACTGTCGCTCTTTCAGTCTTGTCAACAGTATCGAACATTTTCGGACGAGAGAGAGAGAGAGAGAGAGAGAGAGAGAGAGAGAGAGAGAGAGAGAGAGAGCCCGTGCTCCGTCTGGGAGTGACATCCACAAAGACTGTGTCAACCATCAGGCGACCTCATGCTGGGATGCTTGTACTGGTCATTCCGTGGTGCCACGAACACTGGAAGGAATCAGAGAGAGAGAGAGAGGAGAGAGAGAGAGAGAGAGAAGGAACAGACAGACAGACAGACAGACAGACAGACAGACGGAAGCAAGAGAGAGAGAGAGAGAGAGAGAGAGAGAGAGGAGGGGGGGGGCGGCGTTGGAAGAGCTAAGGTCCCTCCACACTGACCGTCCCAAAATAAGTACAACCTTCAGTTACTGGCTTTAATTGAAAAAAAAAAAAGTTAATCAGTTCTGCTGCGTCTTTTTCTTTGACCAATTTACAAATGACGTGTGTACTGTGTGCGCACGCTGCTATTATTCTTTATTTACACCTTCACCACACTGACACACGCATGCACAGTTCATGCACATGCGCGTGCACTATATATGTACACACACGTCGCCTTTGTTTTTTGTCCAATAAAAGAATAATTTGTAGTGAAACTCAAGAAACTAATAAACAAACTCAAGCCAGACGTATTTCAATTGTTCAACACATCGTTTGTTCAAGTCAGATTCTGTCTGAGATTCCGTCTTTCCCTTCCTCGTCCATGAACCATGCTCCTCAGCACCCTCCCTACCCCCCTTCCCCTCTCTCTCCTCCCAATCTCCCCCTCCTCCCCCCCCCCCTCTTCCCCACCCATTGACCACTGCTGTACAAAAGGACAAGATAGAGGACATCTGCAAGTCTCCTGACGAACGCGAGAGCACCATTGACCCGCAACGCTCTCTCCGTGACATCAAAGGTCACAGCCAACACAACGGGGGATGGCCATTGGGCTGGAAAAGATGGACCCGACTGGCCAGACAAATGGAGAGCCGTGGAAGATGTTCGGGGTCTCTGGTTCTTGAATTCAGGTCCCGCTATGGCAGAATGGAACACGTGGGCAGATAGCCATCGGAGAATCCGCGGGGTCGAAATGCAGTGGCCATTATCACCAGGGGAGAAAAGAGACAACACGGACTAAAACCACGGCTGCTAAAAGGCCTCCCCTCTCGCCCCTTCCCTCCCTTCCTTTCCTCTTCTCCCTTCTGCATTAAGGTTAACAGGGTCTCGTAAGGGGTGTCTGATCTTTAAATGACCGTGCAGAGCCCTGCTAGAGCAGTAAGGGTTCTGTGATAGTTTGTGAGTGCCGAAAGAAACTCTCATCTTCCAGCGGAAAACGTGAAATTAGTATGACGTTAGAGAATGACAATGAATGGATCATTAGAAGGTTTAAGAAGAGGTCATTGTTATAGTAGTCACCGCCGTCATAATTCTGTTTGCTGGTGTTGTTGTTGTTGTTGTTCCTTCTTCTTCTTCTTCCTTCCATGACGACATTTTATATCTGGGTGTCAGTTTATTCTTTTCAGTGTCCAAACATCAGCACATAAATAAACCCAGACGCTCTGTATCAAACATCAGCATTAAAGCTCACATGAGAATGGCCATCGGTGACAGAACATACTAATTTGTAAGGTGAATGAGAGTTGCAGTTGATGAAATGAAAAAAGAAACAGTTGAAAAAAAAAATAGGAGGATGGAGGCTCCACTAAAAAAGGGAAAAGCAATAAAGAACAAAGGAAAGGAAAAGAAAAAGGTTGTGTAAAAAAAAAGTGGAAAATTCGGAGGTTGGAGGACCATAAAGACAAATAAAAACCAAAAGCAAAAGATAAAAATTCTGATGAGTGTTGACTGATATACAATTCTTCTCTAAATGAAAAAAAAATCAACAGAGAGAGAGAGAGAGAGAGAGAGAGAGAGAGAGAGAGAGAGAGACTGGCACCTAAGGTGCAGTGGTACAGGGTGGTGACCATTTCATCTGAGGTTCCTCAGACACCCTCTTTGTCTTTGGTCATCCATCTGTTGGTCATTCTCACTGCCGACGACTTCAGGTCCCTCTTGTTCGGTGGGACAGCCTCTGTGTGTGTGTGTGTGTGTGTGTGTGTGTTGTGTGTGTGTGTGTGGTGTGAGTGTGTGTGTGTGTGTGTGTGTGGTGTGTGTGTGTGTGTGTGTGTGAGTTGTGTGCGTGCGTGCGTGGTGTGGTGTGTGTGTGTGGTGTGTTGTGTGTGTGTGGTGTGTGTGTGTGTGTGTGTGTGTGTACAGAACAAAAACCTGACTCATTTAAGTACGGTGGGACAGCC
>CM065716.1:31396411-31401411 GCA_033310375.1 Conus canariensis | reverse complement strand
ACGTACATGGAACGTAAAGTTTAATGGAACATATACTACGCTTCACCGTATTTGACGTACCAGTCTTGGATTTTTGTCATGAACAGAGGTTACTGTGATCATTTTCGATACAGTTTAAAATGTGTAATTTGGTACTATAGTTTTAGTTCATATTGGTTACTGTTGAAATAAGAAATACTGTTTTATTTGCTGTATAATGCTGCTTCACGTGATTCACATTAATGATGAACTCATACAGTCTTCCATAGCAAAATATGTCAGTATATAGTCTTGGCTGCATATTTAGTGATAAATTCATGTATAATTCCATCTCTAATGGCGTAATACAATTTTACATTTGTTACAATATTTACACATAATATGCGAAGCAAATGGCAGAAGAAGCCTGTAGATAGTAGATCACTGTGTCACCTGACAATTACAAGGTCTGCAGTTCATGCTGATCCCAGAACTTCTCTGGCCTCTACTGATGTACGACAATGGCGCTAGCACCGTGGAATCAATGGAGGCCAACATCAACAAGTACACAACGAAATGACTTGATGACGCCTGAAGTTATCCCTGAAATCCTTCCTCTGGAAATACAAAGTGAGTACAGCAACGTTACTAACCATGTTTCAGAACACGGAAGACAATGTTTTGAGATCAGTCCAGCCCCAGGTCCAAGACTGGTAGAAAATAAAATATCCAGGAGACGTGGCAAAGGAGAACTTTAAGATCAAGCAAATTACAGTGTATACACACCCCATCACACAGGGGCTAGTGTCGACAGAAATGAAGTGGTGGTCAAAGGTAAAAAGAACAGCAAAGAGACAGACTACTGTATAATATGTACGCCACCAGAAGCTACAGCAACGACATTGTACATGGCAGGAGTCCACAACTTATGGTCTGGAACAGGTGTGACACCAAGAGCATGAAATCGTTGTTTTTTTTTAAAAATATAATTTTGATCGAGTGGAGGACTGGGAGTGCACAGCAGACCTTCCTATTGGGTAAACAAGACACCAGGAAAAGAGGTTTGTAGGTCCAGCCCCAGTCTCAGATCACAGGAAGAGAGGGGGTTTGTAGGCTCACCAGCCCGTAGTCTCAGATCACCAGGAAGAGAGGGGGTTTGTAGGCTCACCAGCCCGTAGTCTCAGATCACCAGGAAGAGAGGGGGGTTGTAGGCTCACCAGCCCGTAGTCTCAGATCACCAGGAAGAGAGGGGGGTTGTAGGCTCACCAGCCCGTAGTCTCAGATCACCAGGAAGAGAGGGGGGTTGTAGGCTCACCAGCCCGTAGTCTCAGATCACCAGGAAGAGAGGGGGGTTGTAGGCTCACCAGCCCGTAGTCTCAGATCACCAGGAAGAGAGGGGGGTTGTAGGCTCACCAGCCCGTAGTCTCAGATCACCAGGAAGAGAGGGGGGTTGTAGGCTCACCAGCCCGTAGTCTCAGATCACCAGGAAGAGAGGGGGGTTGTAGGCTCACCAGCCCGTAGTCTCAGATCACCAGGAAGAGAGGGGGGTTGTAGGCTCACCAGCCCGTAGTCTCAGATCACCAGGAAGAGAGGGGGTTGTAGGCTCACCAGCCCGTAGTCTCAGATCACCAGGAAGAGAGGGGGGTTGTAGGCTCACCAGCCCGTAGTCTCAGATCACCAGGAAGAGAGGGGGGTTGTAGGCTCACCAGCCCGTAGTCTCAGATCACCAGGAAGAGAGGGGGGTTGTAGGCTCACCAGCCCGTAGTCTCAGATCACCAGGAAGAGAGGGGGGTTGTAGTCTCATGACCAGAACCGTAAAGACGATGGCGGAGGTAGCTGAAAAGAGTTCCAGCTGGGTCTGGTCGAGGAGGAACACAAATGAACTTCACAAGCCTTGAATTTTCCAACGTAGAACGGGTGTCCGATAATGATGTGGGTAAGACATCTGTCTAGAAAGGCAAGACCTTGAGACGGCCAACCATCCAGAAGGTGCTGGTTCAAATCCCGGCAGCGCCAGAGGAAAAAACCAGATTCCGGCAAAAAAAAAAAAAAAAAAAAAAAAAAAAACGGCATCCAGGAGTGATGACCTGGATGCGGTCCAGCGTCCTCAGAGTGTCAAGAGTTGAAGGCTGAAACACTTATTCGAAGGGAGTTTCTCTCTTAAGACCTTATTTCAAGCTTCCCCCAGCGATTCTACCTAATAATTCCACATACATTATATTGCATTACATTTCATCCGTGGATGAAGCAGTAACTGTCAAGGAGGAACAAAAGTGAACTTCATAAGGCTTAATTTCCCTACAAATATCAGGTGTCCCTGTGGCTCAGTGGCGCGAGTCATTAAGTGGAAAATGAGCATGTCCAGAGGGTCATGGGTTCGAATCCCAGCCATGGCTCGTCCCAAGATGGGAAAAAAAAAAAAAAAAAAGGGGCAGCAGAGGGACATCCGGAGTCATGAACCGGGTGTGGCCCAACCCCCCTAGAGTGTCAGGAGATAAGGGCCGAAACACTTGCTTGAAGGGGGCTTCTCTTCTGAGGACTCTCTGCTGCCACGCTCTCCACGAGTTTCTTTCTACTCTACACGGATTCGAATTTTGAAGTAAATATTGACAATATAATGATGAAAATAGTACTGAAAATATTGATCACAAATTCAGTGCAGTTTCTATTTGGTGATTTCTTCACTCTTGAACTGGCTAGAAAGTTTCTAACGACTTCATCTTGCTCCAAACCTGATTATGCTGGCACTTCTGTCTTTTTTCATTTAGTAAAAAAGCCAGTGTTCAACTTTACCGTGCGCATGCGCGAGTGCCCACCCACAGCCAGACAGAGACAGATACATACATACAGACAGAGAGATAGGCACAGAGAGACAGGGAGACTGACAGACAGACGCGCACGCACGCACGCGCGCGCCAGCACACACACACACACACACACACACACACACACACACACACACACACACACACACACACACACACACACACACACACACACACACACACACACACACACACGCATTCACACGCATGTCTTAAAATGTGCTTAATTGAAAACTTTCCTACCTCCGGAAGTTGCATAATGTATTTTGCCTGTTTCTAATGTTAAGTTATTTTGGGATCAGTTTAATCTTTTCAACCTTTCAATATTTAGATTAGCTAGTTATTTGTTATGTAGTCCTATTGCTCGTTTCTTGTAACTCTCTGTCTGTCTGTCTGTCTGTCTGTCTGTCTGTCTGTCTGTCTGTCTCTCTCTCTCTCTCTCTCTCTCTCTCTCTCTCTCTCTCTCTCTCTCTCTCTCTCCTTTCTACTTCTTCTTTTTTCTTCTTTTTTTCCCCCCGTTTTTAATTGTTTTTGATGATGTTAAGAAATTAACAAAGTTTTGCTGTTTTTGATGCTAGAGTCTAAAATCATCAACACGATGAAAAGGCTTTGAATAAAATAACTAACTAACTAACACACGTGTGTTTGTGTGTGTTCATAAGTTTTGAAATATGTATTTTTCAATTCACGTTAACCATCAGTCATAACAAAAGCGACAAGAGAAAAATCGGCCCTAAAATCTAACTGAAAACTTGTATATATCCCACAAGGCACAGAGAGAGAGAGAGAGAGAGAGAGAGAGAGAGAGAGAGAGAGAGAGAGAGAGAGAGAGAGAGAGAGAATACATGCCAAGATAGGATTGGTATGGCTGAGACTAGCAAAGGGCTCCAGTCATGTATAATTAGAGGGACAGACAGACTGATAAACAGCTAAACACACACACACACACACACACACACACACAAAACACACACACACACACACACACACACACACACACACACACACGGAAGGCAGAACGCAAGAGGTGTGAAGAAAGGAGGGGGGGGGGGGGGAGATGGGAGGACTCATTTGTTAGAGTGGTTCATGGATTAAAGGTAACATTAAAGTGAACTGCTTCATCAACCAGCTGCCAGGATTAGAGGCTGTGAGAGGGGCAGGGGCCATGGCGGATCCTCAGGGAAATGATCACTCATCATTTGATGTAGACAAGTCCCACACTCCCCGGGTCCTTGCAGACTGTGATGCTGCCGCAACTGCTGCTGCTGCTGCTGTTACTTTTTTTCCTGTGCAGCCTCCTGTCCCTTTAGGATCCACAACGTCCTACTACTACAGTCGATTTCCTCTATATTGCACACCCAAAGAATTCCCTCTTGGCTCTCCCGTCACCCCCCTCCCCCTCTTGCCTGCCGCCCCCCTTCGTCTCTTCTCTTTCATGTCTGTTTCTCTGTACGAAATTACTGCGTGATCATGTTAATTAGAAAAAAAGAAAACCACACACAGAAACAAAACAAAAGAAAAAAAGGTCAAACTTTTATTTGGATTACCCTCAGTTAAAATGACGGTTGGTCATACACTTACCACACACACACACACACACACACACACACACACACACACACACACACACACACACACACACACACACATACACACACACACAAAGCAAAGAAAGAAAAAACAACAACAAAGGAACAAAGAAACAAACGAACAAAACAAAAAAACAAGTAAGCAAGCAAGAAAACAAACAAACAAACGAAAAAATGGGGTACAAACTGTTAGTTGGATTAATCACACTTTTTGGCTACAATATGTTCTTGTATGATTGTTTAATTATGGGTGAATTTGGTTGAACAAAGTCCATTCAGTGGCAATAGGATGCTTTACATCCTATCTGATGAACAAGGCCCAGGCTGTTATGATCAACGACCAGAAATCATAGTCAAAACCTCTTCCTAGTGGCGGTCCACAAGGCTCAGTTCTTGAGCCAATTCTTTATATTATGTGCACAGTTCAACTTACATCACTCAAAAATTCCTTCTCCCTCTCCAGTTAACCTTTTGCTGATGACACACAGTTGTGTGACTGATGTCCCTTGGATCTAATCCACAGTATCATTAACAATAGGCAGAACTGTATTAATCATGTTAAAACTTACACGACACAAAGCGAGCTGAAGACTAATGACAAAGCAGAAGCTTTCAACCAGCCGTCGCG
>CM065716.1:31386411-31393911 GCA_033310375.1 Conus canariensis | reverse complement strand
GAAGGCATAACGCAATGAGGTGTAAGGTGTACAGTAGGTTAATCTGTGTAAGGTGTACAGGAGCTTAATCGGTGTAAGGTGTACAGTAGGTTAATCAGGTATAAGGTGTGCAGAAGGTTAATCAGGTGTAAGGTGTACAGTGGTTAATCAGGTGTAAGGTGTACAGTAGGTTAATCAGGTGTAAGGTGTACAGTAGGTTAATCAGGTGTAAGGTGTACAGTAGGTTAATCAGGTGTAAGGTGTACAGTAGGTTATCGGTGTAAGGTGCACAGTAGGTTAATCAGGTGTAAGGTGTACACTAGGTTAATCAGGTCAGCGAAATGGAGAGTTCCGCTTTTGTCCACATTGTAATTCCCATTAAAAAGGCGTTCTCCTTTTCGGGTCACGCCTATCAACACAGCTTTTTTTTTTTTTTTTTTCTAAAATAGAATCTGCTGGACACATCCTCCTTTTTTCGGGATAAAACCTGTAGGAGGAAATGTCCTCCTCTTTGAAGATCATGTTTGTTGAAAATTACTCCTGTTGTTGTTTTGTTGTTGTTGTTGTTGCTGTTGTTGGGCATAGAAGATGGGACAGAAAAAAAATTATAACAATTATGCTGTTGTAACCAGTGTTGTTGCTGCACCACTTCCGCTACCACCAATCACAAATCAAACTGCTCACAAAATCGGTATTGTGATTAAACAAATACACCAATCTTGAAGTAAACCACCAAAGCTGAGGTCAGGTTGATGAGACTGGGGAGGGTCATGTTGGTATCCAGACAAGATAAAGAACACAGGCCAGGCACAGCACTGGTTCTTGGGGGTCACTCTGAAGATGGTTTTTTTTATAAAACGCCAAAATTAGTGAGTGGCAAGCATTTGCTTACCGCGAAATAAGCGAAAGGCACAAATGAACCAAGAAACGGGCTCTAGGCGAATGCTTTGTAACGTAGCTACCTCTTCTGGCTGTTGCACAGTGAAGATTTTGACATTTCCATGCACCAGTCAGAGGACTTTACCACTTTTCATCCACAAATCAGAGGACTTTACAGCTTTCTGTGCACCAATCAGTGGACATTTCTACTTTTCATCCATCAATCAGAGGACTTAACCTCTTTTTATGCACCAATCAGAGGACTTTACCGCTTTCTGTGCACCAGTCAGTGGACATTACTACTTTTCATCCACCAATCAGTGGACTTTACCATCTTTCATACACCAATCAGAGGGCTTTACCGCTTTTCATGCACCAATCAAAGGACTTTACCGCTTTTCATGCACCAATCAGACGACGTCATAACTTTTCAAGTGCCACTCAGAGACTTTACTCATCGCCAAACACGGATAAGAGGACATTACAACTGTAGGCTGTTTCCTTTCACTTAGGAGCGGGTTCCAACATCCTCTAGCAAACTCTCGCCAATGTTACGCCCCACTCGCTGCGAGTGTGTTCAGAAACGCTGCCACTTGCCAAACCCGCCAGATTTCTAGTCACTTTCCTTTGCAAAACGTGCTTTGGGTGGCTTGTGGGCACAACCTTGGTACTGTCTCCTGTGCGGCTGCTGGGGCACGTGCACCTCACGTGCCATTAATAGATTGCCTCCCCTCGCCATCAACCACCCTCTCCCCTGTTTCCTTAATGGAGCTTAAGATTAAGCCGTTTGAGGCCAGAACAGTGGACACAATCTTGAGAATAAGCAAAATTGACCTGTCTTCATGCCTCCTTCCTCCAGCAAGAGAGAGAGAGAGAGAGAGAGAGAGAGAGAGAGAGAGAGAGAGAGAGAGAGAGAGAGAGAGAGAGAGAGATCCTTGTTGCTTACAACCTATTCGACCGTCATCTTATGTATGTATATTTTAAAACTCTGTCTGTCTGTCCGTCTGACTGCCTGTCCGTCTGCCTGTCTGTCTGTCTGTCTGTCTGTCTGTCTGTCTCTCTCTCTCTCTCTCTCTCTCTCTCTCTCTCTCTCTCTCTCTCTCTCTCCTCAAATAAAACACAGATTTAAAACCGCAGTTGGACATTTCAAACTCAACAGGCGGGTTTAAAATGAGATCCGAGTTCATTTGAATCAATGTATGATTAAATACCATAAATTAAAGAAAATCAATTAAAAACGTTTATTTCACGTCACGTTTTTTCTTTTTGTTTTCTTTTTGTTGTTGTTGTTGTTTGGTTGGTTGTTCCAGGCCGGTCCAACCGTCAGCAGACACTCACAGGCTGACCAGACCTCGCTGTAGAACTAACATGTTTGTCTCCAATCCCCCTCCCCCTCCCGACCTTTTTTTTTTCATTCTATTTTTCTTTTTAACCACGCACCAACTCTCTGGAATTCACTGCTCCATGATTGACGTCACATAAAAAGGCTGCTGTCTTCCAAAAACTCACCGGTAATCTCCCTTTTTCTGCCATGCTCTGATGGAGGGTGTGTTTGGTATGTTTTGTTTTGGTGTGTGCGTGCGTGCGTGCGTCCTTGCGTGCGTGCGTGCGTGCGTGTGTGTGTGTGCGTGCGTGCGTGAGTGCGTGCGCGCGCGCGTGTGTTTGCCATTCATTTTTGTTCCGTACGAAGGGGTATTAGTGCATGTGTGGATGTCTGTGTATGAGTCGTTTTGCTGCCCACGACAAATGTGTACTTATATACGTCAATTCGTTTCTTTACACGAGCACTTAAAATCATGTTTTTCATGTCCTCCTTCTCCTTCTCTCTCCTCCTCCTCCTCATAATTATCACCAGCTTTGTCGTCGTCGTCGTCGTCATCATCATCATCATCATCGTCATCATCATCATCATCATCATCATCATCATCATCATCATCATCATCATCATCATCACCGTCATCATCAACATCATATTTCTCGTTCTTGCTCTTGTTCTTTTTCTCCTCCTCCTCCTTTTTCTTAGCAACAGCAGCAGCAGCAGCAGCAGCAGCAGCAGCAGCAGCAACAGCAGCAGCAGCAGCAGCTGCAGTAGCAGTAGTAGTAGTAGTAGTAGTAGTAGTAGTAGTAGCAGCAGCAGCAGCAGCAGTAGTAATAGTAATGGGAGCAGTAGTATGAGTAGCTGTTGTGTTATTGTTATTATTATTGACACAAGCCCATCAAAATTCTTTTGAAACCTAATTACTTGCAACCTGCAAGTTAATCTTCTTTCACCATTCTTCACAAAAATCCTTTCAGAGCCTGAAAATACGCAACTGCTTTCAAAGCCTAAAAATATGTCACATAATGTCTTTCGTAGTATAATAGAGTACATAAAGCCTTTTGAAGCAAAAGATACACAACTTTCTTCAAAACCTGAAAATAGATGCTCTCTGTCAAAGTCTAAAAATACAAAACTTTTTTTTTCAGAACTTAATAGATACATGGCTTCTTTCCAAATATTAAAATGCTCTTCTTGTCAAACCTAAAGACACAAAACTTTCCAAACTTATGAATTCATAACTTACTTGAACAGCCCCAAATATACAACTTCTTTAAAAATATTAAACTATACATTTTCCTTACAGACCTGGGAAAAAATGATAAACGTTTATCAAAATCTGAAACACTTACTTTTTCTGAATACCAAAATAGATACAGTTAACCTCTTTCAGTAGCATAAGAGGCATGGCTTCTTTTAAGACCTCTACAGACAAACATTCTTTCAGAACACAAATAGACATAACTTCTTTCAAACCCCAAACAGACTTAACTTCTTTCGAAACCCAAACAGACATAACTTATTTCAAAACTTAAGTATTCGTTACTTCTTTCAAACTAAGCCTAAACGGGCATAAGTTCTTGCAAAATCTAAATAAACATAAATGCTTCCAAAACCTGGACAGATATACTTTTTTTAGAACCAAACCTGGCGTAACTTCTTTCAAAACCTAAACAGACATACCTTCTTAACTTATACAGACTTACAGAGACATAAATTCTGTCAAGACCTATACAGACTTCTCTCAAAACCTGAACGGACATAACATCTGCCAAATACACACACACACCACACACACACACACACACACACACACACACACACACACACACACACACACACACACATGTATGTATGTATGTATGTATGTTTGTTTGTGTGCATATATGTATACATGTATTCATATATATATATATATACACACATATATATATTATATGAATACATGTATATATACATACATACATGTGTGAATGAATAAGTAAATAGATACATATGTAAATAAATAGTTAACAAAGACCCCAACTACTAAAGGAATACTTTTGTTTTATCCCAAATCCGTGAGCAGTAGAGTATCTTTTGCTTTTATAACTCTGTGCGATCCTTCCCTGTTCTTCCTGTTTCTCACCCCCTCCCACTATCCCCCTCCCTTCTCCCCCACCGTCGTCAGCCCCCACCTCCCCATCCCCCTCCTACGTCTCGTATTTCACCCCTCAACCCAGCGAAAGAAAGGGGGAAGGCTGCTTGTCATGTCGTTCCAAAGAATGATGAACAGCGCCCAGCGCTTGCCTCGCATTGGAGACGAACGCAAACGAGTTTGAGATGCAATTTGTTCACGAGGGTACCACGTGACTTCCGCCGTAGGCCACGTGCGCGGAGCGGGTGCCATCTGGACCCCGAGAGTGGAACCTCTGGCCTGTGGGGCGAGGGCAAGGCTGCCACGTGGTCTCACAGACCCTCAGGGGATGGGGGGAGGAAGGAAGGGGGGGTGGGGTGGGGGGGGGGACCGGATCTGAGGGAAGGATTCATTGCAGTGGTGTGGTGTTGCGGGAAATGGCTTGTGTTCTGAGCCCTTAGATATTATAACAACGCTTTAATGTGTTTGAAGTTTACCTTCATAAACACTGATACTGAGAGACATTGTTTTAAAACCGGCTTTAATTCAGTGTATGTTAAAGTTTCGGAAACGCTGACGTTCAAGGAAAACAAAAGCAAATGACAGCAAGCAAACACGCAAAGTGAATTGATATCAAAGGGGCTGTTGGGAATGGCGACAATGTCTGTCTTGTTTAAACCAAACAAAAAAAAAAAGGATTTTAATCAGTTATATAACGCACACAACGACTGGTCTAGGGAGGGTAGAGTCCACAGCTGCAGAAAAGGCACAAAACGTTTTACATTCCCTCCTCATTCCCTACCTTACCCAGCTGGAGGCCCAATACGACACTCGCCATAACATTGGATGGGTAGCCTCTGCCACCGCACGAGCAACATCTCCCTGTGGATGAGCAACATCTACCACTGAATGAGCAGCATCCGGTGCTGGACGAGTAACATTTACCATTGGATGGGCAACATCTGCAACTGGATGAACAACATTTACGACTGTATGAGCAAACTTTACCACTAAACGAGCAGCAGTTGCTATTGGATGAGCAACATGCACCATTGGATGAGCAACACTTACACTGGGTGAGATATATCTACCACTGAATGAGCAACGGCAACATCTACCACTGGATAGGTAATTTCTACCAACAGATGAGCAATGGCTACAGCTGGATGAGCAACTTCTACCACTCGATGAGCAGTATCTACCATTGGAAAAGCAGCATCTACCAGTTGATGAGCGACATCTACCACTGGGTGAGAACATCTACCACTGGATGAGCAATATCTACCCCCGGATGAGCAACATTTACCACTGGATTAGCACCATTCGTCACTTGATTAGCAACATCTACCACTGGATCAGCAGCATTATCACTAGATTAACAACATCTACCACTGATGAACAACATCTACCACTGGATGAGCAACATTTACGACAGGATGAGCAACATCTACCACTGGATTAGCGATATCTACCTCTGGATTAACAACATCTACTATAGGATTAGAAACATCTACCACACCATGAGCAAAATCTAATACCAGATGAGCAACATCTACCACTGGATGAACAAACAAGTATTCCAGACATGTCCCTGCCGTTATTCACTCTGTGGGGCTCATGTGATGTCATACCGAAGCCACCACCGGACAGAATCAACTTTTCGAACACGGAGGATCCTTGTCTCTCATGGTCATCACTTTACGTGCAGCAGAACGTTTGGGATCCTCTCAGATGACACATCACAACCACCCAGGAGAACTGGTCTGAGAGACCTAACACCCCACACCGATACCACGAGAACGACAACCAAGCGCAGAAATACGAGGCGTCCGTCGACGGTGTCTTTCCCAAGGTCTGATCAATCTTCTGGAAAGAATCTGCTCTTGTGACCCAAACTGATAGGACACTATCTGGTCACATCTCAGCACGTTTTGAACAAACAACAGATTTACAGAGTATTAAAAGGGAAAAGCTATTATTTTCAATCCCAGACCAATTTCTAAACTTACACTTACTTATTTCCCGGTGAGAATAAATAACTCTCATGTAGGACGTTTTCACTATTTGATATACACTGAGAATGACTATGGAATGAACAAGGAAACCACCACGACAGCATGGCAGCTGTAACAACAGACGTAGCAATGGCAGTAACAACAGCTGTAGCATTAGCGGTAACAATAGATGTACCAGTACCAGTAACAGGTGTAGCAGTGGCAGTAACAGCAAATGTAGCATTAGCAGTCACAACAGCTGTAGTTGTAAGAGTAGCAATTACAGCAAAAAGTAGAAGTAGTGACAAGAAACCTACAACGGCAGCCGCACAAATGATGGGAACTGAAGACTGAGATGTAGATGTCGGGGGTAACTACGAGATTCATCATCAGTAGTTTTACCACAGACATATGTAAGTTACGTCTCTGTTTCACTAAAAAGACGTTGGGAATAACAGGCCACTTAATGCATATATGGCCGTAAAAGTTCTGGCTTGAGCTGTGCGTAAATGTAAACGTGCGGGGTGTGTATGATTACGGCTCGTCATTCATATCCATCCCCTCACTTAGGTCTTCTTCTTCTTCTTCTTCTTCTTCTTCTTCTTCTTCTTCTTCTTCTTCTTCTTCTTCTTCTTCTCTTTATCATCATTTCTTTTATCCTCTCTTCTTTTCTGTGGGGTGCTAATATCTTTCCCCCAGCCTCTTTGGTGCTAGCTTGCATTTCATGTATAACATTGACCAAAAGCTAGCCTCAGTTTACCACCGTTCTATTTTCCCTTCCTCTTTCCATCTGCATTTCGTTCCTATGCCAGTCTCTCTCCATCCATATCTCCATCTATCTCTCCTCCCTTCTACTTCCATCACCGCTTCCCTACCCATTCCCACCCCCATCCGCACTCCTCCACCTCTCCCCAGCCTCACCACTATTTTTTCCCCCTCCGTTTTTCCCATTTTTTTTTCCTTTCTGCCTCCCTCCAGTCTTCTCCCCTTCCTCTTCCCCTTTCCATGCAGCATCCGAAGGGATGTCTGGTTCGATCGCTTCATTTCAAGAACAAAGAGAGATAATCCCTCTCTGTCTCCCGGAGCTTGGCCTCCCTTGAGAGGTTCAAATTTTCCTCCAGCTTGCGAGGCGAGCGGGTTTATGGGGGTGTGCGCAGGAATCCTCGTCGTTTACCATTCCAGCCCCCCCGTCACAAGCAATAGCATTTGTCTGG
>CM065716.1:31368911-31376411 GCA_033310375.1 Conus canariensis | reverse complement strand
GGTCTCTGATTGGCTCAGATCTCTGTTCAGTGTCACCACCATGGTCGAGTCGGAATGCAGCTCCTCTGGGATATCATCAGGATTGTTCTAGGCGGTAATACATGTGGGGGATCTCCATTTGAGAACCAGTCCTTATAAACCGGATGGTACTGCATAACCTGACAGACGGTAAAAGTACGGCATGCCGGGTTCCAGAATGGTACTGCAGATCCGAGGACGGAAAGTACGACATTGCTGATACAGATGCAGAAAGCAGCACCGTCCAGGAGACATAGACCAATGAGTCATATTCAGTTGGTTCACCAGAGTGAGTAGACATTTTGTTAGTTGGATTAGTCAATAAACGAAAGAGTTTATACTCACGAATACCATCACCACACCACCACCATCATAACAATAATAAATAACAACAGTAACAGCAACTAGAAAACAATTCTGTCGTAATGTTGTGTTATATAGCGGATACTGCATGTGTCTACCCATAATGTTATCAGTGTTGCTACTGAAGGGACGTGATGGAGATATAGTGTCGACTGAGTGGTGTATGTCTGTACCGCTGATTGGGGGGGAGATGAGAGAGAGAGAGGGGGGGGGGGGAGGGAGGGAAGGAAGGAGGAAGAAGGGAGAAGCCGAGGGGAGAGGGAGGGGCGTGGTGTGCGAAGGAGATAGTGGGAGATGGAAGGGAAGGTTTGGAGGTGGAGGAGAAGGGCGGGGAAGAGGAGGAATTGTGGGGGGGGTAAGCGGGTGGTAAAGGACAGGGAGCGGAGGACATGAGTCGTCAGACAGGAACTGACTGCACTACTGCTGAGACAGACAGTTCTGTCTGCCTCCTGCTGTGGAAACGAACCATGTCGGGTACTGGCTGTCTACACTTTCTCTCTAGTTCGGCTGACAGACATTAGTTTGCATGATGATTTTAGATTTTGTACATGGTGCTTGTTTGTTGATTTTTGCAAAAATATTAGTTGTGGAGACTAAAAAAAATATCATGATGTACCGCTGTTTGAGTTTTATCAACCAAGAGTACCGCGTATTGACTTACCAGTCCATATGCGCTACACCACATTTGCTAAGTCATAAGACCATAAATAAATCATTAGATGAATGGTGAATGAATGAATGAATGAATGAATGAATAAGCAAATACAGTTTATAATGCATAGACAACGAATTTTTTGTGCTTGCTTATGTTTCATATCAGGACCTTTTGAAATATTAATTCATCCATTTGATTTCAGTGTGAAGATCCAGAATTTGACTGGAATAATTTGAATTGTCCACATTCACAAAAGCTCTCTCCCGCCCACACCCGCCGCGCGAGCGCGCGCGCACACACACACACACACACACACACACACACACACACACACACACACACACACACACACACACACACACACACACACTTTCGCGCTTTGGCTCACACTCGTCTATCTATCTGTCTATCTATCAAACTATCTATCTATCTATCTATCTATCTATCTATCTATCCATCACACACCACACACACACACACACACACACACACACACACACACACACACACACACACACCACTTAAAAAAAGAGAAGTGAAAGTGTATGTCAGCACGCGCGTCAGTGTATATGTAATGTGTGGAAGGGGATCCAGAAAACGTACGCGCGCACGTGCATGTTGTGGTGTGGTTCCGCCGCAGCAGTCTTTATGATGCTGTGTGTCCACAGTTGCAGGACGTCTGTTATGTTGGCTGCACTTCGGGCCAGTCAGAGACAGGGATCTTTCACACACACACACACACACACACACACACACACACACACACACACACACACACACACACATTTTATTTGCTTGTGTGTGTGTGTGTGTGTGTGTGTGTGTGCGCGCGCGCGCACGCGCGCGCGTGCGTGCGTGCGTGCGTGTGTGCGTGCGTATGTGTGTGTTTGTGTGTGTGTGTATGTGTTTGTGTGCGTGTGTGTGTGTTTGTGCGCGCGCGCGCATGCATGCACGTACATAATTATGATGATTCGTGTGTGTGTTGTGTGTATTTGCATGTGAGTATGTGCGCGTCACTCACACACACACACACACACACACACACACACACACACACACACACACACACACACACACCACACACACATACACACACCATGATAATATCCATCTAGTAGTATACACATAATTTAGAATCTGACCAGAGGCAAAAATGATATTTATCATCGCTAACAATCAAACAATCTCACGATGTCAACTCCATCTAACAACTGAAGATCTACTTGAGTTACAGTACGTTTAGTCATTCCATACTTCCACAGTTCAAACTCTCACCGGGGAAATACTTGGTGACATCATTCGCTTAATGCTTAAACAATATGAACATTACTAGAACAACCAGACGAGACTATTCATTTAAGATTAAATGAATTTTACAAATACTGGAGTGACAAAGTGACACATTATTTCCTTAATACCCCCAAAAATCTTGAAATTAATTAAAGTGATTCTATTCAGTTACAACCAGAACAATCTGAAATATAGCAGAGTGATATTAAATCAAAACCATAGCAATCAATCTTGAAGCGACAGTATTTAGTTACAACCACAACCGCCCTACACATACTAAAGGGACATCATTCAATTAGAAACACAAAAATTTGAAATATACGACCGCAGCATATTCAGTTAAAACACAAAAATCTGAAAGAAACTAAAGCGATGCTATTTAGTTCGAGCTACAAGAATCTGAAATATACTCAAGCGACATTATTTAATTCGAATCACAACGATTTGAACTATTTTTAGGGCGACATTATTCAGTTGAACCACAGCGGTCAGAACTATACTAGGGCGCCATCATTTAGTTGCAATCACAACGATCTGAAATATACCAGGGCGACATTATTCAGTTAAAATTACACAAATCTTAAATGGACTAGAGCGACATTATTCCGTAAGAATAGCAATAACCTGAAATAGGGTTGAAGGATGGCGCAAGGATAACCCACTCCACTGAGGTACTGGGGTTTCCCGGCTTCATGGTTTGAGTCTCTCATATGGCTTTTTTTTTTTCTCCTTTGTCTGTTTGTTTCTGCTTACTTTGTTTGTTTGTTTTGTTTTTACCCTTTTCCGTTATATTATAAAGAGTGTCCTGAGTGCTAGTCTTTCAGGATGGACGTTAAACCAACATCTTGTGTGCAGCCTAGACTTTTTACACTTGGAAGAGCCCGTGGCAACGAGGAAACGGTTCGCGGCAAATTTGTGTTTAAAATTCCACTTTATAGGTTAAACACACACACACACACACACACACACACACACACACACACAACACACACACAGAAAAGAAAGAGGTGGCGCTGGACTATGGTGACGAACACTCCACGGGGAGAGTAACCACAGCCACCGAGGCATCTTCTTTGAAGAAGACTTGAAGTTAGACGATACAGTAATTGCGATTACAATACAGTAACACACACACAGACACGCGCGCGCGCGCGCGCGCGCGCGCGCGCGCACTGTAATATAATATAATATAATATAATATAATATAATATAATATAATATAATATAATATAATACAATAAAATACAGCATAATGTAATATAATATAATATGGTATAACATAAAAGAATAGAATAAAATAGAATAGAATAGATAGAATAGAACAGAACAGAATAGATTGGAATAGAATAGAATAGAATAGAATAGAATAATATTATAAAATGTAAGATAACATAAGACAGGATAAGATATAAGATAAGATATAATATAGTATAATATAATATAATATAATATAATATAATATAATATAATATAATATAATCTAACATAATATAATATAATGTAATATACTATACTATATTATACAACACTGTACTATACTGTACTGTACTATATAAAACCATACTATATTTTACTATGCCATTCTATATAATATGATATATTAGAATAGAATAGAATGATGTAATATTATAGAATGTAAGAAAAGATAAGATAGGATAAGATGTGTATAATATATATAATATAATATAATATAATATAATATAATATAATATAATATAATATAATATAATATAATATAATATAATATAATTATATTATATTATATTATATTATATTATAATATATATAATATAATATTATCTAATTATCTAATTAATATAATATTATATTATATCTAATTAATTAAATTTATATATATTATATTATATTATATTATATTATATTATATTATATTATATTATATTATATTATATTATATACATAACATACCGTACCGTACCGTACCATAACGTAACGTAACGTAGTATAATATAATATAATATAATATAATATAATATAATATAATAATATAATATAATATAATATAATATAATATAATATAATATAATATAATACATACAATACCATACGAATAATGTAATAGATAGAGTGAATAGAATAGAATTAAATATAATTAATATATAAAATGTAAGATAAGATAAGATAGGAATAATATAATATAATATAATATAATATAATATAATATAATATAATATAATATAATATAATATAATATAATTAATATCTTATCTCATCTCATATGATATGATATGATATGATATAATGTAATGTAATGTAATGCAATATGATATGATATAATATAATATGATGTTTATACTATACTATACTATACTATACTATACTATACTATACTATACTATACTATACTATACTATAATATGATATAATATAATATGATATAATGTAACATAACATAATATAATATAACATGATATGATATGATGTGATGTGATGTGACGTGATGTGATGTGATGTGATGTGATGTGATATAACATAACATAACATAACATAATACAGTATGATATGATATATGACATGATATGTTAGGATATAATATAAATAAATAATATGATATAATATAATATAATATAGTATAACATAATGTAATATTATGAATTATAATATAGTATAACATAACTGTGTAATGTAGTTACAAGATAACATATCATTATTTGATAATGCCATGTGGTGGAAACGTGACGCAATGATTATCATGTAATGCTATGTCTTGGAAACGTAACACAAGAATTATAATGTCATGCTATGTAATGGAAACGTGACACAAGAATTATCATGTAATGGTATGCAATGGAAACGTGACACAAGAATTCACATGTATTGGAAACATGTTACAGGAATTATCATGTTACGCTTTTTATTGGAAACGTAACAGAAGAATCATAATGTAATGCTTTGTAATGGAAACGTGACACAAAAATTATCATGTAATGCTATTTTATGAAAACGTGACAAGAATTATCATTTAATGCTATTTAATGGAAACATGACGCAAGAATTATCATGTAATGCTAATTAATGGAAACGTGACACAAGAATTATCATTCAATGCTATTAACACAAAAATTATCATTTAATGTTATTTAATGGAAACGTGACAAAATAAATCTAGTAATACTATGTGGTAGGAAGATAACAGTAACTATAATGTAATTCCATACAATGGAAATGTGACATTATAATGATAATGTGTTGGTATGTGAAGAAAATGGACACAATAATTTTAAGCTGATGGTACATTGTGAACAGGTAACACAATGGTATAATGTGATGTGTGTGTGGAAACATAACACAGCAAATGTACTGTAATGGTGTGTGGTGGAATCACACACACACACACACACACACACACACACACGCGCGCGCGCGCGCGCGCGCCACACACACACACACACACGCATGCACGCACGCACGCACGCACGCACACACACACACACGCACGCACGCACAAACACACACACGTACCACATCACACCACACCACACCACATCACACTACACCACACCACACGACACGACACCACACCACACCACACATCGGATGCTCTATGACGGAAAGGTGAAATTATGATTTTGATGTAATTCTCAGTGATGCGAAGGCAACATAAGAGTATAATGTGATATCACCTGGTTGAAACTGAACACAATAATTGTAATGTAATGCCTTGACACCGATGAAAAATCTGATGTTATGTGTGGGAAAGGTGAAATTATTATGATAATGTAATGCTACGTTGTGGGAAGGCAACACAACAACTATAGTCAAACGCAACGTGGTAAAAACGTGACACAGTGACTGTCATGTAATAATATAGAATGAAAAAATGATTCAACATTTGTTATTCAAAAGCATGTGATGAAATATGACACCGATATCATACTGTAATGTCATTTGGTGGAAACGTGACCACAATGACGGTGGTGTAATTTCATGTGGTGGAAAGATGGCACGACAGTTACATTATAATGTTACGTTGTGTGAAAAGGTGACATAGTGATTGATGTAGGCCTAGTTCTATGTTGTGTAATCCATGACACTGTATCCAAAATACAATGCTATGTGGTGGAAAAGGTGACACAATGATTAAATATGATGCTGTGTAGTGGAAACGTGACACAGTAATTATACTCTGATTTCATGTGATGGCAATGTGATAGAATAATTGTAATGTGATGCTATTCAATGGTAAGTGACATATGATCTTGGAAAGGTTGCAATGAACGTTACAATGAGATCTATGTGGGGAAAAGATGACACAATAATTTTCATGCGATGCCATGTTGTTGAAATGAAACACAATATTTATAATAGAATTCCATGTTATTGAAAGGTGATACAATAATTATAATGAAATTTTATGTGATTGAAAGGTGACACAATAATTACAATGTAATGGTATGTAATGGAAAGATGCCATAATAGTATAGTATGATGTTATGTAGTGGGAAGGTAACACAATAATTATACTGTAATTCTATGTGTTGGAAATGTTACACAATAACCATGATGTAATGCCGTATGATGGAAATGTGAAACAATGATTATAATGTCATATCATCTTCTGAGAAAGGTGACACAAACTTATTCAATAGTAAGATGGTAGAAACGTGACACATTGATTTTAATGTCACGCAGTGTGGTGGAAACGTGACTTGAATTTAAGTAGTGAAAAAGTGACACAATAATTATAAAGTAATTAAAAAAAAAAGATTATAGCGTGATTATATGTGGAAGAAAGGCGGCGAACTAATTCTAATGTGATGGTATCTGGTGAAAAGGTGATACAACAATGATAGTATGATTCTATGCGGTGGAAACATGACACAGTTATTACACTGTAATGCTATGCAGTAGCAAAAAATGAAGAAGTATAATGTCATACTACGCGGTAGAAAGAATGCATGATAATTAGAGTGTGACTGTCAACGGGCGTGTGTGCGTGTGGGAGGGAGTTGGAGGGGGGGGGGGGGGGGGGGGGGGGCGGGGGGAGAGGGGGGAGGGGAAGCAACAGGGAAGAGAGGTAGCTGCCTGAAAATACCAGGGAAATAAGAATAAAACGAAAACAAAAAGTTGAAATCATTCTTTTGTAAATTCCAGTTTTTCTTCCCTCAAGATCGTCATGTCTTCCAAGACTGAAGCCTTGATTACCTCCCTCC
>CM065716.1:31356411-31363911 GCA_033310375.1 Conus canariensis | reverse complement strand
TGTTTTGAAATGCAGTGAAATTGTGGTTGAATGTTGTGTCGTATTTTTGTTCTTAGATTCCCAAACTGCTTGTCCGGAAAACCAAATCAAGCGCATGAACGAAGATAAAACAAAGGAAAAACAAAAACAAAGATAAGAACAAATGCAAAAATAAGCACATATATACCGCAGTGTCTCCCAATGAAAAAGCCTTAAAAAGTGAACAACAACAACAACAACAACAACAATGATGATGATAATGATGATATTAATGATAATAATAATGATGATGATGATGATGATGATGATGATTATGATGATTATGGTCAAAAGAGGAGTGTAAAAAAGCCGTCGGAACGGAGAGGCGTACTTAGGCTTAACAGCAATAGTGGTACTGAACATTTTTATCGCCAATTTTCATTGATCACGTAGAGCCGATCATAAAGGACCATCAGTATACTACTACTGCTACTGCTACTCGTCGTCCTCCTCCTACTACTACTGATAAAGATGGTGATGCCGACGACGACGACGTCAACGACGATGATAATAACAAGAATAATAAAATAACAACCACAGCAGAAGCAGTAATAGTTTTAGTAGTAATAGTGATTACAACTATCAGCATTATCATTACTATTTTGTTATGATTATGAATATGGTTATTATCATTATCATTATTACTATTATTATTGATATTATTATCATTATTATTATTATTATTATCATTATTATCATTGTTGTAATCATTATCATCAATATTATTATAGGTATTATTACCATTATTATTATTGTTGTTGTTGTTGTTATACATCTTAAGGCCTGTGCACAGTCAACAGAAGCCAACAATAAAAGTAATTCGACACCACTGTGGCTATTAAGCTTAATTTTACGCTTCTGCGTTCTTCCTTATATGACAAAACTAGACATATGACGATTATCAATGAATAACACTTGTATTCATAATCAGCTCATGTTACATTGTACACACAACACACACACACACAACACACACACACACACACACACACACACACACACACACACACAGTGTGCATATGGTTGAAGTTATGTGCTTTTCAAATGCTATTTGTAATTTTGCCCGTTGCATGCTATATTTATTCCTTTTTTGTTATGAGGGTAGAATGTAAAAAAAAAGCTTGACAGCTTATTCTTCAAACCTCAATAAAGATGATTTTGACTTTTTCACACACACACACACACACACACACACACACACACACACACACACACACACACACACATACACACACACTCCTCTCTCTCTCTCTCTCTCTCTCTCTCTCTCTCTCTCTCTCTCTCCATACGTATAACCAAAAATGGTTAAGATCTTCGTTGTTTATAGGGTTAGAGTAGCAGGTATTTATATTTTTCTGACACAGTGAATGCATTTCATTATTCTACAGTATTCAGCCTTGATGTGGCCTCTGTGATCAGCTGGACCAGCTACCGTAACCATTTACGATTCAGAAAAACCAGTACTCATCTTTTCCCCCCACAATATCATACAAGCATGCAGCCCTCTTTTTAACAGCCATACCAGGTAACCTAATGTCCTGTTTTACATAGTATCAAACACGTATAAATTTCTTTACATACTTTTAGGTAAACAAAGATCTTTTATTCACAGAGCATCACATAAAACAGGTTTTTTTTTTTGTTTTTTTTTTAACAACGGAATTTAAACAAGTCTCGGTGCTTCTTTTGTCTTTATCATGTGCTGGACAAATATTCATTTTTTTTTACACATTATCCGATTAACAAGCACCCATTCTTAGCTTTTATTTGCTTTGTTTTTTGTGTAGAGATAAAAATTATCTCCGTTCTATCTCACCACATCTTATTTTGCACGAAAACCCCCCTTTTCACAATCAAATCTCGTCCATCTCATACTACTTTTTGCCAAAATTAACACCTTTTTCTACAATCAAAATTAACATGCAAAAACCTCCAAAATTGACGTAATTGTTACTTTAAAATGGGGGTTTCGTGCAAAACAAAAACGGGTGATTTAGAACTTAGATAATTTTTATCTCTCTCCAGAACTTAGATAATTTTTATCTCTCTCCAAAAGTGCAAAACTCTTCGCATCTGGCCACATTACCGATCACCTCTGGGTCTAACTTGAGACCTTTTGTAGTGACTCTTCCTTCTAGGATACACATTGTGGTTTACGGGCGTTTATAGCCTCGCCAGTGACCACATTTGGGTTTACAGGCCTCGCCGTGACCCAGACAGACAAACACGAACGAAAATTGGAAGAGTCACTAGAGGGCAGAGAATAGGGCCAAATTTGGACTTTCAAAATGTCATGACAAACAAGTACAAAACCACCGCAGGCATATTCCCAACTTTACACTTTTAGGATTAATATATATACTGTACACACTGAAAGCTCCCATAGTTTTATGGTGTTTATGCATAAGTGTGACTGTTGTTAAAATTATTTTTTATTCAAGCAGAATATTTTTTAAAGGCTAAACAACAACTGTACGTTAAAGTACTTTTTAGTTACTACTTTGTACAATATTCATATTAAAAGCTTTAGCAAATTAAACACAAAAACACAACTTTTAATAATCAAATCTCTCTCATTAATCTATAAATAGATAATTAATTCAGGGGAGACAATTACTTTTATGCATAATTAAAGGGAGACAAATCACTTTCATTATTATTGTTTTTTCTTATTATGTTTTTATTGCTTTTAAAAATGGATTGTGACGAGCTATTAAAGTGTGAGGAGGCAGCAGACCTCCGTCATAAAGAAAGATTATACTCGCTGGCTGCGTGCGGGAAAACCAGGCAGTATTTAGGCGTTGAACTAAGTATCGAACAGATTCAGCAATTGTCTACATCAGACGTTGAGAAGTATTACGCTAGGTACGAGGCACAGCTAGGATCAAAAATGGTTAGATCAGTGGGGCAGACAATGATTAGTTTATATGCTAAGTTAGTAGGCAAGATAGCGCCGATTGATTCAGAAGAAGATTTAAAATATGACTTAACACAAGATCCGGTTTTAACCAAGTCTCTAGAATCTCTTGCATGCGACATGTATTATAGATTTGGGACGTTGCTATGTCCATTCATCATGGGATTAATTACTTTCAATCATATTAATTTTAATCATATTAATTTTAATCAGACTAAAAAAAATGAGCGAGCAGGAGAAGAAGACTCCACAGGAGCAGAATGCCCCACAAGTGGATTTACAGGTGAGTGCCCCACAAGTGAATCCACAACTGAGTGTCCCGCAGGTGAGTAGTGTTACTAAAGCTAAAAATTCTGGCCGTGTTGAGGCCGGTCGTAAACTAGCTGAATGGAACAGACTGCAAAAAGCAAACCAAGCAGCAAAACAAAAATTATTAGATAGTAATACAGCATCAGCACCAGCACCGCCGCCGCCAACAACAACACAATCAAACTATAAGATGTATTATTATGTGCTGGGGAGTATTGTTGTTGGTGGAGGGCTTTTAGCATACAAGCGCCTAAAACCATACTTAGCAACAAAGTCACAAATCCCCACAAAAACAGTAAAAGAACCAGCTTCTGCAAAAAAAGTACAACCTCCTGCTGTAGACCCATTTTTAATAAATTAGTTTTTTAAATGTGTTGTTACGTACTGGCTAAGTACAAGCTAAGTACTGGTTAGGTCAGTTATAACAAGTTAAGTGTAAGTTAAGTGTAAGTAAAGCGCAAGTAAAGTGCAAGTCATGTTAAGTACTAGTTAAGATCTTAAGTTAAGTACTAGTTAAGATCTTAAGTTAAGTACTAGTTAAGATCTTAGTTAAGTACTAGTTAAGTACTAGTTAAGATCTTAATTTAAGTCAGCCAAGCTGGCTCTCCGGGGGGCCTATAGCGCATGAAAGCACGGGATTGACGTAAGTTCGCTTGCTATTGTTAGAGTCTAGCGACTTCTTATTAACAGCAGTTGTGTTTACTTGATGAAGAGTAGAGCGCAGATTAACATTTGTATGATAAAATACTTTGTTTTCAAAGAGAGCCTGCTTGTAGTTGTTGTGACTTATATATTTTGTTACAACTTCTTTACCTATGCCCTTAGCTTTCTTTATCACAGAAGTCTGGGTAGCAATACTATACATCTTTGCCCGTAAGCCAACATATTCTAGTATAATCGTCCCATTAAGTTCATCCTTCATCTTTCCAATCACTTTCTTGTTCACGGTTGAATGTAAAGGCGAATCTTTAGGATAGTCGCATGTGTCGTACCACCCATCAGCTCCTTTTGCCACTTCTATTTCCATGTCTTTGTAAAAGTCTTCAGTTGGGATGTCCAGAATAAAACTATCAGTGTCTGTGTAAAGGACATTTGATTCTGGATACAGCGGCTTAAAGTAGTCGTATAGAAATTCTAGCATTAACAGCTTTGACAACTCTAGCACGGCGAATCCGATAAACACCGGCTTGTCCAACTTCACATTCTGTTTCTTCATCATAACGCCAACCAGGCTATCGCTAAATCTTCTAAAGTCTTGGTAGTTAGGTTTAGAGACCAGCTTAATTGCTTGTTTTTCTTTCGTAACTAATCTTACGTCTTTACGATTGTGTGGATTCTCCATCGTCTTACCAAAACAACTGTTGTTCATCAACTTAAAGAAGTCTTTTTCTGAGGCGTCCGTGGCCTTGGTTCTAAGGTCGGTGTTCTTCATGATGTATGGTCTCATGAAAGGCCCTTGGTCGAAAGTAATTATTCTGTGAACGGCAGTAAGTTTCAGTCCATGTCTTAAGTAAAACTGTAACAGCCGATAATGACAGACATATTTAGTTTTGTTAAAGAGGTTAGGCACGAGTTTAGGTGGTTCGGCGGGACTCATCTTTAATTTTTCTGCGGCTAAGGGGAAATCGTTATGGGGACCGTACAATTCTTTAGGATAATCTAAGTCTACCTCTAAGATTAGTCCTATTGGATTATCGGGCGTAAGCTGCGACAATAGTCCTACCACCCGATCAACATCATGAGGCCCGTTTATCATTTTAAAGTTTCTTAATGGCAGTGCCTGGCTCATGGCCCACCCATACAGATTGTTGGCGTCTAAGTACATCAGATAGTTAGATGGCTTAGTGGGATCATAGTCATCTAAGTACTTGTTGTTGGCTCTGCGGTAAGGATGACAGGCCATGCTAATGCCTCCTCTCAGCCCATCCTCAATCATCTGAAGTGTATCCAGATCAGATATTAAGTCGATCTGAATGTTTGTAGACTTCAAGAATGCATCCCAAGAAAGGCCCGGGGCAGAGATGTACTGTGACGAATCTAGACCGTAATGTTTCATGCAAGTAGCTCTGTAATTCTGAAAGACGTCAGCTAATAAACACACGTCGGCCAATAAATACTGATCGTGATAATCGCCCATCGTTTTGCAGTGCAATTCTGTCCAGGCTTTCAGCGCGTATTCATAGTCGGCGTCAGATATGCCTCCGCCTCTAAGACGGCTGTAAAAGTCTTCCTTAAGCGGCAGCGCCGGCTCGTCAAACCTGTCCCACGAGTCCATGTATTCATAAGGATAGACGCCTTTACGGACTAAAGATGGGTCGAAATATTTTTTAGTGATTGGATAGTCTTGCAGAGATCCCGCCAATTTATCTAAGCTGCCCATCAGATGCTGGGCAGAGTCATAGAAGGATAAACAGTCTACAGTAAAGGTCATGTACTTTTCTGAAGACTGTGCAATACAGCTAACCCTCTTACATTCAGAAGTTATTGCTTGCATGATAAAGTGAGAATCATAGCCCCGCAAGTTATGAAAGAAGATTGGCAGTTTCCATTTTTCGGGGTTAACCTTGAGTTGAAGATTGCAACTGTTGTGTGCTGCTCCCCTGAATTTGCCAGTAATGTGATCATGGTCTCTCACTGTCGCGTCTTTACTATTAGGTGTTAGCTCCGAGCCGCATATCCAGCAGTGGGTGGCTGATTTATAACGTTCTTCATCTTCGGGGGTCATCTTAATGTCTGAAAGGCTCAGCTGATTAGAGAATTGATTGCGAAGGTGTTTCATCTGCTCCAAAAATCGACCAGCTGCGTCGGGGCCTCTGTAAATCTCCGGCTGTGTGTGCCCGCCATCTGACCTAACAGCAACAAATGCATAAGAACAGATCTGATGGCGGGACAATAAGGTTGTTTTTTTGTTGTGTCCGTTCTTGAGGGCCGTAGTACTGCGGCAAGATTGCTTCAAAGTCAGCATAGACTACGTATGGGCTCATTTGCAGTTTGTGTACATTCTTAAAACTAACTTTAGACCCTGGTTTTGGTGTAAGAAGTTCGATTTTACAGTCTACAAAACTTTTACAATGCTTCTTGTGTTTTGCAGCTGCTTCTATAGTTGGGATCCTGACTAAACACCTTCTACAAAGCTCCTGTTTGGTCGTATCCGTTGTAGTATAAGCCAGAAGTCTGCTAATTGATCTGATTAATACATAATGACTCTTGGAACCGTCTGCAAACAGAATCAGGTCTACATGATTCTCAAGTGATTCACCTAAAGTAGGGGCCTCGGGAGAAATTCTTAGAGGGACTAGATTGTCTACTGGATCCCAGGTGTATACGCTTACGGTTATTGGTTTGTTTTGCTCTTCAAATTGATCGATACTTTCTATACTCACTGGAAAGTCTATGTTATTTAAGTTCAGGCTATCTTTATACTGCCAATAATTGGAAACTCTCTCTGCATTAATTTTAACAGGATGTAAGTGCGCCAAAATACACCACATGAAACACATATTGTCAGAATTTTTTATGTTTAAGACTGCTCGTTTTAACACTAGCTCTCTCGGGAGAGGAAGGTAAGAATTGCCGACTATAGGAGAGTATTTGGTTTGTCTTAATTTGATTTCGAGGACTGTTCCTTCAGACCAGCCAGAGCCGCGCAATTTCGCTTCTTCACTTGCATAGTTAAACTGTGTAAGCATGTAATCAGCCCAGCCAGGTGTAAAGTCGTAATAGCTGATTACTTCTTTCTGTCTAGTTGAAACCCAGACTTGCATACTACTATCATCAGGGGTTATATATTCAATCAGAATGGCCAACAACACTTTTGCTGGCGGGTTAATTTGAAGAGACCCTGGGATTTTAGAAATAGCATGTGTTACACTTTCCTGAACGTTTGTGGGGTTAATAATGTCCATGTCTAATTCAATGAACATATTGCCTAATGATTTGTTACTACCTTCCAACTGTACGTTGTTGGGTAGTATTTCAAACTCGGACTCACTTGTGTGGTTCATTTTTTAACTCACAATATTTACGTAAATTAAAAAAAATAAAAGTAAGTAAATGCTCTTTTATTCTTCACCCAAGCGTTGCAATACTTCAAGACACCCTAATCTTACAAGAACGCCTGCCAATACTTTAGCTTTTTCTGAATCACTACAGTCAATGTTTAACTCTTTGATTGCTTCGTCAAATAGTTCACTATGATTTTTTATTAAATTGTTTACATCATTCTCAAACCCAGATTTACTAAAATCAATGTTTAA
>CM065716.1:31332177-31356311 GCA_033310375.1 Conus canariensis | reverse complement strand
AAACTCAACTGTGCAGTTACAGTTTTCCCACCTGGAGCCCATAGCAAATCAAAACTGCGTCAGTGCTGGAGATGGGCTGAACAATCCCACAAATATAACAGGCTCTGCTGGAATGGACAAATCTGTTTTACAGTCACTAGAGCGTTGGGACTGCGAAGCTAGAAAAGATTTGCTTTTTGAAGTAAAACATTTGCTGCATTGTTTCATAACTCTAGGTATAAGAATTGATTTTTGTTGGGTCCCATCTCACTGAGGTATAAAGTGGAATGAAATAGCAGACAGTCCCGCAAAAGAATGAGCAAATGAAAATGCTGAAAATTTATCAAACAATCCCTTAGATTTGTCCTCTTGTGAATTAATCTAAATTATGGACAAGTATATACATAAGCAGAATTTTAGTCAAAAAATGGCTACTTTACATCGTGTCCACAGCACATTGTTAGATTAATTCATAAATCATGGCTGAATTGTTGGAACACTAAATATTCTCATGGTATTACTTGTGTCTGCAAAGAAAATGTTTCTGTGCATCATCTATTATTTGAATGCTCAGTGTTGACCTCGCTCTATCAGGAGAAAGTTATTGAGATGAATAACTTTGGTAATGTCAGTACTGTCTTATATGGTTCATATGTTGCTGAAATTGCCATGGCTATTTCGCAGTCACAGGTTACAACATTTTTATAAAGATCAACTTTTTTGTGCACCACTAGGGTATTTCAGTTATGTAAGTATGCATATATCAGATGTGGGTTTTAAAATACTAACATGGATAATAAGCTGAGTGTGGAGAGTTAATATAAACGCTAAGTTAATGAAGGTAAGGTAAGGTGATGTTGCTTATAGCCCAGACGACTGCAAAGGGTCATATCAGGGCTGTCACCACATTAAAATCAGCTCACAAATCATTAAGAAATATTAGAATAAAGGCTGAGTTGATGAAGAAATGATACAATAAAGGCTGAGTTGATGAAGAAATGATACAATAAAGGCTAAGTTAATGAAGAAATGATACACTTAACGTGGCGCTGGCGGCTACACTGTATACACGGTATTCCTGCAGGTTCCACTCACATCTTGACAGTCATCATTAACATTGTTTTTTCTTTGTTCTGACATTTCTGACTCTACTGCATACTTCTATCTGCTGAGCTTATCTTTGGACACTATAATTAATTCATAATACCAGCCGCCGTGGCGAAGTGGTTAGCGTCGCGGACTCCCGGCTGGGAGGTCGTGGGTTCGAATCCCATTAGAAGTCATGTGGGTTTTTTCTGCCCCGACCGGCTCCTACCCAGAGTTGAGTTGCTGCGGACTCAGTTGGGAAGACTGGGACCACACAGTCGAGTTTCATCCACTTAATGGATGCGTTTCTGAGAGTGTTGCTCAAATTTCCTGACCAACACTGCAGGTGCCTGTATCTCTCGGGCCTGGTTGACGCCGGGATATCTTATGAAAGGAAGCGTAGAGTACAGCCCTGTCATGTAGTCTCAGACCGAAATGGAAATCCGTAGCATCATCTTAATCATCCTCATTCTCATTGATCAGCATAAATAAAAAAAAATGTCTCAAATTCTGTGGCTCTTCATGCCCTGCTCTCATGGTGACCTCAATTTCGATGTCCTCTCCACGTCTGTGGCCTTGGTTTGGTTCCGTCGGGGTCACCGGTATCGGCGAGTCCATGGGGGCTGTCGTTGGACGGACGTGGTGGCGCCCTCCGGAGGGAGAGCTCACTCACGCCGGCTCCGCGACTAAGCAATTATTGTCGTCAGTAGGGGGCTTAGTAGGTGGTGTCCTGCGTATGTTAGATCAGAACAGGCGCCACTGAACACCACCGAAGTGACTCGGCAGCAGTGCAGTGTCTCCTCCGGTGGGTTGCCTCTTGACGACTTGACATTGACTGCTCCCTGTGGATTGCCGGTGCCGGGGCTGCGGCAGGGCCGACCGGGCTGTGGCTGTGTACGGGGTGTCGGAATGAGCGGCGTGGGTGCACTGCGTCTGAGGTGGCGCAGAGGTTGGGACAGCAAAAAAAAAAAAAATAATAATAATAATTAATTCATAATGACCTCTGGTACCATCTTCTCTTGCGTTGGACGTCTGGCCAACTGAATGAATGAGAACAAAGATGGAATGAAGTTTTCCAAATGGTGGGAGATGTTTGAACTCATGTAGAAGTATTTTCTTTATTCTGTTTCTTTTTCGTTTTGTTTGTTTTGTTTGTTTGTTTTTTTTGTCATGAAAAGAAAAGAAAAAGAAGAAGAAAAGAATGATTAGAATATCTGACAAACAAAAGATATGTGCTATTTGTTTCACAGCAGTCATGTAATTTTCAGGGTATTTTCCATTTATGAGCATTAGTTTGGCCTTCCATTGACAGCTGTACGTTGCATTAGCTCCACACACAGTTCTGTGCTCATCATGTATTCGCTAAATTTAGAAGTAGTTGTAGATATCATTTCTTCAAAAGTTTGTTGTTTTTTTTCTTTTTTAGTCTGCCACATTTGTATGTTCTGTTCATTGTCCGGGCCAGCAGGGGCATAATCTTTTTTTCAACAAAGAAACTGACACTAGAGTTGTCAAAAAACAGCTGAAAATGGAATATAACTACAACACAAGAATTTCACAAGTCAATAAAGAAACCAACCGCTTTTACAGTATCTGAACAGCAAAATGAATTTGCTGTCTTTCAATGCTTGTCGATCAGAGCATGGAAGCTTGGAAACGGATCGAGTGACCTGGTACGTTTCAAACATCTGTGCCTCATTGTGACTCCCCTTTTTAAGTTCAGGTGGGTCAAATCTGAACTATGTGCATGTTAGACCCCTCACTTGTGTGTTATTGGGGATACAGCTTGCGCTTGATTCACATGGGGACATGTAATGAATGGAGGTGCAGTGCACTTCATGTCCTGCAGTCCAAGACCTGAATGGAGCACCACAGCATCATCACTGTCCACCTCCTGCTGTGGGTGTAGCTTCACTCTGTTGCCTCCCTTGTGGGGGATAGGTGTAGCTTCACACTGTTGCCTCCCTTGTGGGGGATAGGTGTAGCTTCACACTGTTCCCTCACTTGTGGGGGATAGGTGTAGCTTCACACTGTTGCCTCCCTTGTGGGGGATAGGTGTAGCTTCACACTGTTCCCTCCCTTGTGGGGGATAGGTGTAGCTTCACACTGTTGCCTCCCTTGTGGGGGATAGGTGTAGCTTCACACTGGTCCCTCCCTTGTGGGGGATAGGTGTAGCTTCACACTATTCCCTCCCTTGTGGAGGATCTAAACTCAGAAACTTTCTTTCACTTCTTTTACAGCATTTCCTCTATCAAACTTCAAAATGAACTGATTTTCTTTCCTGTTTCACAGCTGAATTTGAGCTGGCTGCTCCCACTCTCATGTGGAATTAGTAGCTGATGAGAAAACATGAAGACTCTGCAGAAGAACGTTATTTCATTACAAACATGTCATGAAGCATTTTCCTTTTCAAACTTTTCATGCAAGTTAAAACAAAATTGTGAGCATAGACATGTATATGTAACCCGTATACACACAAATTCTTTCTAATAATGCTGTCCAGAATATATTAGCTGGGGAAAACAATAAAATACAAGATCACACACACACACACACACACACACACACACACACACACACACACACACACGCGCGCGCGCACACACACACACACATGCACAAACAGAGAGAGAGAGAGAGAGAGAAACAGACAGACAGACAGACAGACAGACAGAGAGACTCACATTTGACCAGAACAGTCAGACTGCTGTTCGCCCTCAGGGGCAGACGACCATCACTGTTGTCAGGTTTGGTTGTGTTCACCTGGACCTGGTACACCCCACTGTGAGTCCTGTTGACCGACACAATCTCAAGGTCAGGTCCAGTGACATGGCTGGCACTCCAGCTGCAATTCTTTGGACTGGGGTTGCTGGCAACGTTACACTGCAGGTGAACTCGTTCACCTTCAACGACGGAGCAGGAGGTTCTGTCTGACGTCATAGTACATTTATTGCCAGCTGCAGGACTTAAGGTGATGTCTGGTCCATCTGGGGGCAAAAAATGAAAGAAAAAAACCATGTTCAAAGGAACAATGTAAGAACAAGCACACAACAACAATAAGACTGTGAACAATGACAAGATTGCAAACTTCACACTACAAGAAAGGTTCCGTGTTTCAGTTCAATATCGAAGGAAAAGGAGGTGTACCTTTTCGTGCTACAAAACCCACCGTCCCAAGGCTTATCTGATCAGAAGTGTGGCTCTGAAATTCAGGTAATGGAAAAATCAAACAAAATCAAATGAAGCTGGGTTATCTCACATACACACACACGTGCACGCACACACACACACACATGCATACACACACACACACACACACACACACACACACACACACACACACACACACACACA
Source organism: Conus canariensis (assembly GCA_033310375.1). Lineage (NCBI taxonomy): Eukaryota > Metazoa > Mollusca > Gastropoda > Neogastropoda > Conidae > Conus > Conus canariensis. The sequence goes on along the minus strand of CM065716.1, from coordinate 31,351,892 downwards.
CATTTGGACACGCACAGACACAAACATGTGCAACTAAGAACATTTACCCAACACACATACACCAAAAAAGCAGATGATCCTGAGCGTACACCACACACGCGCACACACACACACACACACACACACACACACACACATGGTTCATCTGCCCAGTCCAGGTGAGCATGCATAGCTTGCCGAGTCAACAGTCTTTAACAGGTGGTTTTGCAGGTTGTGCTTCCATGCCTAGAAAACAGGTACAACTGACAGGCTTCCGTGACAGCTCAGACCTACCAGGGCCAGACCGATCCTGATCCACTCCTTGATGTGGATCACCAATGTGGATCACCAATGTGGATCACCAATGTGGATCACCAATGTGGATCACCGTGCGCTTTCCCGACACCATCAGAGCTGCATTTCATCCAAAAGATATTTTTCGTCTGTGACTTTCCAACCACGGATGTTTTTTTTTTGTTTGTTTTTTTTTGTTTGTTTTTATCTTCCATCCTTGTTCTGTGGCTTCTGAAATTCCATCGAAGTCAACTGCACTGGGGGCTGTTTTGAAAACATTGGACCTGGCCCCCTCTCTTCACAACATACCTGCACCTCTCTGGGATGTGGGATGTGTGCTTTAACTCATCTGTGACTTACTATGACTATATTGTAGTGGTCGTTTAAGGTGTAACACTTGTGTTTGCTTTAACTGTAGGCACTTTTGGTGGCAACTGAGTTGCTTCCCTTGGTAAGGTTTGTACTGTTTGGGAATGTGAAGTTTGAGAACGCACATTTTTTTTTTTTTTTTTTTTTTTTTTTTTTTCATGATTTTTAAATGAAAATGTACCGAAAAAGCCTGATGCCGAGAGAAGAACTTCTTCGTCTGCTTGAACACGACAGGCTGCCGACAGCGATTCTGATGAGTCTTTATCCCTTCAAGAAAGTGGCAGTAGTGGTGAAAGTCATGAAGAAGACCATGTAGAAACTGTGTCAGTGTTGGATTTCACTTCAGTAGCCAGTACAAGTGGACAGACTGACTGTGGTGGGGCCAGGGGTGTTGAAGTTTGTCTCGGACTCAGATCAAACAATCCAGTTATAAATTACCACAGCTGAAATCAGCATTCATGTTTAATTTAGTACAGCACATTTAGTAACCATCGCACTATATCTAGGGCTGCTAGACTGGTTTATTTACAGCTACTGGCTTTCTGTAATGTCTTGAAGGCAGGCCCAGGCTGGCTGGAACATCAGGCAGAGGCAGTGCCGGTCACAACTGCCTGGTTTGCTGCTGTTGAGGCGAGGGTTCCCATGCTCCTTTCCCATGCTACACAGACCTTTCTCTGTGTGCTCTGCGGTTCAACTTGCAGGAGTGCTCACCCACTGAAAGGCCAAGTTTTGCCTGGTGTGCCTGGGAGAGAAGATCTTGGTAATGCTGATGGCAATGTTTATGTGTTGGTTACTGAGACAGGGAGACTCCTGTGAATGTTTCTGTTGGTGTTTGAAAGTGTGCTCAACAGGAACAGAGATTTTGGACCTTTGTTGTTCAAAGCATACAGAAAATTGTTGTTTCACTCCTGTTTGTAACAGGCAATATCACAACTTCAAGTTGGAGTTTTGAACACTGACACTCTGCCTCCTTGCCCTCATGTCTTTACTCCATATTCTGACAAAGTCAAGTAGTTTCCTGACACATTCAACTTATCTCGCAGGTTACAAGGATCCGCATCTCGTTTTCCTTTTAAAAAATCCTGAATCTGAGCTCGATTCCATTTCATCGCATAACACCTTTGTTTATGCACACAGAATTCCAAGTCGTTCATTTTCAGGCCAGACATGGCCCGTGAACCCAGAGCCTTTCTTTTCTGACTCAGGTTTTCATAATGTTCCTGCCTTAATTAAGTGAAATGAAGAAATGTCTTCCCAGTCTTTTCAGCAGATCTGCTCTCTTCATTTAATGAATTTGGTCATTCTCATAGAGTTAACATGGAAGATTACCTTTCTTCGTCAACATCTTCTTCAGAGATCTGGCAGAATCCAGGGTCTTGCTTCATGTCAAAACTCCTGTCACCACAGTCCTCACATACTGAGATTATTTTCTGCAGTCTATCTGGATCCTGGCAGAGCTCCAGACTCTGCTCCATCAGGCTCCTCTGGATAGTCTGGAGTCTACTTATGGACTGTAATTGCAAACCAAGGGAGGGACATCAGTTTGTACTTTGTCAGAATGTCTTTTATCCCCCAGAGACCAGCCTAGTTTCAGGATTTTCTATTCCCTTTATTTATTGGGGATCTTCAAGCTCCAGTTGTATCATTTTTGTATCTTAGCCTGTGATAAATAATTAATAAAAGTCTGGGCTTTGCGAGACTGACGACTTATTTCCTACCCAAGATCTGCCAGTCATTGGGAAATACTATACCCCTAAATCAACAAAGCATTGATCAAGTCTGAATAGACCTAAGACTTCACCAGCTTGACAGCAAGCAGTAGACGAAGTGTCAAAGTTTTCTCTTTTTCCTTTTTAAGTAAAGCGATCCCCCAGTGTGGATATTTTACCCTATACAGGGCTTACAACAGAAATACAATGAAAAACTAATTAAAGTAAGTTTTAAAAAGTAATTATAGTAAATCTGACCGACAACACGGACAAACAAATCACAAGACAAACCATGACACGTTTTGATCACTTTGGTCTTTTTCAGGAAAAATATACATGTCATGTGACGTAGCCTCACATGGAAACATGTGACATTCCATCACATATAGACTTGTTTGATATGAATCATTTGCCTAGGTGACAGAAAAAGGAAAGGGTTAAAGGAGATAAATTCACGTGGCCTAACCAGTGTGGGCTGTGTCCCTAATAGCTGTGAGAATCACTCAGTGAAATGGATGAAGGTTGACCATTGGGTGAATCACTCAGTGAGATAAGATAAGATAATGTTGCTTATAGCCCAGCCGACCGCAAGGGGCCACATCAGGGCTGTCACCACGTTAAAATCAACTCACAAGTCATTTAAAAAAAAAAAAAAAAAAAAAACACCTTTCACACATCTCTTTAAATGACATCGTCTAGAAACGCACCAGAAACTTCGTTAAAAATCTTTCATCCGTAAAATCTTAAATCAGATGAAAAATGTTAATCTCTCTCAAAAACTCAAAGATCACGTCAGGCGGGACATCTCTGAACAGGATTTTCATGGACTCTGCTGTAAAATGTTTGTGCCTCACATCGTGCAAGTCCCAACACTCTAAAAGAATATGTTTCATTGTGAGTGGCACATGACATGGAATGCACCACGGAGCTTCTTCACTCTTTAAAAGGTAGGAATGAGTAAAATACGAATGGCCGGTGTGCAGCCGGCACAGAACCGTTTCCTCTTTACGACCACCAGACGTAGATGGGAGGAACTCCTTAAGGTTTGGACGGATCCGAAAGAGTTTGTTATCCGTCTGGGTATTCCAATCCTCCTGCCAGAGGTCTTTCACATAATCATTAATTTTGGGTTTCAGATCTGAGCAGGGGATATATATGTTGGACAATTTCTCTCTTGTAGCATTCTTGGCTAAACGATCAACCATTTCGTTACCTCCGATGCCAACATGACCAGGAACCCAAGCCAGAATAATGTTGTAACCATCCACTTTCAACTTGCTAAAAAGTTCAAAGAAATGTAAAAGTTCTGGATGCTGAAGGTTGCGGCCAGCTATGGCCTCCAAAGCTGACAGCGAATCCGACAGAACCAAAAAGTCCCTCTTGGTAGATTGTGAAATTATTTTCAATGCTAGAACCAGAGCAGTAAGTTCAGCAGAATAGACAGAGGCATCTGGAGGTATATGTTTTAACAGTATCTGAGAAGGAGCACCAGGGCAATAGGCTGCACAGGCCACTCCATCCTCAGACTTGGAACCGTCAGTGAAAATTTTCTGACAGGATGGAAATTTTGAACAGAGGTCAGCATACAATGCCTTGTATGCCTGAGAGCTGGTGGACTCTTTACGAAAAGCTGCGAGATCAAAACGAATCTCTGGTGTGAAAAAGGTCCACGGAGGCTGATCCGGAAACTTGGAAAAATCAGACACAACTCCTAGGTCTAGACCTGCATTCCGCGCGTGAGGCTGCATACGAAGACCAAACGGCGGAATACAGTTAGGGTTGTTTTCGAATTTGTTTTGAAACTGGGGGTCAAAGACACAGTCATAGGCAGGATTCTGCGGTTCTGAGAACAGTCTGATATAGTAATTTAGAGACATTTTCAGCCTGCGGTTGGACAGTGAGGGTTCACCTGCCTCTGCGTACAGGCTGTACACAGGGGTGGTGCAGAATGCTCCAAGACAGAGACGAAGCCCTTGATGGTGGATAGGGCCCAAGAGTTTCAGATAAGAGGGTCTTGCAGAGCCGTACACAGCACAACCATAGTCCAGCTTGGAGCGGACCAGGGCTCTGTAGAGATGCAGCAAAGTTTTCTTATCAGCGCCCCAGTCAGTATGTGCTACGACCCGTAGAATATTCAGAGCTTTCTGGCAAGAGGTTTTGAGATTTTTAATGTGGCTGAGAAAGTTGAGTTTTTGATCAAAAATAACTCCTAGGAATTTGGCTTCTTTTACAGCTGGAATGGTGGACTTGTCCAGACGAATTTCAGGATCAGCAAAAAATTGACGAAAATTGTGAAAATGGATTGACTGAGTTTTGGTACGTGAGAAGGTAAACCCGTTTTCCTCGGCCCACTGCTGGATCTTGTTGACACAAAGTTGGAGTCGACGCTGTACGCTGGGGTAAGAAGCTCCAACTGCGTACAGCGCAAAGTCGTCAACGAACAGAGAGGACTCAGAGCCCTGGCTTACCGATTTCACAATGTCGTTGATTTTAATGCTGAAAAGAGCAGGAGAAAGGATGCTCCCTTGAGGGACACCCAACTCCTGCCCATGGATGTCAGAGAGTGTGGTGCCAACACGCACCTGGAACTGTCGATCAGCCAAAAAGTTCTGTATGAACAGAGGCAGGTGACCACGGAAACCAAGTCTGTGCAGGTCCAGAAGAATTCCTGATTTCCATGTGGTATCATACGCTTTTTCGAGGTCGAAAAAGATAGCGACCACATGCTGTTTATTGACAAAGGCATTGCGGATGGTGGTTTCCAGACGGATTAGATGGTCAACTGTCGAGTGGTATTTCCGGAAACCGCACTGTTGACTGGCCAAAAGGCCATCGGTTTCCAGCTTCCACATCAGACGGGAGTTGACCATCTTTTCCATCAACTTACAGAGGCAGCTAGTCAGAGCTATCGGACGATAGTTGGAAGGGTTGGTAAGGTCCTTTGCAGGCTTTGGAATTGGAATGATCAGGGCTTTCCGCCAGGAGGGCGGAAAGTACCCTGTGGTCCAGATATGGTTGTATACTTTAAGAACAGTCTGGAGACAGCTTTCTGGAAAATGCTTCAAAACCTGATAATGAATATCATCCAGACCAGGGGCAGAATCAGTGCATGTTTGTAAAGCTGTTTTCAGTTCATTGATTGAAAAAGGGAGATTGTAGGCTTCAGAGTTGTCTGATGTGAAATTGTATAAAGATTTCTCTCTGAGTTGTTTGTTTTTTAAAAAGGCTGCAGATTTATTTGAAGATGAGGAGTTCTGTTGGATGGTGGAGGCCAACAGATTGGCAACAGCTTCTTTGTCAGTGATCAGAGCATCGGCAAGTTTCAAGTGATGAATGGAGGGGTTGGTGTTTTTCCCTTTGGTTTTTCTGATGATGTTCCAGACTTTTTTCTTTGAAGTTTTTGATGTCAGCCCGGAGCAAAAGTTTCTCCAAGACTGACGTTTACTGATTTTGAAAGTGTGTCTCGATTTGGCGCGGAGTTTCTGATGGGCTCGAGCGTTGGGACCTGAAGGTCGTTGGTATACCCGACGCTGAGCCCGTTTGCGAACTTTTGAAATTTGTTGGCAGTCAGAATTAAACCAGGGTGTTTTGGGCATTTGGAGTTTATTGGAAGACATTGGAATACAGGTTTTAGCACACTTTATCACCGTGTTAGTCAGAGATTCAGCTGGGTCTGGACTCTGAAGAAAATCAGTGTCCTGGAATTCTTTCAAAATATTGGTGGCAAAAAGATTCCAGTTGGCCTTCTTATAATTAAGATGTTGTGAGACAGTGATGTTTTCAGTTAATAAGGGTTTTAAAAGAACAGGGAAATGGTCACTTCCGTGCAGATCGTCATGGACAGACCACTCATAGTCCAGGATCAGCGAGGGGTCACAAATCGACAAATCTAAACACGAAAGTGAACCTGTGGAAGAGTGGAGGTAAGTTGGAGCTCCATCGTTCAGACAACACAAATCAAAGTCTGAAAGGACATCCTCAAGAAGCAGACCTCTGGATGACGAACTGACACTACCCCAAAGAGGATTGTGACCATTAAAGTCACCATACAGCAAAAAAGGTCGAGGAAGTTCTCCGATCAGACCGACAAGGTCCTGACGACAAACCGGGACAGAAGGTGGCAGATACAGTGAGCAGATTGTAACAGTCTTGTGGAGAGTGACTCTCGCAGCTACAGCCTGAAGGGAGGTAGTCAGAGCGACAGGACTAAACAGCAAAGTTTTGTGTAAAAGAAGGGCAACACCGCCTGACAGTCCCAATGTGGATGGTTGTGCAGGTTTAGAAAGAATATTAAAGCCAGAAAGAGTGAAGGTCTTCTGGCTTTGAATTTTAGTTTCCTGAAGAGCTACGACGGAAGGTTTTACAGTTTGACACAGAAGTTGCAGCTCCTCAAAATTTGAATTTAGGCCACGGATATTCCAATGGATTAGTTTACTACTATCCATGGTGCAGAGGATGAACAGGAGAGAAGTCAGGTCATCTCCTCGTCATCGTCTGCGTTCAGTGGAGCAAATTTATTGCTTAGTTTCACTGGACTGTTTGGGTCTTCAGACCTGCTGGCAGACTTGCCCACAGGTGAAGAAGGTCTGGATTTTGGAGATGGTGGAGGTTTCTTCCTCATCTCCACCATCTCCACACTTGGTTGAACTCCCTTGCCCGCACGGGCACTGCTCGAGGAAGTTCGAGGCGGGAGGGTTGGCTTTTTCATCTGCCCAGCAGCAGATGGAGTAGACTGCTGGGCAGTCTGAGGGGTGGCGGATTTTTTGCCTCCACCAGGGGCACCTACTTTGGGTTGGGAGGCGGTGGACTTGCTTCCACCAGAGCTTAACGGTCTTTCCTGCAATGTCTTGGTGAAAGTAAAATTGTCAGTCTGGCAGCAGACTGAACGGGTGGAAACTTTCTTTATGACGGAAGCATAAGAAGACACTGTTGACGTCTGACTGCCAACAACCTGTTTGCGGGCCTCAAAAAACGAAATTTTCTTTTCGGTCTTCACTCTTTGGATGGTGGACTCCTGAACCCAAACAGGGCAGTTGCGTGAAGAGGAGGGGTGGTCGCCACCGCAGTTCGCACAATGAGCCGGGTCTTTACACGGCCCATCATGGGTTGCCTTGCAACAAACACCACACACCTCCTGCCCAGAACAGCGGTCTCTGACATGTCCAAACTTCTGGCATTTGAAACACCTCAACGGGGATGGGACATACAGTTGGACACGTACATTTAAGTACCCGACTTTAATGACAGGAGGCAGCACAGGGTTGCAGAATGTCAGAAAGAGGGTGTTGGTGGGCACTCTTTCTGCACCTTTTTTGACTGTCACCCTATGCACCTCTGTCACACCTTGGGACGCAAGTTCTGTCTTGATCTCCGCTTCCGAGACACCTTTCAAATCCGGGCACCGAATAACCCCTTTGGTCGAATTTAACTGCTTATGGGGGGTCACCCGGATCTCTCTGTCCACGGGTTTTGTTGCCCTCAGCAGCTGCTCCGATTGCCTCTTTGATCTGCACTGGACGAGGAAAGTGCCATTCCGTAGCCTTTTCACTGACTGAGGGTCACCTGCTAGACCCTGAAAGCCCTTCTGAATAGCAAAAGGACTCAGAGCAGAAATAGGCTTTTCCTGCTCTGTCCCTTCAACCACAAGCCAGGAAGCCCAAAAACCTGTCATCTGTCTCGTCTCCATATCCGAGTCACTGTCGGAATCGTTATGACTAGAAACGGGGTCCACTGCCTTCCTCTTCTTTATGGGGGGTGTGATTTTGGATAAAGCCATGATTTATGTTTACAAATTTCATCTCTCCCTTACCCACCCACCATGGAGTCCAACTAAGGGGCCAGGGCCAAGAACTCATTGTCTTGACCCCTTCCAGGTTTCAGGAGAGATATACGACAAACAGAAGCCTACTGACCCTATCCCCCCTGATCATGCCCAACTCCCGGGAACAGAGAGCTGAGCACTGCAGGGGTTACCTTGGCCAGTCGGAGAACTGCCTGTCTTGACCCAGCCCCACGAAGGGGAAGCCGATTGATACACCCGGGCCAGAGTGTACCTCCTGTCTAGGAGAGGTCCGAGCCAAAGTGATGTGTTGAGGGCGTTGGCCCTCTCAATCACCAGGATCTCATCCCCCTCCGTCACAGGTCGCACCGCACGGCGAACGCGGCGGATCTTAAGACCACAGAGAGGAAAAGAGTGTGCAAAAGAAGGCTTGAAAGGGAGACGAAGAAAGCAAAGAACCGTTAAGAAAGGCAGAAGACAGAATAGGAAAAAGGTGGGTTACTATTTGTCTGGGCCCTCACTCCTAACCTTTCTGACATGGGAGACCCTACCAGGGGCATCAGTTCCTACCACGTAATGCTTGGCCAGTCAGCAGCTTGGCTATACAGGCCTAGAAGCATTGACAACAACTAACCATCTAGTCGAGTATTGATGCCCCCGTCAGCAAAGCCTAAAAGATCACTGGACCACGCAAGCCCTCCGACCAAGGCAAGGTTGCAACCCCCGGAGGGAATCACTCAGTGAGATGGGTGAAGATTGACCATTGGGCAAAAGTTAACCAGGGGCTGGTAATGTGTAGCGATCACTGAATACGTACTCAGGAGGAGTGAAGGAAGAAAGAATAAGGTATAGCCAAGAGATGGCCTGGAGACGTTGACCAGACAGGTGGCTTTGAACGGAAGGGGAACGCGCCTGTGACCTGCAATTACCAGGTGAAGTATAGACAGATGGGGAGAAAAGAAAAAAGGGATAAACTATAGAAAAGAAAAAAAAGAAAGAATTTATAATTTAAATCCTGAAATAGATTACTTACACGAACTTCATTCGTGTTTCAGCCCCCCAGTGCTGTGACAGCACCAGATGTCTTAAAGTAAAGGAAACCAGAGAGAGTTCCTGGGTAGCTGAGGCAGCACCCGCCTATCTCCAGTGGCTGGAGAATTTAGACGAGAAGTGGGCAGCGACTGCGGCAGTTGTGGAAGAAGTTCATGAGTTGAACAATCGTCATGCTGGTCTATCATGATTACTTATGGTTTCCCTGGGTTGTGTCTTGGACATTTTTTCTGAATTGTTAGCCATCTCATTGTTTTTGGAAGCTGGTGAATTGCCTCTCCAGTGGGAAGGAGAGAATCACTGAAAAGAAATTGATTATAACTAAATGATATGTGGAATATTTGTCCCCCTCTAGGAAGGAGTGACTGAATGAAGAAATTGTAAAAGAATATCGTGTATTGATCAAGTATTATTTTGGATTGTGTTGCTGATCATTGTTCAGTTAATTGTCCCCCAGTAAGGAGGGGGAGAAGAAAAGGAAAGTGTAGTTGTGCCTTCTGATTGTCTGGAGTGATTGCGTGCGCACGAGGTAAATGCTATCATGAGTGCTTGCGTGCATTTGTGGTAGTGTGACAGTGGTGACCCCAACGTGAATGTATTACCCTATACAGGGATTGCAACAGAAATACAATGAAAAATGGAATGCTCTGAAAGAGTTGCTCCCTAAGTAACAGATCTTGCAGCGATTGGAAAGTCTTATGTGTCTTTGTTAAATCTATCCATCTGTCCAGATAGTGACTCATTCGGATTTAAAATGATGGAAATTTGTAGGCTGTTGTCAGTCTCTTCTGTTTTAACCACGCCATACCCAGTCGAGTGGTCGAAAGATTTAACGGTTCTTCGGTTCAATGACTTAATCACACTCTCTGTGTGCCAATCAAAATGTGTTCCCTATGTTAACTTCTGAAAGGACAAGACATACTGGTCACTCTTTGCTAGTGAAGACATATGTCGAAGTTCTATCAAGGCAGCAAAAGCTAAATGGGGTGATAGTATTGAGCTCAGAGGGCCACCAAGACTTGTTAGGTTCAATAACTTAATCACACTGTGTTCTAATCAAAATGTGTTCCATCCATCTAGCCTGTGGGTTCAATCAAGGCTGACAGGTGTGTCCAAGGCTTATGGTGGTCAAGTTGGGTAATATAAGTATGAAGAAACTTGTGAAACACACACACAGCACAATATGTGGAATGAAGTATCTGTCAAATGTATTCTTTGTATGTGTGTGTGTGAGAGTGTGTTCGTGTGTGTGCCTGCATGTGTGCATGCATGCATGCATGTGTGTGTTTGTGTTTGCATGTGTGCGCTCCAGTGCGCGGGTGCGGACTCGCACGCATGTGTGTGTGTGTGTGTGTGTGTGTGTGTGTGTGTGTGTGTGTGTGTGTGTGTGTGTGTGTGTGCGCGCTACAACTTACAGTAGACCTGCAGAGTGAAGTCATCTGTGAGTTCTAATCCTTTATGCTGGGTAAACTCGTTGCTGGCCTGGCATGTGACATCCCTTTGATTGTCTCCCTTGTCAACAGACAGCTGTAGGGGATTGGCGTTGACAGCTGGCCTTTCACTTAGCCACGTGATCCCTGCAGAGGGATATCCAGGGGAGGTCAGTGAACAGTTCAAGGTCACACTTTCACCTTCCAGAGGGGGGTATGACTGTCCGTCTGTCTGTCTGATGACTGGTGAAGAAGGAGGGTCTGGAACAGTCAGTAGCCACATGGGTTCTTAGCGCTACTATAATCATAAAAAACGCTGGTAATTGTAATGACAGTGATGACGATACTGATGGTGATGATAGTGTAAAGAGAGGATCTGGACAATGTCATTGGTTACAAGGATAATGGGTGCTATCACAATCACGATGAATGTTGGTGATGAGAAAGATGGTGATGATGATGATGATGATAGTGATGATGATGATGATGGTGATGATGATGATGATGATGGTGATGGTGATGATGATGATGATGACGATGATGATGACGATGATGATGATGATGATGACGATGATGATGATGATGATGATGCAGAGGGAGGATGTGGTCACATGGATAATTACTGTTTTTAAAACCATGGTGAATGAGGGTGATGATGATAATGATGGGATGGTGACATTAATGTTGGTAATCTTTTCCCTGCACAACACACACACACACACACACACACACCACACACACACACACACACACACACACACACACACACTGAAACATTCTCTTTCGATTCTGTTGAAGGGCTACATGCAAGCTGTGGAGTTGTGGAGCACATCATTTATTGATCCATCATCCAAAAGCAAAGGAATTATTTCTCAAGTGTCAAATTTATTTTCCATCTGTTGAGTCCACTCACTTGTCCTTCTCCTTTATTCAGAATAACAACTCCCTCTTTTGGCTCATTTATGGTGTATTCTTCTTTAAAACGTTTAAAGCATAGTGGAAAAATTACATTTTCAACATTTCTAACACCTGTAGTAAAGATGTGAAATGTAATCCCTCTATACTATGAGCACTACCATTCGAGACAATTCCTTTACAGTAAGCACACAAAAAGAGGAGAGGTCACACACAAGGCGTAATATTACTATCATTAACTCTCAACAAGATTTATGTATGGAAGCCATTTTCTGCAAAAATCAGTGTACATTAAGTAAAGCAAATGAATAAGTTTGTCAGCTTTGAACATAGTCTTCAGTTTCCTTGGAAAACACTGTATTCTTGGTTTAGTCTGACTCATCCTGTATTGGAAAATAAAGTATCTGGCATAGAAAATAACTTGTTCAAAGACTTCATCTGTTTTTTGTGCATTCGCCATAGTCCAACAAAACCAGTTCTATATTTCAGTTTATCCTTGTACAGTTTTTACATTCTTCCTTCATTGCATTTCAAGTCTCTATGAAAAAAAAAATCACAGGATAAAATGACACTGCTGCAGACACTATTGTACACTCTCTTTCTCAGATATACAAAAAGAGCTCAGGTCATTATGCGTGATTCCCACCTTACTCAGCATACTGTTTGTCACTAGGATATTATGACATACCCTTCTTTGAAACCAGTATAATTCTACCTTTTTAATTTTTTTTCACTCTTTTATTAACATTGCTCAGTCTATTACTGGTTCATTGATTAATTTTCCCATTTACCAAATACGCTTTCTTTAATGAAACATATACACTTTTTTTCTGGAAGGAAATCATAATTCGTCTCAAACATGTACCACACAATCCAGTTAGCTGTTTACCTTTAATGCTTTTTTGTTTGTTTGTTTCTTTGTTTGCTGTTAGCTTTAGTTCTTGAAGTGTTCCACTATCATCATGTCAATAATTATATTACATTCATTAGCACAATTTTCAGATTATTACACACACACACACACACACACACACACACACACACACACACGCGTGCGCGCGCACACTCATTCACATAGATGTGTCACATTCTTGGCTGTCTCTTTCTCTCCCTTCTTTCATTCCTATCAGTCATCGTGTTGTGTGCTATCTGTGTTTAGCTCAGTTGCTGTAGATCTCTATCAACTGTGTGTGGAAGCAGTGTCACTGTGGTCAGGAAAAGGCTGGTTGGTCATGCCTATTACTGTAATTTGAATTGGGGGCACAGGTCCCTCTGCCTTCCATTTTTTTCAGTGTTTTTGCAAGCAAGCGAAATTTGCCGTGACCTATTCCGGAAGTGGTTTTTCTTTTTGTTTGTTTGTTTGTTTTTTTTTTTACCAGATGAGGCCATCTACTTGCCAGAGTTATCTCACACCCTGGGGAAGCGAGGAACCCGGCATTGTCGGGCTGACACCTGGCCTATGGTCAGACTTATTCAGGCTGAAAAAATTGTTCAATGCTGTTTTACTTCAAGTGAAACAGGTCTTGGGATGGTTCGTTGCAGCTGAGCTTCAAAGCTGTGCGATTGCTGTGTATGTTCAGTCAAGGTGGAGACTTTGATCTGTGGAGACGTGATCTATCCTTGCACTCGAAGCCAGGAGAGACCTGCCGACTATTTGTAGCGCAGTGTCTTCTTCGAGTGTTCTGCAACGCAGTGTGAGGGGCCTTCAGTGACTGCATCATTGTGTATCTGTGCGAGACACTGGGTCACTTGTGGACCTGAACTCTGTTCCTGCTGCTTCTGTGGTGGACTGGGGGCAGTGCGTGGTGTGGCGACGACAAATTGTTGGCTGCCTGGTGGGGTCTGCCTGAAGACGTCTGCTGGGGCATGTACAGTCATAAGGTGACCGTAAGGAAAATGAGTTTTCCCTTCAGTTCCTTTCTGTGAGGAAATCTATGGCTGGTGATTTTACTATGGCTTTGTTATTACTGTAGTCAACTGAACGACAATGACTGTAAAGTAGTGGATGCGTTAACAGAATGGTATCAGTGCCCTTGTACTATGGGACACTTACTATGTATCTGGGGTGTGTGTGTGTGTGTTGTGTGTGTGTGTGTGTGTGTGTGTGTGTAGTGTGTGTGTGTGTGTGATTAGGATTAATAAAACTACAAGGTAAAATTTTTTTCAGAGTATACGATTTTTTGTTGTAATTTACAGTAATATAAGTTTAAATGGTCAGTTCATGTGGTGTTTTTTTTTTAGATGGGCAAAGGGAAGCATTTTCGCCTGTGTGAACAGCCAGTCTGGTAACTACTCAATGTAGTCATTTTGGAAGACGGTTGGGGGAGTATAAGTTCAACCTTGACCCTTTTGTTTTTTTCGCTTTTTTGTTGTTGTTGTTTTTTTTTGCTTTTTGTTTTGTTTGTTTCAATCTGCGTCTTTTGTAAATGAGTGGTGACAGAAGGGTGGGGTCCAGGGGAGTCTCCCAAAATGTGGGGCCCCTGTATTCACAGACCTTCCCACCTTAGTGTCCCTTTTCCATCACCTCCCCGCAAGGGTTCGTTTTGTGCCCACGGTAAAAATGTTTCCCTCCCCCAGCGGGAGACCACCCGGGGTGACCCACCCCCCAAAAAAGGCCCCCCAGGGAACCCGGCATTTCCCCACAGCTAAGAGGGCAAAACAAACCCCAAAAGCCAACAACCATCACAGCCCTTTGTCATCCCCAAAAAAGGACAGATGATAAAAGGTTCCCCCCCCCCCCCCCCAAACCCCATTTAGAAACACATTTATCACATTTTACCCAGGGCACAACTGGTCTGACGAATTTGTGCTTTTTTTTGTGTCAATTTGGTTTGGGGGAAGAAAACTAAAGTATATTTCTTTCCCCAACCCAAATTTTGAAAAGTAGTTATTGTAGTAGATTAAGTTGTGAAATTACTGTGTTATTATTATTTTTTTTTTTATTAGCATCTTTAAATTTTTAAATTAAAATCATTACTATTATTATTACTTTTAAATTTATAAGCAACATTATCTTTTTCTTATTTTATTTATATTATGTACCGGATACTAACGATACTTGCATGCATATTTATTTTGTCATAGATGAAATATTTTTTTTCAAGAGTTCCCTTTCCCCCAAAATTAAACCCCCCCTTTTGATTGAAAATCTTTTTGTTTTTTTTTTTTTTTTTTGGTGTAAATTTCTTTAAATTATGAATACTTCAGAACCTACTTAGTTTATATACTTTACTTAAAATCAAAAAAATTTTCTGTATTTTATTCATTCCCAACCTTTCTGGGCCTATAAGCCAAAATTTTTTTTTCCTAACTGGCATTTTTTCCCCAAATTAATTTTGGTGCATTTTTAAATTGTCCGTCAAACAAACCTTTGAAAAAAAAAATCTTATTTTGAAAAAAATATGAGAAAGTAAAGTCATAACTCTAATTTCAATATCCCCTGCTGGGGATTTTTTCCGCACAAGCGGGGCCTTATACAAAAATGACTGAGGGCCCGCTTTGGCCCCCCCCTTGACCCGAGTTGTCTTTTTCCCTTCATTGTTGGCGTTTTTAAATCTAAACTGTCTTTTTACGAAATTTGAATTTTCCAGATCAGAATTTTGTTAATGACCCCAAATTTTCTTTGATAAAAAGAAACCCAAAAAATGTATAAAATTTTTACATTGATGGACCTTTCAACAGAGTAAATTTCATTGAAAATTGAAATCAAACCAAAAATGATGGAAAACCAAAAAATTGACTTCCCTCACCACATGGCATGTGGGTGAGGAAAGGGTCAGTTGTGTTTTCCAAAAATAAAATTTTTTTAAACAAAGTTTCCCACTCAGACACCATCTTGGATAATAAAAATTTTTTGTTTTGAAAAAAGTGAAGTACAGCTATTCATTCATACCAGAATTTTTTTCCCTGTTAGTCCTTTTTTGAAACGTAACGCCTTAAAGTGGGTTCACTCTTCCCAAACTTAAATCATCAAAATTTAAACGCCAACAAAATTTCGATGTGACTTAAAAGCATTTTAATCTTTTGGGCTCTAAGGTTTTCATCGTTATCAGATGTGTTTGAATACTTTGAAATGGACAGCGAAACCCGACAACAATGAATTGCGATAGATAGCACAAAATTTCTGTAGTTTCCGTCTCGCCAGGCTGTTTTGACTGCAGCCCTGTGGGTTTCTGGCTTTTTTCCCGGGCTGGCTTTTTGCTACATTTTTTAAGGGGGCATTTTTTGTGTGAAAACAATGGTTGGGGCCCCAAAAAGGGGGTCCCAAGAATACCCGAGGGGTTTTTTGGCCTCGTGAAAAAGAGAGTCTTCCCAGGGGAGTGTTCCTGGCCTACCCCCTATTATGGAAGGAAAAATAAAGAGAAACTCTGCTTTTGCCTCTGTGTCTTTATTTGGTGCTGTCCCTTGGAAACCTTTCACTTACCACCATCTGCCCCCCTCTTCACCAGCCCCACCCCTTACCCCTCCAAAACCATCACAACATCATTTTTTTTAAAATTACTATTGTTATTATTATTGTTGTTATTATTACTATTTTTCTTTTTTATTACTATTTGTTTAAACATTTTTATTTTCAGATGATGATGATGATAAGATGACGCTGGGTGATTAAAAAATGGTATTGTTGAAGATGATTCCAACAGCCCCAAAAATGAGATGATGAAAGAAAAATGAAAGAAATGACATAAGATGATATTGATTTAAGATGAAAAAGGGGATTTAAAGATAATGGTGATGTAAGTCAAAAATGTACAGCCAAAGCCCTGATAACAATATGCGATGATGAAAGATGAAAATGATGACGATGGCTGATGATGATGAAGATGATGATGGTGATGATGATGTGATGTTGATAACTCACATAATACACAGTCAAAGTCCTAGGAATCTTGTCAGGTGTAGTAACTCATCTCTGACCGAGTGACCACAGGCACACACACACACCAGGTTGTATATGTCAGAATCACTTAGGGATGAGACTCCTCCAAACTGCTGGCACTGTTCCATTAGTTGCCATCCTGCCTCATGACCCGCGAAGTCAAGCGACACATCGCAGTTATAACCACTAGGTAACCACCTCAGTGTACAGTACAACTTACAAGAGTCCAACTGTCACCTTGGGTAGAGGATCTGTTGCTTGTCGGCTAATCCACTGACAGCAGGGAGGAGACAAGTAGGTAGGTTCTACACAATGCCAAAAAAATATAAATTGAAAAATTACAGTGCCTTGAAATTTCCACTCAACTTCTTTCTTTTTCATTCTTTAACGTCAAAACGAAGCGTACAGGTAGATAACAAAAAAAAAAAAATCTACGTGCCCCCTCTTCAATATCCCTCCACACTGCATAATTTCATACTTAGCCTCCCCCTCACTCCATACACCCTCCTTATAGTAAACATAAGGTTGATAAAATTACTTATTGGCAGCTTGGCCCCTCCGTTGCAACAATGTCAGCAGACATATTCCTCGGTAAGGGTTACAAGCGAAATGCCAAACTTACCCCTCCCCCCCCCTCCCCCCACCCCAAATTCCAGACTTTCCAGACTTTTTTTCCAGGCTAGACCTGCAATTTTCATTACTATTTCAATGGCCAGAAGACCCAGATAGATTGAAAAGACGTGATTGTTGTCGGGAAACTTTTCAGACCTGTTACCAGTAATGGCTTATGCTTCTAGTTTTATACATTCTAGATGTTGCACGGCCTATTAGAGGAGAAATACATTAACTCAGGTTATTTATTCATGAGACGGTCTTTAAAACAAGAAAATAAAAACATTTTCTATGCGTGTTTAAGAGTGGTTTCAAGAAAATGCAAAACAAGACAGTTATGTTTCCATCATCTTTATTAGCATTCCACTGCCGACTGATAAAACTATAACCATCTCCGCCGCGCTTTATGTCTACTTCCTGTTTACTTCTCTCCCATCCTCATGCCAAAGAGAAGCGTAGGGGTGGCCCAAGTGGAGGGTAAGAGTGATAAAGTAAAAGGCTCATATATGACACGTGGACAAGAAGGGAAGGAATGGACAAAACGAGTTGTATTACATTCGGACAAGCTTACTTTTCTGTCGTCCATTTCCACCCACCCACCCTCTCCCACACACACTCACACACACACACACACACACACACACACACACATCAAGTTTTTCAGTATAAATACCAACTTCCATTGTCTAACAAACATTTAACAACTACTAGATAAATGGAACAGTATTTCGAATCTGTCATTCCCTAGCTGACAATGCTTACGATTGCTGTTTGACATGTTCTATTCGCAATAGGAACCTCTGTCTTAGCCTGCAAGAAACTGGCGAAATCCTCGTTTCAGATCTCCCTCAGACGAGAAAAACTCAGAGAGGAAGAGGTGGGAAGGGGGCCGGGAAGCGAAGGCGAGAGGAGGGGAGAAAGGACACTGCGAGGGTGGCATTAAAGGGCTCTGATCGCATAGTGCAGAGGGTTAAGACACGTGATAAAGTCAAGCGTTCCCTATGCAACGTGATACGGGCGAAGATGGCGAATAATCAAGATTTGTTCACACAGTAAGCTTACTTTCAGTCGCGTCCTATATCAACGACTAACTAACAAAATTTGTCGCCTTGAAGGCCGAAACTATGGAGGGAGAATTTTCTAACTTTAGATGCCAGATGATTCAGTTGTCATAGACAGTTGGACAGAATAGTGGGATTTATTTGCTATCCTGACACGTAAACATAGCGCGCCACATGCCACACACACACACAGAGTATTCGCAGGTGATAAGAATGGGATTAATTCCAAAGAATTTTTTTTCCTTAAATGATTTTGCGATGATATGAATTGCGTTATATGCTTTTACTGAATTTCCATTTTGATGTTCTTCTGTATCCTTCTTTTCAACTTGAGTGTACTACGACATGTTATTAGACAATGCCTACACGTGCACAACATCAAATACTCTCTGACAAAATTTGTGTTGTTATGCACGACAAGGATGTTTTTCGTCTACCCTCTAAACAACACAAAAACAAAAACAATACTCTAGTCAGATGACCCACCTTTCTTTCATCTCATTTCACTTGGTGTATCAAACCTGATTGCATTCTGACCTGTAGATCTAATCGAGATCGACACACAAGAGGTAGAGCCTTCACAAAACGCTATTCCAAACTGTCTTCGTCAGTCTCCCAACCATGGACATGTTTTTTTTTATAAATGAGGCGGGTCTTGGGGCTGCCCCCGTTCCCCCCCCGCAGGAGTTGCGATGCCGGATGCTCGGACATCTTCCATAGCCTCCCCCCCCACAACCCCCACCCCCATCCCCCACCCCACCACACCCCCTCCCACTCCTTATGCTATCTGGCCTGAAACTTGTGGATCTAGTGATCCGACAATTAATTTTACTTTTCACACTTCTTGGAGGATTACTTTCCAATATGTCGTTCAGTATAGTATAAACCTTAAACTTTTACAAACGATGCGGATATTTCGTAGAGCAAGGTTATCTTATTCTATCATATGATTCTGCCTATGACATCTGTAAGGTCAAAAGCAGCAATGAAGACGAAAAGGTATACTCTCTCAGCCCCATGTGATGGACATGGTATGATTTGACCTTCAGCCCTAGCTGATCATCATGATGTTCGCGTTTTGCACGGACACAAATATCCGTTTCTGCTGCTATTTCAGACCAATAATCCATATCCCTACTGTTTGTACTTTATATCCTCGCGGATATGCAGAAGAGCACTTGTCTGTGTCTGAATACACAGTGATTTTCTGTGTTGACAAACATCACCCCAAACCATTGTCCTGGTGTCTACTGTCATAAGATCAGACCGACAGCACGGATATATATGTATGAAATTATACCCCACCCTTTATAAACCACCCTCCCCTCATTTTACCTGAGTACAGACGATCCACTCAGCAAGACACGCGACCATAAGGTAGAGTATGGTGCACAAATCAGACAGGCTTTATTTTGCATTCACACACGCAGTAACCCTCCAACAACAGAATGCAGATGAAAAACACCAAGATCCTTTACGATCCAACACACACACGCAGTTTTCGCCCACACGCACCAAAAAAAAAACAACGCAAAAAAAAAACCAACCCAACAAAAAGGTAAATCCAAACCGTATACTAATAACACCTTAATGCACCGTACAGCAATGACCATGGCCCGTATGCCTATACCTGATGCC
>CM065716.1:31312177-31319677 GCA_033310375.1 Conus canariensis | reverse complement strand
TGCCTGTTTTATAGTGTTGTCGTATAGTTCTGGTCTCTGTGCCTCTTTGCTCTTGTTGATGTTGTTGTTTCTGTCATTGTCGTGGTTGTTACTGTCGTCGTTGATGTCGTCGTTGTTTTAATGCTGCTGTTGTTGTTGTTATTGTTGTTGTTTGTGGGTGTTGTTGCTGCATTGTCGTCGTTGATATTGCTGTCGTTCTTGCTGTTGCTGATGTTGTTGTTACATTGTCCTTGTTGTTACTGTCGTTGTTGTTGTTGCTATCATTGTTGGTGTGGTTGCTGTTGTTGCTGTCATTCTTGTGGTTGTTGCGTCATGGTTGTCTTTTTGTTGCTTTGGACCACTGTTTCTGCTGTCATGGTTGTTGTTGTTGTTGTTGGCACTGTCATTGTCGTTGTCATTGCTGCTTTCGTTGATGTTAATGTTGTTGTGGAATTGTTGTTGTTGTTGCAGTTGTTATTGTTATTACTCTCATTTTTGTTCTCATTTTAGTGACTTTGTTCGCCTTTTTTTTCTTTATGCTCTTCTTTTTCAGCGCTAAGAATAGCAGCAGCAGCAGCAGCAGCAGCAGCAGTATTGTGTCCGTTCTTCCCCACCTCCTTCTGCTTCCATTCCATTTGTCTTTCTCATCCTCTTCACTTCCTCCTCCTCCTCATTGACTTTCTTCTGGGTCTTCTTCGACACCGTCTCCGACTTTTCCTTCTCCCCTTCGGTAAGCATCAGCAGTGTCTTCTCCACACCCTTCCTCTCCTTTTCTCCTTTACTTTCTCTCTCTCCTACTTCTCAAGCCTCCCCCCCCGCCTCCTCCCTCCCCCCCCCCCCTTCGATATCTTCGTCTTTTCCACGTTTCCGCCCCCTCCAAACACTCAGAGTGTTGTCTACTTTCTTCTTCTTCTAACTTCTCCATCGGCATCCTCCTCCTCCTCCTCCTTCTTCTCCTCCTCCTCCTCCACTTCCTCCTCCTCTTCTTCTTCTTCCTCTTCCTCTTCTTCTTCTCCTCCTCCTCCTTCTCCTCCTCCTCCTCCTCTCCTCCTCATTACTATTATTATCATCATTTTTATTTTCATCATCATCATCATCATCATCATCATCATCATCATCATCATCATCATCATCATCATCATCATTATCGTTATTATCGTTATCATCATCATCATCATCATCGACGTTGTTTTATTTGTTTGTTTGTTTTTCATCATTGTCATTACTATGACACTAACTGTTGTCGATGTTCCACGCCTGAGGTAGCTGGATACCGTAACCGATACTAGGGCAGTCCGGATGATCTCCACAACTCTCTGTCCTCACTCGTCAGCAAGGAGTTATTACCACACACACACACACACACACAGCGCGCGCGCGCGCGCGCGCGCGATATGTTACATGATGTGATATGATATGATATGATATTGTATGATATTATATCATATCATAACAAATCATCAGTGGGAGAAAACAAGTGCAGACCAACGATCCCTCTGTCATTAGAACAATGACATTACACATATCTAGAGAGGGGGGAAGAAGGGGAGGGGAGGGGGCGTGGGAAGGTAAGAGAGCGGTTTGTGGAGAGAGAGAGAGAGAGAGAGAGAGAGAGAGAGAGAGAGAGAGAGAGAGAGAGAGAGAGAGAGAAGGAGAGAGAGAGAGAGGACGAAACGTAAAAGTGACGCCTTTCCCTCGCAGCATACTAGAACCATCGAAGTCCATCTTGAACATAGAACTTGACTAATACCTTTTTCAAAGTCCGCTGATTATATGTACACATTTCAGGTTGAAGGACGAAGGAAAAGGGAGATAAATTGCAGAGCTACCCCCACTTTGCTCATCACTCCCTTCCTCCTCACCTTCCGCCCCACCCCCATCCCCGGCCCCTCTCTCCCCCCGTTCCCACCCGACTCTCCCACCGCTCTCCCGTTTCAGGGATACAGGGTGCTAGCTCAAGAGAGTGTGAAAATGAAGATGTAGGCTTGACAGCCTAGTGGCTTTTTCATACGCTGTCTCCTTTGAGTTTGAAGAGGTGGGGGGTTGGTGTAGGGGTGGAGGGGGGGCGGAAAGAAAAATAAGGTGGACGAGGATGTAAAAGACGACTAAAGGGGAGGGAGGTGGGTGGGAGAGAAATGAAACAAGAAGAGGTGAAGGTGGAGGTAAGGACAAAGAAGAAGGGGGGGGGGGGGGAGAGGGGAAGAGGTAACAAGAACTATCTTTCCGTTTTTCTGTTCCGTACAATTCTTAGCTGCTGTCAGCATATTATGACTGACAACGCTTCGATTATTAAACAGTAAGGCTGGCGGCTCGGGACTATCGGCATCATTTTACCTCCCTTGTATCCTTTGATGGATCCTAAGACATAGGTTCAAAAGGTTTGTTCTTATATTAATTATTCTTCACTTGCTGATTGTGTGTGTATATGTAAA
Organism: Conus canariensis; assembly: GCA_033310375.1. Lineage (NCBI taxonomy): Eukaryota > Metazoa > Mollusca > Gastropoda > Neogastropoda > Conidae > Conus > Conus canariensis. The sequence continues at coordinate 31,317,266 of CM065716.1, read as the reverse complement.
AGGGGAGGGAGTGGGGGGTGCGCGCGCGCAATTTGTTTCGTTGCAGCTTTTTCTTCGTATTTCCTTTTATCAAAAAGAGACAGAGATGAAAATGAAATGTAAACAATCTAGTCTCCGATTACAGGTTAAGAAAAAAAAACCCATAGTGTCTGATTTTAATCAACAATCTAGCCACTGACGTAAAACGAACAACCTAGTCTATGAATCTCTGACGTCAGGTAGATAACCTGGTGGTCCCTCAGGAACACAGTCTAATGTCTGATTTCAAGTACACAGTCAACTCTCCGGCTTCAGTGCAATAACCTAGTCTCTGAGTTCAGGTACACAACCTGGTCTTTGACCAGGTAAACAACTTGATCTCCGACTTCTTCCTGTTATGAATAACGATTAATGTGTACATACAGGTAAGATCTTTATGAACTTGTGGTCAGAAAGCAAACCGTTTCTGTTTATGTGCCACCATTAATTCTTTTTCTCTCCGCATACCTAAGTTACGTCATCAGACCAGGGCAGAGAATGCTTGGTATTCTTACACTTCAGAAAACTTTGGGGGGGGGGGGGGGGGGGGGGAAGGGGGGGGAGAGACCGACCACACGTCTTCCGTCATAGAATCTTGATGGAACCTTTCAAACGATATTTTCAAAAGGTGTTTTACGGCCGACGCTACTCTTGAAATGCATCAGCAAACGCCTACATATGAAAGGATTATGAACACGTGTTGCCCCTCAGAAGGTTAAGCGCACTGGCTTGTGAAGCAGTACTGAAGTTCCGTGCTGTGATGACATTCCCAGGTGGGATTTTCTCCCTTCTGATCACATCTGCTTGGCTTTTGATTCCCTTCCGCCTGAACATTGGGCAGAGAAGTGGCGGAGACGGACAGGGGAGAAAACTGTCAGACCAGAAATGTTTATTTCCCCTCTTTCTATGCATCTTTTGTCTCTCTGACCCTTTTTCAGTTTGTCCCTTAACGTTTCTCTCTCTCTCTCTCTTCTCTCTCTCTCTCTCTAACACACACACACACACACACACACACACACACACACACACACACACACACGCACGCACGCACACATATACACGCGCGCGAGCGCTCGCTCTCTCTCTCTCTCACACACACACACACATACACACACACACACACACACACACACACACACACACACACCACACCACCACCACCACCACCACCACTCACCACACACCACACACCACACGCGCGCGCGGGCGCGAGCAGACACCGACACGCTCTTTCAAAAACTCACAATGATTTTATATACGGAGAACTTGGAAGATATCCTGTTTACTTAAACGCTTACACGAAAAGCATTAGGTACTGGTTAAAAGTAGTTCAAATGAATGATAACAGACTACCTGCTCTGGCTTATAAGAATATGTATATACTCGATCAAAGAGGTAAGCAAACATGGGCAAGTAGTGTACGTAATTGTTTATGTAATTATGGTTTTTATTACGTTTGGATGAAACAGGGTGTCGGGTGTGCAAATAGTTTTTTGGCTTGTTTCAAGCAACGTATTATCGATTGTAGGTGGCAGGATTGGGAGTCCCACATTCGGACGAGTGACAGATTTTCATTGTACAGATTGTTTAAGTCAATCACTTGATTGAACCATACGTTTCACTGTCTTTGTGTAGTTTTGTAAGGGCAGCATTAACCAAGTTTAGGTTTGGCATATCTGACATTGCCGTGCACTCTAAGAGATAGACATACGGCGGAAATGGAGCTGCCATATGTCGCTTATGTAGTTCAGCAACTGAGGATGAAATTCATTTTGTATTTAGCTGTCCAGTGTTAAATGACCTAAGAAGTAAATCTATTCCATCAAAATGTTATTGTAGACCATCTAGTTTTCGTTTAGTATTGCTTTTATCAACAAAAAATAAAAGTGTAATAAGAAGTTTTGCAATTTATCTATATAAATCATTTCAACGCAGCAGAGCCTTTTCTCAATAAGGGCGAGCAGAGTGAACAAGTTTGTACATTTTACATAGTTTTCAGTGAACTGATCATTTTGATTTTGATGTTCCTATTGTTGCTTACATCTCATAGAGTTGACCGCCTTCAGATGGGGCCTCGGCCTTGTTGAATAAATCATTCATTCATTCATTCATTCATTCTTTCCTCCATCTCCATCCACACCCTCTTCCACTGTCTTTGTCTGTCTGTCTGTCTGTCTGTCTGTCTCTCTGTTTAAGTATGTAGCTGGGTGAGAGAAAACGTGCGCTTACAGGTGTGTGTGTGTGTGTGTGTGTGTGTGTGTGTGTGTGTGTGTGTGTGTGTGTGTGTGTGTGTGTGTGTGCGTGCGTGCGTGTATGCGTGCGTGCGTGCATGCCTACGTGTGTGCGCGCGTACGTGCGTGTGTGCGTGCATGCATGCTGACAGAAATCATTCTTTGTACTGTCATTCACTGTCGCATTCAAATACTATAAAACAGAAGCTAGTCTTCCAGAAGCTCATTACCCACCACAGTGGAGATGTCATTCAAATCATCACAGTGAATATAAAACATCTGTGAAAAAGATGACAGAGACAACGAAGACACGATTCTTCTCATGACTATGTATTTGTCGACGTACGACTCGCATGGTCGGGAGGGTGGGGGGTAGGATGGGGTAGGGGGGAGGGGGGAGGGGGGAGTTCTGATGTCTACATTATTCACACCGATAATTTCATTCTTCGGTGATGATTATTGCCAGGCAGCTAGCCACGCAGCGCAGCCCAGCCTTCTGTCCGACACCAAAGCAGGCGACGGTTCTTTAATTACCAGACTACAAATTCCACGCGACACCCTCACCTTGAGTGCTGATGTTTCTTGCATGGGCCGGTTCTATAGGCTGCGGCGTACCAAGTCGGTGACGATGATGAGAGAGGGACTTGGGGCGGCCTGGGCAATTAAGGATGAATTATTGAGCGTAACAGGGACCACCGCTGGGGACCCGGCCTGTAGAGACTTCTGCTTTTCTCTTCCTACAACTCCTGCTGTAGCCGGTGGGGAGGGGGGAGGGGGGGGGGGGGGTAGAGGCAGTCATCGTGTGCTGCGGTGACTGACTAAACAGCGTCTTCAGTCTGAACTGGGGGTGGCGTGACTTCGTCGTCTTTGCACTCCACTTCGTTTCCCCCCTCGCCTCTCGCCTCTCCTGCTCCCCCAGTCCTCATTTGCTTCCTCCCTTCCTTCTCGCCTGATGAGGCAGGGGAAGGGAGACACTGAGCCGTGGTCCCTGACATAACAGTCCTTTGTTTGTGTTTTCTCACAAAACCAACCCATGCATGCACACACGCCGTGTAGCGGCACGCACGCACACCAAGTCTCTCTCTCTCTCTCTCTCCTCTCTCTCTCTCTCTCTCTCTCTCTCAGACACCTAGGCGCTTCACAGTTGCAGGAAGGTACAGGTGTGGTTACCCACAACACGCAGACGCCGACCACCAAGGATAAATTCATTAGTCACTGCTGTCGAAAGATCAATTGATGTAGAAAACATCAGTCACTGCTGGCAAAAGATCAATTGATTTAGAAAACATCAGTCACTGCTGTCAAAGGATCAATTGATGTAGAACACATCAGTCAATGCTGTCAAAAGATCAATTGATGCAGAAAACATCAGTCACTGCTGTCAAAAGATCAACTGATGTAGAAAACATCAGTCAATGCTGTCAAAAGATCAACTGATGTAGAAAACATTAGTCACTGCTGTCTAAAGATTAACTGATTTAGACTACATTTGTCATTGATGTCAAAATATCAATGGATTCAGACGACATCAGTAATTGCTATAAAAAAAAAGGTTGTTAGCTCTAGACAACATGAGGTACTGCTGTAAAAATACAAACTGATTTAGAAAACAGTCGTCACTGTTGTCGAAAGATTGATATTGATTTAGACATTATAGCCATTTCTATGAAAAGACAAATTCGTTTAGAAAACATCAGTTATTGCTGTCAAAGGGTAACTGATTTAGACAATATATGTTACTGCTGTGAAAAGAATGACTAATTTAGACAACATTACTCACTGCTGTCAAAAGATTAACTCATTTAAACAACGTTAGTCGTAGCTGTCGTGGTCTTTCCTCTGTTGTTATTGGTGTCAAAAGAATTCCATTCACGAACAATAATAAGGCAACATGATGCAGAGCCTTTCTACCAACCACACCCTCAATATCCCCCCCCCCCGCCCTTTTTTAAACTTTTTGCCTTTCGGTTTTAGTGAAAGTTATGTTCCAAACATCTTACATCAAAATCACCACTCACACCAACACAGGATCAATACATCTGCATACGATCTACAAAAATCACATCTAAACAATTCTAAACAGTTCATTTTAAATACAGCAAACATCAAGGTAAACTTATATACTATTAACAAGATGTTTGAAAAAGCATTTAACATTAGAACAACGTAATGAATGGAGAAATAAAACGCAAAATCGAAACAAATATTTTAAATTCATTGTCCTAAATGTTGTTTGTTTTTGCCTGAAGAAGACCCAAGAGGTCAAAATGCATTGTATTTTGTCCTGTATTGTGTTTGTCTGTGTCCTTGGTAGTAACTAACCCCTTTCTTTCTAAACATTACAAATTTTGTAATGGATATTCTCATTGAACGTTTTGAACTGTAGTCGGTGTTTCCTCATCTTGAGGCGAAATAATGACCATAAATCATTGGGGCATTAGCACAGTTCCAGATAAGTATAACATTCTGACCGCTGTATGGCAAAATCATATAACAATTGTAACTTGTTTGCAGCTTACACACACACGCACACACACACACACGCACACACACACACACACACACACACACACACACACACACACACACACACACACACGCACGCACGCACGCACGCACGCACGCACACACACACACACACACACACACACACACACACACACACACACACACACACACACACACACATTGTGCATAAGTAGAAGCTGTTGACAAAAATTAATTTAAATTCCAGAGTTAAACATTTATTTCTGTTGTTCTAAAGTTGAAACAAACTGTGATAAGAGAACGGTAACCACAACATCAAAGCAAAAGAAAAAAATCAACGTCGCTTACAATAG
>CM065716.1:31289677-31307177 GCA_033310375.1 Conus canariensis | reverse complement strand
AAAAATTGAGGGAGATGAGACTCCATCCTTACACACACTCATACATGTGTCTCCACTGCCCCACCCCCTCTCTTCCCAACACATACAGAGAGAAGAGAGAGAGAGAGAGAGAGAGAGAGAGAGAGAGAGAGAGAGAGAGAGAGAGAGAGAGAAGAGAAAAGAGAAGCACAACGTCGGATATTTCTTATTATTTCTACCCACACTTTCTTCATCATTATGACAACACTCTTTTGCTATTGACAAATGCCCACCCTTTCTAGAAACAACATTTTTTTCTTACTTGAATTTACATTTAGGCAGGTGCTTTAGATGCTTTTTTTTAGTGTTGTCCAGATGGTGTACACAAAAGCAGGGAGGGTTCTTATCATCTGAAAACGAAGGGGAAGTGCAGCTACTAAAGTCCGCGCTTTCTGTGTTTTGTTTGTTTGTATGTATGTATGTATGTATGTATGATGTATGTATGTATGTATGTATGTATGTATGTATGTATGTATGTATGTATGTATGTATGAAAGTATGTATGTATGTATGAAAGTATGTATGTATGTATATACTCATTTATGTACTTACTTAATTAGGTAGGTAGGTAGTCAGTCACTTTCTTACTTATTTACTAACTTACTTAGCTAGTTAGCTAGTTACTCAGACAGTTAGTTACTTAGTTAATCAATTACTTATCTGCTAGTTTATTGGAGAGAGGAGAGAGAGAGAGAGAGAGAGAGAGAGAGAGAGAGAGAGAGAGAGAGAGTGCGTGTGTGTGTGTGTTGGTGGTGGTGGTGGTTGTGGTAGAGGTCACTTACTGATCTACCTTTTCTCCCCTTATTCTCTCTCTCTCTCTCTCTCTCTCTCTCTCTCTCTCTCTCTCTCTCTCTCTCTCTCTCTCTCGTTCCTCAGGATCCTAAATGGTACATTCTTAGCTATGGATGTCACTTTGCACTAGGCAAACGTAGCGGACATTTGTCACATAAACTGTTTATTGGAAAACGGGTCTTCCGAGTGCGAAGGTGGTGGATAAGAGGGATATTGACAAGAATTTGAGAGAAAGCAAACAAACAAACAAACAAACAACGCTAACATTTCTCACCGTTTCGAGGGCACCATAGCTAAACAACGCTCACTCATTTGGTATGTTTGCAGCCGAAAGATGCACAGCATAATATTAGTTGTTTCCCTTGTCACCAGGTTTCGAGTCATTTTTCAAAGCGTGCAATTTCCACTGAGAGAATCGGGGATGGTTGGATGTGGGAGAAGGGAGATGGATCCTCTGGATCCCCGAAATTATCATTATCCTCCCTTGCCTGCCCACATTTCTAGTACTAAATGATGAAAACTGCATTCCAGTGTTGAACCGAACGGCATGAATGCTATTGATTTTGACAAATTACTGTTCATAGCATTATATTCCCCCGAAAGGCTTACAAAATCGATTAATGTGAACAGATATTAGACTACAGACAGAGGTACATCATAAATGATTCCCAGTTTCGGAGATCAGGAGAATTTTTGTTTTTTTAAACATGCGATGAAAGTTTTCATTTGTATTCTTCCAAGATTGCGAACACACACACACACACACACACACACACACACACACACACACACACACACACACACACACACACACACACACACACACACACACACACACACCGCATTAATCGTGTAGTTCCGTCAATTAAACCTAAGCAACTAAATTGATTTATCATGTTTATTTCTTGTATATATGTATTGAATATCTAATTTCATCTTTTTACTGCAGAAAACTAATGAGATGCCAACGAGGTATGTGATACATAGACATATACTTCGTAAATACTGCTTCCCTCAGAGTAAAAACAAACGAAAACAAAACTGGAAAAAAATAGCATATGGAAATGCTTTTCGGACAATACAAATACACTAAACAGCAAAATCAAAAGAAGTGGTGACCACCTTTTTTCAGCCTATGTCATCGTAATTAATTACCCCCCCTCAGAGGAAAAAAAACAAAACCAAAACGTCAAAGCACAAAGACATTATCGGACAGTACAAATGACTTAACAGCAAAATCGAGCGCGTTCGCTTTTTTATTTTCAAGTTAGTGGCGAGCATGTATGAAATGAGGAAAATATCAACCGCAAACACACAAACAAACGAAACAAACAATACGATGAATGGCCTGAACGCCTGATGTTTGATCCTCTTGAAGACAATGGTGGGGGAAGTAGTTTCCAAGACCGAGTACGAGGCTTCCTCTCTGAGGGATTAATTGTCTGGCATCACGGGGACCTAGATCATTAGAGTCGTCATTTGGGCCAGGTCGGATGTAGGTCATAATTAGTGTTGAATGATTCCAGTGATGATGATTTCTCTAGGGCGCTATTCTCTCCTGCTGTGCGTGTGGTTGGTCTTGCTGTGTGTGGAATAGGGGGAGAAAAATCGATGAGACACCGGGAGCTGGTTAATAAGTATGAGTCGCTTTGATGGCGTTGTATCGCATGATGTTGTGTTTCAGTGAAACATTGTTTCGCGTATGGGAGTGTATTGTATCGTATCATGTTGTGCTGTTGACTGTGTTGTGTTGCTAGCTGCATGTTAATTGCACGGCATGGTATTGTCTTGTAGTGTGCTGCACTGTATACTGTTTATTGTGTTCTGATGTGTTTCGTTGTACTGGCTGCTTTACATTGTATCGCGTTGTGTTGTACTGCACGTTATTTAATTACATTATACTGTATTGTGTTGCACTGTGCTGTATTGCACGTTATTTAATTATATTATACTGTATTGTGTTGCGTTTTGATGAATGCTGAGTATTGTGCAAAATTGCATGTCACTGCGTTGTGATTTACTGCTCATCGTGTACTATGCGACATGGTATTTGCATTGTATTACATTACGATGTGTAAAATGTATTGTATGCTGTTCATTGTATAGTGATCTTTTGTACTATGTTGTGTTGTACTATACATTGTTTATGATGAGGTATATTGTATCGAACTGTATTATGTTGTGTTTATCGTGTATTGTTTATCATATGGTACTATATTGGTTCATATCATCATGTACATTGTGCATTGTAAGGTGTTTACTGTATAGTATTGCATTGTGTTGTATGCCGCTTTTTTTCATACGAGAATGTTTTGCATTATATTGTGTTGCGCTAACTTTATCTATTCTATTGCGCTGTGTTGTTTTGTATACTGTTTATTGTATGGTATCGTACTCTTTTACATTGTGTCAAACTGTATATTGTTCATTGTAAGATACCGTATTGCATTGCAGTGTGTTGTAATGTATACTATTGTTTTGTATTGAATTCTGTTGTGTTGTATTGTATGCTGTTTATTGCTTGTATTGTGTGTAGTATATTATATTCTATGACATTGCATTACATTGAATGGTCGTGTACTGTATGCTGTTCATTGTATACAATAGCATCGCATTATGTTGTATTGTGTTGTACTGTATGATGATTTATTGCATTGTTTAGTATTCTTATATTCTTATTTGGTATGTTATATTATATTATATTATATTATATTATATTATATTATATTATATTATATTATATTATATTATATATATATATATCATATCATATCATATCATATCATGTTATGTTATATTATATCGTATTGTATTACATTATATGATATGATATGATATGATATGATATGATATGATATTATATTATATTATATTATATTATATTATATTATATCTATATTATCTTATATTATATTATATCATATTATATCATATTACATATATTATACTATATTATAGTATATGATATTATATTATATAAGATTGTATTATACTATATTGTATCATATCATATCATGTTACATTATGTTCTGTTATCTTGTATCATATAATATCATAATTATATTACATTACATTACATATATTATATTATATTATATTATATTATATTTATTATATTATATTATATTATATTATATTATATTATATTATATTATATTATATTATATATAGTTATTCTTTATATATTATATTATATTTATTATTATATTATATTATATTATATTATTTATTATATTATATGTGTTATATCTATATTATATTATATTATATTGTATTTTATATATTAATTATTATATTATATTATATTATATTATATTATATAAATTATATTATATTAATATATATTATATTATATTATAATTATTATATTATATTATTTGTTTCGTGTTTTTATATATATTAATTATATTAATTATTATTTATATTGTATCATATTATATATCAAATATTATATTATATATTAATTATTTTATAATTTATATATATTATATATATATGTATATTTATAATTATATATATATATTATATTATATTATTATATTGTATTTTATTACATTACATTATATTACATCACTGAATAGTAGGGTAGAGTAGAGTAGAGTAAGTATTCATATCATATTATATTGTATCATAGTAACTTATATTACATTATAGTATACTATATTACAATTATAAAATACTACATTATGTTATATAATATCATATCACATTACATATGTTGTCATATCATACTAGATTATGTTGAAGTATAGTATAGTATATGATATGATATTATTTTATATTGCATTATATTTTATCATATCATGTTATATGGTATTATATTGCATCATATTATATTACATCATATCATATCATGTCATATTACATCAGAACACATCACATCATTTTATATCAGTTAATATTTTATTACATTATATTAATTACATGAGATTATATGATATGATATGATATGATATTGTATGATATGATATGATATGATATGATATTATACTATATTATATCATATCATATCATATCATATATTATATATATATATTATATTATATCATATTATATCATATTACTTTATATATTATATTATATTATATTATATTATATTATATTATATTATATTATATTATATTATATTATATTATATTATATTATATTATATTTATATTATATTATATTATATTATATTATGTTATGGTGTGTTTGTGTGTTGTGTTGTGTTGTGTTGTGTTGTGTTGCATTGTATTGTATTGTATTGTATTGTATTTATGTATTATGCCATGCCATGCTATGCCATGCCTATGCCATATCATATCATATATCATTAAATTATATTAAATTATATTAAATTATATTATATTATATTATATTATTATTATATTATTATATCGTAGCATATCATATTATATGTTATAATATTCTGTTGTATGGCGTTCTATTCTATTTCATTATTCAATACATGCTACATAATGCATTATATTATGTTATATTAAATCACATCATATTATATCATATTATGCCATATCATATTGTATGGTATTGTATCGTGTCGTATCCTAGCAGCATAGCATAGCATATCATATCGTATATTATATTATATTATATTATATTATATTATATTATATTATATTATATTATATTATATTATATTATTTTAGATTAGATTAGATTAGATTAGATTAGATTAGATTAGATTAGATCATATATTAGATTAGATTAGATTATATCATATATTAGATTAGATTAGATTAGATTAGATTAGATTATGTCACATCACATCACATCACATCATATGATATGACACGATATGGTATGATATCATATGATATCATATCATTCATATATCATATCATATCTTATCATATCATATCATATCATATTATATTATATTATATTATATTATATTATATTATATTATATATATTATATTATATTATATTATTATTATGTTATGTATGTTATGTTATGTTATGTTATGTTATGTTATGTTATGTTATGTTATGTTATGTTGTGTTTGTTGTGTTGTGTTGTTTATATTACAGTACAGTACAGTACAGTCCCAGTACAGTACAGTAGTACAGCACGGCACGGCACGGCACGGCACGGCACGGCACGGCACAGCACAGCACAGCATAGTATAGTATAGTATAGTATAGTATAGTATAGTATAGTATAGTATAGTATAGTATAGTATAGTATAGTGAATATATTATATCTATTATATTATATAGTTGTAATTCACGTATTGTGCAATATGTATTGACTGGTGTTGTATATTCGTTTCATTATTTGCATTGTGTTATTGTTACGACGGGGCAGTAGTTAAGAACTCGCTTTATTTATTGTATTGTTTTATTGTATTGATATTGATATGTATTGTATTGTATTGTATTGTATTGTATTGTATTGTATTGTATTGTATTGCATTGCATTGTATTGCATTGTATTGTATTATACTGTATCATTTGTGTTTCACCTTTTGGTAACAACAGATATCTCTGTATGATCACACTTTCCCCACAGAGAATTTGTCGCCATTGCCTAGCGCTGCTCTCCTTTTCTGTGTATAGTTTCGTTGAGCGGTCGGGGTGACTGTTGCAGCAGAATGGTGCCAGGAATATCCGGTTGCCACAGATTCTTTGACTTGCGCTTGGAAGGTAGAAAAAGATACATCTGTGAGTCATCATGGCACCTTCAGGTGTATGTTTCTTTCTTCCACGTGCGTTCAACTCAAGCTGCAGACTGGGGCACCATTTTTCCTCTGGCATCGACTAGTCCAGACTTACGCCACAGAGACAAGTGGTCATTGGTCATAGAGCTTTGTTATAGTGCTTTATCACATTGACCCACTTGGACGCTTGCCTGTAGGCGTCCTGTACGAAGATGGAATAGCTAGCCTGTAGTCAGAGGCCTTTGTGAAGAAAACAGGGCAATGGCAGCGTGGGCGTTTGGTGCGTGATTAGCACTGAATGATAAAGGGGCAGGATTCCAGACAATGCCTGTCAGAGGAAATGTGGTGTGTGTGTGTGTGTGTGTGTGTGTGTGTGTGTGTGTGTGTGTGTGTGTGTTGTGCGTGCGCGCGCGCGCGCGCGCGTGTGTGTGTGTGTGTGTGTGTGTGTGTGTGTGTGTGTGTGTGTGTGTGTGTGTGTGTGTGTGTGTTTTCCGTCATTTGTCCAACGGAAAAGAAACGCTATGTTGGTGATGCTTGCAACTTTCCCTCACTCTAGTGATATTTGACTCTCTCTCTCTCTCTCTCTCTCTCTCTCTCTCTCTCTCTCTCTCTCTCTCTCTGTACGCGTGCACACACGTGTGTGTATGAATTTCACAAACAAACACACACACAAACACACACACAAACACACACACAAACACACACACACACAAACACACACACAAACACACACACACACACACACACACACACACACACACACACACACACACACACACACACACAGAGAGAGAGAGAGAGAGAGAGAGAGAGAGAATTTCACACACACACACGCCCAGAGAGAGAGAGAGAGAGAGAGAGAGAGAGAGAGAGAGAGAGAGAGAGAGAGAGAGAGAGAGAGAGAGAGAGAGAGAGAGGTGTATATCACTGGAAGATAGTGATTTATCCAATGTAGATGCTTCAAAGCAAACACTTTTAAGTACATCCTTCTTCGATTTTATGCTAGAGGACATTGCTTCGGCTGTCTGATTTTGGCTGGTCTTCAAAGTTCGGTGGAATTTTAGTAAAGGGAGTGAGTAGTTCTTGTTGCTAAATGAAAAAAAAAGAAAGAAAGAAAGAAACAAACAAAGACGGAAAGAAAGAAAAACTATAACAGACATTGTCCAGTCACTATAAGCAGCGACCCACCGAAGAAGACTGGCTTTCCGCTGACTTACGTCGATAGCTTCCAGCTGTGTGTCTTCTATTTTGATACGCGCATGACAACCACCGACCAGCCCACCACTGAGAGCAACTCTAGTCTGGTGGAGGAATCAGGCACAGCGAAGTGTCCCTCCAGAAAAAAAAAAATGAACACGTCATGGCTTCCTTCCAACAAGACGTCTACGAATCACTGAACACCGTGGAGGAGGGCGGGGGGGGGGGGGGGGGGGGGGGGGTTTGACGTGAATTTACTGCAGACGTAAACATGTCCGTCAGGATTTATCAACATTACTTGCATTTTGCTTTCTTCTTTCTTTATTTCTCCATTTTAAAAAAATTGTAATGAAATATAACAGCGCTGTAATTCTATGTATTGTTAGTAAACAGTTATTAATAATGAATACATGTTGTACTCAGACTGGATTGTGGAAGTGAATGTTTTTCTTGTTTATATTGTAAATGTATTAAAGTGGCATGTTTTCATATTTTGATTGAAAATAGAATCATCAATGCAACATACAGACAGAGACAGACAGACAGACAGACAAACAGAGAGACAGACAGACAGACAGAGAGACAGACAGACAGAGACAGAGACAGAGAGACAGAGAGAGAGAGTGTTGCTCATAGCCCAGCCGACCACAAAGGGCCATATCAAGGCTGTCACCACGTTGAATCAAGTTGACTGGGGAGAAGGATTATTATGATGACAATGTGGGCATCCTTTTTCGTAGTTTGAGACTTTCTCTCCAAGGCTCGTTTCTTTCCCTTTTTCTTTTCTTCTTCTTTTTTACTTCATGCTTTCTATCACAGAAAATACCAATTCCAGCCAGCCCGAAGACATGCAGACAGCCGATGTTCTGCGCAGAAAATATGACTAGGACTCTTCAAGACATTTCAGTGGAGAAGGTGGGACTGGACGGTTTGGTTCCGTTAGTATCATTTCGGCCCATCGCCCTTTCGACCCTAGGTGTTAACTCATCGGTGTCCGTAGCATACTGACCTCTGCAGTTCCGGCTAGGGGCCGGTCAGGGCCGACCTATCGTACAGTGATATGTCTGTGATGGGATTTGAATCCAGCTATCTTGTCGTGAGACGTGAACTCTGACAGCTGAACTTGAGAGAGAAGGATTCTGGCATTAAAGATGAGACACCTCCGCAGGATCATTGGCATCTCATGTAAAGACCACATTGCCAACTTGGAGGCCCAGATCAGAGTAAGGCAAACCAATGGACCTGTTATCCACAGTTAAAAGAAGGAAAATGAGATGGTATGGTCAGGTATCAAGATCAACAGGACTCGCCAAAACCTTTCTACAAGGAACAGTGCGAGAAGGCAGAATGAGAGAGGAAGACCGAGAAAGAGATGGGAGGACAACATCAGTGAACAGACTGCCCTCACACTCGGGAACTGCCTCAGAGCGTCTGAGAACCAGGAGGAGTGGAGGAAGCTGGTTGCAAGTCTTCTGTGGCGCCCTAACGGCCTTCAAAACTCCGGGATAGGTGATAGGTGATAGGTGATCTTGTCGTGACTCTAAACACAGCCCATCCCTTTCCGGTGTCATCGTTAGCTCCTTTACTTTAATCAAAACAACGCAGCATCTAATCAGTACAACCTTAGATCTCTGTGTCAACGTTCACCATTTTGCTCTGATCAGTAGAACCAAAGTTCTCTTTCTGCGTCATTATTAACACAACTTAATATATCTATCTATGTCATCGTTAGTGTCCTTTGGTATAATCAGAACAACCCAACATCTTTTTCTGTGCCATCTTTGGCTCTTTCGCTTCAAACACTACAACCCAACAATTCTTTCTGTGTCATTGTTAGTTCCTTTGATCTGATCAGTACAACCAAACAACTCTTTCTGTGTCACCATTAGCCCCTTTGCTCTAATCTGTACAACCAAACAACTCTTTCTGTGTCATAGTTAGCTCCTTTAGAATAATCAGCGCAACGCAATATCTTTCTGTGTCATCGCTAGCTCCTGTCGTACAGTGACAGCAACGCAATATCTTTCTGTGTCATCGTTAGCTCCTTCGCTTGTTTAGGCCGCTTATTATTGAGTTCAAACCCGCCAAACAGGACATAAAAATCGGATTTGAACCATTTCACCAATCTCCAAGAGCATGCCTCTCTTCTAGGTCCACCACAACCACGACGAGTACTCCGCTGATTAAATTCTTAGTGTCATCTGGCCCTGGCTTTCCAGGCTGGTCGCCCATCCCCTCCCTCTCTCTAATGTCGTCTATGGTTTCAGTCCTCTGCACAAGCGTTAAATAAATCATGTTCCCTTACAAAAGGGCCATCCCTGCTCGCTGATGAGCTGCCGGTGCCACGTTTATTTGAACTCGGACGGCGACCGACCACGAACAAAGCTAGCGTGACGCCACACCGGCCGTTGCTGGTTCTGCCCCAATGAGTTTTAATTCGCGCGGTTTACGAGGCATCAGCACGGTTCGGGCTCACTTGTCTGTCTGTCTGTCCCTGATTTCCAGCACTGATGGGCTCCGGTGACAGTGAGGGCGCCACGTCTGGGGATATGTATTGACGTGGCACCGACTGTCACATCGGTGATGTTTACTGACATGACGTTGATCGTCAGACTGGGGATGTTTATTGACGTGACGTTGACTTTCTTTGACACTGGTGATATTTATTGCTGTGACGTTGACTGTGGCACCCATGATGTTTATTGACATGACATTGATGGTCATATGGCGATGTTTACTGACATGACGTCGATGTCACATAGGTGATGTTTCTTGACGTGATGTTGATTGTCACTCTGACGATGTTTATTGACGTGAGGTTGACTTTCTTTGACACTGGTGATATCTATTGGCGTAACGTTCACTGTGACACTGGAGATATCTTTTGCCATCACGTTGACTGTGACACTGGTGATGATTATTGACATTGCGTTGACTGTCATACTGATTATGCCTTTTACAACAAATTCTCTATTTTCTCTTTGATCAAATTCATCTATGGTTTGTTAATGGCACCACGGAATAAGTGTTTTCCCTTCTCAGTCAGACGCTTTTACTTTGAAATATTTTGCAAGGATTTAATACTAGGGCAGCAAAAACAACGACCAAGATTATTTTCTTCAACGACAGCCGGAGGGCTGACACTTCTCGCAAGTCTGAAGAGAAGCTGACGTGGTGATGTTCCACTGAAAAGACAAAGAAGGAACAACATTGAACAGTTAAAGGCCCGTCAGCTGCACGAGAAGGGTGAGCAAAACTGCGAAACTGTTGATCAGCTCTGGGTTCGGTGGTGCCAGGAGAAAAACAACATTATTCTTTACAAAAACAACATTATTCTTTACAAAAACAACATTATTCTTTACAAAAACAACATTATTCTTTACAAAAACAACATTATTCTTTACAAACAGGCAGGCTTCAGACGACACCCTTCAACTAAGCACCAAACGGCATACATCGCCCAGAAGATCGAGGATGGTTTCCAAGACAAGAAACACGCATAGGAGTGACTGACGTGGACAGAACCTTTGACAAAAGTTTGGAAGAACAAGCTAAGACTGAAAGTCCTAAAGAGTGGTGTATCTGGTTGCATGTTTCAGTGAACTCTCAGTATGTGGACGGCAGGTAGACAGAGTTCACCTGATGGGAGCTTGCAGGCGTTAAATCACATTGAGAGAAGGAGTCCCTCAGAGAAAAGTTGTAAGTCCGACACTGTTCATTGTCTTTGTCTTTCACCTCCCCGCCATTGAACAAAACACGACCTTCCAGACTAACGGACAGTCCCTGACTGCTGAAGACAACCACACATACAAGAGGGTGACTTTCGACAGGAGACTGATCTGGAAGCAAAGATTGAAAAATCAGAATCAAGAGCACAGGTGCCGGAAGTGCTGGTGAAACTCACTGGCATAAGTGAACGCAGACGATGGAATCCTCAAAAAGAGGTACACTGGTAGAGTAAGATCAGTTATCGCGTATGGAATGACAGCTTGGGTCCTACCGGCCTTCTCCGATCTTGAGAAAATCAGCAATGTGCTGAACTAACAATTAACATTGGAGCAGTGCGGTCAGTCCCTATTTGAGAGCTGTAAACCATTATTTGACTAGGGTCTCTTGAGGGCAGGGGAGACACACAGCTATTGATCCAAGATGCCGAAACAATCAGTTCAGTCCATGGCAGACAGAGAGTCTAAGACAACATAAAGAAGATTACAAAGGGGATGTAATGTCCACCAGACTATGGTCCTTGGGAAGAAGCATGAGGACTTCCTGTGTCTTGGCCCCATAATACTACCTTCCAGACTAACGGATAGACCATGCCTGCCGGCCGGCCCTCAGTACCTCGAGCACCCTGCCTGGAATGAAGTCAGCTTACCTCAACTACAATGCAGTTCTCCCAGCATTGACAAAGATTCTCAAGCAGTGCTCAGAAGAAGTGTACACAATGGTACACATTCAGAATGGCTGTCCACAACAATTAGACTCGGACACTCATATTCACTGATGGCTCTGTCGAACAGACTGTCAGAAATGACAGTGTCTGAATCTACATCAAGCCCCAGGAGGAAGTGAAGAAAAGAACCCCTGACACCTCCAACAATTTTTTTTTTTTTTTTTTTTTACTGGCGCCATGTCTGTCTTGCAAGCACTTCAGACTGTTTAACAGTTTCTAGCTTCTATCCATAGACTGCTGGTGGTCTGTGTCTAGCCATCTGAGCGCTCATTTCCATGCCATATCTTGCTGAATGAACAAGACAGCCCACGTATATGTATGCATCACCAAAATAACCAAATACACGAAAATGAAATTTTGTGTTTATCGTTCATGACGAATCAGGTAATGGAAACAGCGTGAAAGCAGAAAATCAAGCAGCCTAGTTTCCACAATAACGGCTGTTACACTAATACCAGTATACAAATTTGTCTTTATGATATCTCACACACACACACACACACACACACACACACACACACACACACACACACACACACACACACACACACAAATGCATGCACACACAACCGTCATCATCCGACATCATGAATGAATGAATACATCTACCCAAGTGCATACATGAACTGCAAACGTACGCCTTTCAATGCAGGCCTCATTAAACCGCAATACGTGATTTCCCTGTGTCCATTGCAGGAACACACAGGCCTAATTCATGCCACACTCTCCCCACATCAGTCTGCTCTGGCCAGCACTCATACAACTGTCGATCAATACGTCCGAAATAAGAGCTTGTAAATAATGTTATTAGCCGCGTGACAGTGAATGAAGTTTGGCGGCTGCTGTTGCAACCAACGTCATAGCAATCACTCACTCTTCACTTCCCGCCATGTTTAGTTTGGCTGGCAGTCCCTTTTCTATCCCTACCATCATTAATCATGGACGGGCCAAAGTACGCGTCTGGTAATTCGAGAGCGCGGGGATAAAAAAGTTGTGTTTGAAATTCGAACCGGAAACCTTTTTCCTTGATTAGACGTGATGGGGGGATCGAATGTAAACTGTTTACAGAGCGCCAATCAAAGCCCTATCAATAATGCAATCCCTCCACCACTAAACGCACGGCCATGTTGTCCACGCTCTCATTACCTCGGTCCACCTGCTTCTTTTCATCAGGGCCCGATGTCGGAATCAAATAATGATGAGCAAGAACTTAATCAGTGTGCCGCGGGCTTGTCTTTTCATCACTATTTTACGCCTTGCTCCCTCATTACAAAATGGCTGATAACCAAGCCTCGCGTAGCACGAGATCTGGTCACGTCAACCGGAACGGGGCAGAAATGGTGCAGTGAGGAAGCGGGCACGGCTCCAGAACAAAGCTGGGGTCTGGATTGGGATTATAATGGCCATGGCGCATTAAAAAAACAAACAAACCGGGTATCAAAATGCAGTAAAGATCACCCAACTGCGTGTTTAATGTCTTTGTTGGTTGGTGGAGGCAGTCTCGTTAAGTATTTGATTAACACCAAAGCATTTCCCCTTGATGTTATACATGTGCTGCAAACATGATATAGATCTAAAGATGAGAGACAAATGATCGATGCTCCCGTCAGCCCTCTTAATGAGGAACTGTACAAAACTGTGTGATTCTCACAGCTTTCCTTTTTCTTTTCTCATGCCTCATCTTCCCCTATCCCAGCCCCACCCCCCTCCTTCCTGGCCACACACAAGATTGAACATTTCCCACATTCTATACATGTAATGTTACTGAAGTCTGGTAAGCTGTGACCTTCACTTTAGAGATGTCTGTTTGTCGCCGTTTGTGTGACAACTGTCTAATTCCTTACTGCAAGCATGTTGGGCCCTCCATCCACCATTTAAAACCGTAGCCTCTCTTTTCGGTCCATCCAGTTGGACAAAGGACTCCCTGTGTGACATGCGTATATGGATCAACAGGACACGTTTGTTGTTTTTAGTGCTGTTGTGTGTGTGTGTGTGTGTGTGTGTGTGTGTGTGTGTGTGTGTGTGTGTGTGTGTGTGTGTGTGTGTGTGTGTTGTTTTTTACGGAGGGAGGGGAGGGAGGGGCGACGGGAGAAAGAGGGATAGGGGAATGATGGGAAGAAGGGGAGAGCCGTCAGGAAGGCTTTTTTTGTTTGTTTGTTTGTTTTTTTGGGTTTTTTTTTGACGTTCATGCAACAAGCAATAACACTGTCAAAAGGTTGAATGGTTTCAGTCGGTCCACGCTGAAGGTTGTATGTGGCGGCCAGAGAAGGCTGGCCATAGATCTGAACTCAACGACATTTGGGATTTGACCACGACATTTTATTGAATCCAATCCCCCACGCTCTCATGATCATGCAGTTATGACAACATCTAGTCTTCCTCCCGCCAGCCACCACCACCTCTCCCCTTTCATCCATTCCTGCAACACCAGCTCTCATCCCTAATTAGTTAGTAAATGACCTGTCTGAATAGTGACCTTTTTCACCGCAACTGTGTTAGTGACTTAAAACCGAGAAACCAGCCAAGAATCAACCACCCAGTTGACTAACAAACAAGCTGAGTGACGGACATTTCAAGCTGCATGTTGCTCAGTTGGATGGATCGAGGAACAGAAGTGGTCTCCGACACATACATACTCTCTCTGTGTGTGTGTGTGTGTGTGTGTGTGTGTGTGTGTGTGTGTTGTGTGTGTGTGTGTGTGTGTGTGTGGTGTGTTGTGTGTGTGTGTGTGTGTGTGTGTGTGTGGACACATGGTGGTACTGATCAATCCTTAAGGCGTGGAGGCTGTAAGGGAGGGAAGGATGTCTTGCCTTGCCTAGGTGCCATCCATGTGGTCCAGAGGTCGGCGTGTCATGACTCTCCAAGCTTTCCTATCTTGTGTCATATGTAGGCAGTCTGTCTGATTCCTCCCTGTCCATTCTGTGATATCATCTGTCCACAGTCTTCTCTGACGTCCTCTTGCTCTCTGGCCTTCCACGGTTCCAGTTAAGATGTTCTTTGGAAGTGAGTAGTGTCTCATGATATGTCCCAAATATGCAAGCTTTGTTGATCTTTTTGCTGCATTAGTTCTCTTTGCACACCTAGTCTTTTCAGCACCTTTTTATTGGGTAACTTTGATGTCATTACTAATGATGATTTCTTCAAGATTCTACATCGTTGGCTAGACGAAGAGGACAATGTAGATTATGAAGATTGTGACTCCATTTTGTATTCGTTAACCCAGCAACATTGTACAATGTTGTCATCAATGTTGTCATACAATGTTGAATCATGTTGTGTTCTGCTGTCATGTGTTGCATCGCATAGTGGTTTGTTGCTTTGTGTTGCATTGTACGGTGCTGTGCAGAGTCTTATGTTGTCTTGTCCTGACCTCTCTTGTATTGTTTCGTCCTGTCTTGCCGCACAGATTAAACAAAATAAGTTAAGCGGAGAGGAGTGGGGGTGGGGGAAAGTTTCTCGCGGTTAACCTCAGAGACATTAATATTAAGTCTAGCGTCCTACAATGACGAGAAACACAAGCCTGCGGCTTTTCCTCATGTTTGGACCGACAACAACTGAAGCAGTGCTTCTTCTTCTTCTTCTTCTTCTCGTCGTCGTCGTCGTCGTCGTCGTCGTCGTTCTCACGTTCTTCGCTCCGTGACTACTACTCCGAGGTTCATCATTGTTGAAACTTTTAAAAACATCGTTTCAATCCGGGAATAGTATTTATATTTTCGCTATCCATTTCACCGACGCAAGATGACGTATTCCGCACAGTATGGAATGAGATCCATTATGCGAGCAGATTTTCGTTTAACTTTTCGTTGATTACAGTGCATACGTTCACGCCGTGTAACGTCTCATTTAAAGGCGGTGGGGATAATCTGCACGAATGGTGAATCCGAAAGCATCTCAAGCCTAGCTGTTTCAACCGTGGATTGAACCGGTGTCGTATAATATCTGGGAACCGTGATATCTGGGAACGCGTTCCCAGATTTACCGTGATATCTGGGAACGCGTTCCCAGATTTCCTGAACTTCCAATCGTGAAATCTGGGAACTTTGTGAAAATCATGCCAAGAAATTGATGAAAAAAAAGTGACAAGAAGGCCAAAGATCTCAATTGCACCTAAATAAATTGTTTCCTACCTTATCTCGAAAATCCATTCTGTTTTCGTCTTCTTTCTGCCCTTCTGAGCTCTGAAAGACCACGTTCCCAGACATCACGGCCTTCCCAGATATCACCGTACATTTTGGGAACGCGTTCCCCAAAAATCTGTGATATCTGGGAAGCCTTCCCAGATATCACGTTCCCAGATTTCACGCGACACCGGGAACCCAAGGATCAAGAACTAAATGTTTTAACCACAAAGACATCCAGCCCATCATTCCCGGTCTTCCCCGCTTCCTCCCCCCCCCCCCCCACACACACACCCCGCTCACTCACTCACCCACCCTGAAATTAGTAAAAGCTGCAAAAGCATCTTAAATGAGGCACTAGAAAGATTATAGCCAACAAGGAGGGTAACTCTTGCTCTCAGGATGTGAAAATTACACGCCCACAAGTGCACTCCAAGTTGCACTTCGGTCATGTTCACATTTTGCAATGATAACAATGTTAACAAATGATAACGACTAGATCATAATCTTTGTTATATTGATTAGTGAAATTAGATAATAATAGTAGCAATAACAATGACGACATCATGATCTATATGGTAGTTATTAGTGAATTAAGATAACAATTGTAACAATAACAACCACTAGATCATAATCTTTATTATTTTTATCAGCGAAATTACGTCCCCTGTTTTTGACCATGACAGAACAAACCAACGGCATCCTGTTAGCCCTACCAGCCATGCCTCAGTGAAGCCGTGGCATCATTAGCCCATCCCACGGCCATGTCGGGGCCCATCAAGAACCTGCCGCATCACGCCAGTTAATGGGCCACAGCCCAGGCGTCGACGATACAATGACCCGATTCAGCCGCCGTTAATCGCGGCACTTAGTCCCCCCCTCCCCCAATTACGGAACAAAAGCCGGCAAAGTTTTCCATTTTTATTCAATTTCTCTCCCAGCAAGTCAGCATCTTGAGCAAACATGAAATCACCCACCGTCTATCAAGCCCTCACAACCTCGCGCTCTCTAGCAAGACAGGGGGCCAGGGAGGGTAAAGGTACTGGCCCACAGACTGGGGGAGCCCCACAAAGGATGGGAGGAACGTTCTGCACATTTGTCCAGCCTGTCTTGATGCTGGCTAGTGCCAGCGATTCGCGGTGCCAGGGGGAAAGTTTACGGTACTCTGTGGCGACTTTGATGAAGTCGCTTCCAACGACTCCTCGTCCATTAGCTCCAACAGAATGAAGGGGAGGGAGACAGACACGGGAGAAGAAAAAG
>CM065716.1:31262177-31282177 GCA_033310375.1 Conus canariensis | reverse complement strand
AGAATAAACAAAGAAACTGTCCCAGCATAAAATGCAGAGAAGCAGTATTCAGAACAAACCGAAAAATGTCATTAACACACACTAGAGATAAGAGACACACTGAACAAACCAGAAAACTTCTTCAGCACACGTTACAGATGAGAGGGACTCAAAACAAGCAAACAAAAATAACTTACCTACCGACCGTTACAGACTATTGGCACTCAGCGGGAAAAACAAAACTTTTTAGCACAGATTACAGACAAAAGGCACTCAAAACAAAGAAGAAAACTCCTTTCCACACAAGTTCAGAGAACAAACTAGAAAACTTCATCAACACAGATTACAGACGAAAGGCACTCAAAACAAAGAAGAAAACTCCTTTCCACACAAGTTCAGAGAACAAACTAGAAAACTTCATCAACACAGATTACAGACGAAAGGCACTCAAAACAAAGAAGAAAACTCCCTTCCACACATGACATACAAAATAGAAAACTTCCTTAGCACACACTTTAGACAAGCGGGACTTAAAACAAACCAGAAAACTTCCTTACCACAAATTACAGACAAGAGGTACTTAGAACAAACAAGGATGCTCCTTTCCCCCGCATTATAGACAAGAGGCACTCAAAACTAAGAAAAAAAACTTTTCTTATCACACAGTCACAGACAAAAGGCACTCAAAAACAAAAAAACAAAACTCATTTCCACGCATTACTTACAGAGGTTCTGAGAACAAACAAGAAAACTTCTTTAACACATATTAAAAACAAGGGGCATTGAAAACAACCAAGGAAGCTTCCGTAACACACACTAAGACACAAGAGGCACTCCGAACGAAGAAGAAATGTTCTCAGCACACATTACAGACAAAACGCACTCCAAACAAACAAGAAAACTCCTTACACATTAGATACGAGGGGTCCTGAGAACAAACCAGAAAACGGCCCTAGCAGACATTACAGACAAGAGAGACTCAGAAGAAACCAGAAAACTTTCTCACCACACAATGAAAACAAGAAGCACTCAGACCGAACTAAAGAAGCTTCCCTAACACACAATACAGACAATAGGTATTCAGAACGAAAGAGAAAATGTCCTCAGCACATATTACACACAGAGGTAATGAGAACAAATCAGAAATTACTAAGCAGACATTACTGAGAAGACCCATTCACACAATAAACCCCGCCTTGGCTTAAGGCTGTGTCAGGCCAATTGACATAGGCTAGAACACCAAGGCTACATCAAAATGTTGTTATGCTCTGCATAGTTATGCGGGGACTGTCTTCAGTTGTGACAAGCTCTTAGCATAACATTATCAGTCTCCAAAATCCCCCAAAGTCGGAGTGTGGCTGCCCACGTGATGCATTTGTACCATAGTGTTCAAGTACTTCGGCTGCTCGGATGATCCCTGGAGTCTTTTAGCCAGGGTACGACATCAACAACAACAACACAATAAACCAGAAAACTTCCATAACATTAACACATTACTGACAAGACGCACACAGAACGAAGAATGAAATTTTCTTTGCACACATTACAGACATGAACTGCCCAAAGGAAACGGGAAAAGGATTGTTTGTAGAGCCGATGTCTGGAGGTGATTGATCAGTGAATCTTTATGTTCAAAAACTGACAAAATGCCTCAAGAACAAAACTGTCCTGTGCTCTTTTTATCAACCCTGGCTACCCAATCTATCACATCCATGAAAAAGGGTAATCTCTATTCATTTACCTTTTTTGTTGGAAGTGGCCCAAAGCATGAAATAAGGTACAACTTTTATGGAAGCACCGGGTCTGGATGCTAAGAGAAGAGGTTAGTTGGAAAGCTTAACAAAACGAGAGAGAGAGAGAGAGAGAGAGAGAGAGAGAGAGAGAGAGAGAGAGAGAGAGAGAGAGAGGAGAGAGATTTTGTTTAGGGAAAATGAATGCGTAAAGAAAGCGCTCAAAACCAGCTATCTTCGATCGCAGCATTTCATTTTATTCATTGTCACTAGTTCAAAATGAAGAAGAAGAAGAAGAAGAAGAAGAAGAAGAAGAAGAAGAAGAAGAAGAAGAAAGAAGAAGAAGAAGAAGAAGAAAGACAAACAGACACAGACGACAGACAGACAGACAGACAGACAGAGAAAGAGCACGTCACTCAACGAAGAGAGAGAGAGCACGTCACTCAAAGAAGAGAGAGAGAGAGAGAGAGAGAGAGAGAGAGAGAGAGAGAGAGAGAGAGAGAGAGAGAGAGAACACGTCACCCAATGACGATTGAAAAAGAAATAGAAGAGGAAAAAAAGGAAGAAAGAGAAAAAAAAAGCAACAACAAAAAAAGAAAGAAAAGATGACTGCTGTGTAGGCTGCCCTGCCCCCTTCCCAAGCCCCAAGCTCTTATTTGGCGGAGCAGCCGAGAATACTATATTAGCTTTCATCAGACCATCGCCAACATCACGCATCCAGTCGCCACCCTCCAGGGGCCCCCACCTTCCCTGCCACTACCACAACAACTTCTCTGTCCCCTCTCCTCTGGCGAATTTATTCTTTTTTTCTTTTTTCTGTTCTCTGGCGGATGCTAATGGGGAAGCCGATGTGGCCCCGGAGAGGCTCCGGACCTGGTGGATGAGGCCTCTGAGGACGTCTTCGTCCACCTCCCTGACATGCAATGAGAGAGCGAGTTAAGTCATCAGCTGATGATGAAGTTACGGAACCGACCTCTGGGAGAACGCACACACATACAGAGACACACGGATGCAGACACAG
Source organism: Conus canariensis (assembly GCA_033310375.1). Taxonomy (NCBI): domain Eukaryota; kingdom Metazoa; phylum Mollusca; class Gastropoda; order Neogastropoda; family Conidae; genus Conus; species Conus canariensis. The sequence goes on along the minus strand of CM065716.1, from coordinate 31,279,447 downwards.
AGACAGACACAGAGACAGCCACAGCCACAGCCACAGCCACAGGCGCAGGCACACACACACAAAACACACACACACACACACACACACACACACACACACACACACACACATGCACGCATACATTCACATACACGCACGCATACACACACACACACACACACACACACACACACCACGCACACATGCCACCACACATACACACACACACACACACACACACACACATGCCACACACACACACACACACACACACACACACACACACACACACACACACACACACACACGTTGTTTCTTTCTTACCCAACATTCCCATCCCTTCTTGCCATACCCTCACCCTCAGTATCTGTCCGCTGTCCAATTCACTGCCCCACTATCAAACTGCCCGAAAAGAGGGAACGGGGGAAGGAGAGATGGGGATGGGGAAAGGAGATGTCATTAAAGCATGACAAGTTAAGGTCTTCGCTTGATCGTGTACATCATATCTGTTTAAACACTAAACGCTGTTTTACATCTGTGTGTAGAAGTAGCAGAGCTCTGGCTGGTGTCTTGAAACCAGCTCAGTGTGAAAAATACATAACTTTTATACTATACCTACCTCCACAGCTCATTTTAACGCCTCTTCCCCCCTCTCCTCGGTTCCAGTCCATAGATAAAGTTATACCGATTAAATACTTGTGAAAAGCGTGGAGCTGATGCTTTGATTCTGATGATTAGCCCATACGTCGGTTCTGGAAGACCATGTCATCATAAAGCCATTGAGCCAAATGTGTCTGGATAAGTGACGATGAAACGTTATTCAATCAATGCACATTTGAATGATGCTGACAAATATTTCCGATTGCTTCAGTTGAAGAAGGCAAAAGAATGGATTATTTTGATTTTGTATTTATAAACTTAGTAGGCCTGTATTAGGCATGCAAACCAAATACAGACATTAAAGATATACCCTTGCGCCCGTGTGCACGCACGCACAAACACACACACACGCGTGCGCACACAACACACACACACACACACACACACACACACACACACACACACGTACGCACGCACGCACACACCACACACACATACACACACACACACACATTCGCGCGCGCGCTCGCGCGCGCACACACACACACACACACACACACATGATTAATCGGTCCACAATCATTCTGATGAAAGTTTCATCACTTTACTGGTCGCCAGTGCACAGATTACTGCGCGAAGTAAACCAGTTCAGCGACACGAACAAATCAAACACATCGACCGAACAGCATTCACCACACTATGAATTATAAACAACACCCCGCCACCACAGAATACGTCACCGCATCAGTGCGTTGGTATGTGTTTGTTGTTAAACCGAACAAGTTAGCGCAGAGAAAAGAGAGAGAGGAGAGAGAGAGAGAGAGAGAGGCCACAGTGACCTCTGAACGAGATATGACATTATAAGGAAATGAGTCTGTTAATGATAACCTTTTGTTTTCCTTTTTTTTTTAAAGTGAGAGGAATAGTACCCTGTTTGAATGCTTTGTGCAAAAACAAATATTTCTCAACGTTCATTAAAATATGCCATTATTTTCATTGATGTACAGCTTCTTCAATCGTCAGTAGGCTAAAAACTAAACATGGATTTTCATAGAGCTTTGTGGTAGATATTCTTGTCGAAAATCTCGAAAACCAGGTCTAAAAAAGAGAATGTGCCTTTATATTCTATTACATTCTTACATAACGGACAAAGCATGCTGACCGTGCTGTAACATTTAGCACGTTGATATGGCTGTACTGTGATGCATGCTAGTCCAAATCTTAGTCTGTTATACATGTCGTATGTCTGTCCATGTCGAGAAAAAGAAAAAAGTAGAAAGACAAAACCACTCACGACGACACAGGCACTTACATTTCAATCGCCAGATATAAGATAGATAACCCAATATAATAAACAACTCAATATTTGCAGCTACCAAACCAATTTGATTCTACTGTGCGTAAATAGAAGGTTTTAAATCACAGAACGAATGGAGGCCGCCGTGTTGTGATGTGATGTGACGTCAGTAACACGTTACCGACAGTGCCATGTCAACACGATGCTCAGCCTCGGTGACAACATCAGGAACGTTCACTCAGTCCCATACATTTGCCACACATCGACAAATTCCAGACAGAATTTGGTACTGTTCCGAACAGCTTTGAACCTAGAGTTACTATGAAGAGCTTCTACGAAGTTCAGAGGAAGAACATATCCTTATGTCGACCAAAAATGATTTAGATTTGTCTGCCTCCAAAGGCTTCAAGTGTGAAAAATGTCTACCGTGGTTGTGACGTCACATTCAGGGGGAATTACTCTAAAACGCCATAAAAACTGGCAGCTTGGTAGAACCCGTGCTGTAAAAGTTCAGCGCAATAACGTAGACTTATTCATAATAGAATGGCCGTTCAGAATTCTCTCTCTCTCTCTCTCTCTCTCTCTCTCTCTCTCTCTCTCTCTCTCTCTCTCTCTCTCTCTAACGTAGACTTATTCATAATAGAATGGCCGTTCAGGATTCTCTCTCTCTCTCTCTCTCTCTCTCTCTCTCTCTCTCTCTCTCTCTCTCTCTCTCTCTCTCTCCATACATCATTACATCCATCCATCCATCCATCCATCCATCCTTCCATCCATCGATCTGTCTGTCTATCTATCTATCTATCTATCTATCTATCTATCTATCTATTATCTATCTATCTATCTATATATCCATCTATATCTATAACAGTAAAAGCAACAGTCTTTTCATGTCTTCAGACGTAAGCTATCACATATATGTAATGTCCGGCAATACACTTTTTTCGCCCTGTAAACAGACACACACTGCTCTCCGACACAGCTGAATTGAGGATGCTCATGCTAATGAATTTGTAGCTGTATGCGCACATAATATGAATGAAAATTATGTCCAAAGTTTAGCTGCTTTTTGGCTCTTTCTTTTTTCTTTTTCCAAAACACTGTAAAATGCGAACAAAAGTATACTTTTAAATTTACATATAAAGCATTAAAAAAAACCCACATCCAAACCACGAGAAGAAAGAGTAAGTAAATAACTGCTGTCCAAATGCCAGATAATATTCAAGAAGGAATTTCTCTTTTTTCCTATATTTTTTTTTTATATTCGGTTTCAACAGCTACTGAAACACAAGAGAGAGAGAGAGAGAGAGAGAGAGAGAGAGAGAGAGAGAGAGAGAGAGAGTATGATTGTATTTGTGGTGTGGTGTGTGCGTGTGTGTGTGTGGCGCGCGCGCGCGCGCGCGCGCGTGTGTGTGTGTCTAAGAGAGAGAGAGAGAGAGAGAATGGAGGGGAAAATATGCATGTATGCGCGCGCGCGCGTTTGCGTGTGTGTGTGTGTGTGTGTGTGTGTGTGTGTGTGTGTGTGTGTGTGTGTGTGTGTGTGTGTGGTGTGTGTGTGTGAGAGAGAGAGAGAGAGAGAGAGAGAGATGAGTGTTTTACTGGTTGACGATTAGGACGTTTCTGCGGCCCTCTTGCTGTCCAGGGGCTGATTAGAACGAAATTAGAGAGAGAGAGAGAAGGGAAGACAGGGAACGATGTGTAGGGGGTGTGACGATGGAGGACTGCAATCATTTGTAAAGAGGGACAGGCGAGGGGCGGGGGTGGGGGGGTGGGGGGGGAGAAGGGTGTTGCTGATGGACTGCAATCATCGTAATGTGCTTGTCTCCCAATTCAGCAGCAGACAACAGTCTCCCTGCACCCTGGATCCGCTTCAAGCTATTTCCCACACGGCCCACGTGGCACACGCCCCTCTGATAGGCATCGGCGCAGGCCACCGAGGGTTCACGTCTGGGATCAGTCAGGTCCTGAACAGACTAGGAAGACCGCTCACAAAACAGGCGATGTTCTTGATATTCGCGATGGATTAAACCCGTCAGTTCACCAAACTGCCCTTTTTTGGCACTTAGACGGCAATTGTCTGAAAGATCTGAACGACCCGACCTCCGCTCCCACCCCCCACCCCCACCCCCCCGCCGATCTCCTCCATAACCGCTCTCCCTATCTGTAGTTGTTTGTTTCCGTTCCATGCTCGACCAGAAATATTATGAAGCCGGGATAATGATAACAGGGCGTGTTTAAATGGGATATGGGGAGGAGGGGGGGGGGGGGGTAGTGGGGAGCAGCGAGTGTGACAGGAGACACAGAGACAGTCAGGTTAGGGTTCTCTTATTACCCTGAAGCTTTTAGCACGAGTAGTTCCCAAAAGAAATCCGTACAGTCGTAGGATACCTGAAGAATGGCCTACCAGTGATTTTGTTTAAAGATCGAAAGCTGCTTGTAATGAGTTCAGCCTAATGGACGATTTGCCTCTGTTCTGAGCGGAGCTGGTCCACAGAGTGTAGACTTCAGGACAGAGAATCATGTGGGTATGTTTCAGACATAAAACAATTTTTTTTTTCAAACTGGTGCTGAAACATTTTGGCAGTTTCATTTGAGTGTGTGTGTGTGTGTGCGTGGTGCGTGCGTGCGTGCGTGGCGTGCGTGCGTGCGTGCGTGCGTGCGTTCGTGTGTGTGTGTGTGTGTGTGTGTGTGTGTGTGTGTGTGTGTGTGTGTGTGTGTGTGTGTGTGACTGCGCCCGCGTGCGTGCGTGTAGCGACGTGATTCACAGATTTCTTGGAAATTCCTTGCGACTGATGGGGGAAATCTGGAAACTCCTGCGTTGTCTTTCTGGGTATGCTGGTACGTAATTGGTGTTTCTTGCTTCCACAGTCCACCGTGGACTTCTTTACCGTTTACGGGACCTTTGACATAGCCTACGTATAAAATTCTTTGATGTTCACGTTTAGAAGTACGCGTTAAAGTGGGTCAGACACGAATAGTTCTGTGCACAATGTTATCGTTAGATTCTGTTAACATACCTCTCCACCTTTCACACACAAGGAACGGCAAAATCGAACCCGACATTCACAAACTGACAGTCTAGCCTTAGTGCTAATGAACTTGAACAGAAGAGACTGAGCTGACTGGCACCAAGTCTTTCTTTTACACGCCGGAGCTACACTTATAACATTATTCATCAGGTCTTGAAAGTTACGTCAGTCGTTTTGTTGTTATCGTTTCCCTAAGTGCACTCTCCAAATCCTCGGTATTTGAAGTATACAGTGCGGGTAAACCCAGTGTCACAAAAGCAGAAAGTGTGTGTACGGAGTGAGTTTGGGTCGGAGTGGGTGGGAGGTAGGATGGAATCCAGTGCCAAAAAGGCACTAGGCATGCGCTTTGGGCCAATGGCACAAGGATAGCAGGTATGTGTTCTTGGTCAGTGCCGATGCCTCAATGACACGAAATGTGATTTGGGCTAATGTCCTGTACCACGAAACCCACAAAGCTCATAGTGTACATAGTGGGGGTGTAAGGTGAAGGGAACGCTAGGCCAACAGTGTATAGACACTGCGGAATGTAAGGTGAGAGGAAAACAAAGTCTGCGGTGTACAGCCACAGTGGGGTATGAGATGAGGAGAACACAAAGCCCACGGTGTTGGGATGTAAGGTGATGGAAACACAAAGCCTACAGTGTACACAGTGGGATGTAAGGTGAAGGGAACACAAAGCCCACAGTGTACACAGTGGGATGTAAGGTGAAGTGAACACAAAGCCCACAGTGTACACAGTGGAATGTAAACTGAGAGAAACACAAAGCCCACAGTGTACACAGTGGGATGTAAGGTGACAGAAACACAGAGCCCACAGTGCACACAGTGGGATGTAAGGTGAAGGGAACACAGAGCCCACAACGTACACAGTGGAATGTAAGGTGAAGGGAACACAAAGCCTACAGTGTACACAGTGGAATGTAAAGGTGAGGGGAACACAAAGCCTACAGTGTACATAGTGGAATGTAAGGTGAGGGGAACACAAAGCCTACAGTGTACACATTGGAATGTAAGGTGAAGGGAACACAAAGCCTACAGTGTACACAGTGGAATGTAAGGTGAGGGGAACAAAAAGCCTACAGTGTACACAGTGGGATGTACGGTGAGGGGCACACAAAGCCCACAGCGTGCACAGTGGAATGTAAGGTGAAGGAAAAATACAAAGCTTACGTTGTACAGCCACAGTGAGATGTGCGGGAAAAACACAAAGCGTACAGTGTACAGGCACAGTGAAATGTACTGTGAGGGAAAAACACAACGCTTACAGTGTTCAGGCACAGTGAGATGTGAGGGGAAAAACACAAAGCTTACAGTGTAGAGCCACAGTGAGATGTGAGTGGAAAACATAAAGCTTACAGTGTACAGGTACAGTGAGATGTGAGGGAAAAAACACAAAGCTTATCGTGTACAGGCACAATGAGATTTGGGGGGAAACACAAAGCTTACAGTGTAAGGCACAGTGAGATGTGAAGGAAAAACACAAAGCTTACAGTTTACAGGCACAGTGAGAAGTAATGTGACGGAAAACACAAAGCTTACAGTTTACAGGCACAGTGAGATGTTATGTGAGGGAAAAAACACAAAGCTTACAGTGTACAGGCACAGTGAGATGTAATGGGAGGGAGAAACACAAAGCTTACAATGTACAGGAAAAGGGAATGGAAAGTGAGGGGAACACGTTGCCCATTGAGAGATCGAACTACAGAGCGGCCTGCGACATGGTCATTTTACTTTTGAAGGACTGTTTAATCTGGACACAGAGATCCCTATCCACAATCCCTGTTACTCCTCTACCAGCACCACTACCACCATCTCCATCTCCCTCTCCCCCCCCACCCTCTCCCTCTCTCTCTTGACCTAGATCTCTCTCTTCTGACCCTTTCTCTGTCTGTCTGTCTATCTGTTTGTCTGTCTGTCTGTCTGTTTGTCTGAATCTCTCTCTCTTCTCTCTCTCTCTCTCTCTCTCTCTCTCTCTCTCTCTCCACATAGCCTTCTTCCGAACTCCCCCCTCTCTCTCTCTCTTTCTCTCTCTCTCTCTCTCTTTCTGTTACTTTCGCTCTCTGTCTCTCTCTCTCTGGACAGAGCTCTCTGTCTCTGTCTCTGTCTGTCTGTCTTCTCTCTCTCTCTCTCTCTCTCTCTCTCTCTCTCTCTCTCTCTCTCTCTCTCTCGTGACACAGCTCTCTTCTGACCCCCCGTCTCTCTCTCTCTCTCTCTCTCTCTCTCTCTCTCTCTCTCTCTCTCTCTCTCTCTCTCTCAAATTCATCAATGGATTTTTTGTCGGGTGTTGCTTCCATCTTCCATCTCCGCTTTCTCACCCTGCCCCCCCCCCCCCCCTCCACTGCTCGACACAACGTCAAAGAAGAGGGAGGAGGCTTTTAGGGAGACCATTTCCACACGGCACACAGGGGAGCCAGATGAAAGACCCGAACAGGATGATCCCAAATCAGCACGGACTGTGAATTCTCTCAAATCACAGCTTTCCCGGTCCCGCTCTCCATCTTTGAGTGTGGGCTAAATTACCAAGGTTTTCATTCGCTGCCCATCACTGCAGCGTCATTGCGGGCTGCACAAGGGGAGATTATCCCGATCTATTTCACTCCAGGGGGCGCTCGGGCTCTGTTTGGCGAATGGCGGACGGAGCTTGTAAATAGCGGGGTTTACAAGTTGGAACACTTTCTCTCCGTCACAACAGGCCTTCCTCTTAGGTTTTAATGGTTTAATACGAAATCTTTGGGGACGTAGGTTTATTCTTTGAGAATTTGCTCCTCATAGGAGCGCTAAGAAACAAAGTCCTCAGCTTTCGATGTTTTACAAGAGATCATGAGGGAACTTGTTTGCCGTGGAGGTTCTTAAGAGAAAACTTCGCCGTGAGAATAACAAGATGCGACTTCCAGCTCTTGATGTTTTGCAGTAAGCTCTTGAGGGAGATCGCCTCCTGTGTTCTTCGAAAGATGTTCGTCGAGAGAAATAAGAAGCGAATCCCTAAACTTGGACGTTGTTTTTTGGACGGCGGAGTCCTCAAGGGAGGTAGATTTATTTGTTTGTTCACAGAACTTTTCTTGGAGAGATCTCGAGAAGAAAAAGTCGGCCTGCAACTTTCTGATCTTTGAAACTGAATTCTGGAGGGAAACTTCCTTTCGACTCCATTTTCATGGCCAGTGAAGATCAGGCGGAGTTTCTCCCCGGGAATCTTTTCTTTGCAACTAAACATTCCAAGATTTGGATCACAGGCCGGGTGGTTTGTTTGGAGGATGGTTTGTTTGGTCAGGTGGTTTGCTGTGATTCTGGAAAGACCTAGACGCCATGGGGACCTGTGGGAGGCAGTTCCGGCTGGATTCTTTAATTCACACTTTCTGCTTTGCTGGTTCCAGTCCCTAAGCTCTGTGATGCCATTCAGACAAGAAAAAAAAACAGAAACAAGAAAAGTGCTGTTCGTGTTTTTAAAACACACACACACACACACACACACACACACACACACACACACACGCACACGCACACACACACACACACATACAAACACATACACACAAACACACACACACACGCACGCACGCACACACGCACACACACACACACACACCACACACACACACACACACACACACACACACACACACACACACAGAGACTTGCGCTTGCACGCACATACACACACGCAAATACACACATACATTCACGCACACACGCACTCACGCATGCACTATCGCACACACACACACACACACACACACACACACACACACACCACACACACACACACACACCACATCACACACACACACACACACACACACACACACACACACACACACACACACACACACACACACACACACACACACACATATACACATACACTTTTTCATATTGACGGCTGATTTGACATTGTTGTAGGATTTTACAACGAAAACAAAGAGAACCAACCCCATCCACCCACCGTGACACTTCTTCCTCTCCCCCCCCCTCCCCCTTCTCTGCAATGTTATCATTATATGATAGATCCATTACAAGTTTCTTGTAACTAATAAGTGACATTGGATTCGCACGGTAACTGTGCTTTCCTGGGTTTTGGTTTGTTTGCGTGCTTGTGTGTTTGTTTATTTGTTGTTAAAGCTGTTAGATTGTTAAAATACTCATTCCTGTCGCAAGAATTGCCTTACATTCCTATTTCAGTTTTAAAATTCAGTTATTGCCTCTTAATGTGTCTAGATTGTAGGAGATTTTTTTTAACCAAAAGAACTCATAAGGACGGAAACATTATCCCCAGCTTTAAGTGAGGGCAATATCACATTAGGTAAAAATGCTCTACACAGGTGCAAGTAATATAATTATATTGAAATAGATGGTGTGAAAGCTTTTGAAACAGAACTCAGTATACTGCTGGATTGAACATTCCGGAAAACATCGCTGCCCATGTTAAATCGTCTCTATGGATAGTGCAGCGGCACACACACACACACACACACACACACACACACACACACACCACACACACACACCACACACACACACACACACAACACACAACACACAACCAGACCGGTGGGGGAGAGAGACAGATGGACAGAGATAGATAGATAAGAGAGAGAGAGATGGGGGGGGGGGGGAGGGAAACAGAAAGATAGATAGATAGACAGATAGATCTGTATTGTTATTTTTTTCTCGCTAAATGTGTGTTAGGGTACGAGCTATTTCTAGGTGTCATTTGCACGCTATACAGACAATCCTTTTTATCCTCCATGTCTACGGTGTGGTTAAAGGATTCATTAAGCTCAAGGTTGTCACAAGGATTTATTGCGCACTCTGTCTTTAACTAAAAAAACAATCATTTGGGTCATATTTTACCTAAAGCAGAAGCAATGTCGTCTTCGTTGACAATTCTGTGTGGAGAAGCCAGAGCGAACGAATTACGGAAGCACATACACACGCACACACACACACAACACACACACACACACACACACACACACACACACACACACACACACACACCACCACCACACCACCACCACCACACCACCACCACCACCACCACCACCCTCCGCCCTACAGTTTCCCCACCGGACTGTTCAGCGAGCAGTTCACCAGACGACGTTTCCGCCGTTTTGAGCGTTAACGTGAAGCAGGATGTGACAAATTTATTTTTGCCCAGACCTGACTTTCTTGGGAGACCTTTGACTTGACGGCTGGGCAGAGAGGCAGGTCAGCCCAAAACCGTCAGCGAGTCAGAGAGGCGTCAAATTCTTCACCTTCCAGAGGGCCGCCACCAGGAATCACCTCCTCCAATTGAAGGCAGCGTCGCCTCAGGGGTCCGTCCCCGGGCTGACGGTGATCACATTATTCGGCTCCGGTCGCAGACGCGGGCGAAGATTGTATTCAATTTGTACCTGCCCCTCGCGCTAATCGAGTGGAGGAAATCCGGTGGGAGTGACTCGCCTTGACGTCGTTTCAAGATGGTGGCCGGAAGTGACGTTGACGCGGCGTGGCGGGGGCAGCTCGCGATCCTCGAGGGAGGGGAGTGTTTACACTGTGCTGATGTCCTGGGGGCAGGGCTTGTCAAGGCCTGCTGCTGCTCTTTTCCCTCGCACTCCCTTGTTTCAGCCTCTGGTCAGTCTTCTCTCTGTGCCCGGTTCACGTTCGTGAAGGTTTTTTTTTTTTTTTCCATTCTCTCAACTGTCCCCTCAGAACTCTCCACTTAACTAAAAACGGTCAGTGTCCTGTATGTCACATGTTTCGCAACTGAAATGGCTTGATTAGATTCTGCAGAAAAGGAATGTAGTCCCAACAGGGATGCATTGCTTTTTCTCTCTGTTCCTCTGTCTCTCTGTCTCTCTGTCTTCTCTCTCTCTCTCTCTCTCTCTCTCTCTCTCTCTCTCTCTCTCGTCTTTGTCTCTGTCTGTCTGTCTGTCTGTCTGTCTGTCTGTCTGTCTGTCTCTCTCTTGAATTGTCAGTATGAATGATATATGTTGAAATAATGTATGCATGACAAGGACAGATTGTAAGACTAAGCTTTGGCCTAAAATCTTCATCGTTGCGTATTAAAGATCAATCAATCAATCAATCAATCAGTCTCTCTCAGCTGAGTGCGTGAGTGTGTATGTGCGTGCGTGCGTGCGTGCGTGCGTGCGTGCGTGTGTGCGTGCGTGCGTGTGTGTGTGTGTTTGTGTGTGTGTGTGTGTGTGCGTGAGAGAGAGAGAGAGAGAGAGAGAGAGAGAGAGAGAGAGAGAAACTTGTTTTACACACATACATTGACAACATAAAGAACTGGACGGGCTAAAATATCACCTGTACCTTCTCACGTGTAACTGATATTTTGGTCTTTAATCTTTTTCATATTGTTTGGGATTTGAACTTCAGAGTTTAGTGTAAATATAATTACCAGTGGGAGAGAGGGTTGGGAGAAGGGGGAGAGGTGGAAGGCGCGAGGGATGGGTGGAATCGAAGAACGCTTTGCAAGAGCGATCCCTTAGCATGTTCATGCCTACATATAGACTATATAACTGCTGGTAGCGGTCGAAGAGCAAGTGCTGAGAGACCCGAGGCTTGATGATGCTGATACATAATGGTCAGCAAGACTCTCTTTTGCTTCTGTCTGGACTGCGGACAGGTATTCTATTGCCACTGGACAACTCTGTAAGTGATCTGGGACTCACTAAACGAATGGATAAAGCAAGGTCCTATGGGTACAAACACACTCATAGAGTGACCCTGGTCTGTCGCTAGCACTACACCCCTGTGGGGTATGGCTAAGTCGGGCTGCTCCATTCTTGTCTGTTCAGTTTGAAAGTCAGAAGTTGCTTCCATGCCGCCTCTGTTGATTTCCCTGACGGCTAAAATGTCAGCTAACCCAAGACATTCAGATGAACTTCGTGGACGTCAGAACCTTGGAAGTGTAAGTCTGACTCAGCCACTTTAGCTATGGGACGCCTTTCAGTTTGTGCAGTCTGGATTTTTTTTTTAAAGCATTCATGTTTAACGTCGACCTCTATGTGGTCGAGGAGCATAACGCTTTCAGAAGAGTAGAAGAAAATATTATTATCAAATATTACACTGTTACCACCAGAACGACAACACTTAAAAAATGCAACGTCTGATTGATGACGAGGAATTCCTGAAGAAGTCTTGAGGACCGGCATAAAATTTATATGAAACAGGCATGTACGTTAATGTTTTGTTAAATCAACTGTTGATGCATCCGAGTTCCGCTGCGCTTCCGAGAGCAGCGACTGTTGATCACATTTGTTCTGCCGTCACTTATCAATTGCTGGCATGAATTAAGGTCTGTGATAGTATATTGTGATTGTGGGTAAGCTCGACGCTGAGTTAAATCCACGATCTGTGACGTAGTGTTGTGATCGTGGATATGGTAAATGCTAAAGGTAATGCAGGGATCAGTAATGTAATAAGGTAGTCGTGGAAATGATAATGTGATCATGGATATGGTACATGCTAAAGGGGATCCAAGTATCAGTGAAGTAACAATGTGATCGTGGATATGGCAGACAGTAAAGGGAATGTAGGAATCAATTCTGTAATAATGTGATCGTGGATATGGTACATACTAAGGGCATGCAGCGATTAATGATGTGATAATGTGATCGTGGATATGGTTGATGCTAAAGGGAATCCAAGTATCAGTGATGTACCAATGTGATCGTGGATATGGCAGACAGTAAAGGGAATGTAGGAATCAATTCTGTAATAATGTGATCGTGGATGTGGTCGACGCTTAAGAGAATGCGAGGATCAGTGATGTAATAGCATGATCATGAATATGGTAGACGCTAAAGGAAATCCAGGGGTCTTTGATGACGTACTGGATCTCAGTTTGCGAGAGAACGAGCGTAGGGCTGGCTGTGCCAGTGAAGACAGGAATGTGTGACGCGAAAGAGATACCTGTGCGAAGGCGTTGCAGACAGACCCGTCTAGATATGAAACGAAAGAAAACATTGTTAAAAGTACACCCACGATACAATACTCACAGACAGCCATATTTTCCCTTTTATGACTGCAGTAATAACGTTTTTCTTCTGAACCCGAAAACCCTGTTCAGGGATAAATTGTAACAAGATGCAAAGCATATAAACGTACTCCCAGTTTATCTTTGTGTGTCATTTGAGTGTGATAACCTTTCTCTATACCAAATTTTATTAAAACCCACCAATATGATAAGAAATAACGGCAAAATAACGGTTTTAACGGTTATTTAACCGCGGTACACTTTTGAAACTGGTATTTAGTCCTCACTAGGCTAAAGCCTATGCACCTACCAAATTTCATCCAGATCGGACTTAAAGGATAACGGTTTTTAATGGTCAAATTTTGAAACACTATATGGAAGTGCCATTTGTGTGCGATAACCTTTCTATATACCAATTTGCATTAAAATCCACCAATATATAAAAAAATAACGGCAAAAGAACGGTTTTAACAGTCATATAACCGATGTATACCATTACATCGCTTACATATGGAAAGAGGTTCCAATTTGTCACAAGATTATCCAAACAGCTTATAAATCGGCCAAGTACTTTCTGAGATATTCCATAAAGAAGAAAAACCGTTTGGGACCGTTATAACCGTTAGTAACGGCTATTCTGGTAAACTAAAACATCGGGCATCATCCGTGACCCATAATGAACATACCTACACATTTTCAGAAAGATCGGCCCAGAAGTTTTGTCTGGAGCGAGTGGAACACATTTTGACCATGGACAGACAGACACACAGACACACACACAGACAGACATTTCTTCGTTCCAGTTGTAAGTACTCCCTGTTCTATAAGAACTGGGCGTACAAAAACAGCTTCCTTTCTCAGACCAGCGCTGTATATGTATGTGATCATTGCGGTTTGCCTCTTCGCCGTAGTTATGTTCATAGCCTTCATTCTTTACACACTGGTAAAGTTCGTGGCGTTGTTATTTCTTTCAACACAATAACCATACAATTTGTCTTCTTACAATTATACACATTGCCAGTTCAAAGGATCTTGATACGGAAGTTGTTGCTGCAAATCTCTCTCTCTCTCTCTCTCTCTCTCTCTCTCTCTCTCTCTCTCTCTCTCTCTCTCTTCTCTCTCTCTCTCCTCTTCTTTGAGTTTTACAACTATTTAACTCTTTTATATATTCATGTTCTTTATCCTTTTCCCACTCGAATTTATCAAAGAATTTACTGTGTTTCTGTTTCCTTGTGCTCGCATCATTTTCAATTGAGGAATCATTGATGTTAACGTTCAGTGTAACAGGCAAGTGGTCTGATTCGATCACATTTTCAACAGTAAGAGAACATTTACATTCAGACACAAACATGTCACACGACATGATGAAATAATCTACCACACTAGCTCCGGAGTTAGATATATAAGTGAAACTATTATCAAAAGAACCTTCAGATAATCCGTTAATAATAATACAATCATATACATTGCACATGTCAATCAATTGTTCTCCAAACGTGTTAACAACATCATCTTGCGACTTTCTTGCAAACTCAGAGGGTACGCTTACAGACATATCTTCGAATTCACTTGCTAATTGGGAGTAATTCTGACAAGCAGTTCTGGAATTCAAGTCACCATTCAGTATAACAAAGAAATCATCGAACTCATTGTGCAGGTATGACAAGGATTCTTCCAAACACTCTATACCATTTCCAGTTTGGGAAGTTTGCCAAAATGCTGAATCTATCGGAGGAATGTAGCTAGATATGTACATTATATCTTTAGAAGTTCCAAAAAGTGATTTGTTTATTTTTAGCACAGTCATGTTTTCAGTATTAAGGATTATTTGCTCAACGTAAGTCTCGTATTTTTTATGAACCAATACCATTACACCTCCGGAGTACCTACCATGATGGGATAATTTCTTTGCCTTTGACACAAATATACAGTAATCACTCAAGATGTTTGATTCAAAATTTGTACTCACGAACGTTTCTGTCAAGCAAGCAAAATCATGAGAAAGAATTAATTTAGTAATATCTGGATTTTCTAACTTTGGTAGCAACCATTAATGTTGTAGTTAAGAAATTTCACGTTCTTCGACGAATCAGTGGAACCGAAAGAAGAACAAAGAAAGCTACTATTTTTATACATTTCAACGGAGTTTCTGTTTTCATTGAAGGCCCGGCTGAATCCCTATTTGTTGTTCGAACGGACTTTTCGAGTCACTGAACGCCCCCTTCTGGACTGTGTGTTGTTCGACCTGTCGTTGGACTGAACACGTCTGAACGAGTCTATGATGTTTCTCTGATTCGGAGAGTGGCCTTTGGAACGGGTCTGTTTTGAACGAAGATTTTTTGATGCAGGGCTGGCGTTTGAAATCCGAGCTCGGCTAGCTATCCTTCTTGTTGAGTTTGTTTCCTGGATGTTGGAAGGGGTGAAGGTCTCAACAGACACTTGAGGGGAAGGGACGCAAATCTCGGTGGACACTTTGGAGGCATGGATGCAGCTCTGAAGGGACACTTGACAGGGAGGGGTGCCGGTCTCAGCAAACACCTGGGAGGAGAGGGTGCAAATCTCAGTGGGAACTTGCGAGGAAGGGGTGCAGGTCTCAGCAGGTTCTTGGTCGGGAGGGGAGCAGGTAAAGGCAGACATCTGGGTGTCAGGTGAGCAGGTCTCTGCGGAAACGTGTCCGAAATGGGTGAGGGTCGTAGAGGGCACCTGATGATTCCGAACGTCACTCTGCTCCCTGTGAGGACGATTCTCGGTGGCCCTCACATCCTGCTCACTGGCGTCAAAATTACAAGAGGCAACAGATGAAATAGAATATAATGTAGATAATGCTCTCGTTACTTTTGTAGAGTGTTTGAAATCTGCAAGTTACTGTATGCATAAAAAATGTTATATTCACAAGAAAGTGAAGGCCAATAGATGGTTTGATGAAGAATGTGCTCAAGCTAAAAAAGAAACTCGCCAAAAACTCATGATCTTTAGATCCACACGGAAAATAGAAGAAAGGAAGGAATATGTACGATCAAGAAAGAAATACAAACACATGCTAAAAAGAAAGGCAAGAGCTTTTAAGCGCAAAAAGACTGAACAGCTTGAAAACAACATTAAGAATTCCTCCGTGTTTTGGAAAGAGTTAAGAAACATGGGCCACGGAGAGCAAAGAAATATTAACAGTGATAACATTAATATTAATGAATGGTGTAGTCACTTTAAAAATGTGTTTAAAAGTCATGAAACTGAGGCTTATGAAAGTTATGTTATGGAGCTAGATATCACAGAGGATTCTGACCATGTTCTTAATGAGGATATCAGGAAGGATGAAGTAGAGAGAGCCATCACTAAACTGAAGCCAGGTAAATCATGTGGGATTGATGGTGTGTCCGCCGAGATGTTGAACGCAGGAGCTCATAACGTCACCAAGTTCCTTGTTAAATTGTTCAGTGTCTTGTTTAGTAAAGGTGTGTATCCAAAAGAATGGGCTAAAGCAATCATAATACCCATTCATAAAAAAGGAGATAGAAACCAAGCAAACAATTATAGAGGTGTTTCACTTATTAGTACAATCAGTAAATGCTATTCCTCAATTTTAAATGCAAGGTTATACAGATGGTTGGAAGAAAATAAAATGATTTCAGAGAGTCAAGCAGGATTTCGTAAGAATTACTCTACTGTGGATCAGATTTTCAATCTTCACTCTATTGTTCAGAAGTGTATGAGCAAAAAAGGCCAGAAATTATATGTTGCTTATGTTGACTTTCAAAAGGCCTTTGATTCTGTGCGCCACGACAAGCTTCTTGAATGTTTGAGGAATCAAGGTATCAGAGGAAAGTTTTTTAGTTCGTTACATGCCATGTATTCTTCCCTGTTATCGTGTGTCAGAGCTAACTTTGATTATTCTGATTTTTTTCAATGTCCAATTGGTGTCCGACAAGGTTGTGTATTAAGCCCTACCTTATTTTCAGTTTTCATAAATCAGTTAGCAGAGTACATATCTGAAAGAGGAAGACACGGAGTTCACTTGATGCCAGATATTATGGAACTGTTTATTCTACTTTTTGCCGACGATGTGGTTTTAATTTCAACGACACCCGTAGGTTTACAAAATCAATTGAACTGTTTAAAATCATGCTGCGACAATATGGTACTTAATGTAAACAAAGACAAAACAAAAATAATGGTATTTAGAAAAGGTGGTTTTCTGGCAAAACATGAGCAATGGTTTTATGATGGAGCACAACTAGAAGTTGTAAACAGTTACTGCTATCTGGGTTACAATTTTTCTACAAAACTGAGTCACAAAAAAGGTACAGACCATTTAGCAACCAAGGGGAAAAAGCAGTTTTCTTTCTGAATAAAGCTTTCAACAAATACAAGGAAATGACTGCCAAAACATATTTTACGATATTTGATG
>CM065716.1:31252177-31257177 GCA_033310375.1 Conus canariensis | reverse complement strand
CAGACATAATTTATCTTGTTTTTATGTTCCCGAGAGCAACAAAAGAAAACAATCTGAATCTACATCTTGCCTTCTAACAAGAAATGCCACTGCTGTTGATGGCGAGGGATCACTTGAAATATGCAAAGAATCTGAAAATGTATTTCATCGCTCTCCTGAACATGAAACACACTCGTCCAAAATCAAACAAACCGTTCGAGTACGGATTACTCAGTTTGTCATGGTCTGACGTTTGCTACTTTTCCCACTGCCGTGAGTCAGACATTTCAACAAACGATCGACGGACACGCAAAGTTCCACAGTGGCATCATTGGATTCTGCAACAATGTTGCCTCCTGCAAAAGACGGTCTTTGACAGAACACATGAGAGGTAGGCTCCTTATGGAGGTGGCAGGAATGACAGATGAGGAGGAAGTAACTATCAAAGACACGTCCTCTGAAATAAAAAAAAAACTGGAACAAGATGTACAAAGGGTGATAGAATCATTCCAGAATTTCTCCAGACCATTTTAACACTGAAGTTGGATAGGCTTTGTTCTGTCTGCCATCTGGCAAGCCAGCTAAGCCTGAAGTCAAACGGATCTTCAAGCCGAACAACGCGAAGAGTAAGCTTTCACTGATATGTTCAGCAGAAGCTAGAAGACAAATCAACAAAATTCCAGTGATCAATGTAGAAACTGTCACTGAAGACTGTCCACACTCATACGTGAAGACAAATTCTTCAAAGAACAAGACTATCCAAACTGCAGCTCAAAGAAACCTCTTAGAACAGCTACTAGCATTGGTACGAGAACATGACATCAGCCTGTAAAAAGTTCTGACTTAAACCATGAATGCCCTTTCAGGGCCACATACCTCTCCAGACCGATTCTTTGTCAAAACAGACAAAGCCATATCCATGCATATGCTTGAAAACCAGGTAGACTTTGAGTATTCACAAAGCGAGCTATGCTCATTGGTCACTTTGCTTCAATCTTTGGTTGGACCGCCTTGATCTCTCTCTCTCTCTCTCTCTCTCCTCTCTCTCTCTCTCTCTCTCTCTCTCTCTCTCTCTCTCTCTCTCGCCTTTTTTTTTCGAACTGGCACAGGTTTTTCTTTCTCCTGCTAAAACGTGGTCGATTTTGTCGCGGATACTTATCGAGAGAAGATCTATATGGGCGCTATTCTTGTCTTCACTGAGAGCGTAACGGCAGATGTCCCATCGATCCAGAAATAGCACGTATCAACGCTACACGTGTCCCTGTCTGTCACGAGCACGGATCACGCCATGACTCCCTGTACCACACCATCCTACAGGGGACAGAGGAGAGTGGTCGTTGCAGAGACAAAGGGAAGTAATCCTGGATGGACGATGTGATGGATTGGATTAGGTGTAGCTCCTTACCCTGGTGTGTATGGCTAGGGCCAGAAAATCCTGGACCGCCCAACGGTCTGTCACACCACCCCCAGTATCTACAGGATGAGGTGTGGGTGAAGTCAGCAGCAGATCAGGATTTCCTCTTGAAGGTGACCTGACGTCGGAGACTTCCGTGGACCCCTGGTGCTGACATGGTGATAGAACCAGACTTGGTGCAGCTGTGTCTGAAGAGAGTTGGAGGAAACGGAGTGGCTGGAATGCTATTGAGACAACATGGAGGTGAAGCAGCTTAAAAAAAAAAGAAGAAAGATCATAGACCCGAGAAAAAGCAATGATTTTGTTGACAGCAACAACACGCGCGCGTGTTTGCAACGCGCGCGCGCGTGTGCAACACACACACATTCACGCACGCACGCACACACGACACGCACACACACACACACACACACACACACACACACAACACACACACACACACACACACACAAAACACACACTAACAGAGAGAGAGAAAAAAAGAGAGAGAAAGAGACAGACAGACAACTAGCACAGAGAGAGAGAGAAAGAGACAGACAGACAGACAGACAGACAACTAGCACAGAGAGAGAGAAAGAGACAGACAGACAGACAGACAACTAGCACAGAGAGAGGAGAGAGAGAGAGAGAGAGAGAGAGACAGACAGACAGACAGACAGACAGACAGAGAGGGAGGGGAGACAGAGAGAGAGAGGAGAAACAAAGACAGACAGAACGGAGACAGAGAACAGAAAGAGAGAACAATTCAGTACTTATGCTTCCTCGCCCGTCACTCCTTTTTCTTTCCTCTCCCTTTTTCACCCTCAGCCCCCCCCCCTCCCCGTCCTCCTTCTCCCCCCTCGCACCCATCCCCTTAATCACGCTCCTGGGTTCTTTCTCACCCCCACCCCAAAATACACACCTCTATAATAAGCGAGTGGTCACCATGAGCACTCACAAACTTCACTTCTGATCGGACATAATGTATGCTCACACAACGCGCCATGCTGACCTCGATGACAGCCTACCCCCGCCCGCCCACTCTTCCAATTGGCTTGTTTGTTCATTGTCTGTCCCAATTGCTTGTTCATTGTCTGTCCCAATTGCTTGTTGATTGTCTGTCCCAGTTGTTGTTTGTTGATTGTCTGTACCAATTGTTTGTTCATTGTCTGTCCCAATTGTTTGTTGATTGTCTGTCCCAGTTGTTTGTTGATTGTCCCAATTGTTTGTTCATGGTCTGCCCCAATTGTTTGTTGATTGTCTGATCCAATTGTTTGTTGATTGTCTGTCCCAATTGTTTGTTCATGGTCTGTCCCAATTGTTTGTTCATGGTCGTCTCAATTGTTTGTTCATGGTCTGTCCCGATTGTTTGTTTATTGTCTGTACCAATTGTTTGTTCATGGTCTGTCCCAATTGTTTGTTGATTGTCTGTCCCAATTGTTTGTTGATTGTCTGTCCCAATTGTTTGTTGATTGTCTGTCCCGATTGTTGTTGTGTATTGTCTGTCCCAATTGTTTGTTCATTGTCTGTCCCAATTGTTTGTTCATTGTCTGTCCCAATTGTTTGTTCATAGTCTGTCCCAATTGTTTGTTCATAGTCTGTCCCAATTGTTTGTTCATGGTCTGTCCCAATTGCTTGTTTATTGTCTGTCCCAATTGTTTCTTTGTTGATTGTCTGTCCCAATTGCTTGTGTATTGTCTGTCCCAATTGTTTGTTTACTGTCTTCCCTGGGGTCGACATCATTTCATTTGAGACGGAAGCCGATGCATGCAAGCAGGACGGGTCCCGCAGCTGTCTTATGTAGATGATTCTTCTCCTCCATTGTTCCCTTTCCGCCGATCAAAGGGAGACGTACCACCGGGTCCTGAAATGATCCCTCTAATCAGACAGACTTCAAGCCATCAAGAGAGTCCAGAACTCGCCCTCCACATGGCCACGGCACCCCTAAGGTCATAGAGTCACTACCCAAACTGTCAACAATGGAACAGAAGGTGTGATGTGGTGCGGTGCGGTGTGGTGGTGGTGATAGTGGTGGTGATGGTGGTGGTGATGATGGTGGTGGTGGTAGTGGTGGTGGTGGTAGTGGTGGTGGTGGAGGGAGGTATGTGTGTGTGTGTGTGTGTGTGTGTGTGTGTGTGTGTGTTGCGTGTGTGTGTGTGTGCGTGTGTGTGTGTGTGTGTGTGTGTGTGTGTGTGGTTGTGATTGTGTGTGTGTATGTTGTGTGTGTGTGTGTGTGTGTGTGTGTGTGTGTGTGTGTGTGTGTATGTGTGTGTGTGATTGTTGCGTGCGTGCGTTCATGTGTGTGTGTGTGTGTGTGCGCGCCGCGCGCGCGCGCGCGCGCTCGCACGTGTGGTGTGTGCGTGTGTTTGTGTGTGTGTGTGTGTGTGTGTGTGTGTGTGTGTGTGTGTGTGTGTGTGTGATTGTGATCATGTGTGTGTGTGTGCATGTGTGCACGTGTGCGTGATTGCATGTATGTGTGTGTGTGTGTGTGCACGTGCGTTCATGCGCGCGCGCGCGCGCGCGCGCGGTGTGTGTGTTGTGTGTGTGTGAGGGCGGCGGCGCTACACACTATCTCAGTGCCATAGTGCACCGTCCTCAGACTGGGGCCCCAGCTGATTCCAGACAGGACGTCGGACCGTTATTGGTGCCAGAACCTTTGTCACAGCGTTCAAGTCCAGCGGCGAGGTGGGCGGGGCGGCCCTCCCCTGCCCGCTGACCTGTCATTAGAGGCCCGGGGGGAGGGAACAAAGGGTCAGCGCGTGAATAGCACGCGGCCAGCTAATTAGCCATGTTTAGCCATGTTTAGCTTCCAGATCTCCAGAGTGCTTGGTCCTCAGTGTCCGGTTATGTCAGCGTAGTGTAGTGTAGTGTAGTGTAGTGTAGTGTAGTGTAGTGTAGTGTAGTGTAGTGTAGTGTAGTGTAGTGTTTTGTGTGTAGTGTGTGTGTGTGTGTGTGTGTGTGTGTGTGTGTGTTGTGTAGTGTAGTGTAGTGTAGTGTAGTGTAGTGTAGTGTAGTGTTGTGTTGTGTTGTGTGTGTGTGTGTGTGTGTGTGTGTGTGTGTGTGTGTGTGTGTGTGTGTGTGTGTAGTGTGTGTGTGTGTGTGTTGTGTGTGTGTGTGTGTGTGTGTGTGTGTGTGTCTGTGTCTGTGTCTGTGTCTGTGTCTGTGTCTGTGTGATCGACTGTCAGAGAGACACAATGAAAGAGGGAGTGAGGGAGAGAGAGAGAGAGAGAGAGAGAGAGAGAGAGAGAGAGAGAGAGAGAGAGAGAGAGAGAGAGAGAGAGAAATTATTCAAGGACTCAAGGGAGATCACACAATGTCCATAACCCAATAACCTCTCGGTTGGTTTAAAGGACAGGGATGATCTCTGCTTCCGATGATTCGATCTTACACATTTCGGGAAAAAAGATCGATGATGCCATACTTTTAAAAGATATAGGTTTTCCAGATCTTGCTTGTTTATGCGGGTCTTTTTTTTTTTTTTTTTTTTTTTGGGGGGGGGGGGGTGCGGGAGGGGGGCGGGAGGGGCGGGGGAGACGAAACATGGAGAATCAAAAGCCGAGTTCCATCTCCTGGCACTCCGGTAGCTGCCGACACACTGCAAGTCTGGTGGTGTTTTTCAAATACAAAG
>CM065716.1:31237177-31247177 GCA_033310375.1 Conus canariensis | reverse complement strand
AAGATAAATGAAGCGCTTTGGAAAGGGGAAACGACCAGGAGGGGTTTAGTGCTTGTTTTCTCCCCCACCTCTCCGCGCTATGGTTCTGCAGATACGGAGGCCCCCCGTTTGTTTATGCAAAATAAATAGACATTTACCGACCAAACGTGATGGCTCAACAAACTCTGCAGAGTGTTTCAGAAATTGTGTCATAATTCGTTCTCAAAGCCCTGCGCCTGACCCGAATCCGCCTCTCTCTCTCTCTCTCTCTCTCTCTCTCTCTCTCTCTCTCTCTCTCTCTCTCCTCTCTCTCTCTCTCTCGTGCTTTATGTAATTAGCAAGTGATGAGAGCGCATTGTTGGTGGAAAAAAAAAGAAGAGTTTATTTTGAACCCATCTCAAGAGGCATGGTCACTGTAATTGATACTGTGCGGTTTGCCATAGAACCGCTTTTGAAATGGGACATCTCTCGGCTCCCAGCGAATTCGAAACAGTACACCAAGTCTCGTTCTAGATAAAAGAAAGCAAGATCATTTTAACAACACTGCTAAAAGAATGTCACTGGCTGCCTGTGACACTTCGTTGTCATTACAAGCTGGCGTCTATTGTTTTCCGTTACTTTGATGCTTCTCATCCTCCATTTTTTGTCCACTTCTCTCAACGCATCTCCGCCAGTGCGCACTGTGGTCTTGCTGTCAAAACATACTGAAGACCCTCGGACAAATCATTTAGTGAGCGTTCCTTTGCTTTGCTGCACCAGTTGTTTACATAATCAGTTACTACTTCTGCTGCTGCTGCTGCTGCTGTTGCTACACTATACTACTACTACTACTGCTGCTGCTGCTGCTTTTTTTTTTTAGTACTGCTGTTGCTGCTACTGCTGCTGCTGATGTTACTAATTTTCTTGCTATCACTACTACTTCTACTACCTTTGTTCTTCCAATACACACCACCTGAGCTATGATCTAAGTGGTATGCAGGCATTCACACACATGGATTCATGCTACTACATATGTCAATTTTATCGACAAATCTACAGCATGACGTACATACATACATAATCATATACATGCATGCATACAAACATACATACATACATATGTGATAACATAAGCATTTATCGATTTCACATAGCATACAGACACTCACGTATGATAATCTCACATTTAGTCGATATAATTGGATGAAACTCAAAATTATAAAGATCAGGATCACTTTCATCTTTTTTCAAATGCCCAGGAACGCTTGATAATGACAGCAACAAGCTGTATAAATTGAATAATTGTCATACACTTTATATGATTTAGAGATCTTTGACTTTAAGCAGAACATGCACCTAAGTAAATGAAAAATGTCACTTTCTTTGTTTGTTTGATACTAGAAATAATGATGATTGTAATAATATAGTTAGAATTATGATAAAGGTCCATTTGTAAAGCATGTGTCCTATCTACAAGTCCTCCCTTCCGCCCAACTCTCTCTCTCTCTCTCTCTCTCTCTCTCTCTCTCTCTCTCTCTCTCTCCAATCACTACCATAACAAAAACAAACAAACAAACAAACAAACTCTACTGTTTTACTACCCTCCACCCCCTTTTTCTCCCCTTCAGTGTTTAGCCAATACTAACACTACAACTATTATCGTCATATTATGTGTGTATAAGTATGTATGTAGGAGATTAACAGTATTCCTCCTTTTATTATTTACGTTTTCATCATCGCCACCATTATCACTATCATTGCTATTGTTACCATTATTATTAATGGCATCATTATTATTTCAACTCCCATGATCCCCTTCTTAACGGCCTCGTTTTCATCCAACACCCATTTTGCGCCGAATATGAGAAGATAAGTGGTTGTTCGTTCTTCGTTGTCATTGTCCTAAATGTTGCCGGTTTTTTGACTGAAGAGACCCAAGAGGTCGAAATGCGTTGCGTTTTGTCCTGTAATCTGTTTGTCTGTTTCGTCTGGCGGACCTAGTGCCGTTTCTTTTTTAAATTTGCTTCATTTTCCGCCCTCGGTCACCTCGTTTTGCAACTAAAGATAGACATGCCTTTAAATCACAATGTAGCAGCATAAAGACTTGAATACGGAAATCTTTCTTTTTCTCTCTTTCTGCTTCTACAACTATTGCCACTATTACTACTGATGCTTCTATTACCACCACTACTACTAATGCTGCTGCTGCTGCTGCTGCTGCTGCTGCTGCTGCTGTCTTCTACTACTACTGCGACGACTGCAACTACTACTACTATTGCTACTACTACTACTACCACCATTACTACTACTAACTACTACTACTACTACCACCTCCACCCCAACAACTACCACTGCTACTTATGAACCCCCATGTGTATGCTTCAGACTTGATAATTTGACACTTTCACCTGTAAAGTGTAGTGAACAGAAAGAAAACCATGAACAGGAAACAGGCACAGAGCGGATCAGACCAACAGGAAGAGGTCAATGCCTTCAGTATGCTCCACGGCACTGCAACCAATGGAAGACGAACATACTCCTCCTGTCCTCTCTACGTCCACGTCTTTGTTAGCAGCTGGCTGGCGGCACCGTTGGCTGCAAGCTCGGTAGAAATGCTGGGATGCCCACGCTACACGCTATTGTAGCAGACTGGGCACCAGCGTGCGGTTAGCTTTCTTTCACACTGCTGGTCGCTTATTCATTTATTTATTTATTTATTTATTTATTTATTTATTTATTGTTGTTATTCATTATCTATCTAATTGCATATGTATCTATTTATTTATGTATTTATTTATCAATTTATTCAATTATTTACTCGTTATTTTATCTCACTTTCTTTTATTTGATTTTCTTGTAACAGGTCCTGTTCAGTACATTGACAAATAGGTATTTTGTGCCTTGAGAGCTGTCAGTTCCTATGGCAGGCAATTCTTTTTGATAGGAGAGAGAGAGAGAGAGAGAGGAGAGAGAGAGAGAGAGAGAGAGAGAGAGAGAGAGAGAGAGAGAGAGAGAGAGAGAGTATTGGGTCCATTCCAGTAATACGCATAGAAGTGTGGTTGGAGAAAATTATCATTGGATGCCGGACTTCAAATAGGCTTTAAAAAATCACCCATGTCAGGTTTCTTCCAAACACTTTGTTGATACTTCTGGACATTGTTCGTCCTGACCTTACCGAGCAAGAATCTGGAGGCAGGCAGCCAGTGCCAACAACGGATGCTTTGCATATTGCATCATTCTCAAAATATACGAGCGGCTTTGCATTAGTTCCAGATCTACTTAACATCCCGTATGTCTAGTTGCAAAGCGAGAGGACTGCAGGCGGAAATCTAAACAAATCTTAAATAAATGTTAGCGAACCGCCCAGAGAACGTGGACAAACGAGTCACAAGACGAAACACAACGCGTTTCAACCTCTTAGGTCTTCATCAGGTGAGACATAAACGAATAAAACAACGAAAATTCACTTAGCTTTGATCGCTTCAGATCACTTCGCAGGGTTCAGCGCAAGGAAGAAGGCGTTGAATGATTCAACGCCTTCTTCCTTGCGCTGAACCCTGCGAAGTGATCTGAAGCGATCAAAGCTAAGTGAATTTTCGTTGTTTTATTCGTTTATGTCTCACCTGATGAAGACCTAAGAGGTTGAAACGCGTTGTGTTTCGTCTTGTGACTCGTTTGTCCACGTTCTCTGGGCGGTTCGCTAACATTTATTTAAGATTTATCCCGTATGTCGTCTGTCTTCATCGGTGATATTTTCTATCTGCTGCAGAACTTTTATCATGTAGCGTACCTCAAGACTCAGTACTGAGTCCTGTCCTGTTTATTAGGTACCTGAAGCCTCTGCATGCACTGATAGAACATCACTCCATCTTCAACCTGTCATTTGCTGAGACACTCAACTTTGTAGCTCTTGCAACCAGTCAAAATAGAATGCACTATACAAAACATGCATAACTGCATTGGTCGGGTGAAATCTTTTATGGATGAGTATAAATGGAAACTGAATAATGACTAA
This sequence comes from Conus canariensis, assembly GCA_033310375.1. NCBI lineage: Eukaryota > Metazoa > Mollusca > Gastropoda > Neogastropoda > Conidae > Conus > Conus canariensis. The sequence goes on along the minus strand of CM065716.1, from coordinate 31,243,204 downwards.
ACTGAGGCCCACCTCATGCTCTCAAACAGATCCTTTTGTAAATACACCAAACCATGTGTGTTGGAAATGTTGACATTGCATTTTCACCCGCTGCAGACAACTTGAGTTTCATTATCTGTTACGACTTTTCATTCGATAAGTACACAACTCACATCTGCAAATCTGCTTATGCTGTTCTCCGCCAGACAAGTTCCATTTCGTCACTACTTCACAACTAGAGGAACAAAATCTCTACTCTGTGCATTTGACCTGTCTTCACTAGACTATGACAATGCTCTTCTTGCTGGGTGTCCTAGAGGATGCATAGACAAACAACAAACAATGCGAATTTAGCTGTGAGGCTTGTCCTCAAGGAAGAAAACTAACAAATCAACAAAGAACAGAAAAGATATTGAGACTACGTCACACCTCTACTACAAACCCTACACTGGTCACCTATTGAAGCACGCTTTCAGCACAAGGTCTGTCTGTCTGTCTGTCTGTCTGTCTGTCTGTCTGTCTGTCTCTCTCTCTCTCTCTCTCTCTCTCTCTCTCTCTCTCTCTCTCTCTCTCTCTCTCTCTCTCTCTCTCTGTCCGTTTTGCAGTCGTTTCTTTTTGTCTACTTACCATCTCTACATCTCCGTTCATCTACAAATCACCTCATTTTGTGCATTCCAAAGACCCGCTCAAAGACATTCGAGGACCGTGCTTTTTCGTTCACTGTCTCAAGACGATGGAACAAACTACCTGTAGCTGTTCGCCACATCAAATCAAAAGCTTTCTGAAAGAAAGCATTGATAACATATCTATTTCAGTACAACACGAACAAACCACTCACTACTTTCACTACATTCTTTAAAACGTATGTCCGTACGTAAATATTCATGTACATTCATATAACGTCCGAACTGTCTAACCAGTTTTGAATGTGTGCTTTAGTCGTAATCTCTAAATGCATTTTGAGCTGATTACTTTGTATATCGATGCATTATTTTCTGTGAGACTGTTGGTGCTATGTGTCTGTAATGTACAATTTTTGTGTTGTTAAGCTTTTTTGTTTTTTGGTTGGCTGCTTTTACATCCTGATAGTGCTAAATTGTATTCTTTTCAAAGTTAAGAGAGCGTATATGCATGTGTCTGTTATGTGCCACTAATCTCATTTATTTCTTGTCAATTTTTACATGACAGTGGTAAACCACGGTGATCCTGCCCTTATAGTGGGGGTGCTATATACGTCTCCACATTATCATAATTGTTATTATTATTATCATTATCATTATTATTATTGTTGTTGTTGTTGTTGATGATGTTGTTATGATTATGATGATGGTTATTATTATCATTATCATCATAATCATCGTCATCATCATCATCACCATCGTTATTATTGTTTAATCATTGTTGTTGTTGTTGTTGTTGTCGTTGTTGTTGTTGTTGCTGCTATTGCTATTGTTGTTGTCGTCGTCATTGCTCAAGAAAACACGTCTCGAGCACTGTCTCTAGCCGCTAGCACCACGGTCGCAGCTTTCGCTCATAGTGAGGCCGTCTCCACAGTCGACGACGTCAACCTTCTCACCGCGCAACTTCAGCACAGCTCACAGCACACTCACAGCTCGCTGTCTGACCGCGGCAACACAAGAACTGTCAGCTGCGCTGAGAGCTGCGCTGTAACTGCGTTGTGGCTGCGCGATCAGAAGGATGACACGGATAAAAAGTCAGCGAGCTACGCCATAAGCGACGGCCGCGCTGATGGTGCTAGAATCGAGGGACAGTTAAGACAATGCAGGTGCATAACAGGCATATCAAGAAACACGTGATATGCTTATGGCTGCATAGAACAAATTAGGAGTCCACAACCTCACGAGAATCTTCTTGCCCAGGTCTGAAGAATTGGAGCAGGGACGCAAAAGCCAAAGAGTGGGAGTGTGAGGATTACAGTGACGAAGAGAATTATTTAAGTCAAAATAATAACAAGAAATCGGCGAATTTCATCACGGCGGCAAATTTTTTTGTGTGTGCACAAAACCCAAATTACCAGCTATCTTAACGTATTTTGAACTCAGTTCACTTTTATTGTAAACAATTCAATTTTCAGTGATAAACTTTTAAAGTATTTAAAGTAGGAAACTCGATTGCGATTGTTTATCGACATCAAATCAAATGAGCGGGAAGTGGGCACTTGTGACATCATCAGAAGACCGTTTAGGCAATTCTGGAGTGTAGGGGTACCCTAACTCAAATCCCTCAAGTGAACTTCACTTTGAAAGAGAGCTGCTTTCCATCAATTTGTAGGCTTCATTAGTTTAAATATGCAAACAAGTGTGCTTATTTTGCGTTTAAAAGAACTCTAGGATGTTTTCTAATCATTTGACTTTGATCTTGGATGGAAAGAAAACGCTACGGACAAATCGTATTTAAAGTCGGATAAACATTGAAGGTAGGGAGAAGGGTAAGAAGGATTGGGTGCAGGAGGGGGTGAGGTAGGTGTGTGTGTGTGTGTGTGTGGTGTGTGTGTGTGTGTGTGTGTGTGTGTGTGTGTGTGTGTGTGTGTGCGTGCAAAACTCCTTTCATCTAAAGACAACGCAGTCTGAATTTCAAATCACAGAGTGTTTTCTCTTTGATCATTCTCAGTCTCGGCAGAGTGTTCCTTTTTTTCTGCTCTGTTTTGCACCAAGCTCTTCAACATGTCATCTTTTCTGAAGATTCCCTTGTTTTCAAGTTATTTTGCTGCCAGACAAACGTTTTGTTTCGTTTTGTTTACAATCAAGCCGACCGCAGTGGGCCACATCAGGGCGGTCCAAAGTCAAAACCGATTCTATTTACGCATGTATATACTGCTGATTCCAAACAGACCTGGTACCGGCTTAAAACCGGACCTATTTACCACGAAATTTTAAATGAACGAACATATATCTCTTTTAACGACTTAGAACACACACACACACACACACACACACACACACACACACACACACACACACACACACACACACACACACACACCTCTGGTGGATGGAACGTCTCTGAACTGGTTCTTCACGAAGTCTGATACAAAAATGCTTCTGTCCGATATCACGCAAAGAAACCCCAACACTCTATAACGAACCTGTTTCTCAGTGACATACCAACCAACACAGAGACAGGACTGAATTGAATAAGCTCACCGTGGTCCGTAGCTTGGAGCCTGCAATGCAAGGTTATGGGGTGGGGAAAACAAAAAGAAAGAAAAAGAAAAAGGTGGGGGGGGGGGGGGAAGGTAAGAGACAAACCAACCAACTGAACTGAATAGGCTTCCTGTGGTCCATAGCTCAGAACCTGCATGCAAGATTAAGGGGGGGGGGGGGGGGGGGGGGGGGGGGGGGGGGGGGGGGGGGGGGACAGAAAGAAAGAAAAAAGAGGGGGGAAAAGGTAAACGTCCATGACAAACCTCTGTTGCCCTTCATGAATGACGCTATTAGTCGAGACCCGAGTCCAAACAGGGAACAGGAAGACATGGCGAACAGCCAGCCAAGCGGACACTGCCCCTCTCTCTCTCTCTCTTTTTCCCCCCTGCTCTTTCCGACCGTCTCCCCCGGGGGACAGGGGCCACGCTCCATGCCCGGGGGTTCGAGCCCGAGAGGGCGCTGGTGTTCATGGCGGCATGAAGGTTCCACAGAGCCACCGGGGACCCCGCCCTTTACCGGAGTGCGCTCCCCTCATCTCCGAAACAATCCTCACCTCGTGATCTTCCTGTTGTCCCGAGAGAGTGGCGTCCCTTTGGTAAGCGCTGGGGCTTGTCGGGAAGGAGTCCAAAACGGGAGGGGAAGAGGTAAAGGGCAAGAGGGAGGGAAGGGGGAAGGAGGGAGAGTTGCTTGGTGGGTTTCTGGTGCGGGGGATGAGTTGTTCTCTCTCTCTCTCTCTCTCTCTCTCTCTCTCTCTCTCTCTCTCTCTCTCTCTCTCTCTCACACACACACACACACACACACATACACACACACACACACACACACACACACACTCACTCACCACCCACTCTCCTCTCTCTCTCTCTCTCTCTCCATGTTTTTAACGTGTTGTGTCACTTTTTTTTTTGATTTGTCAATCTACGCTACACAAGCCAACCCTCATTCTCACCCTTTCCCCCTCCCCTCTCAGTTCTGTCTCTGTGTCTCTCTGCCTCTCTCTCTCTCTCCTCTCTCTCTCTCTCTCTCTCTCTTCTCTCATGTTTTAAACTGTTAATGAATAAGGTTTTTTTTATATCTTGATGTACGCGCGCGAGTGTGTGTGTGTGTGTGTGTGTGTGTGTGTGTGTGTGTGTGTGTGTGTGTGTGTGTGTGCGTGCGTGTGTGCGTGCGTGCGTGTGGTGGTGTGTGTGTGTGTGTGTGTGTGTGTGTGTGTGTGTGTGTGTGTGTGTGTGTGATGGCGCGCTCGACCGTGCATGCGTTCAAAAATGCACGTTTATTTTTTTCGATATTAACACCAGTAATACTGATCCGTGCTTATCGCTTCTTTTTTTTTTTCAAAATAAGCGTTGCATATTCATTGTTATTTCAGAGGAATAGAGTGTATGAGGCAAGAATGTTCAAGCACACTCATCGATACCCCTGATGAACGCTTCCCGCGGAAAACGAGACAAGAAGAAAAGAATGGGGAACTGTCACATAAGTCCTCAGAGAGAGGGGGAAGAATAAAGGCTGATTAAATGATCACCAGTGGTGTAGTGAAGGTTTTTGGGTGGCAGAAAGCATAAATCATAGCGTTTTATGATGGCTTCCTACCCAATGAAGCCACTGAGCAGGAGGTGAATGTCTCCAGTCTCTTCACACGGACACAAAGGCCTGCTTGTTTTCTTAGACGCTTCCCCTGACAAACTCGCTCTGGCTCTGCAACAACATGAAATCCCCGGCAAGACCAATATTATTCCGGGCCAGACTCCATTGTTACTTCATTATGTGGAAACCTCTTCACTGGCTCCACCCCTCAGGTCTCTAGGGCGCCTGGCCCCCGACATTCGGAGAAAAGCTGCCTTTCGCTGGATGCGTGCGTGCAGACTTTCTCACCATGGAGACGGTAATTGTTCGGGAGAGTCCGTCTTGCGGTCGTCCTTTTCCGGTGCCCCTACGGGATTAGCCGGACATTCCCGAGTTGCCGAAAACAGGTGGAATGGAGTCTGGTGGAAGATCGAGAGCAGACGATTCCTTGACAAGAAAGCAGACAGAGATAAGTGCTTTTGTTTGATTGTTACCGGATCGGTTTCTTCTCAGGATCTTGTTTGGGATCTGCCGGAGAGATCTGTTTTGTCGGGACGGGGGACAACTGCATTGTGTTCTGTTACAAAGATGGTAGTGATCAGCCTTTGCTTTTCAAGTTGGTGTTACAATCCTGTGCTCCTATCCTACTTTTCCGGATCACACTGGCCTGGCGTTTGTAAGTCGTTTTGTTGTTTATTTCTCTGTTATTTTTGTTATTCATTTTTATGTATTATTTATTACTTATTTGTTGACCGTACAATACAACACATGGATCTTGTAAATGTGGAATAGTTGTGATCATTTTGTTTGTTTATTTAGGTGTTTTATACGTTCGTGTATTTAGGTGTTTTTAATCCATTTATCATGTTATTACTTGTAACTATGCCTTCTTTACAACATTGCTTTAGACTTCATTGATTTGGGGCTCGGTCTTGTTTTATTTTGTATCTTGGGTGTATCATTTCTTTTACATTTTTTCTCTTCACACTTTTTTTTATACACACCTTGAGCAATCACTTGTTTAGTATGATGTTTGTTTTTCTTTCTGCTACTGTTGTTTTTCTTCATTATGGTTTGTTTTTGCGTCCGTTTCTTCTTCTTTGCGTTTTTGTTGTTGGTGGTCTTTTTCGTCTTCTTCTTAATCTTGTTGTTGTTGTTGTTGTTGTTGTTGTTCTTCTTCTTCTTCTTCTTCTTCTTCTTGTAGTTTTTATTTGTATTGTTATTATTGTTGCTGTCCTACATTTACTTTCGTTTAAAATCTGAACCTTGTAATTTTGACTTACTTGTAGTCCTGATGCTATGAACAACGTCGGCTGAG
>CM065716.1:31212177-31234677 GCA_033310375.1 Conus canariensis | reverse complement strand
ACAAAATTATTGGATTGTACTACTCAGAGCGTCTATCCGTTAAATGTTTTTACATTATATCAAATTTGACTCAGGGTGAAGATTTCTCTGTCTGGTAAATGTCCATAATTCACATCAAATTTGAATGAAGATGAAGATTTTTGTAGGTTGAAAATGTTCATATTCCATGTCAAACCTGACACAAACGGTGAAGAATTTTCTGTATGGGAAATCTGTTATGATTCGTATAGATTCCTCTATGTGAGAAATGTGAATAATTCATAGATCATTAAATCTAATGGCGAAAATTACTCTGTGTGGGAAATAGCAGCAATTTTCAATTCAACTGAAGAGGGAGGTGGAGTGTCTCTTTTCTGGAAATATTCTTTCGTACGAAAATCAACAATTAACAAATGGTGAAGCGAAGATTTCTTTGTGTGGGAAACCTTTATAGTTCATGTAAAATTTGACAAGTCTGGAAAATTTGACAAGGAAATTTTCATTATCCATATCAAGTTTGATTTACGATGATTTTCTGTGCCAAAAATTTTCATTCATAGTAATCTTGACGGACAGTGAAGATTTTACCATGTGGGAAATACTCTTGACCGATTAGGTATAACGGGACCGTTAAGATTTCTCTGTATTGGAATGTTCTTAATTCTTATCACATTTGACGGATAGTGAAGATTTCTCCGCGTCGGAAATGTTCACATTCATTTCGGATTTGACGGATAATGACGATTTTTCTCGATGGGAAATGTTCTTAATTGAAATTGAATTTGACGGACAGTGCAGATTTCTGTGTGTCATAAATGTTCTTGATTTATGTTAATTTTGACGGACAGTGAAGATATGTGGGAAATGTTGGCGATTCATATCTAAATTGACGGACATATATAAAAAAAATTCTTTGTGAGAACTGTTCTTGATTGAGAGTTGGTTTCAGCGTGAGGTGGCTGCAGGCGAAAATTTTAACAAGATGAAAAAAATTACTGTTCGGCCAAACTAAAGAATAGATTACAAAACAGTGTTCCTTCTTTCGTTTGGCGGCACTGTAATCGTTTAAACTTGTTCTTAGTTCATATATAATTTGACGGACTGTGAAACTTCCTCAGTGTAATGTCAAGAGATTTTTATTTGATTTGATGGACAGAGAAAATTTCTGGGAAATATTTCAAATTCGCTTTCGATTTTATAGACAGTAAAGATTATTTCTCTCTGTGGGACATGTTCTTAACTTAAGTTCAGTTCGACAGACAAGAAACTATCTGTCAATGTGGGAATTGCTTTCAATTCCCAACGTAAAAGGAGATTGTTTTCACCCGCGTGTCTTTCTTCGTCTGTCACCAAGATTACGATCCACACCACACACACACACACACACACACACACACACACACACACACACACACACACACACACACATAATAGAACCTATTGCACAGAAACCTTTAGGGAAAAAAGGTAGCTTTAGGAACGAACACGTATAACTTTGGAACGGATCTGGAACAAAGAGCACAGTCAGAATCCATCAAGTAAGATGGGTACAAGTTGTTTCACTGACATGAACAATATGAATTTACTGTTTACCAGTTGATAACTATATATGAAATCACGTATTTTCATGGAATATCTAAACTTTTAAATCAGATGAATACTGACTTTAGTATTTTCCATATCGTATGACAAAAAAGTACATATGAGATAACGCTGTCAGTCTGTAATTACTATTACTTCCCTGGCATACAAAATCATTTCGTGTGGCAGAGATCCACACTCTCACGAGTACCGCTCTACGTGTTCTAGCAATGAAGATTTCTCTACGTGGGAAATTTTGATGCTTCATATCAAATTTGACTGACTGCAAAGACATTATGTAAGCAAATGTTCAATATTCATATCAAATTTGATTGATAAAGAAAATTTCTTTCTTCAGAAAATCATTACAATTCAGACCAAATTTCACTGAGCTGACCGAAATTTTTCAGTCTTGGTGACAGTTTTTCTTCATATCATTTTTCAGCCTTCCAAAACAAGTTTTTATTTCAGCGAAAGGGTTATAACATCAAAATAACATAACTGATACACATGCACGTCGAGTGTCTTAGTTTACACAGGCTGGATTTATTTTTAGCAAAGGAACGGATGAAACTGAAAATAGGTAAATAATAAAATAGATTGAAATAAAAAGAAATGGAAAGGCACACAATCAACACAGGCGATAAAAACAGAACAACAAAGAAAACAAAGACAATAGGCTAATGAAAAGAAAAGACATACCTACCCAGAAACAGGAAAGCATTTAAAAACTCTGCCAATTTTCCTTTTGTTGTTATTGTGTGCTCTTCTTTTTCACGTTTTTCCCCTTCCTAGTAACTAACACTTAGAAAGTATGTAAAATTCAGCTCAGATTATCATAAATTACTAATAGTTGACAGAAATAGAACAAAGTCATTGCTTTAAAATCAGACTTAATATCTATTGCCAGCGATTTTTAAATTGCCAGAGCTTAGATCTTGTTTATGATAATACCAGTGGTAATAATATCATCATGATGGCAACTGCTCCCCAAACAGCCCTTCATACGGTAACCATTTTATTTCCAGTTCTTTCATTTCCCAATGATGTATATGTTTGGTAGTCTTAATTATGAAGTTTAAATCATGTAAAGTCTATTTGACACAAGGTTTGGATTTATTTATTCTTGGTTTAGATAAAAGAATTTTCCAGTTAAAACTGAGATTTGTTATCATCTTTTAATGTTTTCTACTGTACCAAACAGGAGTACTTTAACACCAAACAACAGTCTGTTACGTGTCACGATTTTCTTTTAAAACCTGCTCTAAATCCTTCAACAACAAAAAAGGAGTAACTCCATTGACATTTGTACAGACAGTGTTCTATTGTATCCTTTTCTTCGAAATAAAAATTACGTTTGTCTTTGTCTAGTATACCCATCATAAATTCCTTAACTAATCTGACTTGAAACCACATTGACTCAGTTTTTTTTTAATGTTTCTTTATTTTATGTGCAGCTAATCTTGTCAATTAGATACTTAATTTTGCGTTCCACTTTTTTAATTATCTGATATTGAAATTTTGTATATTCTCCAGAATATTGAATATGTCTTGGACCCTTTCTTAGCGCTCTTTAGCAGTTTTTATAGATTTTGTGTTCAGTTCATTTGTACTGCATTTGATGGCTATCCTTCTTTTTCTTTCTATTCCGTTTGTGACTGTATACAACTTATACACCGAAGAAAATGTTTGTACACCTGAGTTTTGTTTGAAGGATCTGTAACTTAAAAAAATATCATCGCTGTCTACCAAATCTTTCACAAAAAGAATACATTATTCACCACCCATATATTAAATCAGTTGTGATAATTTCAAACTTTTCTTTGTAAAAAATAGCTTCGCTGTTAGACCACTTACCTCTTTTCATTGAAATGTATTACAAAATGTAATGCAAAATTTAATACATGCTGCACTCCAGAATTGGTTCAGTTTATGTATCTGAAAAAGTTTGTGTCTGACATTACGTACTGAACCTACAGAAGGGCATAAGCAACATTATGTCCGTGACTATTTGGCGTACAAGCTAATCCACGCTATTTTAAGCTCATGGATACAGATTACAGTGTAAGATATGTCTATACCCTTCCTTCTCCCTCTTTCAACACTGCCTGCACAATATTTTCTTTTCATTTTTCCCTGGCTTCTTGTTCCACACGAACCCGACTGTGGAGAATTTATTTTTGCACAAAATGCTCTTACTTCATATCAGATTTACTAGTGGTGAAGATTTCTACGTGTGGGAAATATTTCTAACACATATCAAATTCTACCAACAGTGAAGATCTCACTAACAGGGAAATGTTTGTGAATCATATGGAATTTGACTAACGATGAAAACCTCAGCGAAGAAAATGTTCAGAATTCATATCAAATTTGAATGACGGTGAAGATGGCTCTCTTTTTCTGTTTTATTTTCATCTGTATCACGCACAAAACGCCTGCACAATACATGAGTGTCACTGCATTGTCTTGTCATTCCACGCTCCGTGCAAGTAGAGGAATGCACGGCGGTTGTTTACCAGGCATAACCTCTTGCAAAGAAGCTACAAAATTCCGGGTCCACGGTTCCAGCTTCACACGGTACGCGCCCCCCCCCCCTTCCCCCACCTCCTCTTGTCCCATTGTTCTCCTCCTGGCCCCTTTCCTCCCACCCCCTCCCCCATCTGACTGTTCGCTCCCCTCCGCCCCAAGCTCATTCAATAGAATTTGAGTGTGGGTCTGTTTCTTTTCCCCCATGGAATTGTCAACTGAGAGAGCGTGTGCGATGTTCAGACAGTGCATGCAAAATAACTGACAGTAACGACTACTATCTCTGTCAAAATCTGTTAAAACAGAAAAAAAAAACTTCAATTAACAAACAAAAATATACATGCAAAGGAAAAAAAAAAAGTAAGGGAGTAACTCTAAAATGTGGCGACACTTGCCTCCAGAAGAGCAACTCGCATCACATACCGAGAAATAGATATGGGCCATGAAACTACAATAATACTAATCGCATATTATACATCAGTTTCATACATAAATAAATTAACAAGGCCTGCAATCCCGTTTTGTTATTTATGTATTCATTCATGTGTAGATCCACTCGTCAAATACTTCTTTAACACACACACACACACACACACACACACACACACACACACACACAACACCCATACTTGGCTGCTCGCATGCATTACTAGAACTTTCATGCCAATTATGCCTTTCTAAACTATAGCAATGGAACCGGAGCAACAGAATTTTTCTTTTCTTTTCTTTTCGCGAGGTTGTCTTCTTCTGTTTTGAGTGTACAGGTTTTTGTCTTAGGAGAAGACAGTTATTATATGATTGTAATACATTCTTCATCTTTCCTTTAAAAGTCATTGTTATCATTTTAATCTTCATCTTCTCCCCTCCAATCCATACCCTTTTCTCTTCAATTCTATTCCGTAGATTTTCATTTTTCAGCTATGCTGCAGCTTGCGCCCAGATCGAAGAGATAAGTGGTTGTTTTTTCGACCTTTGGTTCCATTATTTTGAACGTTGTTTGCCCTGCCTGAAGAAAATCCAATAGGTCGAAACGCGTTGTCTTTGTTTGTTATTCGTTTGTTCCTTCGTTCGATAGCTCGGGTTTTGTTTCTTTCTTTGTTTGTTTGTTTGAAACCACCCTCTTCAGTTTTTGTTTATTTGATATAAATAAACATTTTTTTTTGTTTGTTGTTCTTTAAATGCCCGTATTATTTTACCGTTTTTCCCTTTTATTTTCTTTTTACTTGTTTTATCTTTTTATTCATTCATCCATTTGTTTATTTATTGGTCTTTCGATTGTGCGATTTTTAAATTCCCGGAATAGTGAAGACTGTCAGGAAGATTCAGTGTCTCTCAGCGAAAAGGTATTCTTTCTTTTCTAAAGAAAACATCTCTCTCTCTCTCTCTCTCTCTCTCTCTCTCTCTCTCTCTCTCTCTCTCTCTCTCAACCTGATTCGTATTTGCCCTTAAGTTAAACAAAAAAATAATAAACAACAAAGGAAAGTAAGCAAAGTGTGGGTTTTTTTACAGACTAAGACACATAGTGTTAACATTTCCTTGAAAACTGAGACACTAACATCGTGAGTAAGGTACGATCGGTTTCTCCTAGGATTACTCTTAAAACACACATGGAAAATCATTGAAAAAACCCAAAGTGGTTTCTTCAGTATCATTTTTTTTTCATTGCATGTGTTGCGGTGTATTGTTCTGTGGTATATTAATTTGTGTTATATTGGACGGTACTTTTCTGTTTTGTACAATGAAAATCTATGTAACATGTTTTGTAAATTTGTTATTGTGTTGTATTACACTGTATTTGTTGCATCGTATCCCACTGTATTACATTTTGTTGCTTATTGTGTTCAACAACCATGTCTGAACTGCATTCCGTAGTATTCCGTTGTATTGTACTTTGTCCTATAGTATTGCATTGTGCGGTATTGTATTAAATGGTAATACATTGGACTTTTTATGTCATCTTGTTGCCTGAAATTATGTAGTGTTGTCAGACCAAAATTCTGTGTGTGAGCATTTTGGTAATCCTTCCAAAGGTTGAGTGCTTCCCCCTTATCTTATAACTCTCACATTTTATTTCCGCCATCAGTCTTTCATGTGTTTCCCGTCACAGTATCTGTGTCTACAGCCTTTTGCTCAAAACCACTGCCTTATCATCGTAGTTCCTTTTACGTGTTCGAACCAGATATGTAAAAGACTAATCGAAATAAACTATTCTCTCTCTCTCTCTCTCTCTCTCTCTCTCTCTCTCTCTCTCTCTCTCTCTCTCTCTCTCTCTCTAACCAAACATGTAAAAGATTGATAAAAAAAAAAAAACTCTTCGAAGTCTCTCTCTCTCTCTCTCTCTCTCTCTCTCTCTCTCTCTCTCTCTCTCTCTCTCTCTCTGCATTTCAAGTAAGTTTGATAGGTATGATTTCTTCATGTGCTTGTTACTTGTTGTTTTCATCATGTTCGCTCCTTTTCTTCACTTCTCTGTGTGTTTTTTTCCCCTTTGCAATAAGAAAATAACATGCCATTGTCTTTTTTAAGCATGTCGTTCTGGGTTTTTTGTTTGTTTGTTTGTTTGTTTGTTTGTTTTTCTAACACGCCGGAAGATCTTACTGTCGTTGAAACATTGATGAACTGTGTAATGTACTCATTGGATAAGATATGTTAATTTCAACCGAGAAACAAAGGGCACTCCGGGTACACTGACTGCCTTAGTTGAAAGCCTAGCGCCCAGACCAGCTGTCAGGGTAGAGTGGAGACAGGTAGGCAAGGCAGTGGAGTAGGGATGGGGTGGGGTGGGGTGAGGGAAACCTGTTTACTGCAAAAACGACGGATTTTGTACCTTTGTTTTCTTTGCGGTCATTTTGTGCACCCAAGAGCACCAGACCACTGTTACTATAGCAGGACATAGCTGAGTGTTAAACGTAAAGAAAGAAACAAATATGTCAACAAATAAATGCAGTTATACTATTATAATTTTCATGTCATTTTTGAAACTATCTCCGAAATCTAAAATGAATGAAAAATGAGTGAATTGTTGTAATGTTACAATAGGATCTACCTGAGTTTTACAAATATGTAAATGAATAAATTCAGTTGTTGTTGTTGTTGTTGTCGTACCCTGGCTGAAAGACTCCAGGGATCATCCAAACAGCTGAAGTACTTGAACACTATGGTACAAATGCATCAGCTGGGGATGAGAATATTACGTGTGTGACCCCGCCACATGGGCAGCCACACTCCGACTTCGGGGGATTTTGGAGACTGATAATGTTATGTTATGTCAATTGGCCTGACATAGCCTTAAGCCAAGGCGGAATAAATTCAGTCACACCACAGTTTTGTTTTGTTTTTTTCGAAATCCAATCATGCCACAGTTTCTCAATTATACCATCTTGCTATCTCTAAAGTGCTGAATGAAATAAAGGTATCAGTCGACTGAGATGGTGCAGCAGTGTATCAATGAGTAAGCATACATGTAATGGCGGCCATGCCTGCGTTTCTCTGTCATACCCTTATCAGTTGTGTTAAATGAAGAAACTACAGTGTTTTTTCTGTCATACCCTTGTCAGTTGTGTTAAATGAAGAAACCACAGTGTTTCTCTGTCATATCCTTTTCGATAGTGTGAACTGTAGAAACTAAGTATATGAATTCGTGTGTTACCACAGTAGGATTTTGTCGGGTCTGAACGTAGATGAAGAGGATATCACATCAGTGAATATATGAAATCATCAATTCGAAGTAAACCGCCATTTACTACTACTACTACTACTACTACTACTACTACTACTACTACTACTACTATCATTATTATTATGATTATTTGACTATTTATTATTAATATCATCATTATTACTATTATTGTTGTTGTTATTATTATTATCATTATTACTCCCGTGGGCTATAGTTGAAGTGTATAGAAGAGCACTGAACGACTGACGAGCGAACAAATTGTATGACCGTTTCAGTCATGGAAATCCGAAAAAGAAAGTTTTCTGCGGCGTATAGACTTTGTGTTGCCTTCAAATCCCTGTATTAATACTTGATATCTAAACTTGTTAAGTTTTACACTCAACAGTTATTTATTAACCTCTCTCTCTCTCTCTCTCTCTCTCTCTCTCTCTCCTCTCTCTCTCTCTCTCTCTCTCTCTCTCTCTACTTAGTCAGCTAGCTATCTAGTTAGCCAGCTATTATCTAATAATCTGTCTGTCTGTCTGTCTGTCTATCTATCTATCTATCTATCTATCTATCTATCTATCTGTCTAACTATCTATCTATCTGTATGCATGTATGTATGTAAGTATGTATGTATGCATGCGTGTATGTATACATATGCATGTATGTATGTATATGTGTATGTATGTGTGCATATATATATATATATATATATATATATATATATGTGTGTGTGTGTGTGTGTGTGTGTGTGTGTGTGTGTGTGTGTGTGTGTGTGTGTTTATGTATTATCTGTCTATTCACAGGTTAATAAATTATTGTGATAGTTAAACTTTACAAGTATGAATATGAAAAGTACATGTATCAAAGAGAGACAGACAGAGACAGAGACAGAGATGTGTGTGTGTGTGTGTGTGTGTGTGTGTGTGTGTGTGTGTGTGTGTGTGTGTGTGTGTGTGTGAGTGCGTGCGTGCGTGTGTGGGGGGACATATACAAGGAGGAAACAAGAGCAGGTAAACAATCTCTCCGCTCCTGCTTGTGATGAAGTAGCGGACGTATCAATGCTGTTATGAAACCCTTCTTTGGCAACGACGTGGAAGCCTTCGAATACTGAAATACGCCTGCCTGGAAACACCTTTCGTCTCATGACTACAACTAATCAGCAGGACTCGGCGGGTTAACCTAGTTTATCCCTGGCATGTGACAGAGATCCAACACGCACAATTCTAGGCTATCCTCACCATTACAGGAAGAACGTCACAATTAATGTAATAGTCTCTCAAGACAGCAATCGAAGGACAGAATCGAGGGTATACAGTGCTAAAGAGAAAGAAGTCACAAAACACATTTCAAGAATAATCAGTGTGAAAGGAAATACTTAAGCCTTGAGGATCCAAAAGAAAAGGATGCAAAGGAGGTCAAAATGCGCCAGCAGGCACAGTGGTCACCTCTGCCGTTTAATAACCCATGCATTGTTACGGACACGGAACGAAAAGGTAGTGCAGGAGGAAAAAAAAAAACAACCAAACAATCAACAACAAACAAAAACAAGTCGTTATGAAAATGACTCGGCAAAGTTAAGAAGTATAAAGGAGAGAGGTGTGATACAAATGCATATTTATCTATCTACAGGAGAGAGAGAGAGAGGAGAGAGAGAGAGAGAGAGACATATCGGAAGACATGTATGTAACTGTAGGCAAGAAGGTGCATTAACGACTAAACAAATACAGAAGGGAACAAGGGAGAACGCAGACCCCCGCCAGCGTGGAACAGAATCTGCAGCAGTCTTCTGACCACGGAGCCAAGGCAAAATGTCATGGGGATGGTCTTTGGGCCACATTCCATCGTTCTGCCTTGTTTTGTTCAAATTCCTTCAGTCACTGTGTGCGGAATCTCGCTCCATGGGCCCTGCTGGTGCTACGCCGGGGATCCAGAACTGAACCGCGGATCCACACCAAAAAGTACTTTTTTTTTCCATTCCCCACGGGGCCACATTCCATCGTTTTACGAAGTTTTGTTTCATTTGGGTTAATAGTCGTTGTGTTGTTTGGGTGGCGGACAGACAGAAAAACGAAACAAACCAAAAGTCGCGTTGGCGGAAAAATGAATGGAATTTGGCGCAAGAAAAACATCAACCAAAATCGAGGTTGTTATTCTCTCTCTCTCTCTCTCTCTCTCTCTCTCTCTCTCTCTCTCTCTCTCACGTTAACTCACATGCACTCAAATAAACTGTCACCTGTATAGAGTAAAGAGGTCATTAGTTTTGACATTGTCAGAAAAGGAAAACAAACAAACAAACAAACAATGCAGGTTTTGTTAGTACCTACACAAATCATGCCTATATCTCCTAACATAACTTATTCTGCTTCTTTTTGTTTAAAGTAGATTATTTATTTATGTATTTATCTATTTATCATTTGTTTATTTATCTAATTTTATTCATCAATTTATTTATCTATTTATTAATTTATTTGTTGTTTATTTATTTATCTATTCATTTATCTATTTCTTTTATTTATCTATCTATTCATACATTTAGTTAGTTAGTTAGTTACTTTTTTTTTCTTTATCCATGTGGTTCGCTTTTTAGTACATTAATTTTTCGTTCAACCTTTTTTCAACCTAAGACCAATAACTCCGCGAAATGGTTGTCGGTCGTAGCACAGCTTCGCGATAATTATCTGCCGTAAGACAGTTTAGCTATCATGACTTGATTTGATTATTGTTCTTCCATTCTTTTCATGATTTAACCTTTTTCTTTTTTCTTTTTTTTTTTTTTTTTTTTTTTTTGTTGATTGGTGACCTTTATTTCTGTATGAGTTTGACAGCTCTGGCTGGGTTCTTTGTAACTGGCCTGGCTGTATTAATGAAAACGATGATAAAATGAGTTAGTTACAGTGATAATTAAATACGTAGTGGTTTACTTCGTAGTCACATACACATAGACTTTTAGTTTTAAATAGTTATACAGCGAGTTAATGAATTAATGAGTCGGGCGGTCAGCAAGTGTGTGAGGTCATTAATTCTTTTTGCAAGGTAATAACCTGGCGCTGTGTAGGTAGGAAAATAGACAGTGACCAGATTAATAGATAAGTTAACGTCATGAGAAGAAAAAAAAGAAAAGAAAAATGAATGAAAAAACGACCTGTATTGATTTTTATCCTTTAAAACAATCACAAAACGTGATATCAATTGCAACAAATGTTATCATCATCATCATCATCATCATCATCATCATCATCACACCATCATCATCATCATCATCATCATCATTGTCATCATCATCATTAGTACTATCATCATCATCATCATCACCATCAATGTCATTATTATTATTATCATTATTATTAATACATTTTATGAAAACACACGACGTAATAATAGTGACAATAAATTCACGCCAACAGTAATAATAGTAGTAATGATGATGATGTTGTTATTATTATTATTATTATTATTATTATTATTATTATCGTTGTTATTATTATCATTATTATTATCATCATTATTTTACTATTGTTCTTGTTATTATTATTGTGTAAACAATCAACAGAAGAAACTGTTCTATACAGTATAGGCTAAAAGACTTTCCCCCCTTTGTTTTCATGAAGCGTTCTGGTTTGTGTGTGTGTGTGTGTGGTTTTTGTTTGTTTGTTTGTTTGTTTCAAGGGAAGACAATGTGTAGATAATCGTCTGTGTCAGAAAACAACAACACACATTATACACACAGTGTCAATAAAAGATCGCGAAAAGAACAACTAATACCGCTAAACAATGTAAATGCTTATGACGCACTCACAAAAGTTCACATACACTTAGGCGCCCTGCACGTGCCCCTACCGACCGATTTAACCCTCCCCCTCTTCTTCTTTTCTCCCTCATTCTCTCCTTCTCTCCCCCGTTCTCTCTTTTTCTCCATCCTGCCCCCCACCCCCACGACCTGCCTCCAGTTCACCCTCCGCCTAGAGTCTCCTCCCACTATTGCTTCCCTTACTCCCCTCCTCTCCTCCCTTCCCTCCTAAAAACCACAAACAACGACAGCAACAACAATAACAACAACAACAACAAAGGCCTTCCTCTCTCACCTGAACACAAGGCACGTATTCCGCAAACAGTGAATATGCAAGCAAATTAATCAATGACAGGAAGTAAACAGCTAACAGAAATGAAACAATCGTACGCGCATACACACAGACACTCACGCGAGCGAGCGTGCGCGCGCGTGCACACACACACACACACACACACACACACAACAGAGAGAGAGAGAGAGAGAGAGAGAGAGAGAGAGAGCATATAGCACTAATTAAAACAGCTTTAATGCATGTATATAAGAAATGCATAAAACAGAAACAATATTTACGACAAGCGAATTTGTTCCTCATCAACATTTTCAAACGAGTTTTTATTTTCCCTGCCTAAGGGGGAAGAAACCATATACCTAATGCAAAATAATCATACACTGCACAAAACAGCAATAACAACAGCAATAGCAACAACAGTAACAACATCAACAACAAAAACAACAACAACAACAACAATGCACAGCATCAGAAGAAAACAACTGAAAGACTTTTTTTTTCTTATTTTTAAACTACATTTCATTCGTCCAAATTCACAAATTCTTTCTTTTATCATTTTAACGATTAGTTCAGTTCAGTTCAGTTCAGTTCAGTTGTTATTTTAAGGTCTGTTCATCATCGATGATTGTAGACGATACTGAAAGGCAACAGAGATCAGTGAGAAGGTCAGACCTACTGTCTCTGGTCATTTTCTCTCATTTTTCTCTTCCACATCATGCTGAACAATTTTCTCTTCCACATCATGCTGAACAATTTTCTCTTCCACATAATGCTGAACAATTTTCTCTTCCACATGTTAGAATCTCATTTCATCGACTAAACCTTTTCTTTGTTATCTTTTCCCACTCACTTCCCTTCTATAAAATAATGGTAATGATAATGATGATGATGATGATAATAATAATAATGATAATGATAATAATAACAATAATGGTAATAATAACAATAATAATAATAATGAAAATAATAATGGTAAAAAAAATAATAATGATAATAACAACAACAATAATAATAATAATATTAATAATAATAATAGCAATAAGGATAATGATAATGACATTGATAATAACAATAATTATAATGATGATGATAACAAGTATCATTATGATCTTTTCGATTATCATTGATCACAAGAACACGTATGATAAAGCATAAACGGTCTAATGCTGATAGTTTGATGATGGTGATCATGATATTGATGATGATGATGATGATGATGATGGTTTTTGGTGGTGGTGGTGGTGGTTGTAAATGCTTCGTTCTATATTCAAAAGTTTCAAGCGAAAATGACATGGATGGATGTGCGTGCACGGCACTCGCGCGCGTTCGGTCTTGTTCCATGGCAGGCGGACACAAAGTTGAATGATGGCACTGACAGTGATGATACTGAAGATGAGAAGCAGGTTGACAGTTCTGGATGTTGTTGCTGTCATTGTCGATGATGACTGTTTGCCTCCATCTCAAGCCCGTGGTCGGGGCCTCCGTGGTCGGCGGGGCTGTAAACAACATAACCCGACTTGACTGGCCCCTCACTTACACATTGATTCTTATCTCTGCACTCCGTTGTGTTGATGTTGATTTGATCTAGCTTTTTGTTTTCCTTCTTTATTCTTTCTCTTTGTTGTTTTGAATCTTTCATTGGTCCATTTTATTGTAACCTCCTTTATTCATGTTTGTGTTTTGTTGTTGTTGTTCATGTTGTTGTATGCCTGTTTGTCAATTCACTACATCTTAACCAGTTTGTTCCTTACCATTTTTTTTATTTCATTTCACACACGACCAGCGTTTGTTTGGGTTTTTTTTTTTTTTATTTCACATACGACCAGCTAGAAACGGAAGAGACACATAAACGAAAGATACCCATGCTTCCAAACATCACAACTTTCTTACAATCTGGAACTTGGTTGATGATAATGATGATGATGATGATCATCATCATGATCATGATGATCTTGATGATTATGATGATGAGTATACTGGAATAGATAAAGCTACTCTGATTTTGAGAGTACGCTCCACACACACATACTCATATCTATACACGTAAACACATACAAACATATCTAGATATGGATACATGCAACATACATACATTTACA
Organism: Conus canariensis; assembly: GCA_033310375.1. NCBI lineage: Eukaryota > Metazoa > Mollusca > Gastropoda > Neogastropoda > Conidae > Conus > Conus canariensis. Next base: position 31,220,749 of record CM065716.1, on the reverse strand, counting down.
CAGAGACATACGCTTATACATTCGTACATACAAAACTGTATACCACTTATTGCTAGGTTCATCATCATCATCATCATCATCATCATCATCATCATCATCATCATCATTATCATTATTATCATCATTATTAATATTATTGCTGTTACTATTATTATTATTATTATTATTGCTGTTGTTGTTGTTCTTTTTTTGGTGTTGTTGTTATTTGGATCAGCAGCAGCAGCAGCAGCAGCAGCAGCAGCAGCAGCAGCAGCAGCAGCAGCATCATCATCAGCATCATCATCAGCATCATCATTATCATCACCATCATCATCATTACTATCATGATTATCATTATACCTCTTAACTTCTTCTTGTTCTTCTTGTATAAGAATTACGATAATGATAATAGTAATAATAACAGTAATGATAACAATAAGAGCAATTGTCCTTGTTATCATTATCATTAGTATCATTGTTATCTGTATCTTCTCACTTCGGCCTCTTCCATCTTCTCTTCGGTTCTATTCCGTCGTGTTAGGTATTAACCTAGATCAACATTTGCACCTAGATTGAAGCGATAAATCGAGTGATTTTTCTGCCATCGTGTTTATTGTTTTGAATGCAGTTTGTCTTGCCTGAGGAAGACTAGTAGGTCGAAACGCATTATCTCTGTTTTGTAATTTGTTTGTTGTTTCGTGTGGCGGCCCATTCATTCTATTTTTGCTCGAGTGAATGTTCGACTAATATGTCTTTTACAGGCGTCAGAAATAATTGTCACAAAATGCAGAATTGGTGGTGGACTTTTCTATACCTGTCCGTTTTGTTTTTGTTTTTTGGTTTTCATTTCTTTAGTGAACATTACCAGTATGCGTCGTAATATGGTTCTGTGCTTGCATGTGCTGTATAGAAACGAATGGAAATTTAGAAAGAAAAAAAAAACTTAAAAAAGAAACATGAAAATGCACACAATAGAACTCCCAGATCACAGCCGACTTGAAAATTGAGTCTAAGGCAACTCGAAATGATATCAAAATTATTATGCTGTTCACATAGACAACACCCATATTCTTCACCGATACATTTAAGTGCACACACGCGCGCGCTAGTACTCACGAAAAGGCTTGAGAGCTGGTCTTTTGGATGGAAAAATAAACCGAGGATCTGTGTGTGTGTGTGTGTGTGTGTGTGTGTGTGTGTGTGTGTGTGTGTGTGTGTGTGTGTGTGTGGCATGCGTTTAGCGCATATACAACAAACCACAACCAGGAAGTTGGTCCTGGCGGCGAAAAAAGAAAAAAAGAAACCGCAGGAAAACCCAACAAAAAGGGAGTTTGCCCCCAGCGAAAAGAAAAAACCTCTGCAGGAAAATGCAATAATAAGGGATTTCATCACTAGCGAAAAAAAATTCTGCAGGAAAATCCAACAATCCAACAAGGGAGTTAGTCCTTGGGTGGAAAAACTCAGCAGGAAAACATAGCGGTTTGGAAGTTTGTTTCTAGCGAAAAGAAACTCTGCAGGAAAGCTAAACAATATGCAACTTTGTCCCTAGCAAAAACCAAAACAAAACAAAAAGCTGTGCAGGAAATTCCAACAGTAAGACAGTTGTCGCTAGCGAAATAATAAAAACTCACCAGGAAAACCCAACAAGAAAAAAATTTGTCTCTACTAAAAAGAAAAAAAAATGCAAGAAAAATCCAAATAACAAGGGAGTTTGTCTCTGGCGAAAAAGAAAAGAACCCTCTGTGGGAGAACCGAACAATAAGAGATTTTGTCCCTGGCGATAAAACTGTGAAAGAAAACCCAGCAAGAATTAAGTTTGTCCGAGGCGGAGCAAAAACCTCTGCAGGAAAACCCAACAAGACGGGTATTTGTCCCTAGCGAAAATAATGTCCGAGGCGGAACAAAAACCTCTGCAGGAAAACCCAACAAGACGGGTATTTGTCCCTAGCGAAAATAATTTTAAAAAATCTTCTGCAGGAAAACCCACCAACCAAGGACGGTGTTTTTGTTTTGTTTTGTTTTGTTTTCGAAAAAAAAAAGCTCTGCAGGAAGACCAACGAGAAGGGAGTTTGCCGCTTGCGAAAAACGTCTGGAGGAAAACCCACCAACAAGACGGGATTTAGTCCCTAGCAAAAACAAAAACAAAAATCTTCTGCAGGAAACCCCAACAACCAGGGAGCTTTTCTTGAGTGAAAAAACCCTCTACAGGAAAACCCAACAAACAATAACAGGGTTTGTCCCAAGCGGGGAAGAAAAAAGAAAAAAAAACCTCTGCAGGAAGACCAACAATTTGAGATTGCCCCTTGCGAAAAAAAGTCTTCAGGAAAATCCAACAAGACGAGACTTTGTCTCTACCAAAAAAAAATCGTCTGCATGAAAACCCAACAATCAGGGATTTTTTTTGTAGCGAAAAAACCCTCTGCAGTAAAACCCAACAATGAGAGGGTCTCTCCTCAGAGGGGAAGAAAAGAAAAACCTTTACAGGAAGACCAACATTAACGGAGTTTGTCCATCTGCAGGAAGACCCATCAAGAAGGTGGTTTGGTTTGTGTCTGGCGGAGAAACTCTGCAAAAATAACCCAACAAGAGAATCTGTATCTAGCGGTGGTGGGGGGAGGGGGGGGGGGGGGGGTCCTCTGCAGGAAAACGAACCAGTAAGGGAGTTTGTTCCTCGCGAAAAAAAACTTTGAAGGAAAACCCAACTATAAGGGAGTTTGTCTCTTGGGAAAATAATTCCATAGGAAACCCCAACATTAAGGTTGTCTTCGACAAAGAAATTGCGGAAAATCCAAGTAATACGAAATTTGCCCCTGGCAAAAACAAAAACTCTGCCGGAAAACCCACTTTCATAGGAAAAGAAAGATATGTCAGGATAAACAGGAAAAAAACCCAGGTATCACCGTACTTTGGTGACGCACTCTCCCAAAGGAAAGCACTCCGAATTTCCCACCCAGAGAAGTGTATTGCGAAGAGGGGAGTTTCACAGTACAGTACAACATAATACGACCAGTACAGCCTTACAACAAGGGGAGGATAATCGAAGCACGCACGAGCCGAGTCATCCTCTATGTTCTGATCGTTCTGTGCGCTGTCCAGAAGACAGTGTATGACAGTTCAGCAAACTTTGTCACGTGCTCGCGTGACGAGGAACGTTGGAAATTTCAAGGCACATTGATTTCCCTGGCCGACGATCACGGCTCGTGGACTTGAGCCATTGATTCCAGCCAGCGCCAAACGGGATCTGTGATAACCTTCACTGGGGCTGGAACCTCTCTCCTGGGCCCACGTACTGCCCTGGTTATATGATACTTGTGTCGTGTTTGCCATTCTCTCTCTCTCTCTCTCTCTCTCTCTCTCTCTCTCTCTCTCTCTCTCTCTCTCTCTCTCTCTCTGTGTGTACTTCGTCACACCTGTCTTGTTTTGAGGTTGTTTTTTCTTTTCTTTTCTTTTGGATTATCCGTGTTTTCTCTTGTTGTTTTTTCTTCTACATATTTTCTTTCTTTGTTTCTTTAGTTTTTATAAATTCTCTATTCACCTTTCTTTTTGCATTCTCACAAATTTCACTTGTGTGTATGTATGTTGTCCCTCTGTCATTGGAATGCAAGACTGTGATCAGGATATGTTCCTGAGTTTGTCCTTGCTACTTGTCTAACACACGAACTGTGGATTCACGTAAACGAAACGCTGCCACTGTGTCTAATCGAGCCTAAGACAAAATGAAGAAAGAACCTGTCGACCAGCTCTGAGTGTTTTGTTTTCTCTTTTTACTGACCTGTTTTAACTGTCGTCGGACATCAAGACACTGAACATCTTGTAGTAAGATAGCAAGCTGAAACTGGAGATTCAAGAGTTCTACGCGCGCGCGCGCGCTCACACACACACACACACACACACACACACACACACACACACACACACAGCACCACGCACGCACGCACGCACACACACACACACACACACACACACACAACACACACACACACACCACGCACGCACGCGTATGCATATAGGTATGTAAGCATGTAAACATGTGTGTATGTATGTATGTATGTATGTATGTATCTATGTATGTATGTATGTTTCCTGCCAGCAGTACGTTCTCCTACTTGTTATTGCACATATTGTTCTACCAGCAATACGTTCTTCTACTTGTTATTGCACATATTGTTCTTCTAGCAGTACGTTCTCCTACTTGTTATTGCAATATATTCTCCAGCCAGCAGTACGTTCTCCTTCTTGTTATTGCACATATTGGTCTACCAGCAGTACGTTCTCCTACTTATTACTGCACATATTGTTCTTCCAGCAGTACGTTCTCCTACTTGTTAACTGCAATATATTCTCCAGCCAACGGTACGTTCTCCTACTTGTTACTACACATATTGTTCCGCCAGCAGTACGTTCTCCTTAAAAGGGCCACTGTTTACGACATGCGACCGTCTTTGTGTCCCTTCCCTTTTCGCTCGCTAAGTACGTGTGTGAGTGTGCGACGATGTGTTGGTTTGTCATATGTGTGCGTGTACGTGTATGTGTGCGTGCCTGCATGTGTACGTACATGTGTGCTTGCGCATGTGTGAGTGTGTCAGTGCGTGTGTGTGTGTGTGTGTGTGAGAGAGAGAGAGAGAGAGAGAGAGAGAGAGAGAGAGAGAGTATGTCTGAATATCTTTCTCTCTCTGTCTCTCTGTCTCTCTGTCTCTCTCTCTCTCTCTCTCTCTCTCTCTCTCTCTCTCTCTCTCTCTTCCCAATCCATTCTTCCTTCTCTCTTTTCCTCCCATCTTTCACTAGAGTCATAAAGAGATTAATAGAAATCCATAAGTCATTCAGTGTCTCAGATTTCCCGCCCGCCTGTGCTTTGTTCCTAAGGCTTTGTTCCTGCCCCGAGTCCGGCACGATAAACTGCCCCCGCTGTCCACTGTGTCCAGAGCCCTGGCTGTCCTCTTTGTCCACTCCATGGTCACCTCACATTCTGTTCCACGCGACAGCCGGTGTAGGAGACATGTATGACGCCCCTTTCATTTTGAATCCACCGGATGAAATTTATGTGGGGAATTGGATCTATAGGCACGGTCCACATTCAAGGTTCTCGTTTCAAACCGAACACCACCCTCTCTTCCCGACAAATATATCAAGATTTGTGGAACGATGACGTGGTGGGTAGAATTCCATTAGGCCCAGCCGCCGTGGTGCTCTGTTTAACTTCGCGGGCTCGGAGGTCAAAGGATCAAATCCTATCAGGGGCATTTATTAAAGGGATTTTTTTTTCTTCTTCTTCTCAATGTTTATGTGTCCAATGCGCATGCGTATAGCTTTGTACACATATGAAATAATTAAGAATCACACGAAGATTGAAAAAACAACATGTCAAATTTAGCAATGTATTTCATGAAAGCATTTGTTTATGTCTTTAAGATTAGGACACTTGGCCACAATGTCTTATTTACTTTAATGGTCATGACTCCCAGATGCCCTTCTACTGCCATATTTTTCCCTGACGCTGCCGGAATATAGATTGTAATAAAAGAAGGCGTACAGGACAACCCTGTCGTATTGTCCCACATCAGAATGGAACTCCGTACCACCATCGCCATCAGCCTCATCTGCAGTGGTCGTCATGAAACATTCTGTGGCTGTGCATACCCAGCTGCTGGGTGACCTCACTTTTGAAGTCCTCTGCATAGCTACGCTCATGTTCAGTTCATTTTGAAGTCATTATGCTCGGGAAGTTCAGGGGATGATCGTCTGATGGACGTGATGGGGCACACTGGAGGAAGGCGCTCACTCAAGCTGCTCGTGCTGCTGAACGATAGTTGTGGTCAGATGGGGGCTTAGAAGATGGTGTCCTCTGTGTGTTGGATAAGAACGGACTGAATCCCACTAACGTGATTCGGCAGTAGTTGCAGGGTGTTGTCATCTGGTGGTCTTCTTCATGATGATCTGAAAAGACTGCTCTCCGTTATGCACTTACTCTGCCAAGGGAAAAATGTCACTGAGGCAGGAATGAAGGGCGGGTGAGGGGGTGGGGAGGAAATGAACGATGAGACCAAAAATAAAAATGAATGAATAATAAATAGATAATAAATGCATAGAAAAAATGATATATAAAAATATACAGGTGATAAATAAATAATGAATGAATAAATAAATAACTGAATAGATAAATAAGAAATAGATACGTAATAAAATAATAAACAAATAGATAAATAAACAAACAGATAAATAAATAATACACGATTCAAAAACAAAATTTTTTTTAAAAAATGAAATAAAGTGGGGGCATTCACACATGTCTTCACTATTGTACACATGCACATAAGAACGGAATTCGAAAAGCATAACACTTGCATTACACATCAGTCCGAATGAAACAGATAAAGAGATAAAACCAATGAATGCATGAATTAGATGTGCTGGGGACTGAAGCACTAACACTGCTCTCACTCAGTATCTCGCACTGAGAGATCCAGTCAGTGCGACCGGTCCATTCGTCGCTGAATTATGTGGTCTTTGAGCAAAGACACTTCCTACGGACCACATATGTGGTCTTAGTCCATGCATTGTCTCGGCGCGGCATTGCACAACCTGCACAATGTTAACATGTGTTGAAACGCTGCAGTTTCTTTCTGTCTTCCTGTAAACTAGGATGTCTGTGTTTGTACTGACTGACAATTATTAACAACCTTGAGAGAGTGTGTGTGTGTGTGAGTGAGTGTTGTTGTGTGTGTGTGTGTGTGTGTGTGTGTGTGGTGTGTGTGTTGTGTGTGTGTGTATGCCTCTGTGTGTGTGTATGTGAGCACGCGCACGTTGTGTGTGTGTGTGTGTGTGTGTGTGTGTGTGTGTGTGTGTGTGTGCGTGTGTGTGTTGGCAGGGGAGGGGGGCCGGGAGAGAGAGATTAAAGGAATGGGCTTACGGCTTTTCCGTGCATCTTTGTTTCTTGTGAAAACAAATATGATTTACAGCGTTTCTGCAGTGAAGTGCGCGCTTGCACAAACACATACGCACTCACACGCACACACGCGCAAACACACACTCGCACGCATACACGCAGACGCGCACGCGAGCACACACACACACACACACACACACACACACACACACACACACACACAACACACACATACATGCACGCACGCACGCACGCACGCACGAACGCACATTCACATTCGCGCACGCACGTACACACGCACTACGGAGAGAGAGAGAGAGAGAGAGAAAGGGGGAGAGAGAGAGGGGGGAGAGAGAGAGAGTGATTGAGTGAGTGAGTGAAACAGTACAGTTTGCGCGCGCACGCGTGTTTGTGGGCGCGTGCGTGCGTGCGTGCGTGCGTGTGTGTGTGTGTGTGTGTGTGTGTGTGGTGTGTGTGTGTGTGTATGCATGTGTGTGTGTGTGTCTGTGTGTCTGTGTGTGAGCGCGCGCACGGGCGCATTGATTTATTTGTTTCCTTTTTGACTGTTTTCTTTTTATTCCTAGCCATAAGTGGACAGGCAATATAAATTAACGTTGCCCATAGGCATGTAGAGAAAAGGCATAACTCTAATGTCACAAGAGAGAGAGAGAGAGAGAGAGAGAGAGAGAGAGAGAGAGAGAGAGAGAGAGAGAGAGAGGCAAATAAACGGAGACTGAGACAGAGAGAAACACTCATGATATAATTTGACAGTCAGACTGTCTTGCAGCGAAAGGTTACAATGGTTGTTAATTACTTTCCAATGAAGTAGCTGATGTAATTAGTGAAATCAATTTTTCAGGTAATCAGTGTTTCGTTCCGAACTTGATTCTAGAATACGTGAAATAAGACACAACAGTCTGCTGATTTTGCCGGGGATCACTTACCACTGAACTTTTACTCACGCACATTATTCACGATAAAATTGCAGTTTGACAGGGTCGTGCGAGATTCTTCGTGATTTTGTAAAGGGTAGACAACACTTTCAGTAAAGCGACGGTTTAGATTAATTGGGAAAATGTCAAGTTGTTTTAGGCATTAACTTGTAGAGAAAAGATTGATAAGAAGTTACATTCATGAGCTTTAGTTTGTGCGTCTCTCTCTCTCTCTCCTCTCTCTCTCTCTCTCTCTCTCTCTCTCTCTCCTCTCTCTCTCTCTCTCTCTCGCCACTTTGGTCTCTTTAAAGAATTAGATAAGATTGTATGTCATAATCACTTTTCTTAATATTTATTTTACAATGAGGTTACAGGTGCATGTTCACTAGCTGCACTTGTTAACATAAAGAAATTATGCAACACATTCAATGTAAATCTAACAGACATCATTTTTACGAGAGCTCATATTATCTTCTTTTCCAGCAAGTCAGTATGTTGACATATGTCAGCTGCTGTAAAATATAGTTTCGTCTCAGTGACATGATCATGTGAATTTCTTGAAACGTTTGGCGCCTCTTTCATATGGTCTTCATAAGTGGTTATTGTTTTAATCTTTATATTCCTTGTTTCTTTGTTTTTGTTTTGCTTTGATGCTTTTATGTGGATTGTGTTATTTTTCTTCTTCTTCTTCATATGTGTTACTATATGTCAAACCTAGACTGATAAAAGAAGAAAAAAGAACGATCGTTTTTTTTTTATTGTCCATTTGTTACATACA
>CM065716.1:31192177-31202177 GCA_033310375.1 Conus canariensis | reverse complement strand
AGTGCTCATTAAGTGTGGAGATCTCTGTACCAGACTGTCTACAATAAACATAAAGTGAGGATGCCAATATTTTCCCGTCGTGTGTCTGTTTGTTTGTTTGTTGTTTGTTTGTTTTTTACTCATTTACGGACACATTTACGTTGGGCTACATCGACGTTCGTTAAAACAACAACAACAACAACATAACGACGACGACGATGACAATAACAACAACAACAACAACAACATAACGACGACGACGATGACAATAACAACAACAAAATAATGACCTTTCGACCAGAACTACAAACTTGTAGAGGGTGGAATGGGAGTTTTGGAACTGAATGGGATACCGGGCGTCCAAGGTACTGCAAATACCTACATTGGGAGTCTTTGGTCAAGCTGAATTATTTTATAGTATGAACATGACATTGAAACACTATCCTAAAAAAAACAACAATGCACAAGCTTTGAAAAAAAAAATAGGCAGGGGACGGGGAGGGGGGGGGAGGGAGGGGGGGTCCGGAACCCAGTTTATACTGTTCTCCTCTCTCCCACGGGGTCTAGGTCGGAAATGTATTTTCATTCTAGCCACTGAATACCAGTTCAACAGTTAAATAGAATCACTCACAGGGAAACCACGGAAGTTTGAAAATATCGTCCTATGTCTTTCCAAAGTGGTGTCAAAAATGAAATTTCCGAAGGCCTAGTGGTCAATTGTTTGTTTTCCACATCACAGAAATGGCCTTTGTCATTGTGAATATTTTTCTCGTTCATTCTTTTAGTAATGTATTTTTTAAAGTATTCTCAATAGCATGTGTTACGCTATGCAACTGAGCATTACATCCTTGTTTTTCTCCATCGTTTTTCACACTTTATTTGAGACCGCTGTACTGATCAGGTCTGTCTACGTTTCTATGGACATGTTTATCTTTTACTTATACATTACGCCTTACTGAAACGTAGCATATAGAGCAGGTTATTGTCTGACTGTCTGTCCGTCTGTCTCTCTGTCTGCAGGCTGTCTGTAAAACAAATGGGCGGATCTTCAGTAAGTTGTAAAAGGTCGTGTATATAATATATAGTCACTGTCTGAATGCACATAAAGCGTGGAAGCCTATTGGTCAACATTAGCAATGAATAACAGATGTGGAAGTCTGTAGATCAGTATCTACAATGAACACTGGGTATGGAAGTCTGTAAACCAGTGTCTGCAATGAACACTAAATGTGGAAGAGTATAGGAGACAAACAACGATGAACACTAAGTATGGAAGACTGACGGTCACTGTGTACAATGAACGCTAAGTGTGGCAGTCAGTAGGCTACTATCTACAATGAACATTAAATGTGGGAGTCAATAGATCGCTGTCTACAATGAACATTATCTGTGGAAGTCAATAGATCGCTGTCTACAATGAACATTACCTGTGGAAGTCAATAGATCGCTGTCTACAATGTACGTTACCTGTGGAAGTCAATAGATCGCTGTCTACAATGAACATTAACTGTGGACGTCAGTAGGTCGCTGTCTGACTGTGAAAGTCGGTAGCCCGCCATTTGGAATGCTGCACAAATGATGGAATCGGTAGGTCGCCATCTTTTATTTAATGCACACTTTGGCATGGTCTGTAGGTAAGGAAAGTTTTAAAAAAGAAAAAAAAAAAGAAAAAAGCTATAAAAAAAAATTAGAAAAAAGGTGTGTGTGGTGTGGGGGGGGGGGGGGGGGGGGGGGCAAAATCTTCATTCGTGTAGGAAAAGTTTTTTTGCGCGTTGAACTCTTCTTTTTTTTTTTTTCTTTTTTTTTTTTTTCAAATTCATTCATTTTCTATGATTATCACTTTCTTTTCTTTCCCTGTAGCCTGGCCGACCGCCTAGGGCTATGTCAGGACAGTTAACAGATCAAAATCGATTTTGTATGTGCATGTTGAAAAAGAACAAGAAAAAAGTTCATTTCATGTTTGAAAATAAATGAATAAAAGACAGCTTTTCCACTCCACAAAATCGTAGAGGAAATGGAAATATTTCTCTCATTTAGAACCTCAAAAACCACATCTGGCGGAACATCTCTGAACCAGGCCTTCATGGAGTTTGCCGGCAAGCGAATATGTCTTACGTCATATTGTTTTCTATCTTTTCTTTTTCCCTTTTTTTGTTATTTCTTAAGCCTCCTCCACCACCCTTCTGATCTACACCTTCCCCCGTTCCTACCCTTCCCCTTCTTTCTTTCTTCTTTCTTTTTTTTTTTTTGACCTGCGCCATTAATGATCACGTCGCAATCCCCCACCAAAAACAAACAAACAAAGAAACAAAAACACCATAAGAAACAAAGTGTGTATTAATTATTAAGGATGACATGATGTAGATGATGTTAGAGATGGTGACGAAAACAATGATGATGATAATGATGATGGTGATGATGATGAAGAGGAAGAGAAGAAGAAGAAGAAGAAGAAGAAGAAGAAGAAGGAGAAGAAGAAGAAGAGAAGAAGAAGAAGAAGAGAAGAAGAAGAAAGAAGAGAGAAGAAGAGAAGAAGAAGAAAACATGACAGAAAAACAAGAGGAGACGAGGGAAGATCCGGAAGGACAGATTGCAGATTACTTTGTGGTTTTTGCATAGCATGCAGTATTGGACGATGAAGATGCGATGGCCAGATTAATCATCTTTCTATCAGACTGTCGGACATGCACGCACACACGCATGCACGCACTCATGTATACACACAGAGTCAAGCACGCGCACGCGAATGCACCACCCTCCTTCCACCCAACACACACACACACACACACACACACACACACACACACACACACATACACACACACACACCACACACACACACACAACATACACAAGAGAGAGAGAGAGAGAGAGAGAGAGAGAGAGGAGAGAGAGAGAGAGAGAGAGAGAGAGAGAGAGAGAGAGAGGAGGTAGGGGAATTACAATAAAAAATATATATACATGATGCATTTCACTTGGTTAAAAAAAAAAAAGGTAAGATTTTGTGGATGGTTTGAATGAGGCGGATGAAATAGTGCCTGAAATCCATAGGGAGTCTGTTCCAATTACTTGTTCCAGACATTTTGGTAGATCACTCGCTAACCGAAAGTTTACTCCCGATCATAGGAATGAGAAACAGACGGGTACGGAAGAAACGCGGAGTTGATACGTGAAGGGATGTAGATGTGGAGGATGCATAGTTTGGACCAGTGACAGAAGAGGGACAGTCTGGAATTGACCCTGCGCTGAATCGGGAGCCAGTAAAGAGCATGTTGGAGAGGTGTGGCTTGACCAGCCTGGCAGCGCTGTCCACGACTGTCTGTTTCTCTTCAAGAATATGATTTTAGTGAGTCAGTCAAGAGACTATTCCAGTTATCAAGTCTAGACGAGACACTAGCCGCCGTGGCGAAGTGGTTAGCGTCGTGGACATCCGAGTAAAAGGTCGTGAGTTCAATTTCCATCAGAGCCATGTGGGATTTTTATGCCTCGACCGGCTCCTACCCAGAGTTGAGTTTGCTACAGGCTCAGTTGGGAAGACTGGGACCACACAGTCAAGTTTCACCCACTAAATGGATGCATCTCTGAGAGTGCTGCTCAAATGTCCTGACCAACATTGCAGGTGTCTGTATATCTCGGGCCTGGCTGACGCCGGGATATATTATGAAAGTTAGTGTAGAGTACAACCCTGTCATGCAATCTCAGACCGGAATGGAAATCCGTAGCATTATATTCATCATCCTCATTCTCATCGATCAGCATAAAAAAAAAGTCTCAGATTCTGTGGCCCTTCATGCCCTGCTCTCATGATGATCTCAGTTTCGATGTTCCTTCCACGTCTTTGGGCTTGCTTTGATTCCGACTGGGTCACTGGTATCGGCAAATTCATGGGGGCAGTCGTTGGACAGACGTGGTGGCGACCTCCGGAAGGAGAGCTCACTTACGCCGGCTCCGCGAGTAAGCAATTATTGTCGTTAGTAGAGGGTTTAGTAGGTGGTGTCCTGAGTATGTTGGACCAGGCACCACTGAGCACCACCGAAGTGACTCGGCAGCAGTGCAGTGTCTCCTCCGGTGGGTTACCTCATGACTATTTGACATCGGCTGCTCCGTGTGGATTGTTGGTGCCGGGGCTGCGGTAGGACGGGCCGGGATGTGGCTGTGGACGAGAGCTCGGAATGAGCGGCGTGGGTGCAATGCCACTGAGGTGGCACAGAAGCTGAGACAGACAAAAAAAAGAAAAAGAAGAAGAAGAAAGAAAGAAAGAAAAAGAAAAGAACGACTAGACAAGAGTGGTGAACAGGAGAGTGTTTTTGTAGCTTCAGTGAAGAGTCAGTTAAGAGGTGATGTTACGAAGTTCCATCCAGGCTGCTGTACATAGCTAAGACACGGGCTGTCTGAAGGAAAGGGGGAGGCTGTAAGCCTGAGACGTCAGAACAGTGGCAATAGAACCGATGCGAACAGAAGGAGGAAGGAAGGGGTGGTTTTGTTGAAGTTTGGTCACAGCGAGGAGTATAACGTGTTTGTTTCATTACTGAACCGCAGCTTGCTCAGGATCATCCACCGCTTTAAATCTACAATAATTTCATGGATGCTGATGTCCAGACTCCCAGGTTCAGATATGGAACCTGATGGTAGCTGAATGTCATTGGCCTCCCTTTTATACAGCAGTTGAATGCTAATGAAAACAATCCGGTCTGGATCTGATGTCCAGACGAGACGATACATACAACACAATGCCCCGCGATACAGCTTCAAGTTCATTCCCGTGAAATACGTTTACTCCACAACACCTCATTTTGCACATAATGTAATCATTATTGTTCTCTCTCTCTCTCTCCTCTCTCTCTCTCTCTCTCTCTCTCTCTCTCTCCACACACACACCACACACACACACACACACACACACACACACATACACACATACACACACACACACACACACCGCGCGCGCGCGTGCACGCACGTACGAACGCACGCACGCACACACACTCATTTACACACACACACACACACACACACACACACACACACACACACACACACACATACAGACACACACACGCGCGCACCCACATACACACACACACAAGCATGCACGCACGCACGCACACACACACACACACATACACACACGCACACACGCACGCACGCACACACACACGCAAAACAACAACAACAACAACAACAACAACAACAACAACGAAACAGATCGCAACATTACTGAAAACGAGGCAAAATATAAAGGAACAAACAAAACAAGGTGAAGAAAAGTCATGCTGATGCAACATACAATTCGAAACAGACAAATATGTCTTCAGACATCACAAAACAAAAAATGAACGAAACACTTCCTAGACAGCAATCCGCCTGAGAATGGCTTCAGCGTCTGTATTGCTTGGTACTTTTTCATGTAGGCCTAATGTCAGAAGAAGACATATTTGCCGAAAATCCACTCGCCTGCTTTGTATTGCATTGTAAATCAGCGATACTACACTACATTCCTTGTTTTCTGTGTTCATTTGTATTTGGCCCAAAACATGATGCGCACCCATACACAGACACACGTGTACTTGTAGCCTACACAGAGAACACTTCACAGTGCGAGTATCTTTTCAGCGGACTGTTTTCGATAGTAATGTCGGCAGCGGTCTTCTTTGTCCGAACCGTGCTTTGCTACAACTGGGGACTAATATTGCCTTTTTTTCTCTCTCTCTCTCTCCGACATACGCTAATAATTAACCGAAATGTCCGTGTTGTGAGTGTCATATAGTAACCACTCTCGTAACGTCGGCTACTTTTTTTTTTTTTTTTAAATTAATCAACACCTTTCTATTAATCCATACTCAACATATCCATCCATTTTTCTTTCTCCTTTTTCTTTTGATTATCTGTTTTTCTTTCTTTTTTTTAATTTGTTTTTCCTGTAATTGCTTGTCTGTTAAAACATTCCCTCCGAAAGTGTTGTTGTAGCTTTGAAGTTCACAGCATCTGCTTTCGTCTCCTCCACGGTCGTTTCAAACTGAGCTGCATCTTTACAAACCTCCACGTCAACATCAGAATCGTCAAACTGCCCATGGAGGACAAGTAAGGAAAGAAGAAGAAGAAGAAGAAAAGATGAAGGCACAGACGTGAGACGAGGATGTATGGCTGAAGTTAGGAAGAGAAATGAAGTTATTTCTAAAAGGCAGGCGACTAGCAGAGGACCCCGGCTCATAGTACCATCAGCACTGACAGGAGGCAGCCCCACACAATCCGCCTTGATGTATTCGAGTCAACAACTGGAGTCAGAAAGTCGTGGAGCGCGTGCAGAGGATTAAGCCCAGGGAAAAATAACGGGATTTGTCTTCCGTCGTCTCGCTTTCCGCGAGATCTCGTCATCTTTGTGGCTGCGGCGGCCATGACAGCGTGTTCAACTGTCTCTGGTTTCACCCACCATGTGTCGGTTAATCGGCTGTGCCAAGTTTTTGAAATGGCGTGTTTCCTTCCTCCCCCCCCCCCCCCCGTTCCATCCCCCCCCCCCCCCGCCTTCCCTCTGTACTCTTCCCCCTCCCCCCCCCCCTCCACCCCATTTGCTGTGTCGTTCTCCGACCCCCTCCTGCAATGGCGTGCCTCCCACCTCCCCGAGTCCTGAGAAACTAGAGACGACAAGCTCGCGTGCCTGGAGACTGGGCGCTTCGATTTGCAATCAAACAGCAAGAGTCTGGTGCGAGCGGCGAGACTCCGTCTATTTATCATCACTGCAAAACTCATTGGAAAAGCTGACATCCCGCTCCCCGGGCCGAGGCCCCAGGGACGGTGGCTTTAATTCTCTAATTCTCCCTCTCTGCCCGAATCCCTTCCTTGTGGCTTAGCCCCCCAGCCCAACACCCGACACTGGGAGGGATGAGGGGGGTGAGGGTGGAGGATGGAGGATAGGAGTGGGGAGGGAGGGAGAGGGTGGAGTCTTGGGGTGAGAAGGGGGGGGGGGGTAGTAGGGAGTCTGGAACCCACACGGTCTGCAGGGTCCGCTTTGCTGCAGATGTCTTCTGCAGAGGTCCTGGGAGACCCTTCCTGCTGTGTGTATATTCAGAGAACAGACTTCTCCAAGTCATATCGCACAGTGTAGATGCGAATTTTATTTTGCATCAGTCGGGGAAAAGCAAACAAACAAGCAAACAAACAAATAAACAAACAAATAAAAAAAAAAAAAAAAAGCAATCGTCTTTTACATTTGCCATCATCCATCATACCTTCCCTCAATTCTCAAGCAAAAGACTTAAACAAACAAACAAACAAACAAGTACTCGTCTTGTACACTTTCCGTGATCCATTATCCTGGATTCTCAAGCAAAAGACTTAAAAATTAAAGTATGATATTGTTGCGCGCTTTCCGTTATATCTCCCCTCAATTCTCAAACAGAAGACCTAAAGGTTTTCATTTCTTTTACAGTCGAATAAAGTATATATTGATGTACCCCAGACCAAACAGCAGACTCTAGTGGAATGGGCTTATTTAATTAACTAAATCTCTTGATTCACTTCTGTATGCAGGATTGAGTATATGAAGACAGTTCACGTGAAGGACGAAGGGTTTTCCCACACAGAAGAGAAATGACCCATTTCTGTTTGTAGGGCTGAATTCTAAGAAGACAGTTCACAAGAAGGACGATGCGTTTCCTCAACATAGGAGCGAAATAATCTATATTTCATTAGGTTTGTGCTTTGACCACACTGCGTTCGATGCTTCCTTTTATTTCAGAGTTGTAAACACAATGTGTTCAAACATAGTCCTTTTGCCACGTGAAAACTGACTGTTAACATTACCAGTTGTACTTCTGGAGGCGACGGCGGAGAGGATAGGGGGAGGAAGTAAAGAACACTCTCACCTACGTTAAGACAAAACCTCTGAGATCGTTATTCGAGTCTAGACCGCTGCGGGTTTTCCTCCCTCTCATTATAAGACCCTACGTAATGTCTGAGCGTTACGTTTTTTGGATCAGACAACATGCTGAAGTCTCACACTTCCCATGCACCACCAGACTTCCAAATTCAGTCCAATGCACAATAATCTTTACTGAAGTAAACCAGCCGGGTGTTGCAGGTGATACAGAGGACCATGTAAGAGAATCTAAGCCAACAAGGCACGCGTCCTGTGCACACTTTGATAGAAAATCTCCTGTGACTTTGACAACAAAAACAGAAGCAAACAAACAAACAAACAAAAAACAAAAAAATCAAACGAACAAATAACAAACAGTGAGCAGTGCTGTATTCTGGATAACAAAAACAGACAGAAAACAGTGGGCGGATCTGAACAATGGATAACAAAACAGACAACGGAACACTAGCCTACCCGTCGAAAAATACATAGAGACCTATACAAATGGCTTTACTGCCATTTAACCTAAATGCTTCTTTATTATTTGACAAGATATTCTAGATCAATAGTTTTTCTCCATATGTGCATACACATAATGAAACCGCAAGTAAGGAAGACAAAGTTCAATTATTAAAAAAAGAACTACAGAAGTTCTGCGGAGGAAAATGAAACGTGAAAACCTTGAACTTTTCTCATTTATCTCCCCCTGTCAAGTGCAAAGGTATTCCCGTGGCCTGGTCCAGAAAGGCTGACGCATGCTGTGAATGTTTGGGTTGTTGTGGTGAGCACAGTGCACGTATCTGCACAACATGTTCAAAATTCACCGAACGTATCACCGACTCCTTCATATATCTCTGTTTTACAGTTTAGGCATGAAACACGAGACGCGACATTTTTCATTTCGTTTTCTATCAATCGACGCGCTAGAAGGAGGAAGAAGAAGAAGAGGTGGAGGAGGCAGAGGAAGCGAAAAGGCAGGAGAGAGAGAGAGAGAGAGAGAGAGAGAGAGAGAGAGAGAGAGAGAGAGAGAGAGAGAGAGAGAGAGAGAGATTGTCGACGAGGAAAGAGAGATTTTTACGGAAGAGAGAAGAGAGAGAGAAGAGAGAGAGAAGAGAGAGAGAGAGAGGAGAGAGAGAGAGAGAGAGAGAGAGAGAGAGAGAGAGAGAGTTATTCTTTCATTCACTCACTTAAAAGAGTTCCTTTTTCTGATCGAGAAAGTATGCTTTTGCTTCCTCTCTCTCTCTCTCTCTCTCTCTCTCTCTCTCCTCTCTCTCTCTCTCTCTCTCTCTCTCTCTCTCTCTCTCTCTCTCTTCATTCACCCAGTGAAAAAGTTCCTTTTCCTGTTCGACAAAATCTCTCTCTCTCCTCTCTCTCTCTCTCTCTCTCTCTCTTCTCTCTCTCTCTCTCTCTCTCTTCTCTCTCTCTCCTCTCTCCTCTCTCTCTCTCCATTGACCAGAGAAAGTGCAGCAAAAGAGACCTCATCAAAAATTCATACCAGATACAGCGGCTAAACAGCCTCATCAAATTTCATACCTTTAGGCCGCCGACTGCAGTCATCAAGGATCGACGGTTCATTTCTAAAGATCCATTAATTTCTTAGTTAACAAGCTCTGAAAAGACCCATTAATTTCTTAATTAACAGTGTTTGAAAACATGCATTAACTTCTTAGTGACCAGTCGCTTTTAATACACTACGCTGCATCATCTTTGAAATTGTGTTCAAACGAGTCTTCCTCATCTTTCTCTTCATCTTCCATCCAGTTGCTATCCACCCTGTCTGTTCTTTTTCTCTCTTTGTCTTTCTCATTCTCTCTTTATTCTTTCAACTGACTGTTCTTTTTCTCTCTTTGTCTTTTTTTCATTCTCTCTTTATTCTTTCAACTGACTTTCTGTTTTCTTTCTCGCTGTGTCTTTCTCGTATTCTCTCTTTATTCCAACAACTGACTTTCACTCAATTTGCCAAGATAAAAGTAGATACTTTCAGAAACTCAAGGAATGATGGCTAATTAATTGTTGTTTGTGAATCAATCAATTAACCAACATTTCATTCACTCAATTTGATCCGAAACATGAAGACTACTTGGCGTGTAATATTAACAGGGCAATGACGGACTTTTGAACCAGGAATGTGCAGGTGACCTTAACCACGCGAAGCTTATCATCATA
>CM065716.1:31184677-31187177 GCA_033310375.1 Conus canariensis | reverse complement strand
GTGGGAAGCGTTGCAGATGTTGGCTATGTTGTGGAACCGATCTTTTATCTTACCACGCTGGCACCGACAGGATAGGGAAACGCTGGAAGCAGATTTTTTTTTTTTTTTAATGGAGAAGCTGCCTGTTATACCTTGGTGAAATCTGATTTATTCTCCTGTCGGAGAACCACACCACACACACACACACACACACACACACACACACACACACACACACACACACACGCACGACGCACGCACGCACGCACACAAACGCACACGCACGCACACACACACACACACACACACACACACACACACACACACACACACACACACACACACACGCATGCACGCACGCATGCACGCACAAAAACAGAAAAGAAAAGAAATGAAAAAGACAAAAAAAAAAGCTTGCCATGAAATTGTAGTGTGATCTTAATAGATGATGAAGTAATTGTATCCCTATAAATACTGCGAGAATGAATGTAGAAAAACGGTTTTCGTTTTTCTCGCTACAGGGGCCATGGTATCCATGTGGTCATTCAGTCCGAGTAGCCAGTGTGTGTGTGTGTGTGTGTGTGTGTGTGTGTGTGTGTGTGTGTGTGTGTGTGTGTGTGTGTGTGTGTGTGTGTGTGTGTGTCGCGCGCGCGCGCGCGCGTGTGTGTTCTCCGTCTTACTGATCCGAGGACATGATGCCAATGGTGTCCGTCAGTCTGAACACCAGAAAAAGAAATGTCCTGATGGTCAGAGAACATGACGTCAACGTTGTCCTTCAGTCCGAATAGCAGGGAAAATGTCCTGATGGACAGAGGACATTAACTGCATGTTGTCCTTCGATCTGAAAATGCCCTGACGGTTACATGACATGTCCTTGTTGTTATTCACTCTGAACACCAGGGGAAATGTCCCAACGGACTGAGGATATGACGTCCATGCTGTCCTTTAGTTCCAATAGCAGTGAAAATGCCTTAATAATCAGAGGACACGACGTCCATTTCATCATTGAATTCGAACACCAGGAAGAATATCATGACGCTTAGAGGAGGACCTGACATTCACGTTGTTCTTCAGCCCGAAGACTACGGAAAAGGTCCTGGAGCCACAGGACACGACATCCATTTGTTTTTCAACCTGAACCCAGAGAGAATGTCCCGACAATCAGAGGACATGAGATAGTGTGTCTTTCTGTCCGAATACTAGGGGAAATGTCTGACAATCAGAGGACATCAGATAGTGTCGTCCTTCTGTCCGAATACTAGGGGAAATGTCCTGACAATCAGAGGACATCAGATAGTGTTGTCCTTCTGTCAACAGAATACCATGGGAATATGTCCTTGACATAGATTGGACATGAGAATGATAGTGTTGTCCTTCTGTCGAATACCAGGGGAAATGTCCTGACAATCAGAGGACATCAGATAGTGTCGTCCTTCTGTCCGAATACTAGGGGAAATGTCCTGACAATCAGAAGACATGAGATAGTGTTGTCCTTCTGTCCGAATACCAGGGGAAATGTCCTGACAATCAGAGGACATGCAGATAGTGTTGTCCTTCTGTCCGAATACCAGGGGAAATGTCCTGACAATCAGAGGACATCAGATAGTGTCGTCCATCTGTCGAATACAGTGGAAATGTCCTGACAATCAGAGGACATGAGATAGGTGTTGTCCTTCTGTCCGAATACTAGGGGAAATGTCCTGACATCAGAGGACATGAGATAGTGTTGTCCTTCTGTCCGAATACTAGGGGAAATGTCCTGACAGTCAGAGGACATGAGATAGTGTGTCCTTCTGTCCGAATACCAGGGGAAATGTCCTGACAATCAGAGGACATGAGATAGTGTTGTCCTTCTGTCCGAATACCCAGGGGAAATGTCCTGAATCAGAGGACATCAGATAGTGTTGTCCTTCTGTCGAATACCAGGGGAAATGTCCTGACAGTAATAGGACATGAGATAGTGTTGTCCTTCTGTCCGAATACCAGGGGAAATGTCCTGACAATCAGAGGACATCAGATAGTGTCGTCCTTCTGTCCGAATACTAGGGGAAATGTCCTGACAATCAGAGGACATCAGATAGTGTTGTCCTTCTGTCCGAATACCAGGGGAAATGTCCTGACAATCAGAGGACATCAGATAGTGTTGTCCTTCTGTCCGAATACCAGGGAGAATGTCCTGACAATCAGAGGACATCAGATAGTGTTGTCCTTCTGTTCGAATACCAGGGAAATGTCCTGACAATCAGAGGACATGAGATAGTGTTGTCCTTCTGTCCGAATACTAGGGGAAATGTCCTGACAATCAGAGGACATGAGATAGTGTTGTCCTTCTGTCCGAATACTAGGGGAAATGTCCTGACAATCAGAGGACATGAGATAGTGTTGTCCTTCTGTCCGAATACTAGGGGAAATGTCCTGACAATCAGAGGACATCAGATAGTGTTGTCCTTCTGTCCGAATACTAGGGGAAATGTCCTGACAATCAGAGGACATCAGATAGTGTGTCCTTCTGTCAGAATAC
>CM065716.1:31169677-31177177 GCA_033310375.1 Conus canariensis | reverse complement strand
CTCTCTCTCTCTCTCTCTCTCTCTCTCTCTCTCTCTAGCGCCACTTGCCAGAGAAAAGAGAACAGAGCTCAGAACCTCGATGTCTGGATGGACGAGGACGCCAGCAAAGCGACGGAATTATGATGAAAAGATAAAGGGCGGCAACCTTCAACTCTTCAGGGAGCCACAGGAAATAATTGTATGGCGCTCTGCGCATGCTCATAGGTTGGCCACTTTCACCCGCCACGGTTCTGTCTGTCTGTTTATGTCTGTCCCGCTGTCTGTCTATCTGATGTCTGTCAGTCTGTCTGTCTGTCTGCAATGTTTCTGGCGGGACGGCAAGTTAGAGTCAACGAAGTTGGCTCACTCATTTCTGTGGTTGGTCTTCGATCGACAGAGAAGTTTAGTTTCTGAAGTTAAAGTTGGTCACTAACTTAGTTGATTGATTGGTCAGTGGTGGGTTGATTGGTTGGTTGATTTACGGGGTATTTGCTTACTTTGACAGTTATTAAGTCAAAGTATCTTTTCATACACGTTGATATGAATGTTTCAATGTAGCCTACGTCTCTCTCTCTCTCTCTCTCTCTCTCTCTCTCTCTCTCTCTCTCTCTCTCTCTCTCTCTCCTCTCGTTTTTACACATTTATGGAATGGTTTGAATTTTATTGTTGTATTTTTTTGTCCCGTTTCAGGGAAAGTGACAAAGACAAATATGGCATAATGATTTTTGTTTACTCATTTCCAGTGTAAATTGTTTACATATACATGTTTTCATTTTATTTTCTTTCAATCTATAAAACTGTTTATATCTACTAGTTGTTCTTCGCTCGTTTTTAATTTGTTGTCTCCAATAGAATCCCATAGTTTCTAGTGATTATATTGTTTTGGAAGGGCAGCGGGGTGGGGGGTGGGGGTGGAGGGGGAGGGAGGGATGGTATATGAAATTTTCCTAATTTACTACATTTTCCATTCATTTAATATCTTTGAGATTGTAACGTTCCCTTTCCTTTATTTACTTACTCATTATAATAATAATAATAATGTATGGATTTTATATAACGCAATTCTTGGGATCAACTCATTGTGCTCAGCACACACTCAAACACTCGCACTAACATGTGTTCACACACACACGCACACACACGCACACACACACACACACACACACACACACACACACACACACACACACACACACACACACACACACCGAAATAGGCGCACTTATCAAGTTCATCGGTTCAAGCGTAAACAATACAGTTATGCATGCAGTACATAAAAAGTCAGGTCATAATAATAGACACAGCATTCAGATATTATGGTTGAAGAAGGCTTTCCTAAAGAAGTATGTTTTTAACTCTGACTTGAATTTAGATAATGTAGGCAGGTCACGTAAGCTGTCAGGAAGAGAATTCCAAAGAGTGGGCGCACTAAAGCTAAATGCTCTCTCACCGACTGTCTTTAACGAGCGCCTAGGAATTTTCTTCAGTTTTTGAGAAGATGAGCGAAGAGACCGAGAAGTTTGATAGGTGGACAGAGAAGCAGAAAGATACTGTGGGAGTGTCCCATCAAAGAAACGATAGGCAAAAACTGCGATTTTGAACTGCCATCGATATTTGATGGGAAGCCAGTGGAGTTCACGTAACAAAGGTGTAATATGCTCATTTTTACGCTTTTTGAGAACAAGCCGAGCTGCACTGTTTTGCACCCTTTTAATCGTGCAAGCTGTTCTGAAGGAAGTCCTGCTAACACAGAGTTACAGTAGTCTAGTCGGGACATTACCATGGCGGTGATGAGTCTGATTGTTGCCTGTGTGGAGAGGTAAGACCGGATAGAAGCAATACGTCGCAATTCCAGGAAGCATGCACGACAAACATTAGATATTTGGTTCTGCATAGAGAGTGTTTGATCAATGCTAACACCTAAATATTTCACTGACTCTTTGAAAGGTAAAACAACACCATCAATTTCTGCCGACTCAGCTTTAACCATCTTGACACGAGAGGAGGTACCAACAGCCATGATCTCGGTTTTGTCACTATTCAGCTTGAGTTTGCCTGTGCTTCCCCCCCCCCCTCTCTCTCTCTCTCTCTCTCTCTCTCTCTCTCCCTCCCGGAGTGACTTCCCTTATCTGGCTGCCAGCAAGTCGAACTTCCCACAGCTCCAGTAAATTTTGTCTGTGTTTACAACAAAACTTTAAAAATGCCTGTTGAAGGATTTCCATTGAGTTTAGAAAACATTCTGAACATCGCTCTGTGTAACATGACGTTATCGTCCCTTAAAAATTGAAGGCAAAGAAAATCAGACTGTTGTCATTCTTAAGTTAGAAACGATTGCCGACCATTCCCCTGCCGTGCAAGCCAAAGTTCACAGTGCTGTGTTCAGGAGGACATGTGCGTCACAGGTCAGCAGGGACAGGAGAAGGGCGGAGGAACTCAGGAAGCAAAAGGCGAGTGAATGTGTGCTTACCCCGTCCGGTCTGTTCCTACCAACCCCACCTTGTCTGTTACACAATTCCGACAGAAGTGACAACATCAATGAAGCTACCTGTGCGGGCGTCTTCCAGTTTCCAAACCACCACCCCCCATCTCTGTCTTTGCCTGCACCAAGTTCACCATCTGGCAATGGAACACGCATCGTCATGGCACAGTGTGACATAGACTGTGAGTCAGTTACTCTTGTTCCCAAGCCAGAATTCCATAATGACAGTGATGTGAACAGACGAAGTGTTGATGAAGATTATGTGGATGAAGTTTCTGATGCCGAGAGACAAAAAGACACTCAATTAGTAGCTACGACACAGACTTCAGCACAACGTGAAACTGAAGAGTTTGTCGCAGAAGCAAACGCGTGTATGACAGATAATATTTGTGATTGTGAAGATTCCTCTGATTTCATGAAGTCAGCGCGACAGCAAGAGCAGACAATACTACAATAAGAGACGTCATGACATGTTTGGAAGATATAACAAGGAAAATGGATGACCGCTTGTGTTCCTTAAAGGAAGAATTAAGAGGCGCCGCAACACATAACACAGAGGTGGAAAACCGAAATCTTGGTGGTCCATTGTGACTGTTGCATTGTCGCATCGCAAATGTTCATGAACTTTTTTTTTTTGATCTGACTGTAACTAATGTTCGGTGTTGATAACTGAATTCGATGCTTTTCCGTGATCTGGATTCCTCGTCACGATGAACTTTTCTGTTGTGTATCGATCATGCTTATCGATGATTTTTGTTAAATACACAGTCCCTTCCCCTTCCCCATTTCCCACCCTTGTCAAAGGGCTTTGTAAAGCTTCTCACAATAAACCATTCATTTATTCATTCTCTCTCCCTCCCTCAACTGGGATAATGTTGGTGTTGAGGTACAGACCCTTGTCTTTCTTGTTTGTCTTCGTCTAATCTTTTCTCTGCATTCCCTTGTAGACTGTTAGTTACTATTTCAATTGATTTAAGAATTTACCGATGTATGTATTGATTTAATGATTTTTTTCCCATTTATTTCGTTTTCATTATTTTGCTTGTTCGGTCGTGTGTGCCATCATAGTTTGACGCAGCTGAGACAGCTTTCGAAAGATATTTTAACTGTTTGTTCTTTCGGTACTCGATTTCTTAGATTTTTTTTTAACACGTGTCGCTCCGGTTGTTGTACACTTCATTTTTTTCCTGTTTGTTGTTCGTGTGTTTGTTTATTTGTTTGTCTTTGTTTGTTGAGTGTTTTGACTAATTTTGTATGCACCTGTATGCATAATTATCTGATGACTCTGTTGACTGACCGGCAAACCGTTTGTTGACTGGTTGACGAGTGAGGAGAGGAGGGAAGCAGGGACTGACTGACTGACTGACTGACTGGTTCTATGATATTATTGGCTGATTGAGTGAGTGAGTAATGAGTGAGCTAATGAGTGAGAGAACGATTTAATGCGTCAGGGAATGAGTAGATGAGTGAGTGAGTATGTGAGTGAGATTCAGATTCAGATGTTTTATTCATGTATAGGTCATGACCCGTCATGAAGGGGGGTAACTAAACAATCGTTTTATACAAGTGTGTGTGTGTGTGTGTGTGTGTGTGTGTGTGTGTGTGTGTGTGTGTGTGTGTGTGTTCTTTTTCTTATACCAATTATATGGTTAAAGACAGCATTTCACAAGATAGCAACTTCATACAGCTGAAACGCTTTGTACAAGAATATTGAAAGATTTCTGATGGTTCTTATGTGAGTGAGTGAGTGAGTCTTCGTTGCTTAATTCATTGGACAGTGGCTAGACCGACTGTTTGATTTTGGTAGTTATTTGGGTTTATATCTGCACAAATGGGGGTGTGGTGTATAGGTGAATGACTTGCACATTCGTAAAATATCTCAGAACACACACCCAAAGAACGTGATCCTATCAATCAGTTGAATAATTTTTTTGTTGTTTCAATCAGTTTACGGCAGAAATGTGCAGAACTTACAATTGTGATCTTATCAGTCAGTTAAATAGATAGATATATAAATAAATGTGCTAATGAGATTTTATCAACTGGTTAAGGGCATACGTCTAAAGAATCTAATGAATGAGAATGTCAATCGGTTGAAGAACATAAATGTAAAGAATCAAAGTAACATGACTCGATCAATCAGTTATCTGACTGAAATATAAAGAATATTAAAAACAAATTATTCTTTCAGTCAGTTAACGAACAGAAATGTAAAGTACCTATATAATGGGAATCAATCAATCAATCAATTAGTCATTTATTTAACTGTCAAATTAAAATGCAAGTTAAGAAATTTAACTGTACAAACACTCAGATAAACAGTCTGTGGTGGTGGTGGTGGTGGTGGTGGTGGTGGTGGTGTGTGTGTGTGTGTGTGTGTGTATGTGTGTGTGTGTGTGTGTGTGTGTGTGTGTGTGTGTGTGTGTGCACACGCGCGCACGTGTTGTGTGTATCTGCGTGTATCTGTGTGTGTGTGTGTGTGTGTGTGTGTGTGTGTGTGTGTGTGTGTGTGTGTGTGTGTGTGTGACTCATGCCTGCGTGCGTTCTTGTGTGTGCGCGTATGTGTGTGTGTGTTGTGCATGCGCGCGCGTGTATGAGTGTGTGTGTGTGTGCGTGTATTTCTGTGTGCATGTGTGTGTGTGTGTGTGCACGCATGCATTTGTCCGTGTGTGTGCGTGCGCGTGCATGTGTGTGTGTGTGTGCGCGCACGCGCGCACGCACACACACACACACACACACACACACACTCACACACACACACACACACACACACACACACACACACACACACACACACACACACTTACGTGTAGTATCCTCAGTGAAGAGCCCGAACCCCTCCCCTCACCAGTTCTGCCGCTGCTCCTGTCGCCGCCAGAACTGCTGCTAGCCGCTGCTGAAGGGAGAAATGTGGCAGCGGTGCGTTGCAGCCAGTCACGGTTGGCTGCGCTCCTGGCCTTTGTCGTCCCTCTCGTCATTATCATCGACCCTATCGTCATTGTCTGTCTGCTCCCTTGCCATCAGGCAGCGCTGACCTTTGCCATTGTTTGGCCTTCATCAGTCACCGCTCCCCCTGGTGGGGGATGGGAGCGGCGGATGTCAAGGATGACCTACATTTCCTTAGCTGGAAATATTCTCTTTTGTTCTCTTTTTTTTTTAATTCTTTTCATTTGATGTCTTTTTTTTCAGTCGTTTCCCAGCGTTTTGCTTTTTACAAACGAGCTTGTCCCCGCCCCTCACTCTCCCTGTGTGTGTGTGTGTGTGTGTGTGTGTGTGTGTGTGTGTGTGTGTGTGTGTGTGTGTGTGTGCTTGCGTGCGTGTGTGCGTGTGTGTGCGTGCGTGCGTGCGTGTGTGTGTGTGTGTGTGTGTGTGGTGTGTGTGTGTGGTGTGAGCGCGTGCGTGCGCGCGCGCGTGTGTGTAAAACACCAATAACACCAATAACAATAATGATGTAATTTAGTGTTTGCCGGCTGTCTGGTCAGTCATGACATGAGCAGTGCCACAATCGACATCTAAGATAGTAGGTGAACCTGTTCATAAAACGAGGAAAAATCGCTGCAGCTGTTACTCAAGTCAACATCTTATCTTAAGAATTCAACAACATGCAATACAGTTTTCGTGACAAGTTTGCCTTTCACAGTTAACGAAGTCATTGTATTTTCAGTGCTTGAAACACGACAATAACATGCATCATTTTTTGTTCCTCTCAAAAAGTATACATAATCCAAACAAATAGAAAATGTATTACCTCTTCAGTCTGGTTGCCATCACATTGTTTACATCTTAGGTCGACTTTTAAGTGTCCAAATCGAGGGATGTTCTCGTCTTCACTTTAAAGGAGGCTTGCCCGTCCCCTCACTATATACTGGGAAAACACTGTCAAAATTGTGACTGTCTCATGCTTATATTCAACAAACCATTTGTCTTGTAAAACAAAATCAATACCATGTAGAGGTAACCGATTACACTTCAGGAAACAAACAGTTGCGTATGAATAATCTAGACTTCCATCATTTGGCTTTACGTTTTCTGGGTGATACAAGTAGTTCTTTTCCTCAGAAGAGACAAAGTCGCGCCATATTTAAAGGATATGTCTTTTAATCTGCTCTTGAGCCGTTCCATGAAAGACCGACCATGTCTAGGGGTTTGAACTACGCAATCTTAGCCCAAGCTGTGCTTACATAATCAAAGCCTGTCTTTAAAGCTCAGTTTCTGCGCCTTGACATGGATGTGCGTAACATCATACAGCCTTGCTTTGGTATCTATCTTTAGTAAATCATACAGACATTGCTTTGGTATTTATCGTTAGACAGTAACGTCATACAGACAATGCTTTGGGTATCTATCGTTAGACAGTAACGTCACACAGCATGGCTTTGGTATCTATCGTTAGACAGTAACGTCATACAGACATTGCATAGGTATCTATCGTTAGAGAGTAACGTCATACAGACATTGCTTTGGGTATCTATCGTTAGACAGTAACGTCATACAGCATTGCTTTGGGTATCTATCGTTAGACAGGTTAACAATTCTGTACTAATATTTTAGAAGTCGGATCTGTTTTTCAACGACAGCTGGAAGTCTTCCACACTTCTCTACTGCTGTTTTTCCCATTCACGTGTCTTCCATCTCCCAGTATCATTTTCCTTACATCTGACTTGGCACCTTTTCAATAGAATCGTGTTTTGAAAGTCTTAGAGTTCAGAGCCATACAAGAGAAGGGTTTAATTTTCGTGTCAAACGTTTTGAAGACTATATCAGCGAGAAGCATTTGTAATTTGAAATAACATTTTTTGTCCTCCTGCAACAGCTCTCAGAGCTTTACCAGGAAGAATATTCACACATTTAATCCATTTGACTGTAACTGAAAAGATATATGAGAGAGAGAGAGAGAGAGAGAGAGAGAGAGAGAGAGAGAGAGAGAGAGAGAGAGAGAGAGAGGGAGAGAGAGAGATGCGTGCATGTACGTGCAGTAGCAAAAACCATAAATGACTCAGGACAAAACTAGCCCCAAAAACAATACAAAACAAGCGATGTTA
>CM065716.1:31149677-31167177 GCA_033310375.1 Conus canariensis | reverse complement strand
TGAAACTACCCAGACGAAGTGTTAAAGAGGGGTACTGCACGATGAAAATGAAACGTAAAAACAACAAGATGCAAAGCATATAAACGTACTCCCAGTACAGTGTCAGACAGGGGAGACAATTTCCAGTTAGTGGAAGGAAAAACTCGACAGTGCGGTGGTTATTTCCCTTATCGGACTGATTTTTTTTTTTAAATTATCATTTATAGCCGTTAGTAACGGCTATTCTGGTAACATGAAACATCGGGCATCATCCATGACCCATAATGAACATACCTAGAAATTTTCAGAAAGATCGGCCCAGAAGTTTTGTCTGGAGCAAGTGGAACACATTTTGACCACGGACGGACACACAGACAGACACACACACACAGACAGCATTTCTTCGTTCCCATTGTAAAGTACTCCCTGTTCTATAAGAACTGGGAGTACAAAAATGGAATTACTGATCCGCCAAACGAAGGAACAAACACCATACAAAACAGACACAGTGCGTGTCGATGCACTGGGTCTTCTTCAGGCAGGACAAAGAACACTAAACAGGTAGGGTAGCCCTTGCTCCCCACCTCTGTATTATTTACTGTTCCCTGTCTCATTTAAGATTTCCTTTCAGGACAAAGAACAGTCAAAACGATGCAAAACAAAGGACAAACAGTTACTTCTCTCTTCGATCTTAGTGCAAACTGACGTTAGGTGAAAGACCAACGTGTGTGTGTGTGTGTGTGGTGTGTGTGTGTGTGTGTGTGTGTGTGTGTGTGGTGTGTGTGTGTGTGTGTGTGTGTGTGTGTGTGTGTGTGTGTGTGTGAGTGTATGCATGCGTGCGTGCGTGCGTGCATGTGTGCGTGCGTGCGTGCGTGCGTGCAGGCGTACGTGCGTGCGTGTGTGAGTGCATGCGTGCGTGCGTGCATATGCACGCGCGCGCGCGCGCGAGCGCGCGCGCGTGTGTGTGTGTGTGTGTGTGTGAGGGAATGTGTATGTGTCTGTGAGTGCGCGCGCGCGTTTGTATGTGTGCATGCGCGCACGCGCGCTTGTGTGTGTTTGTTGTTTATTTCACCCATGCCACAATTTGCACCAAGATTGAAGGGATAAAAGACTCTTTGTTCGTCCTTTGTTTTCATTGTTTTGAATGCTATTTGTCCTGCCTGGAGAAGATCCAATAGATCAAAACGCGTTGTACTTGTTTGTAATTTGTGTTTCAAAACGGAGTGACTGAGGGCGGAAAATGAAGCAAAATTTGGAAAGAGAGGGGGTTAGTTACCGCCAAGAACACAGACGAACAGCGTACAGGACTAGTGTCTAGTCCTGTACTCTGTGTCTAGTCCTGTACTCTGTGTTCTTGGACTAGTGTCTAGTCCTGTACTCTGTGTCTAGTCCTGTACTCTGTCTGTGTTCTTGGACTAGTGTCTAGTCCTGTACTCTGTCTGTGTTCTTGGACTAGTGTCTAGTCCTGTACTCTGTTTGTCTGTGTTCTTGGCGGTAACTAACCCCCTCTCTTTCCAAATTTTGTAATTTGTGTGTTTTTTTCGTTCGGCGGCCCAGTGATTCTGTTTTGGCTCTTACCCATAGACAGTCAGCACATGGTGACTTCATCGTATATGTGATGGACTGGCTCCAGTGAAGGCAAGCACTGTGTCCTAGATGGATCGATGAATTCAAGTGAAACATCTATACCCACCTCCAGAAATTTGGGCCGGAATGGCTTAGTTGGTAGAGCACCAGACTCGTAATCCTGGGGTTGCGGTTTCGAATCTCTGCCGGGCTGTTTTGGAACAGGATGATCTCTTCCCTCGGAGTTACAATTGGTTCTTACTTCATTTTCCGAAAAATCCTTCCGATGAGACAATAAACCGAAGTTCCGCGCGTAAACGCACGCATTATATCTTGCACACACGTTAAATCCCATCACCAGTTTTCGGAAGAGAAAGCCAGTTTGGCCGTTGGTATGGATGACTCGTGACACTTATAATGCACGCTGCATGAGAAATCAAAAGAATAAGAGAGGGAGGGGGAGGAGGGGGGCCGGGGAGATTCAGATTGATTGAATGACATTGGAAATGACTGAATAAAGCACCGAAGCAATAATGATGATGATGATGATAATAATAATAACAATAATATGATGATGATAATAATAATAATATGATGATGATGATGATGATGATGATAATAATAATAACAATATGGCAGACCGTGAGGATTATTCCACGGGAGTAGCAAAAGGGACCTAACTCTAACTCACACCATCGCAGAACGACACCTTGAGCTGCCGGAATGCCGTTGTCGTCAGTGTTGGATTTCAAGGGATTCGAACCACAACCCTCTGCATGCCAGTTCAGTGCTCTTTCTCACCGAGATATCCAGACAGCGCACAGACTGACCGTTAGTCACATACCTGTTTCACGTGCTAATTCACCCAAGGTGATACTATTATTATCAATTATATCATTGTGATGATGATGATGATTATAACTACGTCATCATCATTATTACCATTATCAATATTATCATCATTATTATCATTATTACTATTATTGTTATTGTTGTTGTTGCTATCATCATCATCATCATCATGATTATTCTCATATTTGTTTTTATTGTTCTTCTTCTTCTTGTTTTTCAGTTGTTGCCATTATCATTGTTACCGTTAGAATAAGTAGTACAGTAGTAATAGTAGTAGTAGTAGCAGCAGCAGCAGCAGCTGCAGCAGCAGCAGCAGCAGCAGCGGCGGCGGCAGCAGCAGCAGCAGCAGCAGCAGCAGCAGCAGCAGCAGCAGCAGCAGCAGCAACAGTAGTATAGTAGTAGTAGGGCTTACATAGGGCGTATTCTCGGTACGGGCTGCCTACCTGGGTAGAGCCGACTGAAGAGCTGCCTTCTGGCACTGCATTCAGTTGTTTCCTGCAACATTCAGTCTATCAGTCAATCAGTTTTTCATTCATTCTTTCATTTTTTTCCATGCGTGCTTTGTGTTTGCGTATCATCCATGCCACCGGCTTAACCGGTTTTCTCTTCAGAAAGTTGGTGATGGAATTCTATGTGTGTGCAAAATGTTAATCGTGCCTCAACACACAAAACCTCTGTTTAAAGTCTCAGTCAAAGGCCTTTTTAGGAAATGGAGTCAGAACTACGGTTAACTCTGAGGGAGAAATCCCCCTGTACCGAAACGACACATAAGAGATTCGAACCTGCAACCCCAGGATTACCAGGATTACGAGTACGGTGCTCAACCGACTAAATCATTGTGGACCCAAACGGGGTTGATCATCTTGAGAATGGGGAAGAGGACCTGTCCTACCTTGCGCTGTAATTTACCCCCAGAACGACAGCAACGTGAAGATGGGCAGCAACAACAGCAGGTTTCATGGTTGGCGCCAGCATCAATCTGGAACTCGCAGAGAGTGACTGCGTGACAAAGTGACCCAGGTCACCGCCGCTCTATGGTATGCGCTAAAGGCACTGAACATGTATCAGAAGTGGATATGGGTAATTCCGTGGCAGAGCAGAACATCGAGATAGCAAGGAAGACTTGGCGGGTCTGACCTCCAAGTACACCCGACATAAAAAAAAAAAACAACTGACATTTTCATCGCAAATCTTAGCGTCTTGTATGTCAAATTTTAAAAAGGTAATTATGACTCCACCGAACAACGTGCACAAACGAATCACAAGACAAAACACTTCGCGTTTTGAACTCTTAGGTCTTCTTCTGGCAAGAGAAATAACACTCAGGACAACGAAAGTGAAGATCGAGCAATCGCTTATCTTAGTCGAATTCGGCGCAAGATGGGCGTTGATTCAACGTTCTCATTTTCGTTGTCCTGGGTGTTGTTTATCTTGCCAAGAAGAAGACCTAAGAGGTCGAAACGCGTCGTGCTTTGTCTTGTGATTCGTTTGTCTACGTTGTTCGGTGGGGTCATTATAATCACTTTTTAAAGATGTGTTTAGATCTCCGCCTGCAGTCGCCTCACTTTGCAGTTAGTGTTGTCTGTGGTTAAGATGATAAGTCAGTCCTAGTAGTCTCATGTCACCGCTGTCTGGAATGGTAAGCATATCTGACTGTCACCGTTAATCCAGTTAGTCCTAGGTAGGTCTCATTGTCACTACTGTCCTGGAACGGTAAGCACTATCTGACTGTCATCGTTAAATCCCGATGAATGGAACTCGGCTGTCCTGCACAAGGCAAAACCAAACCGTCACGCTGTCTGTATGCTGCTTGTTCTTCAACATTGCAGGATGATGCGGACCTCTCTGGTGTGAGTGTCATGCGGGTGACGATGTCTACCACTAATGCAGGTACTGTTTTGAATAGCGCAGTATCCATACACCTGTGGCCTGTACTGAAGAAGAAGAAGAGGAGAGGGAAGAAGAAGGAGAAGAAGAAGGAGAAAGACGGGGAGGAGGTGAGAAAGAGGAGGAGGAGAAAGAGCAACAACAACAACAACAGCAACAAAAAACCGCCAGCCAGACATTGTTCAAAAAAAAAAATCATTAGCAGCTTGAGAGGCTGTGACGAGTGAATGCTACACCATGAAATGTCTTATCCCATTCTCATTTAATTCAAAGCAAATTTCACTTTCTTTTTCTATCTCCTTTCTATTCCTCTTCTGCTCTTCCCCCCCCTCCCCCTCTCCCCTCTCTCTCTCTCTCTCTCTCTCTCTCTCTCTCTCTCTCCTCTCAGTAAGATGAATAATGGTTTAAATGAGGTTATGTCCTGTTGATCATTTAAAAAGTGTTTCCATTTTTTGTTGTTGTTTTGTTTTGTTGCTTTCCCATCTTCTGCGCCATCTCAGCAGCACTGCACCCACGTCGCTATCTCCGACCCCCCTTCCCCCCCTCTCCGTCCACGGCCAAAGCCAGGCCCGGCCCTCCGCACCCCGGCACCGGCAATTCACAGGGAGCAGTCAATGTCAAGTCGGTAAGAGGCAACCCACCGAAAAAGACACTGCACTGCTGCCGAATCACTTCGATGGCGTTCAGTGGCGCCTGTTCTGATCCAACATTCTCAGGACACCATCTACTAAGCCCCCTACTGACGACAATAATTGCTCAGTCGCGGAGCCGGCGTGAGTGAGCTCTCCCTCCGGAGGACGCCACCATGTCCGTCCAGTGACAGCCGCCATGAACTTGCCGATACCGGTGACCATAACGGAATCAAACCAAGGCCACAGACGTGGAGAGGACATCGAAACTGAGGTCACCTTAACAGCAAGGCATGAAGGGCCACAGACATTGAGATTTTTTTATGCTGATCGATGAAAATGAGGATGATGAAGGTGATGCTACAGATTTCCATTCCAGTCTGACACTGCATGACAGGGCTGTGCTGTAGGCATGCTTTCATATATCCCGGACCGGTCATCCAGGCCCGAGAAAGACACAGACACCTGCAGTTTTGGTCTGGAAATTTGAGCAACACTCTCAGAAACGCATCCATTTGGTGGATGAAACTCGACTGTGTGGTCCCAGTCTTCCCAACTGAGCCTGTAGCAAACTCAACTCTGGGTAGGAGCCGGTCAGAGCAGAAAAATCCTAATGGCTTTAATGGGAATTGAACCCATGACCTCCAAGCCGGGAGTCTGTGTCGCTAACCAATTCGCCACGGCGGCTGGTTTATTTTTCCCTACTCTTGCTCTGTTCGGAAAAATGAAAAACAAAAGTTCCAAGTGAATGTGAAAGACTCTAAACAGTTTGATCTGTAGACATAAATCACTGAAGAAATCCAACAACACGAACAAACTAGTCAGTCACTGCTGTTCCGGAGTGCACCTGTCGTACTTTGATACACACAGTATGCTATCAAAAAAGTATGAAAAGCAGCAATGCTTTCTACTGCCAGCAAAGACAGGAAGCTTGAACATGTACGCTGGGTACGTAACAGGAGCAGCGCTTGAATGAGTGCGAATAGAAAAATAGAGTACAATGAGCTTCATGATCTTTTTCTCAACGTCTACTCAATACCTGTGGGTTTCTAAGATACAGAATACAAGCGTGCATGAAAAACAGCCTCTGACATCCAGTAAGTCGTCCCTGACAAAATGAAAGCCCCATAATCTGCAACAATGTCGGTGCTATTGAACAGTAAGGAAAAGAAGGATGGCGATGATGATACAAAAAAAAAAAAAACAAAAAAAAAAACATTCTTCATGAAAATGGCAGGATGGGGGCCTCTGCTCTGTGCTTGCATCCATCACATCCACACAAACAACACTGAAACACCATACCAACGTCCACGCTGTGGTCACATACCTCGATTAAGAACAAGAGAGTCAGCTTACAGTCTCCACATAAAAGCGGGAACGATCGCTCTTCTATCTCCCACAAGACATGACTCGTGATAGGATTCTATTCTGTAAGCAGACACAAAATACCAAGATACCGAAAACAGCTATAAGCACGTGCAAAGGATTCCAGGAACATCATGGAAGTTGCCCTTGGCTTGATTTGAACAGACAAAATCTTCACGTTCAGAGACAACCCGTACAGGTAGACAGAAATGAAAGACATGAAACCGCCGAAGAAAAGCTTGTTGAGAGAACTCGTTGACAGCAAACCTAACACTGGACCTGGAGAAACAGGCTGTTGTGAAAAAAAAGGAACACTGACAAAACATAACAATGGTCATGTTCAAGACACAGAACATCCACGACAAAGGAACCGCTCAAGATATTGATAGCATCCAGAACAAAGGACCTGTTCAAGATCTTGATAGCATCCACAACACAGGACATGTTCAAGATCTTGATAGCATCCACAACAAAGGACATGTTCAAGATATTGATAGCATCCAGAACAAAGAACCTCTTCAAGATCTTGATAGCATCCTCAACAAAGGGCATGTTCAAGATATTGATAGCACCCAGAACAAAGGACCTGTTCAAGTAATTGAAAACATCCATAACAAAGGACCTGGTCAAGACATTGACGAAAAACTTAACAAGGACCTGTGCAAGACATCGAAAACATCCATAACTAAGGATTTGGTCAAAATATTATCTATGATAAAGAACCTGGTCATGCACTGACAACAAATATGATAACGGACTTGTTTAAGACACCGACAACATCCTCAACAAAAGGTCTGTTCCAGACACTGACAAAATCATAACATAACGACCTGTTCAACATACTGACAACATCCATTACAAAGATCTGTTAAGACACTGACAACATCCGTAACAAGAGACCTGGTCAAGAAACTGACAACAACTATCAAAAAGGACCTGTTGAAAATACTGACAACATCCATGACAACGGACATGTTCTCGACACTGACAACATCCACTATGAAGGACCTGGTCAAGACACTGACCACAAACAGAACAATTGATCTGTTTAAAACACTGACCACAAACACAACAATGGACTTGTTTAAAAGCACTGACCACAAACAGAGCAATTGGTCTGTTTAAAACAACAATAACAACAAGAACTGTGGGCCTGTTTAAGACACTGACAACAACCATTACAAGGAAACTGTTCAACATATTGATACTGTAATAAAGCCACTTGTTTGAGACACTTTGAACTGTAACAAAATACCCTGTCTGAGACGTTGACAGCCATAACAAAGGGCCTGTTTAAGACGCTGACATTCGTCAGAAAGCACCTGTTCAGGACACTGACCACAAGCAAAAAAAGGACGTGTTTTAGACACTAATAACAATACGCACCTGTTTAAGACAACAGCCACAACAACGGACCTATTTAAGACACTGAGAACAATCATCTGTTTTAAAACACTGACACCAACCATAACAAAGAACATGTTGAAGACATTGACAATTATCATAACGAAGGACCTGTTCAAGACACTGACATTCATAACAAAGGACCACAACCACACACACACACACACACACACACACACACACACACACACACACACACACACACACACACACACACAATGTGTCGAGAGAGTCGTTGTGACCCTGCTAGACTCAATGCCACAAAAATGTGACGAGGAAGTTCCGGACAGTAATACCATACAGTACAACCCTTCCGATGTAATGGTGGTATCTGTAAAACCTTGGTGTCGTGAACATAACCGACTTGTCAGCCTCAGCGAAGTGCATGAGCGTGAACACGTAACACGCGCATATGTGAGTGGTACTGTGAAAGAAGTCCGCTGAAATTTGAGCGCTTAGTCTCCGTAACTGGACAGACCTGGAACTCAAGTTGGTATGTATTCCTCCCCACCCCACCCCGACCCACCCCTCAGTCAATCTCATCCATCGTTCTTGTCCACCACATATTCCACCAAACCTTACAGTTACAATGTGTGACAATTCAATCTTCGAAAAAAAAAGAAGAAAAAAGTGTAGCTGAGTCTATCAACTAAAGACAATTCGAATATATAAAAATATAACTTCAATATTAACCTAACTAGTTTGTGATTTAGCGTCGAACATTTACACACAGAATTCTTTTCATGGTTGTCATGCGAGTGTGTGTGTGTGTGTGTGTGTGTGTGTGTGTGTGTGTGTGTGTGTGGTGCGTGCGTGCGTGCGTGCGTGCGTGCGTGCGTGTGTGTGTGTGTGTGTGTGTGTGTGTGTGTGTGTGTGTGTCTCTGTGTGTGTGTGTGTGTGTGTGTGTGTGTGTGTGTGTGTGTGTGCGAGTGCGCGCGCGCACATGTGATTGTGTGTGCGTGCGTGTGTGTGTATGCACACGCGCGCGCGCGTGTGTGTGTGCGCGCGTGCGTGTATGTGTGTTTGTGTGTGTGTGTGTGTGTGTGTGTGTGTGTGTGTGTGTGTGGTGTGTGTGTGTGTGTGTTCAGCTTCCCAATTTCCCTTTCCCGCAGTGTCATTATCGTTCAGTTTCCCCACCTGCACTGAGATACAAAGTCTGAGTCTGTGGCACCGTCACTAGTCCTCCATGTTTCTGCAGAGATACAGGTGACGTGACGAGGCCCATCCAGCGTCTGGCACCTGACATGTGTAGGCTGGCGGAACATCAGCCCACCTGGCCCTAAAAGACGTAGCGACCTGAATGCAAATGACAACTTTGCTGACAGACCCAGTGACGATCAAATTCCGTAGGTTTTCACACGTGTCATCTGTCCTAAAAAGAAACTGATCAAATCAACACATTAAGAACTTACCTGAAAACACACAAAAACACTAAGCATCCTACCTTCTTATAGTGTGTGTGTGTGTGTGGTGTTGTGTGTGTGTGTGTGTGTGTGGTTGGTGTGTGGTGGGTGTGTGGAGAGGGGGGGGGGGTTGCTGTTGTTGCTGTTGTTTTACGCCGTCCCGTCTTCTGTGCCATCTCAGCGGCATTGTACCCACACTGCTCATCCCGGTTCCCCGTCCACAGGCACACCCTGGCCTGTCCCATCACACCCCCGACACCGACAATCTACAGGGAGCAGTCAATGTCAAGTCGCCACGTGCCAACCCACCAGACGAGACACTGCACTGCAGCCGAGTCACTTCAGTGGTGTTCAGTGGTGCCTGTTCTGGTCCAACATGCGCAGGACATCACCTACTAAGCCCCCTACAGACGAAAATAATCGCTAAGTCGCGGAGCCAGCGTGAGTGAGCTTTCCCTCCTGCGAGCACCACCATATCCATCCAACGAATGTCGCCATGAACTTGCCGCTATCGGTGACCTCGACAAACTCTCACCAAGGGCAGGAAATTGAAACTGAGTCCACCATGAGAGCAAGGCATGCAGGGCCACAGATTTCACATAATAACGAACTGTAAAAATTGTCCAAAATGTTTTAAATATTGTTTTCCATGGAAATTATTTATCAGTATCCTGACTGCTACGACAACATGCTAAACAAAAATACGGCAAAAATTACTGATCCCACATTCTGTTGATACTATGATTAATTAATGGCCACAGACGGCCTGATAGTACCTCTGCGGTTAGCCGGGCGATAAACAATATCAAAGACACGGCGCAGTCATCGTAACTGTCATTACAACAGACTCGAAAAAGTCTCAGAGATAATCACTCAGCTACGATGTTCTGTTAAAATGGTCTTTGCACCGCGGTTCAACAGCTAGCAGACTTCAGTATAATTTCCAAGATTTTCATGTCACTGCACAGGACACCAGCCAATATAGTTATGGCAAAAGGTTCAAGTTCTACAGCTTAACGGCTGCAGGGACAGTGAACTAGTAAAGATTCATCGTTTTTAGGGCACGGTGTCATCGAAGGCACAGTCCCTCCCTCTCTTTCTGCCACCTTATTTTTCCCTTAAAAAAAAAAAAAAAAAAATCTAGGAGTCATTACCTAAAGAATAGAATATCTAGGAATCATTACCTAAAGAATAGAATATCTAGGAGTCATTACCTGGATGCGGTCCGAATCCTTCCAATGTAAAGAGCACTTTTTTGAGAGAATTTTTCTCTCTTTTAAGACCTTCTGCTGTAACGCTCTCCCTAGAGTTTCTTCCTAACTTAGAGATTCAACACGTCTAGGGCACGGCATCATGGAAGGCACAACCCAACCCTCCCTTTCGGCCACCTAAATTTACCCTAACTGATGTAGGTATGCATTTAGCGCTGGGGGACAGAGAAAGACAGAGCGTTTTAAGCCATAAAAATCCAACTTCACGGATGACTCGAACTCACGACCGTCAGGTCAGCCGCCAAGCGCACCGACCGTTTGACTGCTGGCCGCTTTAATGGCACTGCACAGGTGCGCTGGACTTTGTAGTAGATAAACAAATAGATGAATTAATTGTTACTGATTGTCCTTTTTTTGTAAAGACAGCCTGAGTTGAGGCTGCCACAGAACCAAAATGAGTGTGGCTACGTGTGGTGGAACAGATTGAGCTGCATACCACTGAGAAAATATGAAACAGTGAAAAAGAAGATATGAGAAAGCGAACACACACACACACACACACACACACACACACACACACACACACACACACACACACACAGAGAGAACGAGAGAGAGAGAGAGAGAGAGAGAGAGAGAGAGAGAGAGAGAGAACAACGGGGAGTATGAGGCAGCTAAAAAAAGAACATAAAAGAACACAGAATTCCAGGCCAGAAAAAAAAAATAATTATAACAGAATTTTTGAGACAGCAAAAAAAAAAAAAAAAAAAACCCAGAATTTGAGACAGCGAAAAGGAAAAAAAAAAAAAAAGACAGAACATGAGACAGCAAAAATTATATGCAAATAACAAAGAATTTCAGACAGTGAAAATATAAGGTAAGAAAAAGACGATGTAAGACAGGAAGATGAGGAAACAACACAAAATATGAGGCAGCGAAAAAAAAAAAAGAACAAATAACAGAACATAGAATCTGAGGCAGTGGAAAACAACAACAACGACAACAACATCCCTTTCCTGCACCCCCCCCCCCCCCCCCCCTTCAAAAAAAAAGAAAAGAAAAATCAAATAATTACAAAAATGAAAAAAGAGAACGTGAGACAACACACACACAAAAAAAAGAAAGAAAAAGGACAGAGAATATGAGACAGCGGGGAAAGGAAAGAAAACAAGGAATATAAGACCGCGAAAAAAAGAAAATAAAACAGCTCAGAATATGAGACAGCGAAAGAGAAACAGCGCAGATCGTGGGACAGATTTTAAAAACACACACACACACACACACACACACCACACACACACACACACACACAACACACACACAAACAACACACACACACACACACAAAACAGAGAATTAGAGGCAGGGGAAAATAAAGAACAGTGAATATGAGACAGCGCACCCCCTTTAAGCGCGCGCGCGTTTTTTGTGAGTGTGTATAGCGGCCTAAATGTCTATCTTCTTTGAACACAAAATATTGACCATGGATCTGAAGCATTTCTTCACACAGATCAAAACATTTTTATTAAGAAAAGAGTCATATCAGTAATAGAGCTGTTTCAACACACACACACACACACACACACACACACACACACAACACACACACACACACACACATCAGGAGAAGATAACCCCTGTCTTTCCACTGCAAACAAGAGTTGCCGTTTCTTAGTGTATGGACCGAACAAATAGATCTAAAGAGTGAAGAATTTGCTTTGAAGTGCACGCCAAGATAACGATCAGGATATCCACTGTCTGCAATACTGGTGCTCCGTTTCACACTCAGGTTTTGTCATTTTTTCTCTTTCTGATTGAACTGTTAAACTGACTTATGGGACAAAATTGCTTCGAGCGTGCCCACCATCCCCATTTGTCCAATGAAAACGGCAAGATCACTCTCGCTGAGCGCGAGCTCTAACACAGACTACCTCCTTAGCAGTTTTCAGAACATTGTCTAATACCATTCATGTAACGATTCGTCATCGTCTCTGCAAGGCTGACATTAGGTTCAGGCAAAGATGTATCATCTCAAACAGGTTCGTGACCATCGCACATCTTTTCAATCACCGCATGCCCTGTCCTATGCAGACAGAATCCTGCTTTGGGATCTATCTAGAAATCACTAGCCTAGATCTAAACTGTGCTGACAAGGTCAAGGTCGCGCTTTTTGTGTCGGGAAGATCTGCCGACACCGACACCAATCGCCACACGGACCTTAACCTCGTTTTGTGTCGGTTTTGGTATCGGTGTCGCGTCGGTAACATTTCGGCTTCATGGACTCGGAAAGTATGCTTTTCACTAAGGTTTATCGTCAGTGTCGTTTCGGTGGACGCAAGCTTCATGGAATTCCAGCTTTTAAACCAGCATGATCCTAAAGTCTACATTACGTACATATCTGCAAAGGTCTCAGAAATTTTATCACGAATAATTTCACTTTTCTTTTCAAATCTACTTTGCGTCGCATCAGGAAGTTAAGGAAGTCTTGAAAATATACATATACTCCTGTCTCTGGAAACAAATTAATTGGCTGCACTGAACCAGAGCTAAACAGAAGAAAGCCCCGTCAACAAAGCGATCCTTACTGTGACACGCGCCATAACACGCGTTGCATTGTGGGACATCAAATAGCGAGTGAAGGTGTCAAAAACCGGGCTTAGCTTGAAATTACCCAGTATTGATTGATCACCTTTTCAATATCATCCCTGTTTGATACCCCCTTTGTTCGATACCCCCCACCCCCATTGCCTGATACTCTCCCTACTTGCCTTTAGTGTGTGTGTGTGTGTGTGCGCGCGCGCGCGCGCGCGCCTGCATGATCTTTAGCTATGGTAAGTTAAGATTTCCTTTCATACCCGAAAACCCTTTTAAAAAATAACAGGTTCTTTTTGTCGTGGGCTGTGGAGCAGAGTCTATCGAGCCGGGGAATTTCGAGTAGAAGAAATGTCAAGTACTGGGAATATTGGGCAGAGGGACGGTGGAGAAGGGGAACTGTCAAACAGGAGTATCGAGCAGGAGGAATGTTGAGCGGGGAAGTATTGAGCTGGGGGGTGGGTTATATCAACTGTGATACAATACAAACTTACATCCATATGCATTTCATAGAGTTAGGTTCGACTGTTGACAGTTTGTTACGTGATATACCCTGTGCCAAACCAGAATTAGAACCAAACCAAACTGGAGGGTGGTAATTAAAAACGGATTACAGTTTGTTTGTTTTTTCTCTCGGTTTTTTTTTTCCCCGATGTTATCAGTTGTTTTGATTACTGTTCGTTTAAAACTGTGTGTGTCTGCCCTGATCTGAACAAAAATTTCCACA
The DNA here is from genome assembly GCA_033310375.1 of Conus canariensis. Lineage (NCBI taxonomy): Eukaryota > Metazoa > Mollusca > Gastropoda > Neogastropoda > Conidae > Conus > Conus canariensis. Next base: position 31,153,562 of record CM065716.1, on the reverse strand, counting down.
AGTAACTTTTGTCTTACATGTGTGTTGTGTGCATTTATCTGAACAACACTGCCATCAAATATCCCCTTTTAATGGATTCACCCCCTTTAGTTCCTCACTGACATAAACAAGCACTGTCAAGAAACATTCCCTGTAAAGTGATTCACCCACATCCCACACCTCCTTGAGTGTATTCATCACACGGAGTTCCTCCCTAATGTGAACAAGAAACGTCCCCTGTAAATCAGTTCACCCTCATTAAGTTCCTCACTGATGTAAATAGTGGTGTCCACAAATTTCACCTCTAATAGATCCACCTAAATGATTTCCTCATTGGTGAACGCAGTTCTTTCAACTGATTTACCTCACTGATCTAACAATTATGTCAACAAATATCTCCTTTGAATGAACAAGTCAAGACTGATACTTCAAGTGTTTACTGCAAACCACCTAATAGGTCGAAACTTTCCCGAAGGTGTTCATTCCTCGCGACAAGCACGGCTGAACGGTCACCGTGACGTACCTGCAGGCCGACGGTCACCGAACCGCGTCGGTCACCTTCCACGATTGCCTCTCCTCAAGCCCACTGGAGAACTCAGTGAATAGCCGTTGGTGGAGGCTGGATGCCTTCCTCACCCAGGACCGGCAGGTTGATATGTACTTGTTACCGTCCCATTGGACATGCAAATAACTTCCCACTTACTCTCCCTCCTTCAGCATTCTACTCGGGGTATCCTCCACCGGCGATGCCAGAGTTCGCACACTTGAAGAACCCACGGAACTAATCTCAACACTGGAAAAATTACCCTTGATTTGCCCAAAGGACTGCAGAATATTCGGCCGACTCATGACAAATAAGTCATGCCTCACTGATGCAAACAGTGCAACATACATCCCCTTTGACTTGATTCGTCCAGCTAAGCTGCTAACTGATCAGAACAAAAACGTTAACAAATACCCCCTTAAAATGTACTCATTCAATGATAATCCTGACAGATGTAAGCATCAATGCCCATGGATGTTCCCCTTCAATGGATTCGTTCAATGTAGTTTCTGACAGAACTACACGATAGTGTTTACAAATGTCCCGTTTAACTAGATTCGTTGTAAGGTGTTCCTGGCAGAACTAAACAGCAGTGTCGACAAACGTCCTCTTTCAAAGGATTTATACTGTTTTGTTCATGAAGATCTAAACAATAGTGTCCATAAGTGTCCCCTCATGGAGTCCCTGACAGAACTAGACATTCTATAGCATTGTCGCCAGATCTAAAAGGCAATGTCCACAACTGTTCCCTAGACACGATACGGATTCGTCCCATGGTGTTCCTAACAGATCTAAACAACAATGAGTCGAAACGTTTCCTCTTTATGGTGATTCATTCCGTGATGCTTGTCAGATCTAAAGAACAGTGTTGACAAGAGTCCCCATTCAACAGATTTGTTCTATCGTGTTCCTGACAAATCTAAACAACAATATCAACAAATGTTGCAAGGTTAGTTTGACAGATTAAACTAAAAAAAAAAAAAAAAAAGGGGGGGGGGGGGGGGGAGGGAGGTGGGGGGGAGGGGGCGGAGGACTGTCAACGAGTGTCCCCTTTGCATGCATTCATATCACAATATTCCTGTCTTCCTACCATAGATTACATAACTTGTATACAATACAGTATGTTTGCTCAGCACTAGACAAAGGAGACCTTAAACTGTAGATTTTCTGCACAGTTGATTTTGACGGAAAGAGATACTTTGTAGATGTAAAGCTTTTCACCTTAAGGATATTCACACACACACGCACGCACGCACGCACACACGCACGCACAGACAGACAGACAGACAGACAGAGATGAACACGCGCGCGCGCGCTTGCACACACACACACACACACACACACACACACACACACACACACACACACACACACACACACACATGCACGCACCCACACACAAACACACACACACACACACACACACCACGCACAGCACGCACGCACGCACGCACCACCACACCACACACACACACACACACACACACACACACACACACACCAGTAACACAATAACACAATTATTATCAGCACAATACACAAAAAAAAAGGAAAGAAAAGAAAAGCAACATCGCCAACAAGAGAAAATCTGTAACGACAACACCAACAATCATTATTGTTGCAGACCAGTTACATTGTCAGCAACAGCACATCATCAGTGACAATAATGATCGTCACTGCTCTAACCCACAATATTGTCAGTAACAACATATTTATTAACACTATCAACACTCATCATTTTCACAAACCAATACCATTCTCAACGTAAGCGGAATATCAAGAGCAAAAAGAACATCACTATCATGCGTCGATAACATTGTCAACATCAGCAAAACAACAACAATAAGAACGGTTATCAGCATCATAAAATAACATTAAAAAAAAATCATTAGCAAATGTAACAATAATCATCTCTAGTATAAAGCAAGAACACTTCCAAAAACAACAAATTATTAGCAGCAAAATACGATCATCACAGTGTCAAACAAAACATTGTCAACAATAAGCAAATAATTAACAAATAACATATACTATAATTCAACAATGACGAAAAGAGCAAAACAATAACACAGCAGCAACAATCGTCACTATTTGAAAGAATCAACACTATGAAGAACACGAAAATATTCAAAACAATAAAGACAACCATCGTTATGAAATTTAAACAAACAAACACGAAAACCACTGTCAATAATAGCAACATATTAGATTAGCAACAGTAATAACTATCACCATCATACAAAATCAACAACAACAAAGCATCAATCGCTCTAATGACAATCATCATAATTTGTGAAAATGATACAGTACTGTGATGATAATGTGATCATGAGTGGATTAATATATATAATATATATATATATATATTGTGTGTGTGTGTGTGTGTGTGTGTGTGTGTGTGTGTGTGTGTGTGTGTGGTTCACTTAAACCGTCAACACACACACACACACACACACACACACACACACACACACACACACACACACACACACATATCACTCACATAACACAATTTAACCTCATGATCTTGTGGGGGAAAATAGCGTGGAGGATCGTTAAGTTGTCCTGATCATGCTGTCTAGGTATCATACGACATCCATTACGTCATGAGTCGGTAATGACCTTGGACTGTTTTGTTTTGTTTTCACTGACCCAATTTCTATATCTTCCGTACATTGCTAACACGCCGCTCAGTAGAATCCCCCCCCCCCCCCCCCCCCCCCCCCACCCCACACACACACACAACGCGCGCGCACGACACACACACACACGACACGCACGCGCACGCAGACACAACACGCGCACGGGCGCGGGCGCGGGCGTGCGCGTACACACAACAACACACCAACAACACACACACACACACACACACACAACTATTTGCCCTATTGCAGTCCCACCACCGACGATCTACAAAGAGCATTTGACGTCAGATCGCCTGGAGACATCCCACCAGGGGTGACTTCAGAACGCGAAATGATGTGTCAAGATAACACATGGTATGTTAAGCTAGCTAAATGAGTCTGCATTGATGAATTGCTCGGTTTGTTTTTATTTACCCCCCTTCTAAGGGCTATGGCCTTTATGAATAAACGTCTGCGTCTGCGTCTCCATCCAGAAACATTCAGAGAACACCGAACTAACCAACACAGACACACTAAGCCCTCTTCCCCAACACGACCATTTCAACCACACGAATCGTGATTGGTAATACAACCACGGCCATCATCACATAAAAAAAAACACAACAAACTAGCCCTCATCCGCACACACACACACACACACACACACACACACACACACACACACACACACACACACACACACAGATGATGCTAAGCGGTGCTCCCCACACGAACGAC
>CM065716.1:31125803-31137077 GCA_033310375.1 Conus canariensis | reverse complement strand
CTGACTTGTTCTTTGTTGCTTTGTTCATCAAGCTGTATCTTGCTTCGTCCTCTGTTTCCTCATTCATCAAGCTGTAGCCTGAATCGTTCTTTGTTGCTTTGTTCATCAAGCTGTAGGCTGAAATGTTGTGTATTGTGACTGTCTCTAACTATTGTTGCCTCCCTCACGGGGACGCTTGTTATGCACCAGACTCTGAAACAGACTGACGTGCATCAATGGCTGGCTGATATGGCTTCAGAACTGACTGGACGTTTTCACATGGATCCCAGGGCATAATATGAACTTGTTCTCGGAATCAGATTACAGATTTTGTTTGTCTGCCCTGTGCACTTTCAATGTCATTGCTCCATGACTACGCTTCCGACTGTGCTTTTTCCAAGCCATATACGGACTTCTCTTTTCGACGTCCTAGCCTTAGTGCTCCATGAATAGCCATCAACGACATGAAGTTCTATAGAGTCACCCACCAGAGGAGAAACAGCACTGCCGTTGACTTGCTATGAACCTGTGATATTGAGAAGTCCTTATTCTGATTCCCCAATGAGCAGGAAACTGAACACTAAACCTAAATAATGAGTTAGTAACGGGTTCTGAACATTGAACACTAAACCTACATAATGAGTTAGTAACGGGTTGTCCGCATCGTAGTGGCTGGCAGTCTCCCCTGTTGTCAAAGATGGGCCGGGATGTGAACCACATGAAGTCTCTTCCACATCCACGGGAGAAGACAGCAGAAACGACAAGCCTTCAACACAGAAGAATGGTCATTCAAGGAAAGACAATGTTGTTTAATGACCGACAAGGCCTGGTCAATATTGATAGTCTACTCGCTGTCCTGGCACCCAAAATACCTCCTTGAAGAAATTAAGGAAGGGAGACAAGCCAAAGCCCCATGCTAAGGAAGGGAGACAAGGCAAAGCCGCATGCTAAGGAAGGGAGACAAGCCAAAGCCGTGTGCTCTTCAAGACTAATCACCTATAGCGATAAAGGAACGCACTTTATCCAACTCACCGAGAACAGGAACCTGCAAGAGAAAACCCCTTTTGGTGACGTTTATGGTCGGCTAGGCGAGGAAACGAAATGACTGTAGTCAACTGCCTCGTAACAGCCGTGTTAGGCTGAACTTTGGCAGGTCTGTCACTCTTGATGTAGAATTGCCGGCCCTTAAGGTAAACGACATCCATGGATGGTCTCCTCGCCCCTCCCCCCCCCCCCCCCCCCCCCCCCCCCCCCCCCCCTTTTTTTTTTTTTTTTTTTTTTTTTAACTTGCCAGGGACAGACATGGCAGGGTAATGGAGTTTGTTTTTTTCCGGTCGGTTGCCAACGAAAAACCTCTCCATCTGAAAGTCAGTTTAATTCCATTTAGGCTGAAATGAACACCCACATCTCTCTCTCTCTCTCTCTCTCTCTCTCTCTCTCTCTCTCTCTGTTTCCACTAACGACAAAACAATTGACGGGAGAAATGGCTGTATCTATCTTTAAAGCTTGGAAAAATAAGAGAATAAATAACGAAGGTAATTCTGTGCGGTCAATAACGTGCTATGTTACGCTGACTCCTTTTTAATTGACCAGACAATCAAGATATTTCTGACCTCTCTCTCTCTCTCTCTCTCTCTCTCTCTCTCTCTCTCTCTCTCTCTCTCTCTCTCTTTTCTTAAATGATAGACAACTCAAAAGCCACAGGCTAACTTTATTAATTTACATAGGTTTAACACCATTTTACCCTTGCCGACAATTAACAAAACAAAGAAAATATATCTGAACACACACACACACACACACACACACACACACACACACACACACACACACACACCACACGACCGCACGCACGCACGCACGCACGCACGCTCGCACGCACACACACACACACACACACACACACCACACACACACACACACACACACACACACACACACACACACACACACACCAAATACACGCACATTCCGTATTGTGATGTTTATGACGACTATGATTGCGACAATGACTTCCAATAAATCATGCTAGATGTATAAAGAACAATGGAAAAGGAAAAGCTCCATTTTTCACTTAAAAACTTCATGTAAGGCAAATAATCTGTCGGTCCCGTCGTAACACAGAGTTACAGCCCTTAGACTAACCGTGAGTTACAAGTTGTATCACTGCAATTTGCAGACGTTAGACTAAGCAGATTGCTGAGAGAAATGCAAAACTGGATAAACCATTACAGACATTTGCTTGTTATTACCTTTTTTTTCAAGGACGGCAGGCTTTCTCACCAACGTCTGTTTGTTTGTCTGTCCAGTAGCAAGATGACGCAAAAACTGTTGAACCTATTTTAACCAGGCTTTCTCAACAGCAGGCAAGTGATCCAGGGACGAACTCATTATGAAAGGTGGGGATCCGTGGTGTGGATCTGGACCAACATCGGATCTAGGATCGTTCAGCAAGATAAAAAGAAAAAAAAAAGGGGGGGGGGAGGGAAGAATAACTCAGCAAGATAAAAAGAAAAAAAAAGGGGGGGGGGAGGGAAGAATAACTCCTGTCTGTACCAACAATTGCTTCCCCACGGATCGACAGGGCTGTCAGATCCAGGATCTGTTGACAGTACTGATAACATTACAAGAAACTGTTCACGAAACATGCACACTGTGATCTTACTGTTTATGGACTGATTAGTTTCTACGAAGTAACATATTTTGATGGAAAATTGAAAGTTTCTTGTTGGTATTTTGTGTTTTGCGTGTTCTAATAGACAACAACAACAAATAAGTAAACCCTTCAGTTTGTACCAAGAAATACCACTCCTGGCAGAAATGAGAAGAAGAAAAATCAGTCATGATCTGACTCGCAGGGTGGATTCGTTCGACCATGGCAGAGGTCAGCGCTCTCCCAGTACCTTTCTGGTTATTTACTTATCGTCCAGAAAGAACGTAAGAAACGAAAGTTTGGCAGCACATGTGCAAACCAGTAATATTAACTTTCCACGCCTTGTCTTCATAGTATGATTGTCTACCACCTGAACCACATCCTGCAAGATTTCAGAGACCTCACAACGCTTGAGTACAAAACAGATTTGAACACAGCCCGAAGAGAAAACAAATCAATAGAAGAAAAATAAATGAAAACAATGAAACCAAACAAAACTGGATGGAACAAACAAACAAACAAACAAACAAAAAGATACACAGAAAAAAAAGTTACAAAATGAAAAGAAACTGGAAACGTGTCCAAACAAAAAAAGACACAAACACCGCTCGGTTAAGCCACAAAAGAAATTGTGTAAACATCCAGGACAATGTCAGGCCTGAATTCGTTCATGAATTTCTGGACGTCGGCATTGGTCAGAGTTGACCCCAGAGTCCTCTAAAGTTAATCTCTCCGAGGGCTGTATCGACCCTCCACACAACCTGTCAATCTGGATGAAGATCTAGACCATTATTTTCTGTGTTGAAGACTGACTGGAATGAAAACGGCATCTCGCAGAGCATCGTCTTTGTGCGAGGTACAGCTATGGTATCATTAGACATTCCTACCATATTTGCGTGTGTGCGGAAGCAAGGGGGGGGGGGGGGGGGAGGGATGGAGGAAGCGGACATCGTGTGTATTTATTTGTTGACTCGGTTCTTAAGTTTTAACGATAAGTTGTGTATTACAAAGGTGACATTGAATAATTGTGTAACATTTGCGGAATCTTTCATCATTTTGCATGTCCCGTGTGTGTGTGTGTGTGTGTGTGTGTGTGTGTGTGTGTGTGTGTGTGTGTGTGTGTGCGCGCGCGCGCGCGCGCGCGCGCGACAAGGGAGCATAAAATGTCCGTGTGTGCGTGCTTAATGTTTACATTTTGAGTTTGTTCTTGATATAAAACATTTCCTTTATTAGCTAGTGTAAATAATAATCTGTATTGCGGTGATGGTATCGAATGCGCAATGTGATACGTGCAATTCTTAATTATTCATGATTAATGGATAATATGATAAGAAGTTGTATTGCGATCAGGATACTGAACCCGAAAAGTGATATGTGCAATGCCTAATTATTCATGATTCAGAAATATATTTCTTATTTGTTTCGAGGATGTTTTTATTGTTCAGTCCAATGTTTCATTTGTCTCGAATGTCACACTGGACAGAATTTCTCTTTCGAGATAATTGCGTTATTCTTATTCTTCGTATAACACTTACGATCTGACAATAGACGAGAATCAGCGAGAGCGGCAACAGCAAACACGATGAAAGAGCGTTCGAGAGTTGAACGCACGCCGCACGCGGCCCGCTACCATACTACCTTCCAAATAAACTACTCTCCTTTTCTGCTAAATATCCACATCCTTTTCTCTCCCCCTCTCTTTCTCTCCTCCACACTCCCTAATTCGTTTGGCAGCGGTCTTTAGATCCCTTGAAACAAATTGTGACTGCCCCCCCCCCCCCACCCCCCACCCGACGAGTGATCCGCCGCTGCTCAGTGTATTGTATAAGTCTCAATGTCTCGGTGTCTACAGATCATTAAAGAATTAGGCCCACGCTGCAATGTTTGGGATAAGTCTCTATGAGGTGTTGTTGACAGCGGCTCGTTTAAAGATCATCAAAGTTGGGCCTTCACAGCAGTGTTCCCAACATCAGCCACGACATTCTCTTCACACTAAGGTTCGAAATACGCTCTCCTGTTTCCCGGCAGATCCCTTTTTTTCCTGAAAAACAAAACAAACCCAAAAACAGCTGTTTATTCATGAGGAGGAATAGTTCACATCCCCCCCTCCCCCTCCCTCCCCCCGCCACACATACACACACAAACTCACACACATACACACGCACGCATGCACTCACGCGCACACACACACACACCACACACACACACACACACACACACACACACACACACGCGCGCGCGCGCGCGCTCTCTCTCTCTCTCTCTCTCTCTCCCTCTCTCTCTCTCTCTCTCTCTCTCTCTCTCTCTCTCTTCCTCTCTCTCTCTGTTTGTCTCTGTCTGTCTGTCTGTCTCTCTCTCTCTCTCTCTCCCTCTCTCTGTTTTCCAACACGGCAGCAACAGCCGGAAACACGAGACATGCGATTCCCAGCTACAAACGTGTCACAACCCAAATACGGAACACCGCCAACAGCCTCACGTCTCCCCGCCCAACGCCAATCACTTCGATGCGCTAGTGTAAGCAAAGATAACACAAGAACGCTCTCCCGCGCTTCGAGCCTGTACATGTCGCCCCCCCCCCCCCCCCCCCTCCCCCCCCCATCCCTCCCCTCCCCCTCCCCCCCCCCCCCCCCCCCACCCCGGCCTCACGAGCAGGCCACTCATTTGTCAGTCTGCACGGGTGTGAGCGCGCACCATTACCACTAGACAAACAGGAGCAGCGTCCAGAGCAAGATAAACAAGTTAACCCATTACCGCCTACAAAGGCGCCCATTTCAAAAACGACATCATGCAAATTGGGCAAGAGTTAGACAGAACAAACGGACCGTCCCTCTCCCGGGACGTATACTGTTCCAGCCGTTTTTTTGTGGGGGGTGGGGTGGACGAATTGCTCCCCCTGGGCGTATGCAAATGCGTCATCGTCTGCGTGCTTCAAATCATAATAAACCTCTATGGTCACAGCCTGAAGACAAAAAGAAAGGGGAAAAAAAAAAGAAAAGAAAAAAAGAAAGAAAGAAAAGAAAAAAAGGGGTGACGTGACTTATTAGTTCTTGCGACAGTTGAACTGACTGAACCTCACGTTACACTCTGAAGAATTACTGGCAAGGAATCTTATCTTTGTGAGTTTCGGTGGAAAATATCAAATATTTTTTTTTGCGCCGACACACCATAAAAAAAAAGAAGAAATAGCATATAAAAGGAAAACAGCGTAAGCGCAAGATGGCGAGGTCATGTCGCAGTTCCCGAAGCCGTGTTTCTGTGTTCGAGTTGCTCTGGATGCTGAGAACGTGGAAATGGCCTGTGGAGTCTTCAACAACAGACGATGGCGAAGATGTATAAACATGCGTATTGATGTATATAGCAATAAGCAGGGCAGACGGGGAGATAAATATAATCGACTGATTGCTTCCCGGCAGAACAGCAAGGGAGGCAAACGGGGAGTGAAGTGGGAGGGGGTGGGGGTGTGCCGATGGGTAAGAAGATGGTCGGTGAACAGTGTGAAGTGTGCATGGACATTCTCCCGGCTTTCTTCTCCTACTCCTTTTGATATTATTTGGCGGGGAAGGGAGAATGCAGACTGGGAAGAGGATAGGTGAAAGTGTGTGTGTGTGTGTGTGGGGGGGGGGGGGGGGGGGGGGGGGGGGGGGGGGAGGAAAAGCGAAGGGTGGAAAGAGAAGGACAGTGATGGTGTTGGTAGGAGGGCGCTTGTGTGTGTGTGTGTGTGTGTGTGTGTGTGTGTGTGTGTGTGTGTGTGTGTGTTGTGATGCTATCTGTGAGCGGTGAGAGACAGTCTTGGCAATTCACTTCTGAATTAGTAACCCTTTTTCTTCCATTTCACATTTACTGGCTATTCATTTCTTGATTTGTTTCATTTGTTCGTGAATTATCATGTCTTGTAGCTAAGATTTACGGAAAAACATTTATAAATCTTCAGCAGCAGCTGCAGTCGTAGACGCAGTAGTAACAGAAGGAGCAGTGAAGTAGTAGTAGTGGTTGTAGCAGTAGCTGTTGTTGTTGTAGTTGTAGCAGTAATAGTAGAGTAGGCAGTGGTTCTTGTTTGGCAGAAAAGCTGAATTCCATGGGTAGGTCTTCACACATAAAATTCTAGCACAGTCCAGACTTGACCCACACACTGTGCCTAAGTTCATCAGATTTGTGCTACGCGCATTCTAGATAAATTGATATGGATCTCTTTCAAACTCCCAGTCCCCCTTCGTTTCTTCTTGTGTGCTGAGCCCTTTAATTAAAAAAAAATCCTTGGGCCTCATCAGTAGCACAGAAACACGGGACTCATGTTCTTTCCCATCCCCCGTTGCCGTCAAATGGCGTTGATCACATTTTAATAAACTAACAGTCCCTACTTTTTTTTCTTTTTTTTACATAAAAGAAACAACTTTTCAGGTATTAAGATGTTCTATCTGTCTTAATTTGTAGTACGTTGGAAAAAAAACAACAAACAAACCCAAACCAAAGCTTTTTGCTCCAATGATGCAGCATCTATTCTCCTAGAGTATATGCAGACAAAAATCACACAGAATAAACAATAACTTCCTTTAAAAAAAAAAAAAAAAGGAAGAAAAATCTCAGCCTTGCGAATATACCCCGAGCTGACTCATACAGATGAGAACAACGGCAAAATAGAAGAGCAAAACACAGACTGATATTTCATTCAGCAGTTATCAGGACTGAACTCATCGCATGATGACTGAGAGTCGTCAGAGGAAACTGAAAAAAAAAAGTCCCTACCCAGTGTTGAGACAGACGAGAACAGACCAGGTAGGATAGTAGGTATCTGAACCTAAGTGTAACCCCAAACTTTGGTTTGTTCTTTTCCTCTTTGTCCCGTTTATTCTCTTCGTTCTGACGAACTTGCTATTCTCTTCTTTTCTGGCCTGCCTGTTGCTCTCTTCGTCTCTGTCCTGCCTGTTTTCCTCTCTATTCACTCTGTTGTACTCTTCCTCTCTGTCCTGTCTGTTGGACTCTTCCTCTCTGTCCTGCTTGTTGTTCTCTTCCTCTCTGTCCTGCCTGTTGTTCTCTTCCTCTCTGTCCTGCCTGTTGTTCTCTTCCTCTCTGTCCAGCCTGTTGTTCTCTTCCTCTCTGTCCTGTCTGTTGGACTCTTCCTCTCTGTCCTGCTTGTTGTTCTCTTCCTCTCTGTCCTGCCTGTTGTTCTCTTCCTCTCTGTCCTGCCTGTTGTTCTCTTCCTCTCTGTCCTGCCCGTTGTTCTCTTCCTCTCTGTCCTGCCTGTTGTTCTCTTCCTCTCTGTCCTGCCTGTTTTCCTCTCTGTCCTGTCTGTTGTTCTTTTCCTCTCTGTCCTGCCCGTTGTTCTCTTCCTCTCTGTCCTGCCCGTTGTTCTCTTCCTCTCTGTCCTGCCTGTTGTTCTCTTCCTCCCTGTCCAGCCTGTTGTTCTCTTCCTCTCTGTCCTGCCCGTTGTTCTCTTCCTCTCTGTCCAGCCTGTTGTTCTCTTCCTCTCTGTCCTGCCTGTTGTTCTCTTCCTCCCTGTCCAGCCTGTTGTTCTCTTCCTCTCTGTCCAGCCTGTTGTTCTCTTCCTCTCTGTCCTGCCCGTTGTTCTCTTCTTCTCTGTCCTGCCCGTTGTTCTCTTCCTCTCTGTCCTGCCTGTTGTTCTCTTCCTCTCTGTCCTGTCTGTTGTTCTCTTCCTCTCTGTATTACCTGTTGTTCTCTTCCTCTCTGTCCTGCCTGTTGTTCTCTTCCTCTCTGTATTACCTGTTGTTCTCTTCCTCTCTGTCCTGTCTGTTGTTCTCTTCCTCTCTGTATTACCTGTTGTTCTCTTCGTCTCTGTCCTTTCCGTTGTTCTCTTCCTCTCTGTATTACCTGTTGTTCTCTTCCTCTCTGTCCTGCTTGTTGTTCTCTTCCTCTCTGTCCTGCCTGTTGTTCTCTTCCTCTCTGTCCTGTCTGTTGGTCTCTTCCTCTCTGTCCTGCCTGTTGTTCTCTTCCTCTCTGTCCAGCCTGTTGTTCTCTTCCTCTCTGTCCTGCCTGTTGTTCTCTTCCTCTCTGTCCTGTCTGTTGTTCTCTTCCTCTCTGTCCAGCCTGTTGTTCTCTTCCTCTCTGTCCTGCCTGTTGTTCTCTTCCTCTCTGTCCTGTCTGTTGTTCTCTTCCTCTCTGTCCTGCCTGTTGTTCTTTTCCTCCCTTTCCAGCCTGTTGTTCTCTTCCTCTCTGTCCTGCCTGTTGTACTCTTCCTCTCTGTCCTGCCTGTTGTTCTCTTCCTCTCTGTCCTGTCTGTTGTTCTCTTCCTCTCTCTCCTGCCTGTTTTCCTCTCTGTTCTGCCTGTTGTTCTCTTCCTCTCTGTCCTGCCCGTTGTTCTCTTCCTCTCTGTCCTGCCTGTTGTTCTTAATTCCTCTGTTACCTGTCATTATCCAGCGTTAGTCCAAAGCCGCTTCATTTATGAAACTGAGGAAAGAACGCAGAAAGAGCACGAAAAAGAGACGAAAGGAAAGGAAGGCAGCATGGGATGACGAAAGAAAGAAACACAGAGAAAGACCAGGTAAACAACTTATATAACGACCAGACACACGACTTGGATAATGACCAGGTGAGCGCCTGAAATCATGAAATAAGAAAATATTTGACAAAATCTACATCTGCACACAAAAGCAAAACACAGTCAAGTGGAAAGGGAACATATTAACCTTTTCACTGACAGTATCATAAATCTATCGAAGCTGTAAGGCGAAGGGAACCATTATTGCGTCTGGCTTTGCTCGAATTACGACTCGGTGTGTGTGTGTGTATGTGTGTGTGTGTGTGTGTGTGTGTGTGTGTGTGTGTGTGTGTGTGTGTGCGCGCGTGCGTGTGTGCGTGCGTGCGTACGTGTGTGTGTGTGTGTGTGTGTGTGTGTGTGAGAGAGAGAGAGAGAGAGAGAGTGAGAATGTGTGTGCGTGCGTGTGTGTGTGTGTGTGTGTGTGTGTGTGTGTGTGTGTGTGTGTGTGTGTGTGTGTGTGTGTGTGTGCATATGCGTGCGTGCGCTCGCGCGCGCGCGCGCGTATGTGTGTTATTGATGTGATGTGAGTGTATATGTGCGTGCGTCCGTGCGTGCGTGTGTGTGTGTGTGTGTGTGTGTGTGTGTGTGTGTGTGTGTGTGTGTGTGTGTGTGTGTGTGTGTGTGTGTGCGCGTGCGTACATGGGTGCATGCATGCGTACGTGGGTGTGTGCGTGCGCGCTCGCGCGTGTGTCTGTGTGTGTGTGAGAGACAGACAGACAGACTGACAGACAGACAGAGACAGAGACAGGCAGGCAGGCAAGCGGGCAGGCAGAATGAATCAAGATTGTAATGAAGGCACAAAGCCTATCTCCTCAACGGAAGAGAAGAGACAATGAAAGAAAGAACGCTGAAGTTTCTGCATCAGTTGTTGATTGTGGATGGACGAAATCAGAACCTTTTCAGAAGAGTTCTATGCACTGATCTGTTAAGAATGGCTCCATTTTCTAAGATGAATTATGCATAATCATGTCGTAACAAAACCAGTGGAAGCGGCAGTACAAAAAAGACATTTTCTTGTAGCTTGCTTGTATCAACAACAGAGAATGGTCTTCATCTGTGATTATCTGGAAAAATAGACACCATTATGGAATGTTTGGAAGCCTTATTTTGACTCAGGGTGAAAATAACAGTAATGAGAGAGACATTAAGTCAGACAGACGACAACTGTAAAACAGACCAACAAAACAGACACACAAACAACAAAAAATAAGACAGACAACAGTAAGACCGTCGACAACAATAAAAACAACAACAACAGACAACAACAATAAGACAACGACAAATAGACAAACTGACAATAACAAGACGGACAAACACACTGTGAGAGACAGCAACAATAAGATAGAGGGACGACGACAAAAAACAGACATGCCGCTAGAATAGTGCCAGCAAAGAAGACAAGAATGGGGAAAAAGAAAAACAAAAGCAAAACAAAATAAACAAACAGAAAGAAGCGGAACACCGCGATTTTGTTATTTGTCCCTTTTGCTTCTTTCTCTTCTTCTGGTTGTGTTGTTTTTTAAGACACTGAAATTCAACCCAGCATACAACAAAAACGAAGGGGGAGGGGGAGGGGAGGGGATGTTAAAGTGTGCTTGTTCATCTCGCATTAATTGTTCAACTGAATCATTTTCTGCCACTTTTGATCTCCCCCATCCTCCCTCCCACTCGTCATCCCCTTCACCCAATAGTTTAGCAGCTTCTACCGTCCACACACTCTAGGTCCTGACTCCCGCCGACGTCAGTAAACCTTTCCCGTCGCTCGTGCCGCCTCCTCCGTGTCCTGACCAGATCAGATGCCACCCTCGATTAAATTTCATAAAAGTGCTCGTTGCGATCCGCGCCGCTGGCGGGTACAATAAAACGGAGACTGTCCCATAACTCATCCGGCAACGGCAGAGAGAGAAACCATTGTAGGAAATGTATTGGATTAAAACGGGAGAGCGGGACTGGCTGATAAGTAATTGGACGTCACAGGCCGGGGCTCCTAAACCAGACTTCCGCCCAGCGCCACCAAGCGGCGCCCGATCCCGCAGGGACGCCGTGCATTATTTTGCTGGAGTGCTCTTCATAAAGCAACATCATAGAGCAGCCCCAATTCCACGCACTGCCCCTTTCACAGACGTTATACTGGGGGAAGGGGGGAGCT
>CM065716.1:31103303-31105803 GCA_033310375.1 Conus canariensis | reverse complement strand
GATGTTGTTGACCCAGCCCTGGGCGCAGTGGTTGAGCAGCATGGGCAGTAACATCCTGCACACAACACAGCGCTCTGTCAGCATGGGCTGCCTTCACATCAATCATCACAGCTGTCGTCCTTCAGTGGAAATCCACTGGCCATGTGGGTCACATTGTATTTTGAAAACACACACGCAGACCAACACATACGCGCGCACGCGCACGCACGCACGTGCACACACACACATACATACACACATGCACGCATACGCTTGGTCTCTCTCTCTCTCTCTCTCTCTCTCTCTCTCTCACACACACACACACACACACACGCACAAATGCACGCGTGCTCGCACACACATACACACAAGAACACACACACACACACACACACACACACACGTGCGCTCGCGCGCGCACGCGCGCACGCACACGCACACACACACACACACACACACACACACACACAGAGGATCTCTGAAGTGGAATAATGGAAGATTGAAAGGATGTTATATAAGAATAGAATCAGTAAGATTTCAGGATCTTTAACCTCAGTCTTAGACAAAAAGTGCACACACACACACACACACACACACACACACACACACACACACACACACACACACACACACACACACATACACTCACTCACACACAGGACATACAAACGCACATTCACACATCAGGTTTAAACTTGTGATTCTCAAACTGAGATGCCAGCACTCTTGACCACTGAGCTATGAAAACCGAACTATCAGAACCATTTGAAATCATGTCATGCACTGGGAAATTCAATCACTTTGAAAGAGAACATCCACCAGTCCCACACAATTAACAGAATATGTAATGATAATAGTTCATAATATCATAAGTTGTGACCTGTTTTGCATGAAGGTGTTCATGGGGTCAATGCATGCCGTCACAGCACCTGAAACAGTTAAAAAGAAAAATGAAGGAATGAACGATAAATCATTTCTTAGTTCAGTAAACTATTCAATCAACCGTTGTCAAATCAATCAATAAACAAGTCAATGAGTTACTAATACACTTTATCAACCTATTGATGAATAGGCTAAGAAAATTACTTCAATGATAGATAAATAACATTTTAAAAAAACCTAACGCAAATATTCCAGTCAACTTTACTTTTATCGGTATCATTCAACGAACCTATAATATGAGCTAACAGGTCAAGTCACATTGTAAAGAAGCTGAGTGTAAATGTGGCCATGCTGTCCACACTGATGGATCAGTGCTAATCAAAAAGACAGGAACATCATAATTGCGCATCCTTATTTAAAAAGTGGTTTTGTAATCCTACATCCACATGCTATACCTGTACTGGCTTTGAAAACTACTAAAACTACTATAAAAAAAAAATTAAAAAAAAAACAACCTTGCTCATGAGTGAAATAGCTTAAAACACAGAGATCATGGAAATCACAGCAACCAAATCGTAAACCTGAAAAAAAAAGGATTCAAACAGCAGTCCAGTATCGTCATTCTACCACTGAGAAGTGTCTTATGAGGACATCACTGCCATTTCCTTGTGATTGTCACAGCTCGTGGGTTGGCCAATACCTTATGACTGTCGGTGAACTGTGAATCTATCATTGCTTCGGCTAATGTTAGTTCAATGCCTAATGAATATCACTGCCTGAAGACACTATACTCCGGGACACAGCCACTGCTTCAATTTCTCGCCATTCCTTCGCAGCTCTGCCACTTTACCCATGACCATTGCGTCCACACACTGCCATTTCTTCAGGACTCTGCCATTCACTTCCCCTTCTTTGTCATACTCGGCTCAAGTGCTGACATGTCTTCGGTCTCGTTAAGTGATTTGTTTACGCTGTCCTTACCCGCAGATATAACAGACTACAGACCGCAGAGCGGAAATAACCAAAGGAAAGGTGGTCCTGATGATAACAAAATCGAGCTTTGAACTAGGATCACTTTCTGCTACGTTCAAGTCAGTCAGTTCTCCGTCGGTTACGAGCTGAGAGAAAAAAAACAAAAAACAAAAAACAAAACTGGACTCTTGAAAAAATCATATTAAGAGAAGTCTGCCCACTGTTGGGTGACTACGGAAAGGCGATTTTCAGTTTTGTTATATGGGCTAGATTTCTGGCTGTGGCTTTAAAAGTAACGCCCCACAGAACCAGAAAAGCTGTAGGAAAATGTTCCCAGGTCTGAATTGAAAAGCAAAACAAAAAAAACAAAAAAAAAATCACTGTGTTGCAAGCCACTCACTGCCAAAAGGTCTGAAAATCTGGCTTAACTCATTTGTTTTCTATCTGCCTCGTCTGTCTGTTTGTCTGTACCTTTGTGTGTTAATCTCTCTCTCTCTCTCTCTCTCTCTCTCTCTCTCTCTCTCTCTCTGTCCAATTTGTAAAAAAATAATATAGAAGATACATTTCACTTTTTCTTTCAGCGTGAGGTGTATGAAAAGGTACGGGGAAAATGCGATGTCTTTAAATCAGTATTAGCAGAAGAACGTGACTTAGCCACTCTGTTACA
>CM065716.1:31090803-31093303 GCA_033310375.1 Conus canariensis | reverse complement strand
CAAAAAACAACAACACAGAAACAAAGAGAAAGAAGAAATGGAAGAAAGAATAAAAAGTCAAAAAGAAGAAAGAAACAGAGAAGAAAAAAAAACGTAAAGAAAAACTTTAAATAACATCGAGTAAATGGCGGGGATTCTTTTTTTTTTTTCACTGACCCCATCAAAGAGGTGAACATGGCTGCAGTCGGCGGCAGCGAGAGCGAAGGACCCGTAACTCTCACTGTACATGGCCAGCCCGTTCTGATAGATGTACAGTTGCACTGCAACACACACCATCCACTTCACAATACACCGGCCTGCTATCGGCTTGCTACCTCTCACGGATTTCGCTGTCAGTACAGGAATACAAACATCAGAGAAGGCCCTTAGGTGCAGAGACTGGTCAGCCCCGCACACGTGTGACTCTATAAATCATATTGTGATGAATAATTTTTTTTTAACCGCAATCCCCCCCCTCTCTCTCTCTCTCTCTCTCTCTCTCTCTTAAGCGTGCACGTTTCCACACACACTTGAACGCGCGCGGGCGCGCAAACACACACACACACACACACCACACACACAACACACACACACACACACACACACAGGCACGCACACGGCACATGCATGCGCACACACACACACACACACACACACACACAACACACACACACACACACACACACACACACACACACACACACACACACACACACACACGCACGCGCACACACACACACACACACACACACACACACACACACACACACACACGCACGCACGCACGCACGCACGCTCGCACACGCTAACACACACACACACACACACACACTCTTAAACATGTTTTCCTACATCTTTAATTCACAAATTGTGATGCAACAGAAGTTCTCTTCGATTGGTCACAGCATACCTAAGGAACAGCAGCTGACCTAAACTCTTGTCACCAAATTATGCTCCAGCCTATCACGGCACTGACAACACAGTGATGTATTATGGCTTTGGCTCGGCGTGGGAGTAGGGAGTGGGCTGCAGTTTAAGGTGCGCTTACCCAATGTCGGTGTGACGGACCGTATTTCGTCCGGTCCCCAATTCTGGGAACACATTTGACCGGAACAGGTAAACCTGTAAAACCGGTTGACCTGTTTACCTGACAGCTACTCACCTGCGTTTTGTGTACGTCGGGTGAGCGAGGATTTCCCTTCAGTCTCCGCAGAGCTATCGGCCGAGCAACTTAATCAGAGAGCCGAAGGGAGACTGAAGGCAAGTCCTCGTTGGCAGTCAGTTCCCCAGGTGTCGGTGAAGCCCCGTGTCCGACCTGGAACTGACTGCCATCCGGGTGTGGGGTGCAGCCCGTGCCCAGCCACTGTCTCTACCCTGTGGGGGTATGGAGAGGCTGACCGAGTGGTCAGTAGACATCGTATGTGCATTGCCATCCGGGTGTGGGGTGCAGCCCATGCCCAGCCGCCGTCTCTACCCCGTGGGGGTATGGAGAGGCTGTCCGTGAGGTCAGCAACGAGCTAGCAAGTCAAAGGGCTTCAGAGTTCGTCGGGACGACTTGTGTTCTGTTGTGTGGGAGTCCCTGGAAAGACTCCACGAACTGCTTCCGTGAGCGGCTTCGTTTTCCGTCGACGTGTGTTCTTCTGTTGTGTGGGAGTCCCTGGAAGGACTCCACGAACTGTTCCCGTGAGTGACTTCTGAACTGCATGAGAACTGTGTGACTAGGGCCAGATGCGGCCAACAGCATAGACTGTGGCGACACTACTGTGGGTGCCAGCTTGGTCTGATGTGACAATATAGTATCTAGTGTCGTTGTGCACCCTTTGGTGGTGGCGAGAACTTTTTGATGTGCCTGTTTATGCTTGTTATGTAACATGTATTTGCTATGGTTTGATGGTTCAGACAGCAAAAAAAGGAAGCTTAACTTGTTGCCTGGCTGTCTATGTTCGTGTGGTGTTGGTGCGTGTAGGGAAAAGTCGTACACGCATCCAAACTTCTTCAGGTGAGAGTCAGACAGCAAAACACATACCGCACACCATCCGTAACAGTCGGTGGACTGGACCAAGCAGTTGTATACCACTTCTCCTCTGGTACAAAGGGAGGTACTCATCGAACTGATTTGTGTAGTAGTCATTTACGAAGTCATCAGATGAGACTGCCACCTCAACAGGTAGAGGAGTTGTGTTGGGTCTGTTCATGACATGCACCTCCCATGCACAACATCCCAACATGAGCGGTTGATACTGTCATCAAAATACGATGGTTTAACGACGATGTCTTCTCATATGTATGTGCTCCGGTTTGCGTTTCCGAGTGCTTGAGCTGTGATGTCAAAACGTTTGTTGTATGTAGTTGTGGATAGAGTACCAGACAGCTCTTTGTGCAACCGTTCAATAGAAGACCGACTGTCTCTGTAAAGAAGCGACACCTGCCACATCGTTGTGGGGAAGTCTCTGGGTTATTAGATGTGCAGCCGCGCTTTGCACTCAAGCAGTTGAAGCTCCGCTTTCGCCAGGAAGCAGAC
>CM065716.1:31073303-31085803 GCA_033310375.1 Conus canariensis | reverse complement strand
CAAATGAACGAATAGATAAACAAATTTAACATAAACCCTAGCTATTCTACAATGTAAAAAAAAATGATAGCTGTGTTAAAATGTAAAGTCATATTACAATATAAAGTCCTCTGTTTCAAAATGTAAAATGTTAAACGTGTCAGAGCATCAACTCGAATAAGAATTATTTTGTACGTTAACATGTAAAATGTTAAATTTTGGAAAGAGAGGGGGTTAGTTACCGCCAAGGCCACAGACAAACAGAGTTCAGAACTCTGTTTGTCTGTGTTCTTGGCGGTAACTAATCCCCCCTCTTTCCAAATTTTGCTTCATTTTCCGCCCTCAGTCACTCCGTTTTGAAACTTATGTAAAATGTTAGTTGAATTTAAATGCAGTTTATCAGCACAGTGCAAAAATGCTGTGTTAAAACGTAAAATGTTAGCGGTGTCAAAAATATTCATTGTCGAAATGCAAAATTCAAGATGTGTTATGATGTAATATGTTAGCAGTGTTAAAATGTACACTGCTAGCGTGTTAAAATGTAAAACATTTTTTGTATCAAAATGTACACTATGTTAAAATATACAATGTTAATTATGCTAAGATATTAAAATTCAACAGTTTAGCTTAGTTACAATGAACAACATTAGTTCTGTTCAAATTTAAAATAGTAGCTATGTTGAAATGTAAAATCTTCGCAGCGTTAAAATGTAAAATGTTAGCAGCATTCACAAAAAATCATATACTTT
Organism: Conus canariensis; assembly: GCA_033310375.1. Classification (NCBI taxonomy): domain Eukaryota; kingdom Metazoa; phylum Mollusca; class Gastropoda; order Neogastropoda; family Conidae; genus Conus; species Conus canariensis. Next base: position 31,085,075 of record CM065716.1, on the reverse strand, counting down.
CCGTGTTTTTCCACCGACTCCACAGTAAATACAACTTTTGATCTGAAAAAGACGTATCATAAATGACATTTGTATTGAACATAGCAGCATGACACCATTACCGATAACACACACTCGCATATAAACATGCGCATGGACACATACGAAAGCATGCCCAAGCGCGTGCACACACACACACACACACACACACACACACACCACACACACACACACACCACACACACACATAGAATGGTTGTGGTGGTTAAGAAGGGGAGAGTACAGTGAGTGGGAGGGACGGAGGGTGGGGAGGAAGAGAGAGAGAGAGAGAGAGAGAGAGAGAGAGAGAGAGAGAGAAGAGACAGAGACAGAGACAGAGAGGAGAGAGAGAGAGAGAGAGACACACACACACACACACACACACACACACACACACACACACACACACACAGAGAGTGGACTTGACTGTGTGAGGGAAGGCCGACCGACCATTGATGTGTTGACACATTGTCAGTGAGAAAGTCGACAGACCAGTGATGTGTTGACACATTGTTAGATGGAAGGCTGACAGACCAGTGATGTGTTGACACATTGTTAGATGGAAGGCTGACAGACCAGTGATGTGTTGACACATTGTCAGAGAGAAAGTCGACAGACCAGTGATGTGTTGACACATTGTTAGATGGAAGGCTGACAGACCAGTGATGTGTTGACACATTGTTAGATGGAAGGCTGACAGACCAGTGATGTGTTGACACATTGTCAGAGAGAAAGTCGACAGACCAGTGATGTGTTGACACATTGTTAGATGGAAGGCTGACAGACCAGTGAAGTGTTGATATACTGTCAGAGTGAAGGCTGACAGACCAGTGATGTGTTGACACATTACCAGAGGGAAGGCTGACAGACCAGTGATGTGTTGACACAGTATCAGAGGGAAGGCTGACAGACCAGTGATGTGTTGGTATACTGTCAGAGGGAAGGCTGACAAACCAGTGATGTGTTGACACATTATCAGAGAGAAGGCTGACAGACCAGTGATGTGTTGACACATTGTCAGAGGGAAGGCTGACAGACCAGTGATGTGTTGACACATTGTCAGAGGGAAGGCTGACAGACCAGTGATGTGTTGACACATTGTCAGAGGGAAGGCTGACAGACCAGTGATGTGCTGACACATTGTCAGAGGGAAGGCTGACAGACCAGTGATGTGTTGACACATTGTCAGAGGGAAGGCTGACAGACCAGTGATGTGTTGACACATTGTCAGAGGGAAGGCTGACAGACCAGTGATGTGTTGACACATTGTCAGAGGGAAGGCTGGCAGACCAGTGATGCGTTTTTACATCATAGGCTAGTAGAGCGTTATCACTGACAGGTCTGAGCGATGTGTGCTGACGCAATACCAGGGCATGGACTGGCAAGACAGAGTGATATGAAGTGTCCTCTGTTGTAGAATGTGGCGAATATGAAATATTTGTCTTAAACACCGGTAGAAATAGGCAAAAAAAACCAAAAACGAAATTGAATACCTGAGCCACTAAACGAAGGAACAGACAAATGACAAAACCGACTCTACTGGGGCCTCTTCAGACAGAACAAACAACACTCAAACACTGGAAACAAAAGACGATCAAAAGGTTACCTATTTCTTTATCTTGGTGAAAACCTAGTTGATCATGCTGGAGAAATACAAAGGCAGAGTCGACACGAGAGACACAGCTGTAGCAGAGACAGACAGACAGGGAGGAGTCAAAGATGATGAGATGAGGGAGAGGCAGACGAGGCAGAGATGGTGGCAAAAAAAAAAAGGAAAAGTGTAGAAAACACCCACTTGTCGGAGAGATAGGCGGACAGGGCAGAGTTGATGATGCTTTGGCATCCGTCATTCAGCTCTTCCAGCATTTTTGTCCGTGCCTGTAACACACACACACACGCACGCACGCACGCACGCACGCACGCACGCACGCACGCACACACACACACACACACACACACACACACACACACACACACACACATATATATATATATACACACACAGACACAAATGTGCGCGTAAAATCCCACGCACGTACACACGTAAGAACACATGCGCGCGCGCGCGCGCGCGCACACACACACACACAACACACACATATGTACGCGCGCACGCGCGCGCGCGCGCACACACACACACACACACACACACACACACACACACACACACACACACACACCAAACATGTATTAAACTGATTGGGAAGGAAATAAAGAAGAAAAATCTAACCATTTGCTTTCAGAACAAATCATGAGAGCGTCGTGAATGTAAGAATGGGCACACTTTTGTTCCCGATTTCTATAGAACTGATTAATGGCGAGTTCACAAAGAGAATGTTTCATTCCCAACACGTGCAGATGAAGGCACTCGAAGAATGTCATTATAGCTCATTCGGTAACTTTTTAATCATACATTTTCAAAAAGACCCGCATTCCCTTTCTTATCAAACGAAACTATCCAATTAAGGATTTCTTTCAACAAAATTTGTAATTCTGGACATGATTATCAAAGTAGAGAAAGCCTTTTATTTCGGAGAGAAAAAAAAACTGATATGGAGGGATAGCTGCCATGCCTGTAAAAACAAAACCGTAGTTCACCGTGGTTAAGAATATAATAAGAAGGACTCGTAGTCCAATCGTTTGGACGTTTGCCGGCGAAGTGACGGTCGCGGGTTCGAATCCGTCGTGGAGCTGCAATAATTTTTCGCTTGACGTTTACACTCCTTCAAAAGGAGAAGACGGAATAAAAAAAAAGAAAAAGATGAGGAAGAGGAGGAGAAAGAATGAGAGGACGGAGAGAGGAGGAGGAGCGGGAAACAGAGAAAGAGGGTGGGGGTGAAGAAACTTGCGAAGTTGAGGAGGAGGAAAAACAGACAAAGAAAGAAAGAGGAAGAGGAGAAGGGGCAGAACGAGGTGTTGGGACACGAGAAAAAGACGACACGACAGTGAAGAAGAAAACTGTGGGATGCTGTGTGACAAACGGTGGGCCAAGAAGTGATCCTAAGAAAAGAAAAATCTTAAATTCCCGGGGAAACAAAAACTGCTCTCTTTTCGCACGCGTTGCGAGATGGACTGAGCGGAGGAGAGAGAGAGAGAGAGAGAGAGAGAGAGAGAGAGAGAGAGAGAGAGAGAGAGAGAGAGAGAGAGAGAGAGAGAGAGAAAGAGAGAGAGAGTGATCAGCATCGTTACACATTTGGATTTGTTGTGAGACTGACTAAATCAACATTAACCCTCACACACACACACACACACACACACACACACACACACACACACACACACACACACACACACAGAGAGGGGGGAATAGAGAGAGAGAGGGGAGGAGAGGAGAGTGTGTATCACTGGAAAAGCACGAGATCTGTGGCAACTTCAACCGTTTTCTTTCTCTATAAGATGCAAAGCAATATCCATTGGGAGTTTGTCACATGACCTACAACGCTCATGGCAGTGTGATGGCCGACCGGGGTGTAAAGCCCAGTCAGATGATGCGATTCAGTCCAGCTGACCTTGTTTTGTTCTGGATGGAGGGAATTGAGATGCGGGGGAAGCGATCTATAACGTGAACACTCGTTTCTGTGCTGAACTTATGAACTAATTGGACATGCTTATCTGTCAAATAGGTTAACTAGGATGACATGTTGATATTTCAACCTGCAAACACATGTTGATCATTTCAAACATGGCAAGCAGGAACACGTTTTTTTGTGTGTTTTTTTTTCCAAACATGTCGACCAGAAGAACACATACATATGAAACCACACGAAGATGTTCACCTTCCAAACGTATTAATCAGAAGAACATGTTCGTCTCTCAAAATAAATCAACCAAAAGAGCATGTTCGTCTTTCAAACATGTTAACCGGAAAAAAAAAAACATGTTCGTCTTTCAAACATGTTAACCAGAAGAACAAATTCGTCTCTCAAACATTTCAACAAGAAGAACACGTTCGTCTTTCAAATCATAAGCGCGAAACAGTTAGAGCGAAGGTGGAAGTAGTGACACTTCAAATAATTATGAATGGTCGCGCAAAGCCATCAGAGACTGTACGTGCGTGCGTGCATGCGTGCGTGCGTGTGTGTGTGTGTGTACGTTTTTTGCTTGTTTGCTTATTTTATTATTCTGTTTTGCTTTGTAATTCTACATAGGATCTACCGTGTGTGCTGTATGCCAACTCAACCAGGAAATGTTGTTACCATAAATTGTAACACCAGACCGACCACTCAGTTTAGTTTTCTTCACTTTTAACAACGAACACAATTGGCTGTTGTCAAATTGACGGACCGGTGAAGGGTGTGAGCGGGGAGGAGAAAACAGTTATCCCTAAACGACCATTTCCACTGCTCATCTCTCGGCACACACGGCCCACGAACGACAACTCCATGTAACCTTACTGTCAAAACACACACCACTGTTCTCCAACGCCTTGCGGAAAGTACATCCACACACACACAAACACACACACACACACACACACACACATTAAATGCGAGCAAGTTATGAGATCAGGATGCAGCTCCGTCGTCGTTCACGTGCCCCAGTATATAAAGAATAGCAGGATCAAAGGAAATATGGAACGGACCCTTTTAGAAATGGGTTGATTCGGTCTTTCAGCGGGAGGCTGCCAGTCTCCAACGTTGGGGGCGATGCAGTGCGCCCCAGACCAGGATCTAATGGGCCGCGAGGCTGGGAAAGAAATATCTGGGTGATTTTATCTCGTGTGTTTGAGAGAGAGAGAGAGAGAGAGAGAGAGAGAGAGAGAGAGAGAGTGTGTGTGTGTGTGTGTGTGTATCGTGAGACTCGCCTTAATTTATCTTTTTCCATCTTTCTTTCTTCCTTTTTTCTTTCTTTCTTTTTCGTTCAGAGGGGGAAGAGGGAGGGGGGCATTACGTTTACCTTCCCCTGTTTCACGACCACTGACTTTAACTTATGTTAATGATGGGGGCAGTGGGAAAGGTGATGGAGAAAAGAGGTCGAGGGGGAGAGAGAGAGAGAGAGAGAGAGAGAGAGAGAGAGAGAGAGAGAGAGAGAGAGAGGGGGGGGGGAGGGAGTCTGTGTGAAATACCGAATTCAACTCGCAAGACAAAACACATTTATCAGCCCAGCAGTAAGTATTCCAGCAGCTCGCCAACACAGCGTGTTGACACAGACACCATCCAACAGACGACAGCTTAAACCAGTCCAACCCCAGACATACAAATATGTCTCAGACCCACCAGCCCTCTTCCTTTACGACCCAGACTGACAGATATCGCCTTCCCTGTTCTCTGCTGTCCCAGCCAACACTGCCGACCCCATCACAGCCTTTGTTACAGACAACAGGCCTCCAGCAGCCAATATCCGGGGCAGACAACTCTCCCGACACAACAGCACGCCATATTGGTCACTGGCAAACACCAGTACATCTCTCTCCAATATCCACGTCTTTGTCCCCCCCCCCCCCCCCCCCCCCCCCCTTCACCCAGCTGTCTGTGATAGCAAATAACCCATGGGACTCGCACGGTTCCTTCATCTCCACGGTAATGTGGGCAACGTGATCAGTGTGGACGATGTCAAGCAATAACAATCAAATAAAACCGTGGACGACCAGTTCATCAGAGGAAAGACATTATTGAATGAACAAAGAGTACACACTTTCATGATGAAGTCAACACTTCACCTGTATGTGACTACTCAAACAAGCCATACATTGAGGAGAACCACCATACACTAACATTCAGCAATGTAATATATATGTAATGGATACTTTCAGCACCGAAAGCCAATAATTAAGCTAGCTACTGTATGAAAACAGTGTTTTCTCGACCAAAAAAAAACCCACTGTGTGCCCCCTCCTCCTTCTTCCCACCACTCCCAGTGTTCCCCGACCTTGTTCATACACTGTCTTGCAAGATGAAGTCATAATGTAGTCCAATCGTCGTGTGTCGTGGAGCAGTCTGGTATCATCATACAACAACCTTGTCTGATGAGTGTCGATCATACATACCAACCTTGTCTGATGGATGTGATCACACATACAACCTTGTCTGATGGGATGTTGATCATACATACAACCTTGTCTGATGGATTTGTCAAATAAACCTGTTGATGATTATCAACTACAACCTTGTCTGATGGGATGTTGATCATACATACAACCTTGTCTGATGGGATGTTGATCATACATACAACCTTGTCTGATGAGATGTTGATCATACATACCACCTTGTCTGATGGGATGTTGATCATACATACCACCTTGTCTGATGGATGTTGATCATACATACCACCTTGTCTGATGGATGTTGATCATACATACACCTTGTCTGATGGGATGTTTATCATACATACAACTTTGTCTGATGGGATGTTGATCATACATACCGCCTTGTCTGATGAGATGCTGATCATAATACCATCTTGTCGAATGGAATGAAGCTCATACATGCAACCGTTTATAAACGGATGAAGATCATATATACAACAATGGCTGAAGGGATGAAGATCATACATAAACCCCTGTCTATTGGGACGTAGGCCACATATACAACCCATCCGATGGAATGCAGATCATTTCTACAATTTGTTTGATGGGACGAAGATCGTACATACAACTTCTATAATAGGATGCAATTGATATAAACAACCAGTCTAATGGAATGTAGATCATACATACAACGATGTGTAATGGCATGTTGATTGCAAATTTAACCTGTCTAGCAGGATGCGATACATACAACCCTAGTTCAACCCTAACTAATGGAATGTTGATTATACAGACAATCTTGTCTAATGGGATGAACATCACACATTCAACCCTGTCTAGTAGAATGGTGATCATATATATACAACCCTGTCTAATAAAACCAAGACAGAAACACAACCCTGTCTAACTGTTCGCCCTGTTAGAAGGGACGTTGATCACACAAATACAACCCTATCTAATGGGATGAAGATAACATATTTCTGATGGGACGCAGACCATACTCAACCCTGTCCAATGAGATGTTGATCGACTGACAGGATGAACATCATTCAAACGACTCTACGTCATAGGATGCAAATCAGTCATACAACCCTGTCCAATGAAATGCTGTTCATACAACCCTATTGATGGGCTGCAGATCGCACCTGTCTCTCCATATTCCTCCTTCTCGATAGATCCCCTGCCTAATACTCTCCCAGTTTGCCTATGGCATAATTATGTGTCCTTGTGTATGCGTGTGCATGGTCCTTAGCTGTGATGTGGGAAAGATTTCCTGCCGTATCCCGCTCCCCAAGACCAAGAGCTTCTTTCCGTCGTGGGTGGAGGAGTATCGAGCAGGGACAATGTCGAATGGAGGGAATATTGAACAGGTTTGAACTGAGCAGGGCGAGTATCGAGCACCGACATGCAGGCGGAATATCGAGCAGGGGGAATAACGAGCGGGGTCAGTACTGAGTTGGGGGAGTTGTGAGTGAGGACAGTATTGATACACACACACACACACACACACGCACACACACACAACTCTGCCAGTCTCGAAACGAAATTTCCAGTAAATCAGGCAATGAAAACAACATCATCAAAACACTTAACACAGAAACATCACACACAGTCCACAAACTGATCTCAGCGAACATTTCCAGGGGTTCAGTTCTCGAACATCTTGTGTTGCGATGAGCTCACCGATTGATTCAGTGATAGCAGCAAGGCCGTAGGCGAGGGGAAAAGAACTCTTTCTCAACACCGCATGACGTCATCTTGAGAAAGCCCATCAACACTGGCTGTGTTTCATTTTCCAGAATTAGATTCTCTCTCCCCCCCTCCCTCCCCCTCCCTCCCTGCATGCCATTTGACTGTGAACTGATGCCATAAAAGCTTTCGCTTCAGGACAGAATTTGAGATAAAAAGTTCTTCATGCAAGTGATACTTCACAGGGAACTGGAGAAATGAAAATGAAAACAAAATGTCACAAAGTTTTATCTGTAGGTAAAGGCAATACCTTCCATTAGCTAAAACAAAGGATATGCACAGTCTCTCTCTCTCTCTCTCTCTCTCTCTCTCTCTCTCTCTCTCTCCTCTATCTGTCTGTCTGTCTGTCTGTCTCTCTCTCTCTCTCTCCTCTCTCTCTCTCTCTCTCTCTCCTCTCTCTCTCGTTATAGAGCAGACACACTGTCACCAACAGCAACTCGGTATACGAAATGGCCATGGTGTAGTCTTGAAATGGACCTCTCTCTCTCTCTCTCTGTCTGTGTGTGTGTGTGTGTGTGTGTGTGTGTGTGTGTGTGTGTGTGTGTGTGTGTGTGTGTGGTATATGAAATATGGGTTTGTATTTGTCAATTTGATGTAAAACTGACATTTTGCTTATACAATATTATTCAGTGCGCTGCTCCCCATATGCTGTATATATAAGATCAGAGCTACAGTTTGTCGCACAATGCCAGACAATGCACAAAAAAATCATTCTCCTCTAATCTTTTCTGTGAGTTAGTAAATTGTTTATTCCAGAATAATTTGTTGTGGAAAATAGCCACAAAAATTTCACTAAGCAATAAAAACCAACAATCTGAATGTTTTCCCTAATCTTTTCTTTGAGACAGTAGACATGTTTATTCCACAATAATTTGTAATGGAGAATAACCCCCTAAAATTTACTAAACAATAAAACAAACAATCTAAATGATGAACATCCACGTAAAGACCCAAACAATGCATACATCACCGTCTTTCAGTACCATTTCGGCTGCCACCATCTACACACACACACACACACACACACACACACACACACACACACACACCACACACACACCACACAAGTCCCTACACATATTGTTTCAGCTTCAAACTAAAAGTCTAGTAAGTCAGGCAACGCAAACACCATACACATAATCAACACAGACACAGGACACACTGTCCAGGAAAGGAGAGGCGCGTACGTTTCTAGAGGTTTCATTCTCGAACGTCGCCATCGAATTTCTTTTTCATCTTCGATGTCACCTCTTTTATTCCCTCTCGTTGATGTCACAACAGTCCGGATATTGACAGAAAAAGTGCCCAGTCCTTTTCATGATCTTGCCTGATGTTGGAACTTCTGACACAATATCTGCTTATCCTTTTCGCCGAAAGGATCGCTCAACAGTAGATGAGGACGACATTTGCGTTGCCATGAGCTCACCGATTCATTCAATGATACTTGAAAGGTCGTAGGCGAGGGAGAAAGCTCTTTCTCGACACTGCGTCACGTCATCTTGACGAAGCCCATCAAGATTGATTGTCACATTGTCCTCAATTAAATTTCCCCCATGGGATCTCACTGTGAACTGATGCCGTAAAAGCTTCCGCTTCAGAACAGAATTAGACATCAAAAAGTTGTTGCTACAAACAGTACTTGTCACGTCGCTGGAGACATGAAAATGGACACAAGATGTCACCAAGCTTAATTAATCTGCACGTAAAGGCAATACCCCCCATCAGCTAAAACAAAGGATAGGCGCACTTTCTGTCTCCTGACCCTCGCGCTATAAAGAACAGACACTGTGTGCCCAGCAGCAACTACGTATGTGATATGGCATGGTGCAATCTTGAAATGGATCTGTGTGTGCGTGCGTGCGTGTGTATGTGTGCAAGCGTTTGTGTGTGGTGTTGTGTGGGGTGTGTGTGTGTGTGTGTGTGTGTGTGTGTGTGTGTTGCATGTGCAGTGCATAGGTGCGCACGTGCATGCATGTGCTGTACGTGTGCATATGCGAATGCATGTACACTTGTATATATGAGTGCACATATAATGGTATGTGTTGATAGGAAGGCATTCCTCAGCCCAGCATTATTCCAGCAGCTAACCAACTCAGCAAGTTGACATGGACACTATCCAGCAGACGACAGCTTAAACCAATCAAACTCCAGACATACAAATATGTCTCAGACCCACCAGCCCTCTTCCTTTACGGACCCGGACGACAGATATCGCCTTCCCTGTTTCTGCTGTCCCAGCCAACACTGCCGACCCCATCACAGCCTTTGTTACAGACAACAGGCCTCCAGCAGCCAATATCCCGAGCAGCAAAGCCCCCGACACGCAAAAGTCAAGCCATTTCTGTCAAGAGCTGACTCCAATATACCCCACCACCCTCACCCCCATGCAGCTTTCTTCACAATCTTTGTTACAGAAATGAGGGGGGGGGGGGGGTGTTAACATCGTTCAGCTCCATGAAAATGTTGGCAACGTAAGCTAGTAACTAACACGATCAACAACAGTGTAACTGACTGGTCAGAAGCCAATAGCTCCAAACGGCAATATGGCTGCACTCTAAAGATGAGCAGACTAAAATACCTTTTATTTCTGCTACCATTTTCTATTTGTTTCCCCTTTTTAGGAAGACAGCACTTTGCAACATGGACTCATAATTCTCCTCGAAGGCAGAATGTTTCTTTTTGACTTGTTACTGTTCTTCCAGTAGGCTGTAATCCTAGGACTGACTAACACACCAAGAAAGTGATACAGAGGGGCATGACGTACCACTTTCCTTCCCTTTTGACCCTCCATCAACAGAACTTGCCTAGTTAAGCCCTTGGCAAATCATTCCCTCGCTGTCACACTGAAAGTTGTTTCTTTGGTCAGCTTCCATCCATGTTTGTGTTTTGAAGTCCTTCTGGAAAATACAGCATGTTTACCTGGAATACGGCAAGCCTCTGATGACGCGTCACTGTCGGTTCACCTGTTGGTTGTGGTCACTCATTGTGATTACAGGCAGACGCCTGAACTGTGGGAAGGCGTAGGTTCTCCTAGTGGTCGTGGCCCTTGATCAGGGAATTAACAGACACCTGAACTACAAGAAGACGTGGTTTCTCCTATAGGTCCCTGGCCTGCTTTCAGGAACACCAGCAGACACCTGGGTTTCAGGCAAGAGTCGTTTCTCCCTGTGGTCCTGGCTCTTCATCAGCAACACCAGCAGATATTTGAACTACAGAAAGGCATGGATTCTCTGTTTGGTCCTGGCCCCTCACCAAGGACATAACCAGATACCTGAACTATAGAAAGGCATGGGTTTTCCCGGTGGTTCTGGCCCTGCGTCAGGGGCGCCCGCAGACACCCGAACAACAGAAAGGCATGCGTTCTCCAAGTGGTTCCGGCCCTTAATCGGGGACATCAGCAGATACTGAATTACAGAAGTGGGTTCTAGTGGTCCTGGCCTCTCAGATGGGACATGAGCAGATATCTGAGCTACAGGCAGAAGGGAGTTCTCTTGGAGATCTTGGCTTCTCAACAAGGACACCAGAAGACACATGAACTACAAGAAGGAGTGAGCTATCCTTATGGTCCCAGCTGCGTATCAGGGACACCAGCTGATATCTGAGCTACAGAAAGGTATGAGTTCTTTTTGTGATTCTGGCCTTCGTCAGGGACACCAGGAAATACCTAGCAGTTCACGAAGGAGTGGGTTCTCTTTGAGGTCCTGACCCTTCATCAGGAACACCAGGAGATGTCTGATCTAACGGAAGAAATGGATTCACTTTGAGATCCTGGCTCTCTTCAGGGCCACCAGCAAATACCTGAACTACGGCAGGAATGGGTTCTCCTACAGGTCCTGGCCTCTCATCAAAGACACAAGCAGATACCTGACTTCCAGGAAGGACTGGATTCTCTTTGAAGTCCTGGCCTTCTCCAAAGTCACCAGCAAACGCCTGAACTACAGACATGACTGGGTTATCTTAGAGGTCCTGGTCCTTTATCAGGGACACCAGTGAATACCTGAACGGAAGGAGAGCGGATCTGGTAGAGACAAAGGCCTTTT
>CM065716.1:31055803-31065803 GCA_033310375.1 Conus canariensis | reverse complement strand
TTTCTGATTTATTGTTACTCTTCTCTGACGAAAAGCGTAACCCTTGGACTGACAAACGACGCCATGAAAGTCATTTAGAGAGGCATGAATGACGTACCACTATCCTTCACTTTAACTCCACGTCGACAGAACATCCCTTGTTAGGCCCTTCACAGATCGTTCCCTCGCTGTCACGCTCAGGGTCGTTGCTTTGGTCAAGTTCCATCCATGTTTGTATTTTGAAGTCCTGCTGAAAAACAGAATTGTCTATGTGGTCAGCGGCAAGCCCCTAATGACGCCTCACTGTGGGTTCCACTATTGGTTCTAGTCACTCATCATGGTTACAAGCAGGAAGGGTGGGTTCTCCTAATACTCCAGCCTCTCATCCATAACGGAGACTTGAACTACAAGAAGACATGGTTTCTCCTTGTGGTCCTGGCCCTTCTTCAGGGTCACCAACAGACAGCTAAACTACAGGAAGGCGTGGTGATTTTGTGGTCCCAGCCTCTCTTCAGGAACAGCAGCAGATACCTGATCTACTGATAAGATTGTTTTTTCCTAGAGGTCCTGGACCCGCAACTAGGACGTCAACAGTAAACTGGACAATAGGGAGGGGGGGTTCTCCCAGTTACCCTAACCCCTCTTCAGGAACAACAGCTGAGTCCTGAACTACAAGGACGAGTGGGTTCTCCAAGGATCTAAGCCCTACATAATGGACACCAGCAGATACTTGACCTGCAGGCATGGCCGGTTCTCTTAGAGGCCCTGACCTGTCATTCGGGACATCAGCAGATACTTGACCTACAGGCAGGAGTGGATTCTGATTGAGGCCCTGGCATTTTATCATGGACACCAGCAGATACTTGAACTACATTAAGGTAGGTTCTCTTGGTGGTCCCATACACTCACCGTGGCTACCAGCTGACATCAGAATTACAGGAAACTGCGCGGTTATGTTGTGGTGTGGTGTAAATATACGAGTAAAACTGGATCACTGGTTTGCCTTTTTGTTGTTGATGCCTTCCCCCCCTCTTTTGGCTCCTCTTTCGCATGTTAAGTCATCTCCTTTTCTTCTTTAACTTTCCTTCCCCTTTGTTTATCTTCTCTTTTTCAGATCTTGGCTGCATCCCTTTCCATCTTATGTTGTGTTTGATGAAGTATGACAGCATACGTAATAAAGTATCGTTTACAAATACAGACTGGAGTCTTCTTTGAACCGGAATGGGAGAGGAGATGGGAACTGAGCTACAGGAACCCCCCCCCCCCCCCTTTTTTTTAAATGGTTCTTATGGGCAAGTTGTCTGGCATGCATGGTTCACTATCACTGTACCCAGTCAATCACACGACAGAAAGCTTCGTTTTGAATATGTTTCTGGAATTCTTTCTCTGTACGTTTCATTTGAATGTACGATATCTAATGAGAATCACTAGGCAGCCATGACTTGTAGTCATGAGCCCTAGTCCTACACAAAGAAAACGTTGCTGCACATGTTTGTTGTTTGATTTGTAATATAAATAGACTTAATAGGCTCTAATAAGGAATCTGACTTCAAGAAGTGAAAGAATTCGACATTCACAACTACGACTCTCTTGAAGAGGACAATATTTGAAACCAAAGCTGGTATGCTTTTGATTTGTATCGCTATCGTATATTCGTTTCCTTGCAATATCAAAGTTGAAAACACACGTTCTGCTGCCTGCCATGGGAGAAGCAAGGGTCCGTCAACAAAAAACTGAAAGTGAAGAATAGTGGACATCCGTCATGCTCCTTTACATCACTTCCGCAGTGTTGTTAGTCAGTCCCTTCACGCCTCGTAACAGTGAGTCAGAGATAAACATACGACCAACGAGGGCAGTTACAAACTCCACATTGTAAAACATGGTCTTCCAACGCAGGGAAGGCAAACATCGGATCACGTGACACTGGACTTATTCATCCAAAGCCATGAATGGTGTCCTTCGACTTGAACACTACGCCCGTCGTCTCTTCCTGTGGATTCATGCATCACGGTTCCCTCCCTTTCCCATCAAAACCCAAAGCGTCAAGATGACTTGTCTCTCCCAAAGTACACGGAGGAAAGAGGCCGAGATGGGGCGAGGGTCAGGGAGAGGTGATATATATTGTACAGCCCAACGGAATATTGATGAAGCCTGATAGTGCAGAGAGCGGGGAATGGTTCGGCTTGGGGCGAAGCACTAAAGGGGATGGGTTCAGCCAAGAAAAGGAGAAAAACTGGTGGTGGCGAGCGTCACCCATCCTCCTCCCCCCCCCCCCTTCCCACTCTTATAATCCATTAATCCTGATTGTTGCTTCTTGCACGCACCGAAGCCACTGGAGAAGCTGTTCCTATTTTCCTGGCCTCTGTCTCCACGTTTGGCATCTAAACATATGTGTTCGTCAGTCTATGTAGAATCTGAGACATGAACGGACACTGATATGACTTGATGAATGGATGTCACCTGGGTTAAAAATTCACAATGTCATTTGCATGTCGCTACCTATGATTATGTATGCACGCATCTGTCGGTTCAAACGTTGCGCACATCCATGTACATGTGCGAGTGTGTGCGTATATATGCAGTATGCACACGTATATGCGAGACTGTGTATACATATGGGTGTGTGTGTGTGTGCGTGTTGCACACATGTGCACATCCAAGAAAAATACGTTAATGGAAAGAAAATGAAACATTCAAAGTTTCTATGTTAAATTCAAACGACATCTTTTTCTCCAGCATCCAAGACAACAGGATACCAATGCCTGTGGTCGGAAACAAAGACCCTACATCCCCTTAATTAAAAGTATTGATTCTTCACTGCTATCCTGCTGGAGGGGGCAAACGACAACGTGGCACCGTTTCCAGTGAGTGGAAAGCCAAGAAATCTAACCAGCTGAAGCACCAAACAAAAGACAAACCTCATTAACACTCCACTACCAGCCCCACCACCTTCCCCTTTCCATCAAGGCACAGCAAGGACCCAATTTTCTGTCAGACTGAAGGGTCGCCACATCAATGCCAGTCAATGACCGCTCTGTCCACCACCAGCTGCCTGCCCTTCCGGAGACCAGGACACGCACTGGCAGATAGGACAGAACAGCCCCCAGTTCTCAAAGACAAGAGTTCCACACGAATTGTCTGGACACCTCATCTATGCCAGTTCCATCTCTCCTGGCCCTCCTGTTTTTAGAGCCAAGCTCTTGCACTTGCAGAGAACCGGGAGCCAGCGCCAGCAGTCGTGGTAAGTTTTCCTGATTTAGCTCCCCGCTCGTTTGGGATGTGACCGTCACCTGATGCCTTAAAAGCTTCCATTTTCCCCCACCCACCCACCCACACACACACACACAAGTATACACTGCACACATTGTGTCAATTTCAACCAAAACTTTTAGTAAATATGGCGACGAAATCAACATCATAAAAATACTCAACACAGACACAGGACAGACTGTCTACAAATTGATCTGAGCGAGCGTTTTCTTCAGTTCAGTTCTCGAACTTCACCACCGACTCGCTTCTTCGTGTTCGATGTCACCTGTTTCATTCCCTCCCTCTGAAGCCACCACAGTTGGGATTTTGACAGAAAAAGGTGCTAGGCCCTTTTCATGACCTTGCCTGATGCTGGAACCTTTCATACAACATTTGCTCATCCTTTTTGCCATAAGCGTCAATCAACAGTAGATGCAGACGGCAATAATGCGATGAGCTCTCCGATTACATCAATGATAGTTGCAAGGCCTCCGGCGAGGGGAAAGAACTCTTTTTCGACACCATGTGACGTCATCTTAAGGAAGCCTATCAACATTGATTGTCACATTTTCCAGAATTAGATTTTCCCCTGTAAGATCTCACTGTGAATTGATGCCATAAAAGCTTCCGGTTCAGGACAGAATTAAACAAAAAGTTCTGCGACAAATAATACTCGTCATGGAACTGGAGAACAGCAAACGAAAGCAAAATGTCAGCAAGTTTCACTTGTTCAAAAAACCATTACCTTATGTTAGAAAAACAAAGAATATGCACACTTTCCATCTCCTGTCCCTCCAGCTATAAAGACAAGACAGCCTGTCATCATCAGCAACTTGGTATTTGATATGGCCATGGTGCAATCTTGAAATGAATCTGTGTGTATGTCTGTGTGTGCACGCGTGCGTGCGTGCGTGCGTACGTACGTGCGTGCGTGCCTGCCTGCCTGCCTGCTTGCATATCTGCGTGCGTGTGTGGGCGAATACAGGCACACTTGTGTAAATGAGTATACATTTAACTGTATATGTTGCGAAGAAGACATTCACCAGCCCAGCAGCATTCCAGCAGCTAGCCAGCACAGCAAGTTGACACAGACACTATCCAACAGACGACAGCTTAAACCAGTCCAACCCCAGACATACAAGTCCCACCAGCCCTCTTCCTTTACGGACCCAGACTGACAGATATCGCCTTCCCTGTTCTCTGCTGTCCCAGCCAACACTGCCGACCCCATCACAGCCTTTGTTACAGACAACAGGCCTCCAGCAGCCAATATCCGGGACAGCGAACCCTCCCGACACACAATGTCAAGCCATTTCTGTCAAGAGCTGACTCCAATATACCCCACCACCCATCACCCCCATGCAGTTACCCCCACAAGCTTTGTCACAGAAACCATTCCAAAAGGGGAATGGGGAGGGGGGGGGGGGGGGTCAGGATCGTTCAGCTCCACGAAAACGTTGGCAACGTCAGCCAGTAACCATCTATAAGTAACCATCTATAATAGTTAATGCGTTCATCTGTAGCGAATAGTTCCAAACACAAATTTGGTTACCCTAAACAGAAGAGTGGGACAGAATATCACAAAGTAGACCGATGGAAATAACAAATTGGTTAGTGGGTCATGTAGGGTCAGGGTGGGTGGGCTGAAGAATGGCTTCAGTCAGGGGAGTTGCTTCTGTCAGGTCGCTACATAAGAATTCTACCGCTATTATTCTCAGTTTCTTTACAATCTTTTCTCCTCAAGTGTCACTTCACCACTGAATCTCTGAACGACTTCCTGTCGCCCCCACTGCCCACACCGTGGGCATGGATGGGCTGGAGGGGAGAGTGAACGAGTGAACAAGGGATAAATTATCATGGCCAATACTTATAACCATGCTGTATTGCAGATCTTGTACGTATCCATTTAATCCTAATTCTAATCCTGGCATCGACCCTAACCTACCATTACCCAGATCTCAACTAATCAATATACCTGACCCTAATTTTCATATTGACCCTAACCTAACCCTAACCATAACACCAGACCCGAATCCTTATCTCGATCCTAAACTAATCCTTACCTCAATGAAACCTAACTGTAACACTAACAGCAACCTATAACTAACTTGATAAAACCTTGTGACAACGTCTGTGATGATTCGTCCTGTGTTTTTGCCGAGGTTAGCGTAAAGGAAAATAGACTTCTTTTTACTTCCAACTCTCTGTCCACCTTTCCAAAATACATCAGAATTACTAACTTTCTTATCTTTCTCTTTTTCGTGTCCTGAAGAAGAAAAAAACGCCAAGGTTTCCGTTCCCTTCGTATACATTCTGTCTGCAGTACAAACAACTGCATTACCTTTTGCTGCAATCCACAAGCGTCCAACCTTCTATTTTCTGAAAAATGTCTTTTAAAAACGGCAGTGAACAGACCCGACCAAGACTGGAGTTCCTTGAGTTTGCCTCATCTAAATCTAACGAACACGTTTCTCTCCACTCTAGACTCTACATGATTACGGCCAGTTTTCTTCATAAATAACATAACATTACGAAAATCATAGAAATCAAAGCGATATGGTTTTATTCTAACAACTTCAAACTTATGTATATCGCTGAAGTAAAGCTCTTGTCCGGAGAAGTTTTTAGACCAACGGTCGGTCGAGACTTGTTTTGCCGTTGGAATCCTGTTCCTTTCACCTAGTGTGCCCACCAATTGTTTGAGGTGAGTGCTGAGGGTAACTTCACAGGCTGCCAGGGTCCATTTGTTTTCTTCTGTACTTTTCTGTCCGTTCACTGCGCTGTCATGTGTCTTTTCCTTACTCTCCGTTCACTGATATTTCACTGCTTTCCTGGATGAAAGTCCGAGCAACGAATGTTACAACCTTGAATAAGGTTCAATACTGTCGTACCTGATTTTAAATAAATATCTCATTTACATTGATCTGAAATTTCTAACGCTCCGGTTGCGGTTTTAAGATGGTAACTAAATCGTTTACAGAAGCTGGACTCATGACTATGTGGATGGTAACTTTGTGATTTTCAACAGTATACACGTTGAAGATCGTTCCACGAGTTGTAACCGGTGTCTGCCTTCGCTCCCAGCCATAAATGTGGTTTTGTTTGCCTGGGCCTTGGTTGGTAGGATTGGGCAGAATGTTTGCTTTAATATCAGGTTCACCCTTCCCGATTTTTCCCTCAGTTTGTGAGAACGTTGTGATGATGTTGTGTTTGGTAGTTCAAAATATCTTTGCTTTTCATTTATTTATTCATTTATTTATATACTTATTCATCTATTTCATTTATTTTGTTACCGTTGATAATGTGTTTTCCGTTTGTAAAAAGACATTTATTACATATTCATTTATCTATTTCATTAATTTTGTTACCGTTGATAACTTGTTTTCCGTCTGTAAGAAGACAATATTTTGCAACGCGGACCTGTAATTCTCCTGACTGTTAGTATGCTTAGGCTGTAAACATAGGACTGACAAATAATGATACTATGAATGTGATGTAGAGGGGCACGACTGGCGCACCACTGTCGTTCACTTTCGACTCCCCATTGACAGAATCTCCCTTGCTAGGCCCTTGACAGATCCTTCCCTCGCTGTCACACTGAAAGTCGTTTCTCCCATCCATGTTTGTATCTTGAAGTTCTGCTGACAACAGGACATGTGCTTCTGGTGAGCTGCAAGCTCCTAATGAGGTGTCAGTGTAGTTTCTCCTTTTGGTTCTGGTCATCCATCGTGGCTACAAGCAGATAATTGAACTATAGAAAGGAGTAAGTTCTCCATGTGAGACTGGCCACTCAACAGGGAAACCAGCCGTGACCTGAACTTCAGGAAGGCATCATTTGTCCTTGTATCTTGGGCCCTCATCAGGAACACCAGCACACGATTAAACTATATGTCGGAGTGAGTTCCTGTTTGTCGTCCTGGCCTCTCGGCAGGGACAGCAGCAGACACATGAACTACGGCAGGAATCAGCTCTCTAAGATCTCCTGCCCCTTCATCTGGGGCGCCAGCAGACACCTGATCTACTAGAAGGCGTGGGTTTTCGTAAAGGTCCTGCCCCCCTCATCAGCGATACTAACAGACACCTGAGCTATTGGAAGGTGTGGGTTCGCCTAGAGGCCTTCGCCTCTTACCAGGGACACCAATACACACCTGAGGTACAGGAAATTAAGGTTCTTCTGGTGGTCCTACACCCTTATCGTGGCAACCAGAATCACAGGAAACTGCGCTGTTGTGTTTTGGTGTTACGTAACTATGTGAATAAATATGGATCACTGGCTTATTAGTTTCTGTTGTTTTCCGTCTTTTGGCCCTCTTTTTTAATTTTCAGTCACTTCTTTCTTTATTTAATCCCTTTTACCCCCATGTCTATTTTCTATTAATCTGATATTTGCTGTATCCTTTACCTGTCTGTTTTGTTTGAGTGAAATATGACAGAATATATAATAAAATGTAAGGGGAAAAAGCCCAAACCGACTACAGTCTTCTTTGATTCGGGTAGGCAGAGGAAGACGGGTGTAGGCACAGGAATCCCGTTTTCAAATAGTTGTCTTGGGTAAGTTCGGTGTTGGGCACGGTCAACACACCTTGCGCCCAGTCAACAACATGACAGTAGGCTTCTTTTTGAAGATATTTTTTATTCTTTCTCTATATATCTTATTTGAATGTATGCTATCTAATGAATATCACCAAGTAGCCATGACTTGGGAGTTCAGAGCCCTTGGCATATATAAGGAGAACATTACTGCAGATATTTGATATTCAGGACTTGTAGACCTCACAGACTGATAATGAATCTGATTTGAAGAGGTAAAAGAAATCAACATTCACAACTACGACTCTCTTGAAGAGGGTACTTTCTGAAACCAAAATTGCCTTCGTTTTTTATTAGTGTCGCTGTCGTACTTCCATTCCATGGCGATATCATAATAAAAACACACGTTCTGCTGCCTGCCGTGGGAGAAGCGAGGGTCCGTCAACGAGAAATCGAAAGTGAAGAATAATGGTATGTCAGTCATGCCCATCCCAGTCACTTTCACGGTGTTACTGGTGAATCCTAGGGTTAGCGCCTTGTGGGGAAGAGAAACAGTGAATCAGTAATCAGCATGCTACCGATGAGGTGAATTGCAAGCCCCACGTTGCAAAACACGGTCTTCCTACATTGGAAAACAAACATCGATCAGGTGACACTAAACTCATTTATCCAAAGCCAGTAACGGTGCCGTCGACTTGAACATAGGGTCCATCATCTCCCCGTGCAGGCGCATCCACCCCGGTTCCCTCCCTTTCCTATCAAGATCCGAATCGTCAAGATGACTCGTCTCCCCTAACATACACAGAGGAAAGAGGCCGGGAGTGGACGGGGGTCAGTGAGAGGTGATCTATGTTGTATGTACAACCCAACGGAATATTGATGAAGCCTGATAGTGCAGAGAGCAGGGAATGGCTCGGGTCGGAGCAGAGCAGTGAAAAAGATGGGTTCAGGCAGCGAGAAGGAAGGAGAAAAAGGAGGCGGGGAGCCTAGCCCACCCTACTTCCTCCCGCCCATGCCCATCATTCATCATTCCAGTTGCAGCTTCCAGCACGCACTGAGGCCGCTGGAGAAGCTGTTCCTATTTTCCTGGCCCATCATCGCCACTTTAGGTACACAAGTATATGTGTTCGTCAGTCTGTGTAGGATTTGAGACACGAACTAGCTCTGGTATGACCTGATGAATGGACGTTACCTGGGTTGAAATTCACAATACAATGTCAGTTGCATGTAGTTAGTTACCTATGAATATGCATGCACGTTTATGGGAATGTGATGCACAGCCATGTTCATCTTCGTGTACGTGCGTTTTTGTGTAGTATGCGCACGTACACGCATGAGTGTATAGGCACGGATGCGTGTGCAGGGTGCATATAAGTGCATGTCTGCTGAAAATAGGTCAGTGGAAAGAAAATTAAGAAAAAAAGACTGAAGTGTGTGTGTTAAAAACAAACGACGTCTCCTTCGCCAGCATTCTAAACAACAGCAGACTAATGTCCTTGGTCTGAAACATAGCTGACATCCCTTTAATTAAAAGTATTGATTCTTCACTGCTATCCTGCTGGGGGGGGGGGGGGGGGGGGGCAAACGACAGGGTGGCACCGTTTCCAGAGAGGAGAAAGCCAAGAAACCTAACCAGCCGAGGCAAAAAACAAGACAAATCTCATTAACACTCAGCTATCGGCCCCACCACCTTCCCCTTTCCCTCATGGCACAGCAAGAATCCGCCTCTCTGTCAGACCGGAGGGTCGCCACGTCGATGCCAGTCAATGCCTGCTTTCCACAGGCCAGGACACGCACAGGCGGATGGGACAGGACAACCCTAGGTCTCACAGAGAAGAAATTCACATCAACTGTCCGGCCACCCCATTTCTGCCCCGGTTCCATCTCTCCTCGACCTCTTGTCTTTCAGTGCCAATCCCCTGCACCTGTAGAGAGCCAGAAGACAGGGAGCCGGCGCTAGCAATCGTGGTTTTGTCCTCCCCGATTTAGCTCCTTCCCCGCTTGGGATCGGACCGTCACCCGATGCCATAAAAGCTTCTGTTTGTCCTCCTCGACAGGGTGAGGAATGACGCTTTTCGCCATGAATGATAGTTTCACAAAAACGGAGAAGAGCTAATAAAGGAACAAAAATCTTTGTTGATGTTCTTTCTATTTTGTCAGAGAAAGCAAAGATCAATATCGCACTCTGTGTTTGTCCTGCCAGAAAAAGGAAACGGACTGGGACACACACACACACACACAC
>CM065716.1:31043303-31053303 GCA_033310375.1 Conus canariensis | reverse complement strand
TGCTCTGTGTACAAGCTGTTAAGACTGGAATTGACAGATCAGCTGTCTGAAGATATACTCGCCCGGAACATGTATAAACCAAGTGGCATGCTTCGCAATGACAATCTACAAATCCATATTCAAAAGGGAAAAACACAATAATGGCTCCGTAAACGGCCTCAGACAAGTCAAGATCCAACATTAATTATGATTTGTCACTATATCATTACTGTGTGGTGTCTATAGACCTCTAAGAGTTCTTGTGACAAGTTATAAAGACCGAGTCACTGCATCTATATGTGTGAAATTGTGTGTGTGAGCGCGCGCGCGCGCAAGTGTGTGTGTGTGTGTGTGTGTGTGTGTGTGTGTGTGTGTGTGTGTGTGTGTGTGTGTGTGTGTGTGTTCGTGTTACTCTCTCTCTCTCTCTCTCTCTCTCTCTCTCTCTCTCTCTCTGTGTGTGTGTGTGTGTGTGTGTGTGTTTCGTAAAGCAAGTGGCTAAATGTAAATCCATGCGAGTTTCTAATTTGCCGCTGGCCTTTTTAAAAAAAAAGAGCTTCATATTCCTACCCACACCCACTCTCTCTCCCTCCTTCCCTCCCTCATTCACTCTCTCCCTCCCCCCCTCTCTCTCTCTCTCTCTCCCTCTCTCTCTCTCCTCCCTCCTCCTGTCCCAAATCATGAAGTTATACGTCTTCCTTTCCATTCTGATTGCAAGCATCCTCCAACAGAATCTACAAGTGCGACATTATGGACACGTGATCGATCAAAACGGAAGAAAGGAAGGAAGAAAAGAGAATGAAACACAGAAAACAAAGAAAAGAATACTCTCGCCAACCAGGACCGAATAATATGTCTTATTCATCCCACATCTCTCACTCCCTCTCTCTCTCTCTCTCTCTCTCTCTCTCTCTCTCTCTCTCTCTCTCTCTCTCTCTCTCTCTCTCTCTCTCTCTCAATACTAAACGATAGAGAAGAAGGACCACAAGAAGAAGAAGTGTTAAACGAAATTCAAGTACAAGAATTAGACGAAGAGATAACCGAAAATGAAGTAAGATCAGCTACAGAAAAATTAAAAAAACGGCAAATCACCAGGTATTGATGAAATCCCTCCTGAATTTCTTAAAACCATAGGACAAAATATAGTGCCATTCTTAACGAAATTATTCAACAAGTTATACCAAGATAGCTACTTCCCCATAGAATGGTCAAGGGCGGTGATTATACCACTACACAAGAAAGGAGATAGACAGAATCCAGGAAATTATAGAGGAATATCCTTATTATGCATCATAAGCAAGATCTACACAGCAATATTAAACAGAAGACTATATGATTGGGCAGAAGCAGAAAATAAAATTAGCAAAGAACAGGCAGGCTTCAGGAAAGATTTCTCAACAGTAGATCATATCTTCACACTAACATCCATGATAAGTAACTGCCTATACGGCAGAAGAAGTAAATTGTATGTAGCCTTCATTGATTATCAGAAAGCGTTTGACACAGTAAATAGAGAAAACTCTGGGAAATCCTACAGAAACACAAAATATCTACGAAGATGCTTAACATGCTAAAAGCTATCTATAAAACAGCACAAGCATGTGTAAGACATGGAACTGAACTAACAGAATTCTTTGAATGTCACACAGGAGTGAAACAAGGGTGCTTACTGTCCCCCCTAATCTTTTCATTACTAATTACAGAAGTTGCAGACAATGTCACAGCTAAAGGAAGACACGGATATCAATTCTTACCCGGAAAGGCAGAAATATGTTCACTTCTATTCGCTGATGACATAGCTTTAATATCAAGAACACCAGCAGGTCTGCAAAACCAAATTAAGAACCTACAGGAAGCCTCGGACCGCATTGGACTAAAGGTTAATCTCCAAAAAACAAAAATCATGGTCTTTAGAAAAGGAGGATACCTTGGCAGACTAGAAAAATGGAATTACAAAGGGGAAGAAATTGAGGTAGTAAACAGCTACAAATATTTAGGTTTTACTCTAACGACTAAACTCTCAGTAGATATTTCACTTTCAGAATATGCAGGAAGGGCGAAAGGGAAAATAGGTGAAATAATGAAAACAATGTATAGTTTAGGACACTTAGATATAAATATATTTTTAAGCTATTTGATACACAGGTCAAGTCACTGCTACTGTACGCAGCAGAAGTATGGGGTTTGACTCGTTATTCAGCGGTGGAAAATATACATTTATTCGCATGTAAAAGATACATGGGGGTAGGGAGAAAAACGCCAAACAACTTAGTATACGGAGAACTAGGAAGATATCCGATGAGTATAGATAGTTCAATAAAAGCAATCAGATATTGGTTCAAAATAATGAAGATGACTCCAGACAGGATACCTAGACAAGCATATGAAAGAGAAAAAACAGAAATTGACAAACCACAGAACTGGGCGCTGGAAATTAAACGCTGTTTGGATATGTATGGCTTCTCTGAAGTCTGGTTGAATGAAGGCGTAGAAAACGAGCAAAGATTTATCATAACACTAAAACAAAGAATCATAGATTGTTACAAACAGAACTGGCATAACAAAATAGCGAATAGTGAACGATTTACAACATACCATACATTTAAAACTATTCACCAAACTGAAGAATACTTTCGCGCAATCACAATCGCGAAGTTTAGAAAAGCATTGACAAGATTACGATTAGGAATAAACGAACTGCATGGCAATAAAAAATATATAGATAATCAAGCTATAACAACATGCCCCTTCTGCCCAACAGTAGAAACAGAAATGCACTTCTTAATGTGGTGTCCCAATTACAGGCAATTGCGAACAAAATACATTTTCAAACATTTTAGTAATAGAAACGCAATCACACTGGAAAGTCTGCTACAAAACGATAATACTGAAATCATAAGAGATATTGCAATGTACATCTTCTATGCCTTAAAAACGAGAGAAACCCATATGTAATAGTAATACTGACGATATAGGAAAAATAGAAATTCTAAACAGAAAACAAAATATTTTACAATCAACGTTTCAATCAATGTTTTTGTTGTTGTCATGTTGTAATGTATGTTGCGTACTCCTGTGGACGGGCCGAGGGCCCCACAATAAATGTCGCGGCGTGAAAGCGCGCGTCAAGCGTCTCTCTCTCTCTCTCTCTCTCTCTCTCTCTCTCTCTCTCTCTCTCTCTGTCTGCCTCTCTTTCTCCCCCCCCCCTCTCTCTCTCTCTCTCTGAAAGTGGAGTTGCTCTTCCTGGGGAGAACGTGTACCACAGTCCGGCGCAACTAACTTTTCACTCCTTGTATAAATTTTCTTGCTTACTTAAGAGAGTGATTTTTCCCCCGCACACAATTCTGTCTTGGGGCCACTAACGTGTTGCCATGAGTTCTTAAACATGCGCTGAATACAATGCTTATGCGGCAGCTCACTCAAGTTTAGTGATCCATCCAAAACAGCGCCACTGACGGCCAAGTGGCGAAGTGGGGGTTTGGGTGTGGGGGGGGGGGGGGGGGGGGGGGGGGGCGGGGGTGGAAACTGCTATTGTTACGGTAAAAATTGTCGCCCCGGCACAAATAGTCGCCGATGTGATGACGTAAACCTGTCGCCGTTGCACAAAATGGTCGCCGGCGACAATTTTTTTTTTTTTAATATCCGGCAGGCCTGACAGCACATATAGTTGCCTTGACACAAATTGTCGACCACATACATTTTGCATAGGCATCATCGTGCCCGTACTTCTGTGTGTCCGTCTGTCTAACCATTCTTATAAATAGCAATTTAACTAGTTTCCATCAAAAATCAGCTGTAATGATGAAGAAATTAGAAAGCTATCAACGATGAACATTACACAATAATTGGTGTGTTTACTAACCTACCATTATCATGTTTTGTTTGAATGTCATAGACGCCAGTTAATAGCAGGAGCAGCGGATCTAGCTTCGTTGGCAAAGCACTCGTGCCTCTGTTGTGACGGCCTGAGCTCGATACCCACATAATTCTAGCATATTAATCCAGGCATGATCACAACCCACTTCAACGCTTCCTCATTCTGACAACCGAAAGCGAACTCCCTTTGAGCAGGCACTGGAGTGATGGTTTTTGAGGAGTATCTGTCCAGAAGCAAGATTCGTCCGTTTGGACTCGAGAGTGATGGTTTTCCAAGAGTTATCGATCTAGAAGCCAGGCTCGCTCGAAGCCGAACCACTTTCACATCCACCACTCGCTCCCACAAACCGTTATTCCCCCTAAAACAAACAGCTCCCGGGTCCCCATCGGAAACAGCTTGGTCATGACGTAACAAAGCCGTTGAAATCCGATGGTCCAAGGCATCTGAATGACACTCTTGTACACTCCCAGGTGGATTTCTGCTGCGCATGTCAAAGACAACAGGTGCGTCCATTGATCTCTAGAGCGGTGTTCATTTCTTTGAGCTGTTTATTCGTATCAAAGTTTCTGAATTATTGAGCTCAATACACTTCCCAAGGGATATGTAAGTCACTCTGTCGAACTGTAACCTTTCTGCCGCGATGATTTAAAAACAAGACATTAATGGTACCGCAATTACCCATAGTCTCTGACGTTTGGACTAAGCTTCGTTGAAACTGGTCAGGGGTGAATGAAATAATCAAACCTACACATTAAACAATGATAATAGAACAACAACAACAACGAAAACCGCAACAACTACTATAATGATAACAACAACAACAACAATAATAATAATAATGATAATAATGATGATAATAATAATGATAATAATAATGATAAAAATCAGAATCATAATAATCATAATCATAATAACAGTACTAATAACAATTAAAAACAAACAAACGTGCGCATGCGTGTGTGTGTGTGTGTGTGTGTGTGTGTGTGTGTGTGTGTGTGTGTGTGTGTGTGTGTGTGTGTGTGTGTCACCCGGGGTTCAAAATGTGCGAGAAGCAACAATTTATGCCTTCAAATCCGGCACAAACCGTCGACGGCAACAAGTTATGCCAGGGCAACAAAGTGCCGTAACATCAACCCAGGGACGTGGGACGTGGCTTCGTTAGCGCGTGCTTTATCCGGCAACCCAGCACTGTATGACGGCGAGACGCGCAATAGGCCCTGGGGCCCACGGTGAAGGCCGATACTGTCCACACTGGGCTCTGTCAATGGCCGGCGGTTCACACCACAGCTGGCCAGCAAGGTACGGTCATCCCTCAACGGGCCATTTGCCGAGGAGAGGGCCACTCCACCACGGAGATATTGATTAGCCCACCCCACCCTCACCGCTATTCCCTCTCCTCCCCTCAACGTGAAACACCCCCTTCCATCCCCCCCCTCCCTTCCTCCACCCACACTTATCAAGCCGTCGCCAGCTCCACTCCCCACCTCCCTCCATCTAATGGAATCGAATCACCATCACTCATCTTTATCCTTTCCTCTCTCCTCCCCCCTCCCTCCCCCCCAAACCAAGGTGTCACAGCAACGGCGGCGGCAGCGGCAGCACCAGCACCAGCACGAGCAGCAGCAGCAGCAGCAGCAGCAGCAGCAGCAGCAGCAGCAGCATGCAGCAGTAGTAGTAGTAGTGGCAGTAGCAGCAGCAATAATAGTACTAGTAGCAGCAGCAGCAACAGAAACAACAGTAGAAGCAGTAGTTGCAGTAGAGGCAGCAGCAACAGTGGAAGCAGTAGCAGTAGTGGTCATTGTAGAAGTGGTAGCAGCAGGAGCGGAAGCAGCAGTGGTAGTAGCAGTAACAGCAGCAACAGCAGAAGTAGCAGCAGAAGCAACAGTGGTAATAATGATATCATAGTAATTATAATGATGTTGCTGATGACGACGACGATGACGATGATGATGATGATGATGATGATGACAATCTTGGACTCCACGTCACCTAGACTGAAGGACACTTGCAAACCTGTATAGAGAGAACGACAGAGATGTGAAGAGTGTATCAAGACAAGACAAACAGCAATACATGGAACGACTCCTGGAAAAGCAGAAACAGCCAACGAACAAAAGTGCACGATAATAGCGTTATACGATCAAATAAAAAAACTGAGCAAGAACAGTGGACAGAATCAGAATATTTCAATAAAGTTTGAGGATGAGACGCCCATCATAGAACAGTACAGTTAGCCGGTGAGGCGGACACAACATCTCCAGGGGATCCTGAAGTGGTCACAGCCACCCGTGTCTGATACTTTACTACAGCAGAAAAAAAAACCTGGACGTCAATATGGGAAGAGGTAAAGGAAACTGCTTGAAGACTGCTGATTGCAGACTTGCAAGACTCAAGGAGAGGATGATGTGCATCCCCGGATGTTAAAGGCTGAACAATAGGAAACACCATGTTTTCCCAGCACATCCTACAAGGCATGTTGGACAAGGAGACAGCCCCAGATGTCTGGAGAACTGGTGTCACCATTAAGCTGCCAGACAAGAAAAATATTGGGACCTGCAACAACTGGAAAGACACCGTTCTACTGTCCCCTTACCAGCGACGCCTTCAGCCGCATAAAACCTCAGCGCATCGTAACAGCGACAGATGCCATATTTCACCAAGAACAGGCTGACGTAAGGAAGGGAAGATCATGCATCGACCATACTTCATATTTCACCTCACGTGGCTTTCGCTGACAGTAAGAAGACTTGAGAGTCTTCACCGTGCCTCTGTTAGAAAATCCTCCAAAACCACAGCATCACACCGAAACTGCTCAAAATCGTCCAGTCTCTGTATGGTAACTTTGAACATCATGTCATCAACAACAACGAGCAAGCAAAACCATCCAAAATGGACAAATGGACACTGGAGTCAGACAAGGACGTATCCAGCACCTGAGACTATTCTTCTTGGCCACTGACTGGATAGTGCGCAGCATCGCACAAAGACAGCCGCAGAGAATCCAGTGGACTCCGACCTCAATCTCGAAGGACCTGGAATCCGCGGACGAACCAAACTACCAACATGCTGGCACCAAGACATTCACTAGAAAACAGGACGCCTCAACAAGCCAGCTAATACAGCAGGACTCCGGATAAATGGCAAGAAGACATAATTCCTGATTTAAAAAAAAACGCGAAAACCAAAACTTTGGTCAAAGTGACCCACATGCCACTGAACGATGTACAGGAGTTCCATTTGGAGATCCACTGGTCTCTGTGTAACACACGAAGATCAGGATCTTGAAGAGCAATGTCCACGGCAGTCAGAGTGCTGGAAGATACACTGTCACTGATAAGGATAAGTCAGATGTTACAGATCAGGTGCCTGTGGCATATCCTCGGGAACTTCTGACAGATCACTCTCTCCCATGTAGATCTCCGAACAGGACAGAAATGGTGCAATACCAGAGATACATAATCCAGATGTGCCGATGGGACACATTTGTCAGATGCCACCGAACTCACCACCCACATCAGCTTTGTGGCGAACACCCCAGGGGAAAAGAAACTAAGGCGACCCAAACGAACTTGGAACAGAACAATCTACAGAGGCAAAGGCAAAGGGTTGACGCTGGAGACGGCTCCGAGAGTAGCAGCGAACAGAGGCTGGTGAAGATCACCTACCATCGCCTTAAGCTCCAGACGGCACATAGAGCAATGCACCTGAATAATGATACCAATAATCACAGCTTTAAAGATTGTGGGCACTAAAGGACCTACCATCCGCATGGAGGACAGCACAATCCTCAGAACAATCCAGCGCGGCTAGCTGAAGAAGGTTCAGCGCGACCAAAGAACACCCCCTCATGAGGTGCCAGGAAAGATGACACCAAGGATCACAAAGGCCAGCGCTGCCTTCATCAGGCTCACAACAACAACAACAACAACAATAACAACAATTTTCTGAAGATCATGGCATCACATTCTCCGCCAAAGTTGCCGTACACGGACCAGAGGAGCTCATTGCTCTGCTGTATTGCTGTGAGACCCGGACCACCTACTGACGACACATCCAACATTTGGAGCCGGTCCACCTGTGTTTCTTGCGCCGAAAATAGCAGGGATTTTCTTTTTTGAAATAAAAGTGCATCGCTGTAGCATACGCACGGTGTCGTGTAAGAAAAACGTGTTGATATCCAAGAAAATGACGCGGTCATGTGCTAAAATTTTCACAGCTCTAGTCTGATGTGCTAGTCCTTTTGCTGCTTAAGCAATTTGCGCTCTGTGATTTGATAAAATGTACATAAAATCAAGATAGTTGCAAGGGAAATTACTACTACCGCCAGACAAACACTTCTGTGCAACGCTGAGTGAAAGTAAAAGAGCACAGTAAATCCACGTAGCATTGTACTGCACCAAAGATGGACATACTCTGTACACACACAGTACAGCAAAATGTTTATTAGATTAAAAAAATGCCAAATTTCAAAAGAATTACTTGTTATGTTTTAAGAGATATATTGATCACATAGCAATTGGCTTACCACGACCTGTTTTCTAATACTATATCAAAGACAAATAGCGAAGTCAGCACTTAATCGCTTTACAAGCCATCCTAATGCCATTTGATGCCAAGAAATTGTATCATTCTAACGCAAACTACGGCATAAACAGCGTCAAAACCGACTTTAAAGAAGAATGCAATGTCTCAAAGAGGACAAATCTCACCGCTAAAGCCTTGAAAGCTCTCTCTCTCTCTCTCTCTCTCTCTCTCTCTCTCTCTCTCTCTAAATACTTAATAAATAAGAAGTGCAAATTTTTGAGACGCTGCCTCCAGCGAAAATAAGAATAAATTAATAAATAAATAACATCGGAAACGACATAGACCCACCTAAACATATGATCCATTTACGTAGCTGAAAACATTGCAGTGTTTGCGAACACACAACCTATTTTTTTCTTATCCCCGTTCAAACAAGAGCTTCCACCTGCAAACCACTAAAGTTTGCACATTTCAGTAAACGTTCTGACCTATTCCAATGGACCAACGGCACACACGATTTCGCGTGTTTGATTGTACTTGTTTTATTGCCAACGTGGTACACTCTCCAAGAACAACTTGGAGGGGGGTGGGGGGAGCAAGCCCCTTGTATAGTGAATAGGTTTCTATGGAAACCGTTTTTTTTCATATGTGTGTTTCGGATTTTCCAGAAATCAATACACTAAAAAGCCGCGGTAGGCTAGTACCACCACCACTAGCACCGGTACTAGCACCGGTGCGGCGGCTGTATGACAGCGGCAGCACCAGAAGTAATAGTAAGGCGGTTATTGTTTCAACACGACAGTCATGTCCGTAATAACACATATTAATAACAACAACAACGACAGTATCATGGGCAGCTGTCGCATTCTCTCTCTCTCTCTCTCTCTCTCTCTCTCTCTCTCTCTCTCCCCTCTCTCTCTCATTCTCTCTCTCTCTCATTCACTCACTCACTCTCTCTCTCTCTTTCTCTTTCTCCCCACCCTCTCTCTCTCTCTCTCTCTCTCTCTCTCTCTCTCTCTCTCTCTCTCTCTCTCTCTCTCTCTCCGGACCATCCGAATCGGAAATCGACAGTCACAATTCTTTTCTTTTCCCGCACATTTTCGTTTTTTTATGATTTCCTCTTCGTCTCACATTTCGTGTGACCCTTGTTCTTTCTGCTCCCTCATTCTCTCCCTCCCTCCCTTCCTTCCTCCCCCCCCTCTCTCTCTCTCTCTCTCTCTCTCTCTCTCTGTGCCCTCCTCCTCACTCTTTATCTTGTAACCTTCCTTCCCTCATCATCTTCCTTCCTTCCTCCGCTTCTTTCTTTCATCACACCCTCCCACCCCCTTCTTCTCTTTCATCAATTCTTTTCGTAGTCCTCAAGGTACCTCTGTGAGCTCGCGTTTACGTGTAGATAAGCGGCAGTGAATTTTATTCAAAATCTGTCCTTTATTACAACGAAGGAGATAAATCTAACGCATTGTGCAGTGTGTTCTAACACTCATCCCCCTCCCCATCGCTTTCTTCCTTCTCTCTCTCTCTCTCCTCTCTCTCTCTCTCTCTCTCTCTCTCTCTCTCTCTTATTTTTTAAAACTAATTAAGTATGCGTTCGCAAATAGAAAATGTGTGCATTTTTGTCGTCTA
>CM065716.1:31025803-31035803 GCA_033310375.1 Conus canariensis | reverse complement strand
TGACTCATGGAATTGATCGAAAGAAGAGGTCATGGCCAGAATTAGGACGGGAGCCTGGGAATTTTGACTGGCCGCGTCAGAAATACTATCAGCGCCGGCGATGGGGTGGAAGGTACGGGCCTCTAGGGGATGGACTCTGAGTCTGTGTTCTCTCTTAGAGTGGCTTTTATGTCAGAATTCATCCATCCTCTCTCTTGCTATGGTGGAAGGAGCAACTTTCTAGTCATCGGAAGAAAATTTTATTCTTCTTCGTATTCTGCTAAAAATACGTCCGCCCCTACAAGTCACACTTCAAATGTCTGTCAAAATCGATAATAATTTAAGCATGTCTTTACATCAGGGCCAGAAGAAAATACTCTGTGCATGTTAAATCTTCCTGTCATTAATATGGGGATCCCATTCTTAAAGCAAATATCTGAGGCCCAGATTTTCTTACCACTCATTTCCAAATCAGACAGAATTACACAAGCTTTTTTGCGGTAATCTAGATTTATTCATTCTCTACCTTAGTTACTTTTAACTAAAAAGTCGAATGCACGTTATGACCTACCTTGAATGAATAGGATAAGTGTTTGTTTCTTCATATCTAAAGTTATTATGTATTCACCCGATCACATGGCTACGTCCAAGATCTTTTAAAAACAAACAAATATATCTTAATGTATTATTCAGTTCCATAGGTTTGCACTATGTTGAACAACAGAGTGCGTGAAATAGAAATAAGAAGAAAAAGCCACGCTTCCGCTCAACCTTTTAAAATGCGTTACAGATTTGTTTTCCCTGTGCTGGTAAGCTCACGACATGAGACCTCATAATCAATGTTGTGGGAAAATGCATTCTGGAGCCGGAATAGCTCAGTTGGTTTAGAGACCTACTCGTAATCTTGGTGATCCATGGGGTTGCGGGTTCGAATCTCCGCCGGGCGTTTCGGTACAGGGGGATTTTTCCCTCGGAGTTAACATTAGTTCTTGGACTCCATTCCATACAGTCTTCGAATGAGACTATAAACCGAGGTTCCGTGTGTGAAACCCCAACGCATAATATCTTGCACAACGTTAAAATCCCTCACAACTTTCGGAAGAGTAGGCCAGTTTGGCCGTTGGTATGGATGACACGTTACACACAGCATGCACCCTGCGTAAGAAATGGAAAGAATGAAGGAAGTAAAGAAACTGAGTGAAACGATATTGAGCGATATTGACTGGATGACACGGGAAACGACTGAACGAAGCGCCAGCTGGCAGCTCTTCAGTCGGCACTACCCAGGTAGGCAGCCCGTTGTGTAAGTGAGTGTTGATTGTAAAGCGCTTAGAGCTTGGTCTCTAGCCGAGAATAGGCGCTATATAAGTATTCATTATTATTATTATTATTATTATTATTATTATTATATTATTTATTAACATCTATGGCCAAACATCTTGCTCTTGAAACTAACCCCCCCCCCCCCCCTTCCCATTCCCTTAGATATACTACTTTACTTTCAACCATAAAAATCTTTAGATTTAAAGTTGCAACTGTATGTTGACAGTGTTTATCTGTGTTTGTAAGCCAGTGACAATCTTGAAAGCAAAACCACCTCATCAACCCAGAGCAAATTAATATTTCGATATAATCAGGCATTAGTATTTCCCCGGTGTCTCTCTTCCCTAGTGGTCTCTCATGCTAACTCATTAATTAGTTATGAAAACGAGACAGGCCTGCAAGCGTCTCCTTGCTTACCTTCAAAGCGCAAATGATACAATCTGTCAGTCTATGTTCACATTTAATTCCAGCTTTGACATTTTCTAAAATAACGTGAATACACCTAAATATCTTGCCTTTGGTGCTATTTGTCAGACAGAAGACCACAGTAAATTCCTTTCCATCGAATTTAATACCTTCTCAAAATCAATGAATGCTACATATGAATTTACATTTAGAATAAAATTGTTTCTGTGTAACTACCAATATTGTAAACATGTGTCCAACAACAAAATAACTTCATTTGCATCCGCTTGATCTTCTTCCTCTTCTTCGTCTTCTTCTTCTTCTTCTTCTGAGAGAGAGAGAGAGAGAGAGAGAGAGAGAGAGAGAGAGAGAGAAGACAGACAGACAGACAGACAGACAGAGAGGGAGGGAAGGAGGGAGAAAGAGACAGACAGAAAGACACACAGAAAGACACACAGACAAAGAGTACAATTTAGAAATTTTAACAATTCCACTCGGCTCTCTCTCTCTCCTCTCTCCTCTCATCACACACACACACACACACACACACACACACACACCACACACACACACACACACACACACACACACGATCGTGATATACGAGTGAGTGACTCACCTCAGTTCCTCCTTTTCCAAAGAGACCTTGCCATCACCGCCTGCAGAAAGACAACTACTATGATTGTGATATTAAAAACGACACAAAACCAAACAAAACTTAGATGAGAGGGGACGGAGGAGGAGGTAAAGCGAGGAACGTGATAGACAGATAGATAGATAGATAGATAAATAGATAGATAGATAGATAGATAGATAGATAGATAGATAAAATAGATAACAGATAGATAATAGATAGACAGACAGATGGATGGATGCATGCATATATACATACATACGTACGTACATACATACATACATGCACGAATGCACACACACACACACACACACACACACAACACACACACACACACACACAACACACAATACATACATACACACGTACGTACGTACGTACATACTACGTACAATGTATGCATATCATAATACATAATACATACATAATACATACATACATACATACATACATACATACATACATACATAACAGACAGACAGACAAACAGACGACAGACAGACAGACACATAGATATGGAATCAGTTAAGTTGCTATGAATTCTCACTCCTTTCCACCCCACTGACAGGGGCTGTGGCCTGCTCAATAACTTGTATTAGTATCAGTGTCAAAATCAGTCAGCATCTCTCTCCACCAATTGCTTAATTGAATGACCGCACACTGGTTCCACTGAAAGAAACATTAATCAAATAAATGACAACTATTCGGGCGGGGGCAGGGGGGGGGGGGGTGAGTCGGGGAGATGGAGTCACTACATCCGTGGCAGTCGGCCCAGAGAGAAAAGTATACCTTTTACAAGTTATGATACAAATAAGTGTAAACACGAAATCGCGCACACGCACCGGGAAGAGTATTGGGTCTACCGCAATGTAACATTACGAAAGCAATCTACTTTGAAAGTGAGGTAACTGCAAGCGGAAACTGAAACAAACTTCAAAGAAAAACATTCTATTCCGCCGTACGAAAGAGGCAAACAAATTACAAGACAAAACACAGACGCGTTTTGACTTCTGTGGTCTTCTTCGGGCTAGACAAACAACATTGAAGACAATGAAAACGAACGAACAATTACACATCCATGTTGCGCCCACTTTGAGAAGGTCAGTGACTGCTCGTTCTTCGCTTTCATTGTCTTGAATGTTGTTTGTCTGGCCTGAACAAGACCAAAGGGGTCGAAATTGTTTGGTTTGTTTTTTTTTCTTGCAATTTGTTTGGCTCTTTCGTTCGGTGGAATAGTAATCTTTTCTTTTAAGTTTGAAAACAAACTAACTAAAACAGTACCATATAAGGCAGGGAATCGCAAAGAAGATTTCACATCAGAGCAAAACTTCATCACAATGTTACAGTGATAGTACAGCTCTGCATGCAAGCACTCGTCGTTTCTTTGCGCAAACCAGACATCTACATGTGTGCTAGAATGTTGCATTTATTTCCAATTAAAAAAAACATTGTGTGTGTATGAGTGTGTGAGAGTCTGCGTTGCTGGACAGACTGACTGTGTCTAATTTTATTGAGTGTAGTTGTTTCATCCCATATTCTTCAGGACGTGGATGCCAACCCCTGATTGTCCACGTTGGACATTTCCACAGGTTGCATTCGGATCACTTCACAGTCTCCATGAAACTATGACGGGATTCGAAATTTATATGATAGAAATTGAGGACACTCGCATACAATAATATTTTACACAAAAAAACAACAGACTGATTATGATAGGGTCCTGAGCAAGAAAACACATGCGATAGAAAGTACTGCGAACCGAACGCCGTGCACGGGGCAGTAGAACTCAGAGCAAACATGTGCCAGATCTTTCCCCATCACAATGCTGGAGGGACTGAAGGTCTAACCGAATCTGGGAATCAGCCTCGGTCTCAGTGGTGCAAGACTGGATTATTAAATACTCAGATGCGCCGGTCACCAGGGACCCCGGCCACTGACCACCCAACGAACAGGCAAGTGTTGTAGAAGAAGAGAACAGAAGTAGTGCCCCTGTCAGGCAGCTGGCAGGTCTAAGGAATGTCAATCCTCTCTCTAGTCAAGCTTTAGTTAATCCTTGAGTAGTTAGAACCGTGATTGAGTTTCAGTCCTTGAGGAGACTGCACAAGGTGTGAGAGTGTGAAGGTTAGAGTGTAGGCGGGCAACAGAAAAGAAGGATAGTATTGTTGCCTGTGTCAGGGGTTTCTGGAAGAGGAAGAAATGTGGAGTGATGAAGGAAAGAGCAGTTACTGGTTCCCAGAGTTCTGCCGGACTTCCCCTGACCAGGAAGGCCACTCCTGAAAGAGCTGAAGTGAGGTATAAGCGCTTTACTTGTAACTAATGTATTAATGGTTGTTGTGTGTACTGATAAATAAATCCCTGTACCCAGCCCAAGGTGTGTTCTGTCTGTCAGGGAGATTGAAACGATTCTCTCTCTCTCTCTCTCTCTCTCTCTCTCTCTCTCTATATATATATATATATATATATATATATATATATATATATATTATATATATATATATAAAATAATGCTCCCATGCCTGTTGTGAATGCCTACAGATATTTGGGTATACTTTTCTCTACTCGTCTGAGTTTTGTTAGTGCCTGCAAGGATTTTGCTAGCAAGGCCAAAAATGTTTTGTTTTGTATTATGAAAAAGTTACATGTTTTCAACAATACCTCCTTTCATGTGTTTTGCAAGCTGTTTGATAGTCAAGTGCAGCCAATTGCACAGTACGGATCGGAATTATGGGGATTAGATAACGCTGCAATCCATTGTGAATCTGTGCATCTTTTCGCTTTAAAAAAATTTCTAGGTGTAGATAGGCGGACGCCTAATGATCTTGTGTATGGTGAAACGAATAGGTTTCCTATATATATTGTTTCTGCCATTAAATGCATCCGATACTGGCTTAATTTACTCCATATGGAAGAATACAGAATACCTCGTAAAGCTTATAATATGCTTTATGATCTTGATTCTAGAGGAAAAAATAACTGGGCTAGTAAAGTTCGTATGTGTCTTTTTGAATACGGTTTTGGTTTTGTATGGCTGAATCAGGGTGTTGGAAATGTTAAACAGTTTATAAGTTGCTTTCGTCAACGATTAGTTGACTGCCGTTGGCAAAAATGGTTACATCATGTGCATAATAGTAAAAGGTTTGATTTTTACAGACAGTTTAGTAATTCCCATGATCTGAAACCTTATATAACTTTAGAAATGGATAGGCACTTTAAATACATAATGGCAAAATTTAGACTTGGAATATCGGATTTAGCAATACATAAATTTAGATACAAAACCGATGTTGATGACAATGATATGCTTTGTCCTCTCTGTAAAGTGTCACAAGAAAATGAGATGCATTTTGTTCTTTGTTGTCCAGCCCTCATGGACATTAGAAATGAACTGATTAAGCCGAAATTCTATAGACAGCCTTCGCTATTTAGACTGACCCTATTGATGTCGTCAACGTCAACAATAGATGTTAAAAAATTTTCGTTATTTTTGTATAAGGCATTTAAAATTAGAGAAATGGCTACCTCTTAAAAGTTATAAATAATTTGTCTTAATTTGATATACTTTGTTGCATGTCGCATACATTTGTTTCCAATGTACTATTTCCATACCCCTTCATAAGGGGCCTAGGCCTATGTGAATAAATCATCCGAATCCGAATCCGAATCTCTCTCTCTCTCTCTCTCTCTGAGCATTCCCTTTTCCTCTCTAACTACCTTTGACTTTTCCCCTTTGAGGGCGTGCCCTTTCGCTATTGTCATTCAATGTTTGGCATGTGAGGTTTGCTTCCTCAGAGGGCCCACTTCTTCATCAACGTTCTCTCATTTTAGACACTTCGTTCTTTCCACTGCACTGGTATCTTGGCAAAGTATCACGTATTCAGTATGTATCGCATATTGTCTTCCCTGGGCTCAGGCGAATTGTCAAGTCTCTGTTACTTTGACACACGTACACAATGTTAGGCTATGATTATTTCACTGTGTAACGCTCTTAGTCATTTTACCTAGCAACCTATCATGGTTGGATACGATGGTTAGCTTTATTACATTTTCTTTTTGTAAGTTAATGGGGAAAATGAGAGACAGAGAGGAGGGAGGGAAGGAGAGAGAGACAGTGAGTGAGAGAGAGAGAGAGAGAGAGAGAGAGAGAGAGAGAGAGAGAGAGAGAGAGAGAGAGAGAGAGAGAGAGAGAATCTGTGTAAATCATTGTTAAATTAAAAAAGGGAAAGAAAAAAGATTCGTTTTCTTAACCCTGTATGAAAGAAGGCTGTACGCAATCTCCGAACACAATAAAAGTAGGCCACAGTAGCGCTTTATAAATAGTCATTTAGGTCCCAATCAAACACGCAATCGCGAGTTTCTCTCTCTCTCTCTCTCTCTCTCTCTCTCTCTCTCTCCTCTCTCTCTCTCTCTCTCTCTCTCTCTCTCTCCGAGTCTTCCTCGTTTATTTGTTCCTCGTGTATACACAGCTCAAATCATAAATTGTATTGTTGATTGAGGCAAACATCACCCTCCTCAATCTGAAAATCTAATTCTTATCACAAAAATATATTAGGTGCAACATAAAACACAACTGAACTGACAACTAAATATAGCATAGCTTTTTGATGACATCGACATTAAATATAATACTCCTTCGTCAGTTAATTCTATTTCTCTTCCAGTAAAGGCCTGATGCCTCTATAAAGACAATAACACTCTTCCAGCTTTTCAGAAGTAAACATTTTGCTCGCATAGATCAGTGTCGCATAAACGCCAGTGAACACGATTCTTTTCGCTGAATCGGAGATCTCACAGGGGCTTTGGTTCCAGTCAACGACATCTGTCTTCACAAAACAAACGGAGAGAATAGCCCTGATCCTGTACAACTCAAAACCTAAACAAAGCTATTAATTTTCTTTCTTCTCTTAATCTGATAGCACTGCTTAGCTAACAGAGAGAGAGAGAGAAAAAAAAAACTTCGCTGTCGTTTCTTTCTGATGCAGACACACTTAAAACAGTCTAAGAAAAGACAACTTCTTTTCATGACTGAGCTTTATAACAGTTTACATTATGAATCTAAAAATTGTACCATATAGCATCAGGCATTCAAATCCCAGAAACTTTTCTCTAAAATTTACATTTTCAGACTGTTGTTGTTGCTGTTGCTGTTGTTGTTGTTTTTGTGGTAGATCGGTAATCCCATCGCTGCTACCAACAGCTGTCACAGTGGCAGCGCAGTTCTGCCTGCAAGCGCTTGTCCTTTCTTACCATGAGGATGTCTTGGATACTGTTGTTACTCATGTCAACCAATCCAGTATACATCGTATGTTTTTTTTTTTTCTGCAGCCTAAAGGTTGTTGTGAAAACTCAGTTGCCGCGCTATGCTCCGTATTATCCAGCACTAAATAGCTGATGTACTTTGCGATGTCGTGAACCATAGGGTCTAACAACCTGTCATTGATGAATACGATAACTAACTTGACACATTTTTAAAATACATTAAAGAAAATCCGCAAAGGTAACAGGGACAAAAAAATTACAAGACAAAACACGACGCGTTTCGACCTCTTAGGTCTTCTTCAGGCAAGATAAACAACATTCAGGACATTGAAAACGTTTCAACGCCCATCTTGCGCCGAATTCTCAATTTCTACAACAGTCACCTCACTTCGAAACTAACTTGGCTAAGTTTGTTTTTGTATTCAGATAAAAGCACAGAAGGGAAAGAAACACCTGCATGAATTATACTTCTATGTCAAATCATGTGTTAAAGACTTCATTTGCTTTCCTCTGCGTTAGGCAAAACAGTACTCCTTTGTCTCCGATCATGGCTGGTATATTTCGCTGTGATCATGCTATTATCAAAGATGTAATCGCCGGTTCTCTGTCTGTCTGTCTGTGTCTGTCTCCTCTCTCTCTCTCCTCTCTCTCTCTCCTCTCTCTCTCTCTCTCTCTCTCTCTCTCTCTCTCTCTCTCTCTTCTCTCTCATTCAGAATTGTTCTTTGTGCATACCTAGCTACAACGAAGATATAAGGTTTTCCATTCACTATGACACACAGCACAACACTAGCACAGCCTGGCCCAACACAAGCAACTATTTTTCTCTGTCAGAAGGAGTCCATTCGTTCACGTACCTCCGGATGGCGACCCTTGTTTCTCGGCGGAGACTTCAGCCACGTCTGAAACAATACAAAAAGACAACCCATGATACACGATCTGTATTACCAAGAAACACTACATGTAAACAGACAATCCATGTCACACCGTCTGTAGCAACAGCAACACAGCCATGTCACACGATCTGTTTTAACAAGAAAAATAATCCATGAAACGCCACATGTAAAAAGACAATCTATGTCACACCGTCTGTAACGAAACAACACAGCCCATGACACACGATCTGTTTTAACAAGAAACATAATCCATGAAACACCGTATCTAAAAAGACAATCCATGTCACACCGTCTGTAACAACAAAAACAACACAATCCATGAAACACCACGTGTAACTACAACACAAAACCTATAGCATACCACCTGTAAAGAAGACACGAGCAATGACACACCATCTGTCACAGCACAAGACACACTCCATGGCACACTATTACCAGTAACAACAACACATACCATCCAAGACGCACTATCTGTGAAAAATCACAACCACAAACCATGACACATCACCTGTAACAACAAACAACACTACACAATCCGTGACACATTATCTGTAACAATAACAACCACAATCCATGAGACATCACCTGTAACAACAACCAACACTACACAATCCGTGACACATTATCTGTAACAGCAACAACCACAATCCATGAGACATCACTTGTCACAAACACGCGTTTCAAGCGAACGTCACCCTATTATGCTGTGCTGCGTGCGACAGACTGGATCAAATCGCAGGTATTTTTTTCAGTTGATATCTTTCTTAGTTTTGTTTCTTTGTCTGTTGGCTTGAATATTTTTTTAGTAGGTAAGACAGCTGGCTGTGATGTAACCGTTTCAAGTGGGGAGGGGAGGGGGTGTCCTAAAGAGTAGGACTAAAACAGAAAGAACAGACATGACGTTCTTCACAGGTTTGTCATCCGTTTTTAAC
Organism: Conus canariensis; assembly: GCA_033310375.1. Lineage (NCBI taxonomy): Eukaryota > Metazoa > Mollusca > Gastropoda > Neogastropoda > Conidae > Conus > Conus canariensis. Next base: position 31,026,381 of record CM065716.1, on the reverse strand, counting down.
TAAAAAATACACTGCACAGGTGAGCGTTTTTGCATGTGAGCGTACACACACACACACACACACACACACACACACACACACACACACACACACACGTCACACACACACACACACACACACACACACACACACACACACACACACACACGTACACACACGCACGCACACACACACACACACACACACACATGCACGTACGCACGCACGCACGCACGCACGCACGGACGCAAGCGCTAATGTGTGTGTGTGTGTGTGTGGTGTGTGTGTGTGTGTGTGTGTGTGTGAGAGAGATAGAGAGAGAGAGAGAGAGCTCAAGGACGTGATTGTTCAGTCGCCTTGTCAACAAGAGGAACCCTTCAAAACTCATAATTCATAGAAGGACACTTGCGCACGGGGTGTGCATTGACGTGTACTTTTTTCAATCATCAAGAGCAGCCATTCGTCTGAGCACATAACTCTCTCTCTCTCTCTCTCTCTCTCTCTCTCTCTCTCTCTCTCTCTCTCTCTCTCTCTCACTCACACACACACACACACACACACACACACACACACACACACACACACACACACACACACTT
>CM065716.1:30993303-31020803 GCA_033310375.1 Conus canariensis | reverse complement strand
TCTATCTCTCTCTCTTTCACACACACACACACACACACACACACACCCCACACACACACACACACACACACACACACACACACTTGCACGTGCAAGCAATCGCGGACATAGAAGAAAAAACAACAACAACAACCAAAACCCGTGAATTATTGAAATTTTTATTTTGGACAGAGGGAGAAAGATTGGAAGAAGGGGGAAGGAGAAGGAGGAGGAGGGGTGGATGGGTGGATTGAGGGGAACGAGGGGGGGGGGTGGATTAAAGGGGAAGAGTGGAGGGAGAGGGATGGGACGGCTGGGCACAGAGACGAAGAGGAATCAAGCAGGTTTCTTTTGTTTTTCCTGCTCTCTCGGAATGCTTCTCCTGTAATTATTGATCGGCTGAATCGATGGTTCCAAACGAGGCGGGCCGCCTGTGAATCGTGCGGTTTGTCTTTGATGGAACTGTTTTTACCGTCTGGGACTCCAGGCTCTGATCCCCCCTACCCCCCCCCCCACCCCTACCCCTCTCCCACAGAGGGAGAGGTGAGGGTGAGGGATTACGTTCTCAAGCTCCTGGTGCACCCACCCAAGCCTGTTCTTTCGCTTCTTTTGCCCCAGTCTCCTCCCCCCCCCTCCTCCTCCTTTCCTATCCTACACTCTTTACTCTCCCATCATCACCCTCAAGTCAAGGACAACTGGAAGCCGCAGGACTCAGAGTTGACCGCGGTCAGTCTGATATGTGTAAGTTCGCTACTGATTTCTCAGAGGGGCTTTGTTTTTTGTTTGTTTGTTTATTTGTATGTTTGTTCTTCTAACAACAGATCCCCAAACATGCATGGACGAGACAAGCGCGAACACACAGACGCGAACGCGAACGAACGACCAACACACACACACACACACACACACACACACACGCGCGCACGCCCCCGCACGCACGCACGCACGCACGCACGCACGCAGCACGCACCACACACTTCATTACAAAGTACTGCAGTCCAATTCCTTTGTAATAGATAGAACTGTTGACAAGAAAATACTGGATGGAACGAGGTTAGATGAGGGTGAGAGGGAGGGAGAGAGGGAGCGGGAGGGAGGGAGAAAGGGAGGGGAAGGGACGTCTGACAAAATGTGTCATCATCGAGCGCCGCAACCAGGCAACACAAATAACAAGCCGAAATGTACCGCCCTAGACATCTGACATGCAGGTCAAAAGTAATGCTGCTTTACCCTTACTCAAGGGTATATCATGCCTGCCAGTCACATAGAGAGTTCATTTTCCCGCCTGACATTATTTACGGAGCTGATTTTTCCCGTCTGTCAACTACTTAGCGTGGTCATTTTCTTGCCTGTCAATTATTTAGGGGCATGATTTTTCCATCTGTCAATTATTTAGAGACTTCATTTTCCTGCCTTTCAATTATTTAGGGAGTTCATTTTCCTGCCTGTCAATTATTTAGGGAGGTGATTTTCTCGCCTGTCAGTTATTTCGGGAGCTGATTTTCCTGCCTGTCAATCATTTATGGGGTTGACTCTTCCCGCCTATCAATTATTCAGAAAGATCAGTTTCCTGCCTGTCAATTATTTAGAGAGCTGACTTTCCTGTCTGTCAATCATTCAGGAAGATCATTTTCCTGTCTGCCAGTTATTTACGGAGTTGATTTTCGTACATGTCAATTCTTCACGAAACTGATTTTCTCACCTGTCAGTCATTTAGGGAGGTCCTTTCCTAGCCTGTCAGTTATTTAGATAGGCCATGTTTTCATCTGTCAATCATTGAGGGAATTCAGTTTTCTGACTGACATTTATGGAGTTGATTTTCTCGCCTGTCAATCGTTTTACGAATTCATTTTCCCGACAATCATCTGGGGAATTCATTTTCCTGCACACAATTACCTGGGCAATTTACCTTACCGCCTGACGATTATTTATGCAGTTCATTTTCCTGTCTAAAATATTCAGTAAGATTGTTCTCTTACACAACCATTACACAGCGAGTTTGTTTTCACGCTTCACGTTACGGATCTCATTTCCCACCTGACATTTAGAAGTCAGGTATCACCTTGTATGCCCATCGGATATTCCAGCATTCCCGGACAACGGCAAATGATGTGAGATTTCCATCCTCATCAAAGCGAAGGGACGCTCCCAACGCTGCCAACAATCGCCCTGTGACAGTGCTGGAAATGTGTATGGCGGGAAAAGAGTGGCGAACAAGGAACTGCAGCTGGAGCATACCAGATCAACACATCCTGGGGCATCGACCCGGCCCCCGAGGAAGCAAGACTGACACTGCTGATAAAAGGGTTACAGCTGACGTTCTGTTACGCATATCGCAAATTGTAACCAATCTCATCCCACATCCCATCCCACAAGACTTTCTTCTGAATGATCAAGCAGACAGAGCAATGAATAAGGAATAAAGGATGCTGCAAGTAGTATAAGAGTCAGCTGACCATCATCATACAAATACATACAGTAATATACTTGAAAGAGACTGCTGAAGTGTACTTCAATTCAATATCAAAATTTCACCGAAGGACTGTCTCAGACTTTGTATTGATCTGCAGACCTGTATCGAATTTAACTTTCAGAATTTTTTTGTAATTCACTAAATATTGCCCTAACATCAAGCGCATTTGTTTTAATGTTACAGTTCAAACTATCATTTTTTGACTGGGAGTTACGAAGCCTTTTTTTAATGAAGCTGTGGTACCTACAAACATTATGAATGTTGATGTTTCAGATTTTTAGATCTGTTAAACAAAGGACTAACCCTTTAAATTCCTAACTTTTCCATTCAGTAATTTTCTTTATCTGTACTTCACATTACTTCGAATTTTCATATTCGACACCCCTAAACATCCCCCCCCCCCCCCCCCCCTCTATATCTGTCCTTTTTCCTTCTTTGCATTTTCGTATTCGACACCCTCAACCCTTTTTCCTTCTATACTCCGACCAACTCTCCTTTCCCTCTCTCACCTCCCTGTTTGAACGAAATCATGTTGGTGTGAAGTATTATTTCATCAACTGTATGTGTGACGGGCTGTTATACTGAATACCCTTCCCACTAATAAGTTTTTCGTGTTTAGGAGTGAATGAGGTGAGGAGAAGCCACGCATGAAGATGTGGATAGGCAATGCACTGAGGTGTGGATAGACAATGTACGAAGTTGAGGATAGGCAATGCACTGAGGTGTGGATAGACAATGTACGAAGTTGAGGATAGGCAATGCCCCATTACTCCTGAGGTGTGGATAGACAATCTGTACGAAGTTGAGGATAGGCAATGCACTGAGGTGTGGAAGACATGTACGAAGTTGAGGACAGACAATGCACTAAGGCATGGATAATCAATGCACTACTGTGTGGACAAACAATGCACAGAGACCATGTACGAAGGTGAGGATAGACAATACACTAAGGTGCAGATGGACAATATACTAAAGTGGTAAGACAATCCGCTAAGATGTGATAGACAATGTACTACAGTGAGGCTAGACAATGCACTGAAGTGTTGGTAGACAGTGCATTAAGTGTGAGGATAGACAATGCACTAACGGTATTGGCAGACAATGCACTAAAGTGTGGATAGACAATGTACGAAGGGTGCTGGTGGACAATGCAGTAAGGGTATAGATAAACAATGCACTAAGGGTATTGGTAGACAATGCACTAAGGTGTGGATAGACAATGCATTAAGGGTATTGGTAGACAATGCACTAAGGTGTGGACAGACAACGCACTTTGGGTGTTGGTAGACAATGCACTACAGGAGTGGATAGACAACGCATTTTGTGTGTTGGTAGACAATACACTAAGGTGCGGACAGACAATGCACTAGGGGTACTGGTAGACAATGCACTACGGGTGAGGATAGACAATGCACTAAGATATGGACAAACACTATCCCCCTCTCAGTAGCTGACACACATGTCCGACAGTCTGCGCTCCTGGCTACTTGTGACCTACCTTCTCCCGTGATACCAGACAGACCCGAAGACACACAGATCCCGCCAAAAAATCATCCTGTTTCTTAACGGGCAGACTATTTTTATCATCTCAACCCCCACCCCACCCCCCATCTTCCTTCCCTCCAACCTCTGCCTCCGCACAAATCATCTTGCATATCAATCGTTTCACGGCAAAATTATACAGACGAACAACAGACGGGTCAAGAGGTCAGCAGTGTGCTCACGATGCCTGCAAACTGACCATCATCCATCGCAGTGTAAAAACAACATGGTCTGCAGAGAATTTAGAGAAATGTGCAAATGGAAACAGTAGTGTACAGCTACATGTGCCAAACTGATTATTGATTACTCAGGGCTACAAAATGCATTGCATGAAATGAATTACACGCTGCACATGTTTGTTAGTTTTAATTTTCAGGTAATTAGTAAAAAAAAAAGTGACTTTACAGGAAATGTTGATCCATTTTCTTGTTGTTTTTTTTTCTTTTTCAGTTCTCGAACGTGTCACCCCGCTTCTTCAAGAAACTTTTTCAGTTGAGATCTTAAAACTGTGTGATTCGATTAAACTAAAAGTCTCATCAATATGACAGTCAAAGTGGCTAGGCGAGTGTGTGTGGAGATGAGAGAGGAGCGGGCGGTTGGTAGGAAGCGGGGTGGGGAAGGGGGGGGGGGGTTAGGGGGCAGGAGTGCTGCCTAGCACTACACTAGACTGAAACCTTCAGAATGACAACACACTAAAATAGGCAGCGAAGGTGAGAGAGAGAGAGAGAGAGAGAGGGGGGGGGGGGGGGGGGGGGGAACGCAGACATACAGACAGCACACACACATACACTGAGAGACCGACATTCAGAGCAAGGCAGACAGAATGGCAAGCGGGAGACTGGAGGGCAGGGCGGGACTTCTATTCTGGCACTGGCACGAGAAATACTTGATAATTGCCCGCAGCCATTTGAGGAATCCCTGCCAAAGCATTTTACGAAAGGAATTGAGGAGGCAAGAATATTCAGTCCACTCTGCGCTAAAGAGGAGAAGCCATGCAAATGCAGGGTAAATACTGGCCGTGGGGGGTGGGTGGGGGATGAAATGTAAAGAAATAGAACAAGAAAAAGAGAGCAGTGAAAGAAAACAAAAGGCAGGAAAGCCAGGAATGGAAAGAAAACAAAAAAACGAAAGGGCGAAAACAGAGAATAGAAGGGAAATGACTTGCGTAACACAAAAAATGCTTGCAAAACCAATATGTATAAGGAACGAAAGAAAGTAACAAAGAGAGCACGTATGAAAAAATGAAAAAAAATAAATGAATAAAGTATCGAGAAAGAACAAGGACAGAATAGAAAGAGGCCTGTCGTGTCCGCTCAAACAAAACAAAAACTAAGAAAACGCTAGTATAGCCAGTGTATGAAACGGGTAAAAAGGGGGAAAACAAGAATGAAAGAAATAAACGAAAGGAACGCGCGCGCGCGCGCACGCACGCACGCACGCACACACGCACACACACACACACACACACAAGAAGGGGGAGGGGAGGCAGGAGGGGGAAGAGGGAAGAGAAATAACAGAAAAGTGCCAAGACTAGAGTGAACAAAATCATCTTGTTTGAAAAAAAAAAAAACCAGCGTTCTCATTTTAGCACACACATCCTGGTCCTCCCCAATTTTCAGAAACCAAGGAACGCACATCCACTCTTTTCCCAACAACGAAGGCGGGCAGAATACAGCCGAAGACATGAAAACAAAGCTGTGGAGGAGAGTAACGTTGACAACGTGGAAAAACTGCCAAATTGTTCGCTTTCCCTGCTTTCCTAGAGGATTTCTCATACATTATAGGCGACAAGAAAAGAGCGGTTTGCTATTTTCTGTGGACGCCACTGATCCTTTCTATTTCTTAACTGTTTTAAACAGCTTTCGTCTGCTTGAGCTGTGGTTTGTGCTGCTTGTTGTAGGCTGCTGTTCTTGCGATGTTGTCGTTGTTGTTCTTTTTGTAGTGGTTTTAAATCATTATTATCAATATTCCTGCTTGTTTTTGTTCTTGCTCTCTCCTCCTCATCCTCCTTCTTTGTCTCCTCCTTCTCCTCCTCCTCCTCCTCCTCCTCTCCGTCTTCTTCTTCTACTTATTCCTATTCTTCTGCTTCTTCTTCTTCTTCTTCTTCTTCTTCTTCTTCTTCTTCTTCTTCTTCTTCTTCTTCTCCTCCTCCTCCTCCTCCTCCTTTTTCCAATTCTTCATCTTAATTACTTCAACATTGTCTGCACATGTTTACATAGTCCACTGACGGTTCACCTTAACACAAATGTGCACAGAAAGTTAAATTTACAGCCACGTCTATCCACTGACTAAATTGCTGCTCTCCGCGACAAAGAACAATGTGTTATCAACAGGCTGAATACAATCATGAATAAAGTGAAACTGAATAAACAGAATACACATGCATGCGTACTTACGTACACACATACATATATGCATGCGTGCATGCATGCATACATACATACATACAGACAGACAGACATAAATACATGCATACATACATGCATAGATACATACGTAATTACATATATGTACATGCATGCACACGTACAGACATATATACATACGTATATACATACATACATACATATTCACTTACTTACTAACTTACCTCCCTGTCTACTTATTTACTTAGTTACTTACTTTCCTAACATAGCTCTAAAAACCCGCCAAGGATTATGATTCACACAAAAAAAGAAGAGAAAATACAGCTGGACAACAGAAGTCCATGAAAGCTAGAGAGACACGACGTCCCTGCAAGGACAGGCAAAGTACCAGCAGCCTTTGTCCTGCTGAAGAAAAATACCTACATCTCCACAGAAATCAACTCAGCCCCAATAGTGAGCATCTTCAATTCCAGCATCACATCTGTCATGATGCACAGGTGTGAGACGTGGAAGAAGACCAAAGCAATGCCGCATAAAATAGAGACATTCATGAGCATCGGTGTGAGGCGCATTTTCAATATCCGGCGGTCAGACAGACTCAGCAATGGCTGCACACCAAAAATTAATGCGCCAAGGCCTTCCTTAAGGAGTCGAGTATTTATAGACTGGCTCAACTGGATTGTTTTGATAATTTTCTTATTGTGTCTGAAGGTTGATTCTCCTCATTTTCTTTCATATGGCCATCAGGGTACAAGCCAAGTGGTTCCAAGCAGACAGATTAAAATCAAAGGAATGGGACTATTTGGGCGTTTCCAGGTGGCGCAAAGACAGGGTCATGGGTGAGTGCAAAGGCCTGAAATGTGACATCAACTAAGGGGGAGGACATGTATTTGAAGATTATTTGTGATTTCATCGGTGAAAATCCCCCCCCCCCCCCCAAACAAGGGAAATAATTGGTGGGAGTTGTCCTTTTGATCCATTATGTTTAACATCGAATGCTGGTTCAAAGTTATGGTAAACCTCAACACGCTCACATGGGTTATATAGTGTTTTAGTGCAAAATCCTAACTGTGTCAATAAGGAGCCGTTGTTGTGGCAAAGGGTGGAACAGGAAACGGTGACCCCTTAAATCCTGAGGAGATGTGGGACTGGACAGGGCACGCCCTCAGGAAGCCAGCATTCAGCACCACCAGTTAGACTCTGGCCTGCAACGCGCGTGGGAGGACGAAGAGCAGGATAATCCCGAAACAGATGGAGGAGAAGCACTGATGCAGAAATAAACAGGGAAGGGACCAACTGCACGAAGGCAGAGGACAGCTCAGAGTCGATGTATGCCAGAGATATATCCGTGATGGTCTACGCTCTCTTGGGATCGTAAGTAGATAAGTAAGTACGGCAAGAGAGAAGGGTCACTGTGCATATTTCTATTTCACATTTTTAACTGAAACATGCTGGGCAGCGCGCGCTTGCCTGTCAACACCGCCCCCTCTCTAAGAATGACCGACTTTAGTGTGTGTATGTGTGTGTGTGTGTGTGTGTGTGTGTGTGTGTGTGTGTGTGTGTGTGTGTGTGTGTGTGTGTGTGTATGTAAGTGAGTGAATTTTGTATGAAGCAAACTCCAGTGCATATTTGATCAGACCAGACAGAAGCATCTTTACGCACAACCAAAGTGACTAGCCAGCGGTGCAGTGTCTTCTCTAATGAGTTGCCTCATGACGACTTGATACTGGCTGTTTCCAGAGGATTGTCAGTGTCACCGCAGCTGCAGCAGCAGAAGGCACGGTTTGGCTGGAGATGGGGAAGGGCAGTGAGTGGGAGTGGGAGGTAATGCCACTGAAGGAGCACAGAAGGTGAGACAGCCTCCCCCGTCCCCACCCCTATACCCAAAAGTCATTATCAGAACGTGCATGTATTGAATTGGAATCAAATTAAGATAACGGCAGAGATGTAACCTGGCCAATGTGCTAATATCTTCACCACTTGAAAAAAACATGTTCATTAATATTCAGTTCTCTCGATTCTCGCGACAGGCTGAAAAAAATCAAGATGGAATGTTCAATGCACAGCTATCCCAGTTACACCAGATGCTGCTCTTCCCTGCTTTCAATCCGCCAAACCTTCCCACCCTCTCTGCTTCTCAGCCCCAACCACACCATAACCCTCTCCTCTCTCTCTCTCTCTCTCTCTCTCTCTGTGTGTGTGTGTGTGTGTGTGTGTGTGTGTGTGTGTGTGTGTGTGTGTGTGTGTGTGTGTGCCAATATAGATTTTTTTTTCGCATCCTCCCAGCGCTTGCCCACTTCATCAAAGTGAAGAATGGTCCGCGCGATTCCCAACACACCACATGTGGACGTTCCCATGCATAAAGGAAACGTGCATGTCCGGTTACATGGCCCTAAATCACCCTGTAGATGGAGCGCTGGCGCAGATTCCAATCTCTGTCTTGTCTGTTTGTCTGCCTGCCTGCCTGTCTGTTTATCTGGCTGTTTCTCCCCCCCCCTCTCTCTCTCTCTCTCCACGGTTGATCTGATTACATCAATTATGCGTATCATACTTATTCGTCACTTGGAAATGAATGGTTTAAAGCATAGAAAGCGACAGCCATGGGGAGCAACCGCCCATGTGTCCCCCTGTTTGTGTCGCCATGTCCATGTATGGCCATGTCTATGCATCTCGGCAGATCAGATCTCTCTCCACTCAGTCAGTGTGTTGTCCCAGTCAGGTGGCATATCTGATCGCCCACAGAGAAAGGTGTGTGTGCGTGCGTGCGTGCGTGCGTGTGTGTGTGTGTGTGTGTGTGTGTGTGTGTGTGTGTGTGTGTGTGTGTGTGTGTGTGTGTGTGTGTGTGAAAATGTTACAAGCCGTAACTCCTCAACGAAGACAACAAAACATGGAGCTTTTTTGTTCATCGGTCGAACATAAAATTTGACCAATTTGACCAGCTATACTGGTAAGAGCTATCAATATAATTATGTGGGCAGAAAATTTTGTATAACAGCATCCATGGTGAACGGAAGCATTAGTATGGTGTACTATTTGCGTCAAAAAGACCGTAACTTGATTCATCTGCTCATATCTGTATTTGTGGGACCTCATGTCTGTGCATGTCATGTCTGTGCATGTCATGTCTGTGCATGTCCATGGCTATGTTTCTCGTTGTCTGCATTATGTGCATCAGATTACCTGGAGCTGGATACATACAAACTTAGGATCACTGGAACTGGGTACATACAAACTTACGATCACTGGAGCTGGTGCATACAAACTTAGGATTATTGGAGCTGGATACATACAAACTTAGGATCACTGGAACTGGGTACATACAAACTTACGATCACTGGAGCTGGTGCATACAAACTTAGGATTATTGGAGCTGGGTACATACAAACTAGGATCACTGGAGCTGGGTACATACAAACTTAGGATCACTGGAGCTGGATACATACAGACTTAGGATCACTGGAGCTGGGTACATACAAACTTAGGATCACTGGAGCTGGGTACATACAAACTTAGGATCCCTGGAGCTGGGTATATGCAGGCTTAGGCTCACCTGGAGCTGGGCAGATAAAGGCTTAGCATCACCTGCAGATGGGCACATACAGGCTTGGGATCAAGTAAAGCTGGGCAGATAAAGACTTAGCATCATCTGCAGATGGGCACATACAGGCTTAGCATCACCTTGACCTGAGGATATACAGACCTAGGACCACATGGGGCTGGGCACATGCAGATTTAAGATCACCTGAAGCTGAGTAGTATCTCTGTGGGACTGCAGCTTCGCCATGGCATTGTCATCAATGCAGGAAAAGATGAGGAATGGTCCTGATCTTCGGATTCAGTTTTACATCGAAGTTAGATATCAACATAACCAACATACTCACGATCAGTTCATTCCTTTGGATTAACATATAAATCTCTCTCTCTCTCTCTCTCTCTCTCTCTCTCTCTCTCTCTCTCTCTCTCTCTCTTCGCTCGCTCGCTCGCTCTCTCCCCCCTTCCCCATTCGCTCCTCCCCCGTTCTCTCTCTCCAACACAACAGGCTGCCTACAACATTTTCTATGTTCTTCGTCTGTTGTCCACCGATTTCACTGCAATCCATTGCCCATGGATACAGATAAACATCTATCACTGTCACATTGTAAGAGAGTTCACAACAAGGAATATTTCATCCTTCTTGCACTATCCCAAGGGAAAACAGGACAGAACAGAAAGAAACAACAGAAGAAATAATCAAAGAAAGAAAGAAAAAAGAATAAAAATGGGTCAAGAAAAGTATTTTTTTTTAAAACTATAAGGAACTGAGCTCTCTCTCCCGCCCTCCCTCCCCCGTCCCCCCCCTCCTCTCTCTCTCTCTCTCTCTCTCTCTCTCTCTCTCTCTCTCTCTCTCTCTCTAAATTGCTTCTCTTGCTTGGCAGCCAGCAAGACGACCTTTCCGGCAGCAGCAAGAATATTACCATTCTTTTCCCTTTACACATATTCTAGAAGAAGAAGAGGAGGAGGAGGAGGAAGAGAAGGAGGAGGAGGTGGAAGAAGAACAAGGAAAAGAAAAAGAGGGAGGAAGAGGAGGAGGAGGAGGAGAAGAAGAAGAAGAAGAAGAAAAAGAAAAAGAAGAAGGAGGAGGAGGAGGAGGAGAAATAAAGAATGTGCTGATCTGCTTCGTTTCTGAGATGTATGGAGAAATGGCATCAGATACGATTTTTTTTCTTTTTGCGCAGGGAACTGAAACAGCGGTTAACGTTATTGCTTTAAACAAGACTGGAACGCAAAATTGTCTGATAGTGATGGTCGTGCTAGCTGCAGCTGATTTTAGTCACTGCCGGAGTCGGGAAAATGCCTTCTTGCGATCACAGTAAGTATTATCAGACATTCCGTAGTAAAATTGTGACTGTCTTAAATATCAATAAAAGCCTTTGCCCACCCACCCCCAACTCTTCCCACTCCCACCCCATCCCCACCTCCAAAACACACACACACACACAACCACACACACAACCACACACACACACACACACACACACACACATATGTATATATATATATATATATATATATATATATATATATATATAAACATACATACATACATATAAGCGAAAACGTAGGTGCTTAAGAAGATATAAACTGACATCACGGATCTGGTAAACAATATTTCTCTTCAATAAAATGAAACAATATAAACAAAAAAGATAAAGCACAGACCCATTTTTTAAACATTATCAGTAGATGCTCTCGACCTGCCTTGATCTCAAAAAGCCTCGTGCAGTCAGCAGGGCACCCATGGACATTAACAGAAAAAAAGGTAAAGTATCAACATGACGGGAGAAAAGTGACTATAGCAGTTCAAGTGAATTGATGCGACAAAGGTTGGTAGTAGGAGCGCTGGTCGATCTGGTGGATAAGGAGGAGCGAGGGACTGGAGGATTTGGATTGTTTGGTCTATGGGTCAGACATTACACTCTTTGTCCCAAGGCTCGGAGGTTCAATTCCCATTCGAGATAGCCAGGTTTCTTGCGATTTTCTCTTCAGAACTAACATTCCTAGTCTTTCGCATGAGACTTAAAACCGACGTCCCTTGCGTGAACGCATGCATGGAAATCTTGCACACACACGCCGTTAACCTTCATACTACCTATCGGAAAAACCAGCCATCGTGTGTCTATGGAAATATTTACTAAGACTTCGAAGAATCCGCCCTGTTCGTGATCGTCTACCGGAAGGCTCGACCAGAACACTTATCTGTTCTTTGTTCTCTGAAGACTTAATTACTGCCGCTCACCTCTCTCTGGCTGTCCAAAATTACTTCTTGACATAAAATTACTTTATGACACAAAATTACTTTATGACACAAAATTACTTTTTGACACAAAATTACTTCCTAACACAAATTACGTCTGAACACAAGATTACGTCTTGACACAAATTACTTCTTGACTCAAAAAATTACTTCTTGACAGACTGCAAATGGTTCAAAACCATGCTGCTTGCCTTGTTTTCCAACAGTCCAATGAGAGCACGGATCTGCTCTCCTTCACTCTCTTCACTTTTTTCTCCATAAAGGAGTTGAGTGCCAGACTGCCTGTTAATGCCACAGTTCTTTCGCTTCCTCGGGTACTCAATATCTATCAGATCTTCTTGCTCTTTACACTTGCTCACGATAATTGCGTTCTTCCGCTGACGCTCGAGTTCTCGACATTCCCTCTCTTGGACCAGAAACTTGTAGAAGGCGCTATTTCTCTTTTCTTCAAGGTCTGTTCATCTGGAGCAAACTTCCCCTCTCTCTAAGACACGTCGCTTCTTCGCAATTTTTTAAGCCTGATCTGAAAACACATTTATTTACATCGTTACAATCCCCATACTCCTTCCAAAAGACGGTCTTTACATGCTTTATTCTTCTGTATCGCGCGTGCGAACGCACGCGCACGTATGCGCGCGCGCGCGCGCGCGCGTGTATGTCTGTGTGTCTGTGTGTGAGTGTACTCTTGCGTGTGTGCATGGTGGAGGCGATGATGGTTTCAGGGGAAGAAGGATATGGAAAGTATGGAAATGTGTGTGCGTGCGTGCGTGCGTGCATATGTGTGTGTGTGTGTGTGTGTGTGTGTGTGTGTGTGTGTGTGTGTGTGTGTGTGTGTGTGTGTGTGTGGGAAGGCGAATCGCTGACACAGAAGGCGAGACCGTGGCATACCCTAGTTCATTCGTGCATTATTTGTGTTGCTTGCTTTCCTTTTATTCACACCTCTACAATCCTTCTACACCTTATCAGGGATTCGTTTGTGTCGTAAGTGTGAACAACTTGTGCATCATTTTGTCACTACGTTTTAATTCACCTTCAGCATTTGTCCCTGTATTTTGTCGACAGAATTGTGTCATACTTCATCAATTCTCCTCCCCCATTAAATTTGTAAGAGTTAAGGGTTTTATTTATATCAGTCACAGATACATGAATATTATGATGATCATTTCAGACGAAAAAGAAAAGGCTGAATAGAAGTCACACTCGGCTACAACAAAAAAATGTCACCAGTAGATACAGGATAGGTAGAATACAGAGAAGCAACACTTCTCCACAACAAAACAATATGGTTGAGACAGGAAAGGCCAAACACAAAGAAGCAACCTTCACCACAAACAAAAAGCCAACACGTCATAGAGACAGGAAAGATGCAAAGAAGACCCACTTTATCACAACAAACAACTCCATCAGTCGAGACAGAAAAAGGCTGGATACATAAGAAACCACCCTTCACCACAACGAAGCCAACATTGTCAGCATATCCCACGACACTGATGACAAAACTTGATCACAGCGATAGACATGCATATCGACACTCGTCACGGTGGCCAATGATTTGTATAATAAAGTCAAATGCTTCATATGCATGTACACCTTCATCATCACCATAGCCAAAGAGATGATCCACCTCGCTCCCCTTCATTCACCCTCATCCACTACAACTTCCCCTTCCCCACATCCCTCTCTCTCTCTCTCTCTCTCTCTCTCTCTCTCTCTCTCTCTCTATTTAGCAAGAAATGCCGCACACATTCTCCCTGCCTGGTTTCCCCCAGCTCACCCACACATTCGTATCCTGAAATATTGAGCAACGCATCATTTCTTTGAGAACCCCCATCCACATATCTCTCCCCAGTCTTCCACCTGACTAGAGAAAGCCACTGATTCCGTTGGCCTGTAGCAGACATTCCAATTCCCAGCTTCAATAATCTTCCTCCACTGGCCCATTGACTCCGCAGTGCCCTCGACTGAACACCCAAATCATCCTTTCCTTCCCCCCACCCTCACTTCACACTCTCCTCGCCACCACCCTCTCACTGCGTCAGACTCCTGCCATGATCATCAGTGTCAAAAAGGGATAAAAAAAGAGTGTCTTGCTGATGATGACTCCTGACGGCGAATGACAATGACGATGGTCCAACGCGACGAACAGAAAGCTTACAGTTTTTTTTAAAAATAATATTTTCATCACTTGACCATCTGCGAGTGAATCAGCTTTCTGTATAGAGTGCCAGTTGAGAAGGCCTTCACACTTGCAAATCCACACGACCAGTATAGCTAGCTACCAATGCACATAACTAACCCATACGCAATGGGTACCCGTCCAAATCATTCTGTATCCCCTTACACATGCACGTCTATAAACATCACAGCACCCCCTCTCCTAACATTTCAATGCACACACATCGAAACTAACCACAACATGCAAAGACTCTCTCCCATACCCTCCCAACTCAAGCACACCGACACATATCACGGCATACCAAGACTCTCTCCCGTACCCTTCCAACATCTGCACTTCCACACAAATCAGAGCAAAACAAGATTCCCTCCCGTACCCTCCCAACACATGCACTTCCACACACACACCACAGCATTAAAAGACACCTCCCCTAACCCTTCCTACAGGCGTGCATCCACATTGCCATGCAATGCCTCTGCATACTCAGAAAGTTGGTTTTGAATGTTGTGAACTGTTTGTGTTACGTGGCTAGCTATTCGACCGTGCGGCTCTCGGGGTGGAGAGACAGTCTGGTTAAATCAATAATTACTATTTCCTCCCGTGCCATCATATCTCCTTCCCTCGCTTCGTTCGTTCTTTTACTCCATTTCATTCACACGCATATTCCGTCTGGTGTATGCAACAACAAAGTCAACACACAGGGTCTGGCCCAGAATCAAAGATAGTGAGGATCAAAGCCCACGGTCTCCATCCATATCTGCCCACCACCCGACAGGGTCAATACTGTCAAGCCACTTTCACTCCCTGCCCGTTCAATGGTTCTTCCATCTGCCCATTGCCGTGCTGTCAGTCTACAAGCTCTCTTGAGGGATACAGTACAGAATCTCTTTCATGGGAACAGCCTGCATATGTCTGAACATGTGTGAATGGTAACATCGGCAACCTGTTGGAGAAGCGCTCACTTATACGCATACCGCACATACAATATTCTCTCTCTCTCTCTGAATCTCCTCTCTCTCTCTCCTCTCTGTCTGTCTGTCTGTCTGTCTGTCTGTCTGTCTCTCTCTCTCTCCTCTCTCTCTCTCTCTCTCTCTCTGTGTGTGTGTGTGTGTGTGTGTGTGTGTGCCAATATAGATTTTTTTTTCGCATCCTCCCAGCGCTTGCCCACTTCATCAAAGTGAAGAATGGTCCCCGCGATTCCCAACACACCACATGTGGACGTTCCATGCATAAAGGAACATGCATGTCCAGTTACATGGCCCTAAATCACCCTGTAGATGGAGCGCTGGCGCAGATTCCAATCTCATGTCATTCCTGTCTCTGTATGTAGTCTGCCTAAGCCACTGCCTGCTGTCTGTTTATCTGGCTGTCTCTCCCCCCCCCCCCTCTCTCTCTCTCTCTCCACGGTTGATCTGATTACATCAATTATGCGTATCATACTTATTCGTCACTTGAAAATGAATGGTTTAAAGCATAGAAAGCGACAGCCATGGGGAGCAACCGCCCATGTGTCCCCCTGTTTGTGTCGCCATGTCCATGTATGGCCATGTCTATGCATCTCGGCAGATCAGATCTCTCTCCACTCAGTCAGTGTGTTGTCCCAGTCAGGTGGCATATCTGATCGCCCACAGAGAAAGGTGTGTGTGCGTGCGTGCGTGCGTGCGTGTGTGCGTGTGTGTGTGTTGTGTGTGTGTGTGTGTGTGTGTGTGTGTGTGTGTGTGTGTGGTGTGAAAATGCTACAAGCCGTAACTCCTCAACGAAGACAACAAAACATGAAGCTTTTTTGTTCATCGGTCGAACTTAAAATTTGACCAGCTATACTGGTAAGAGCTATCAATGTAATTATGTGGGCAGAAAATTTTGTATAACAGCACCCATGGTGAACGGAAGCATTAGTATGGTGTACTATTTCCGTCAAAAAGACCGTACTTGATTCATCTGCTCATATCTGTATTTGTGGGACCTCATGTCTGTGCATGTCATGTCTGTGCATGTCATGTCTGTGCATGTCCATGGCTATGTTTCTCGTTGTCTGCATTATGTGCATCAGATTACCTGGAGCTGGATACATACAAACTTAGGATCACTGGAACTGGGTACATACAAACTTACGATCACTGGAGCTGGTGCATACAAACTTAGGATTATTGGAGCTGGGTACATGCAAACTAGGATCACTGGAGCTGGGTACATACAAACTTAGGATCACTGGAGCTGGATACATACAGACTTAGGATCACTGGAGCTGGGTACATACAAACTTAGGATCCCTGGAGCTGGGTATATGCAGGCTTAGGCTCACCTGGAGCTGGGCAGATAAAGGCTTAGCATCACCTGCAGATGGGCACATACAGGCTTGGGATCAAGTAAAGCTGGGCAGATAAAGACTTAGCATCATCTGCAGATGGGCACATACAGGCTTAGCATCACCTTGACCTGAGGATATACAGACCTAGGACCACATGGGGTGGGCACATGCAGATTTAAGATCACCTGAAGCTGAGTAGTATCTCTGCGGGACTGTAGCTTCGCCATGGCATTGTCATCAATGCAGGAAAAGATGAGGAATGTTCCTGATCTTCGGATTCAGTTTTACATCGAAGTTAGATATCAACATAACCAACATACTCACGATCAGTTCATTCCTTTGGATTAACATATAAATCTCTCTCTCTCTCTCTCTCTCTCTCTCTCTCTCTCTCTTCGCTCGCTCGCTCGCTCTCTCCCCCCTTCCCCCTTCGCTCCTCCCCCGTTCTCTCTCTCCAACACAACAAGCTGCCTACAACATTTTCTATGTTCTTCGTCTGCTGTCCACCGGTTTCACTGCAATCCATTGCCCATGGATACAGATAAACATCTATCACTGTCACATTGTAAGAGAGTTCACAACAAGGAATATTTCTTCCTTCTTGCACTATCCCAAGGGAAAACAGGACAGAACAGAAAGAAACAACAGAAGAAATAATCAAAGAAAGAAAGAAAAAAGAAAAAAATGGGTCAAGAAAAGTAAAAAAAACAAACTATAAAGAACTGAGCTCTCTCTCCCGCCCTCCCTCCCCCGTCCCCCTCCCCCCCCTCTCTCTCTCTCTCTCTCTCTCTCTCTCTCTCTAAATTGCTTCTCTTGCTTGGCAGCCAGCAAGACGACCTTTCCGGCAGCAGCAAGAATATTACCATTCTTTTCCCTTTACACATATTCTAGAAGAAGAAGAGGAGGAGAAGGAGGAGGTGGAAGAAGAACAAGGAAAAGAAAAAGAGGGAGGAAGAGGAGGAGGGAGGAGGAGGAGGAGGAGGAGGAGGAGGAGGAGAAGAAGAAGAAGGAGGAGAAGGAGGAGGAGGTGGAAGAAGAACAAGGAAAAGAAAAAGAGGGAGGAAGAGGAGGAGGAGGAGGAGGAGGAGGAGGAGAAGAAGAAGGAGGAGGAGGAGGAGGAGGAGGAGGTGGAAGAAGAACAAGGAAAAGAAAAAGAGGGAGGAAGAGGAGGAGGAGGAGGAGAAGAAGAAGAAGAAGAAGGAGGAGGAGGAGGAGGAGGAGGAGGAGGAGGAGAAGAAGAAGAAATAAAGAATGTGCTGATCTGCTTCGTTTCTGAGATGTATGGAGAAATGGCATCAGATACGATTTTTTTTCTTTTTGCGAAGGGAACTGAAACAGCGGTTAACGTTATTGTTTTAAACAAGACTGGAACGCAAAATTGTCTGATAGTGATGGTCGTGCTAGCTGCAGCTGATTTTAGTCACTGCCGGAGTCGGGAAAATGCCTTCTTGCGATCACAGTAAGTATTATCAGACATTCTGTAGTAAAATTTTGACTGTCTTAAATATCAATAAAAGCCTTTGCCCACCCACCCCCAACTCTTCCCACTCCCACCCCATCCCCACCTCCAAAACACACACACACACACACACACACACACACACACACACACACACACACACATATGTATGTATGTATGTAATAAACCCATCTAAATCCGAACTGGGCAAAATAAGCAAGAGAATTTTGGAAAAGGCTATAGAAGATATAAAATCAAACACCGAATACAACCTTTGGAAAAACAGCTATGAAGTCATACAATGGTTTAAGAAACTCAACAAACAGAGAAATACAATGTTCATTACATTTGACATAGTAGACTTCTATCCATCCATAGATGAAGAACTACTCAACAAAGCTTTGAAATTTGCCAACAAACACACAAATATAACAGAGTCAGAAATGGAGATTATTTTCCACACCAAAAAAACCTTACTCCATAGCAGAAATGAAACTTGGATTAAAAAAACGAGCAAAAACTCCACATTTGATGTAACCATGGGATCGTATGATGGTGCCGAAACATGTGAACTAGTCGGACTATTCATGCTATCCAACATCCAAAAACAACTTGGAAAACAGGCCGGTTTATACAGAGATGACGGCCTCGCTGCATTAAACAATAATCCAAGAACCATTGAAAACAAGAAAAAAGAATTATGTAAAATCTTTAAAAACCACAACTTAAAAATCACAATAGAAGCAAACAAAAAAGTAGTGAATTACCTAGACATAACATTAGACCTCAATGACCATGTGTACAAACCATACAAAAAACCCAACGACATACCAGTCTACGTAAACATCAAAAGCAACCACCCACCATCTATACTAAAAACAATACCCAATGGTATAAACAAGAGACTATCCAACCTGTCATGCAATGAAAACGCATTCAATGATGCAGCAACAGAATATCAAGAAGCATTACAAAAAAGTGGTTACAATTACAAACTACAATACAGTCCAGACAACAACACGAACAGAATTAAGAAAAATAGGAAAAGAAAGATCATATGGTACAACCCACCATACGATGGACAAGTAAAAACAAATGTAGGAAAAGAATTCTTTAAAATCTTGGCAACATCATTCCCAAAAGAACACAAACTGTCCAAAATATTCAACAAAAACACCATTAAACTGTCATACTCATGTATGCCCAACCTCAAAAACATGATTGATTCATCTAACAAAATGAAAAGCAACATAAAAGAGAAGGGTGCCGAAAGGACATCTTGCAACTGCACTAAAAAAGAACAGTGCCCCCTGAGCAACAAATGTCTTCACAGCAACATTGTATACCAAGCTACGGTAACATCAGAAAATGAAGAAGAAACATATGTAGGGATTACTGAAAACACTTTCAAAACCAGATACGCAAACCACAAACAGTCATTCAAAAATGAAAAATACAAAAATCAAACAGAGCTGAGCAAATACATCTGGAGACTCAAAGATAAAAAAATAGACTACAACATATCATGGAAAATCATAAAAAGAGCAACACCATACAACAATATTTCAAAAAGATGCAATCTATGCTCCACAGAAAAATGGTTAATATTATGCAAACCACACTTAGCAACTCTGAACACAAAAGTAGAAATTGTAAACAATTGCAGGCACAAGTGGAAATCTTTGCTAGCACATTCCACCTGAACAGGCCCCAATAAGAACCACAGGCCGCACGTGCAGCAAACGAGATCCGCCTGCACACACAGAGTTGAAATCAAGTCCCGCACGCCATAAAAGATCGTTGGCGTGCCCCAAAAGACATCCTGAAGATAGCAACGCTAGAAACAAGCTTGTAGATTTTACCACTTCATTTTAAAAATATTTTTTAACAGATGTTGCTCCCCAAGGGGTTGAGCACCTTCAGATTTTTTAAGGACTTTTTTATATTGTTCATAATATATATATATATATATATATATATATAAACATACATACATACATATAAGCGAAAACGTAGGTGCTTAAGAAGATATAAATTGACATCACGGATCTGGTAAACAATATTTCTCTTCAATAAAATGAAACAATATAAACAAAAAAGATAAAGCACAGACCCATTTTTAAACATTATCAGTAGATGCTCTCGACCTGCCTTGATCTCAAAAAGCCTCGTGCAGTCAGCAGGGCACCCATGGACATTAACAGAAAAAAAGGTAAAGTATCAACATGACGGGAGAAAAATGACTATAGCAGTTCAAGTGAATTGATGCGACAAAGGTTGGTAGTAGGAGCGCTGGTCGATCTGGTGGATAAGGAGGAGCGAGGGACTGGAGGATTTGGATTGTTTGGTCTATGGGTCAGACATTACACTCTTTGTCCCAAGGCTCGGAGGTTCAATTCCCATTCGAGATAGCCAGGTTTCTTGCGATTTTCTCTTCAGAACTAACATTCCTAGTCTTTCGCATGAGACTTAAAACCGACGTCCCTTGCGTGAACGCATGCATGGAAATCTTGCACACACACGCCGTTAACCTTCATACTACCTATCGGAAAAACCAGCCATCGTGTGTCTATGGAAATATTTACTAAGACTTCGAAGAATCCGCCCTGTTCGTGATCGTCTACCGGAAGGCTCGACCAGAACACTTATCTGTTCTTTGTTCTCTGAAGACTTAATTACTGCCGCTCACCTCTCTCTGGCTGTCCAAAATTACTTCTTGACATAAAATTACTTTATGACACAAAATTACTTTATGACACAAAATTACTTTTGACACAAAATTACTTCCTAACACAAATTACGTCTGAACACAAGATTACGTCTTGACACAAATTACTTCTTGACTCAAAAAATTACTTCTTGACAGACTGCAAATGGTTCAAAACCATGCTGCTTGCCTTGTTTTCCAACAGTCCAATGAGAGCACGGATCTGCTCTCCTTCACTCTCTTCACTTTTTTCTCCATAAAGGAGTTGAGTGCCAGACTGCCTGTTAATGCCACAGTTCTTTCGCTTCCTCGGGTACTCAATATCTATCAGATCTTCTTGCTCTTTACACTTGCTCACGATAATTGCGTTCTTCCGCTGACGCTCGAGTTCTCGACATTCCCTCTCTTGGACCAGAAACTTGTAGAAGGCGCTATTTCTCTTTTCTTCAAGGTCTGTTCATCTGGAGCAAACTTCCCCTCTCTCTAAGACACGTCGCTTCTTCGCAATTTTTTAAGCCTGATCTGAAAACACATTTATTTACATCGTTACAATCCCCATACTCCTTCCAAAAGACGGTCTTTACATGCTTTATTCTTCTGTATCGCGCGTGCGAACGCACGCGCACGTATGCGCGCGCGCGCGCGCGCGTGTATGTCTGTGTGTCTGTGTGTGAGTGTACTCTTGCGTGTGTGCATGGTGGAGGCGATGATGGTTTCAGGGGAAGAAGGATATGGAAAGTATGGAAATGTGTGTGCGTGCGTGCGTGCGTGCATATGTGTGTGTGTGTGTGTGTGTGTGTGTGTGTGTGTGTGTGTGTGTGTGTGTGTGTGTGTGTGGGAAGGCGAATCGCTGACACAGAAGGGCGAGACCGTGGCATACCCTAGTTCATTCGTGCATTATTTGTGTTGCTTGCTTTCCTTTTATTCACACCTCTACAATCCTTCTACACCTTATCAGGGATTCGTTTGTGTCGTAAGTGTGAACAACTTGTGCATCATTTTTGTCACTACGTTTTAATTCACCTTCAGCATTTGTCCCTGTATTTTGTCGACAGAATTGTGTCATACTTCATCAATTCTCCTCCCCCATTAAATTTGTAAGAGTTAAGGGTTTTATTTATATCAGTCACAGATACATGAATATTATGATGATCATTTCAGACGAAAAAGAAAAGGCTGAATAGAAGTCACACTCGGCTACAACAAAAAAATGTCACCAGTAGATACAGGATAGGTAGAATACAGAGAAGCAACACTTCTCCACAACAAAACAATATGGTTGAGACAGGAAAGGCCAAACACAAAGAAGCAACCTTCACCACAAACAAAAAGCCAACACGTCATAGAGACAGGAAAGATGCAAAGAAGACCCACTTTATCACAACAAACAACTCCATCAGTCGAGACAGAAAAAGGCTGGATACATAAGAAACCACCCTTCACCACAACGAAGCCAACATTGTCAGCATATCCCACGACACTGATGACAAAACTTGATCACAGCGATAGACATGCATATCGACACTCGTCACGGTGGCCAATGATTTGTATAATAAAGTCAAATGCTTCATATGCATGTACACCTTCATCATCACCATAGCCAAAGAGATGATCCACCTCGCTCCCCTTCATTCACCCTCATCCACTACAACTTCCCCTTCCCCACATCCCTCTCTCTCTCTCTCTCTCTCTCTCTATTTAGCAAGAAATGCCGCACACATTCTCCCTGCCTGGTTTCCCCCAGCTCACCCACACATTCGTATCCTGAAATATTGAGCAACGCATCATTTCTTTGAGAACCCCCATCCACATATCTCTCCCCAGTCTTCCACCTGACTAGAGAAAGCCACTGATTCCGTTGGCCTGTAGCAGACATTCCAATTCCCAGCTTCAATAATCTTCCTCCACTGGCCCATTGACTCCGCAGTGCCCTCGACTGAACACCCAAATCATCCTTTCCTTCCCCCCACCCTCACTTCACACTCTCCTCGCCACCACCCTCTCACTGCGTCAGACTCCTGCCATGATCATCAGTGTCAAAAAGGGATAAAAAAAAGAGTGTCTTGCTGATGATGACTCCTGACGGCGAATGACAATGACGATGGTCCAACGCGACGAACAGAAAGCTTACAGTTTTTTTAAAAATAATATTTTCATCACTTGACCATCTGCGAGTGAATCAGCTTTCTGTATAGAGTGCCAGTTGAGAAGGCCTTCACACTTGCAAATCCACACGACCAGTATAGCTAGCTACCAATGCACATAACTAACCCATACGCAATGGGTACCCGTCCAAATCATTCTGTATCCCCTTACACATGCACGTCTATAAACATCACAGCACCCCCTCTCCTAACATTTCAATGCACACACATCGAAACTAACCACAACATGCAAAGACTCTCTCCATACCCTCCCAACTCAAGCACACCGACACATATCACGGCATACCAAGACTCTCTCCCGTACCCTTCCAACATCTGCACTTCCACACAAATCAGAGCAAAACAAGATTCCCTCCCGTACCCTCCCAACACATGCACTTCCACACACACACCACAGCATTAAAAGACACCTCCCCTAACCCTTCCTACAGGCGTGCATCCACATTGCCATGCAATGCCTCTGCATACTCAGAAAGTTGGTTTTGAATGTTGTGAACTGTTTGTGTTACGTGGCTAGCTATTCGACCGTGCGGCTCTCGGGGTGGAGAGACAGTCTGGTTAAATCAATAATTACTATTTCCTCCCGTGCCATCATATCTCCTTCCCTCGCTTCGTTCGTTCTTTTACTCCATTTCATTCACACGCATATTCCGTCTGGTGTATGCAACAACAAAGTGAACACACAGGGTCTGGCCCAGAATCAAAGATAGTGAGGATCAAAGCCCACGGTCTCCATCCATATCTGCCCACCACCCGACAGGGTCAATACTGTCAAGCCACTTTCACTCCCTGCCCGTTCAATGGTTCTTCCATCTGCCCATTGCCGTGCTGTCAGTCTACAAGCTCTCTTGAGGGATACAGTACAGAATCTCTTTCATGGGAACAGCCTGCATATGTCTGAACATGTGTGAATGGTAACATCGGCAACCTGTTGGAGAAGCGCTCACTTATACGCATACCGCACATACATATTTCTCTCTCTCTCTCTCTGAATCTCCCTCTCTCTCTCTCTCTCTCTGTCTGTCTGTCTGTCTGTCTGTCTGTCTCTCTCTCTCTCTCTCTCTCTCTCTCTCTCTCTCTCTCTCTCTGTGTGTGTGTGTGTGTGTGTGTGTGTGTGTGCCAATATAGATTTTTTTTTCGCATCCTCCCAGCGCTTGCCCACTTCATCAAAGTGAAGAATGGTCCCCGCGATTCCCAACACACCACATGTGGACGTTCCCATGCATAAAGGAAACATGCATGTCCAGTTACATGGCCCTAAATCACCCTGTAGATGGAGCGCTGGCGCAGATTCCAATCTATGTCATGTCTGTCTGTATGTCTGCCTGCCTGCCTGTCTGTTTATCTGGCTGTCTCTCCCCCCCCCCCCCCCCTCTCTCTCTCTCTCTCTCCACGGTTGATCTGATTACATCAATTATGCGTATCATACTTATTCGTCACTTGAAAATGAATGGTTTAAAGCATAGAAAGCGACAGCCATGGGGAGCAACCGCCCATGTGTCCCCTGTTTGTGTCGCCATGTCCATGTATGGCCATGTCTATGCATCTCGGCAGATCAGATCTCTCTCCACTCAGTCAGTGTGTTGTCCCAGTCAGGTGGCATATCTGATCGCCCACAGAGAAAGGTGTGTGTGCGTGCGTGCGTGCGTGCGTGTGTGCGTGTGTGTGTGTGTGTGTGTGTGTGTGTGTGTGTGTGTGTGTGTGTGTGAAAATGCTACAAGCCGTAACTCCTCAACGAAGACAACAAAACATGAAGCTTTTTTGTTCATCGGTCGAACTTAAAATTTGACCAGCTATACTGGTAAGAGCTATCAATGTAATTATGTGGGCAGAAAATTTTGTATAACAGCACCCATGGTGAACGGAAGCATTAGTATGGTGTACTATTTCCGTCAAAAAGACCGTACTTGATTCATCTGCTCATATCTGTATTTGTGGGACCTCATGTCTGTGCATGTCATGTCTGTGCATGTCATGTCTGTGCATGTCCATGGCTATGTTTCTCGTTGTCTGCATTATGTGCATCAGATTACCTGGAGCTGGATACATACAAACTTAGGATCACTGGAACTGGGTACATACAAACTTACGATCACTGGAGCTGGTGCATACAAACTTAGGATTATTGGAGCTGGGTACATGCAAACTAGGATCACTGGAGCTGGGTACATACAAACTTAGGATCACTGGAGCTGGATACATACAGACTTAGGATCACTGGAGCTGGGTACATACAAACTTAGGATCCCTGGAGCTGGGTATATGCAGGCTTAGGCTCACCTGGAGCTGGGCAGATAAAGGCTTAGCATCACCTGCAGATGGGCACATACAGGCTTGGGATCAAGTAAAGCTGGGCAGATAAAGACTTAGCATCATCTGCAGATGGGCACATACAGGCTTAGCATCACCTTGACCTGAGGATATACAGACCTAGGACCACATGGGGTGGGCACATGCAGATTTAAGATCACCTGAAGCTGAGTAGTATCTCTGCGGGACTGTAGCTTCGCCATGGCATTGTCATCAATGCAGGAAAAGATGAGGAATGTTCCTGATCTTCGGATTCAGTTTTACATCGAAGTTAGATATCAACATAACCAACATACTCACGATCAGTTCATTCCTTTGGATTAACATATAAATCTCTCTCTCTCTCTCTCTCTCTCTCTCTCTCTCTCTCTCTCTCTCTCTTCGCTCGCTCGCTCGCTCTCTCCCCCTTCCCCCTTCGCTCCTCCCCCGTTCTCTCTCTCCAACACAACAAGCTGCCTACAACATTTTCTATGTTCTTCGTCTGCTGTCCACCGGTTTCACTGCAATCCATTGCCCATGGATACAGATAAACATCTATCACTGTCACATTGTAAGAGAGTTCACAACAAGGAATATTTCTTCCTTCTTGCACTATCCCAAGGGAAAACAGGACAGAACAGAAAGAAACAACAGAAGAAATAATCAAAGAAAGAAAGAAAAAAGAAAAAAATGGGTCAAGAAAAGTAAAAAAAACAAACTATAAAGAACTGAGCTCTCTCTCCCGCCCTCCCTCCCCCCCGTCCCCCTCCCCCCCTCTCTCTCTCTCTCTCTCTCTCTCTCTAAATTGCTTCTCTTGCTTGGCAGCCAGCAAGACGACCTTTCCGGCAGCAGCAAGAATATTACCATTCTTTTCCCTTTACACATATTCTAGAAGAAGAAGAGGAGGAGAAGGAGGAGGTGGAAGAAGAACAAGGAAAAGAAAAAGAGGGAGGAAGAGGAGGAGGAGGAGGAGGAGGAGGAGAAGAAGAAGAAGGAGGAGAAGGAGGAGGAGGTGGAAGAAGAACAAGGAAAAGAAAAAGAGGGAGGAAGAGGAGGAGGAGGAGGAGGAGGAGGAGAAAGAAGAAGGAGGAGGAGGAGGAGGAGGAGGAGGTGGAAGAAGAACAAGGAAAAGAAAAGAGGGAGGAAGAGGAGGAGGAGGAGGAGAAGAAGAAGAAGAAGAAGGAGGAGGAGGAGGAGGAGGAGGAGGAGGAGGAGGAGGAGGAGGAGGAGAAGAAGAAGAAATAAAGAATGTGCTGATCTGCTTCGTTTCTGAGATGTATGGAGAAATGGCATCAGATACGATTTTTTTTTTTTGCGAAGGGAACTGAAACAGCGGTTAACGTTATTGTTTTAAACAAGACTGGAACGCAAAATTGTCTGATAGTGATGGTCGTGCTAGCTGCAGCTGATTTTAGTCACTGCCGGAGTCGGGAAAATGCCTTCTTGCGATCACAGTAAGTATTATCAGACATTCTGTAGTAAAATTTTGACTGTCTTAAATATCAATAAAAGCCTTTGCCCACCCACCCCCAACTCTTCCCACTCCCACCCATCCCCACCTCCAAAACACACACACACACACACACCACACACACACACACACACACACACACACACACACATATGTATGTATGTATGTAATAAACCCATCTAAATCCGAACTGGGCAAAATAAGCAAGAGAATTTTGGAAAAGGCTATAGAAGATATAAAATCAAACACCGAATAAAACCCTTTGGAAAAACAGCTATGAAGTCATACAATGGTTTAAGAAACTCAACAAACAGAGAAATACAATGTTCATTACATTTGACATAGTAGACTTCTATCCATCCATAGATGAAGAACTACTCAACAAAGCTTTGAAATTTGCCAACAAACACACAAATATAACAGAGTCAGAAATGGAGATTATTTTCCACACCAAAAAAACCTTACTCCATAGCAGAAATGAAACTTGGATTAAAAAAACGAGCAAAAACTCCACATTTGATGTAACCATGGGATCGTATGATGGTGCCGAAACATGTGAACTAGTCGGACTATTCATGCTATCCAACATCCAAAAACAACTTGGAAAACAGGCCGGTTTATACAGAGATGACGGCCTCGCTGCATTAAACAATAATCCAAGAACCATTGAAAACAAGAAAAAAGAATTATGTAAAATCTTTAAAAACCACAACTTAAAAATCACAATAGAAGCAAACAAAAAAGTAGTGAATTACCTAGACATAACATTAG